>CM075977.1:84282406-84642999 GCA_038087875.1 Malacoraja senta | reverse complement strand
TAAAATAGTGGTGGGGAGGGGATTGACAAATTGGGAGTATAAAGATAGAGTTGAAGGGGAAGTGGCTGCAGGAAAAATTACAAAAGATTCTCAAATTAATGGGAAGGTAAGCTCGAGAATGGACAACAAAGGTATATGAATGCACGAAGTATAAGGAATAAAGTGGACGAGCTTGAGGCTCAGGTAGAAACTGGCAAGTATGATGCTGTGGGAATTACTGAGACTGCAAGAGGGCCAGGGTTGGGAACTGAATATTCAAGGGTATACCTCCTAACGAAAAGACAGGCAGGTGGGCAGAGGGGGTGGGGTTGCTCTGTTGGTGTGGAATGAAATTCAGTCCCTTGCAAGGGGTGACATTGAAACAGGAGATGTGGAGTCAGTATGGATAGAACTAAGGAATTGTAAGGGTAAAAAGACCATAATGGGAGTAATCTACAGGCCCCCAAATAGTAGCCTGGACATAGGGCGCGTTGATACAGGAGTTAAATTGGCATGTAGCAAAAGTAATGCTGTGGTTGTTATGGGAGATTTCAACATGCAGGTAGACTGGGAAAATCAGGTTGGTACTGGACCCCAAGAAAGGGACTTTGCAGAGTGCCTTCGTGATGGATTCTTAGAACAGTTTGTATTGGAGCCTACCAGGGCGAAGGCAATTCTGGATTTAGTGTTATGTAATGAACCAGATTTGATAAAGGACCTCGAGGTTAATGAGCCATTAGGAGGCAGTGACCATAACATGGTCAGGTTTAATCTACAACTGGAGAGGGAGAAGAGTAGATTGGAGGTGTCGGTGTTGCAGTTGAATAAAGGGGACTATGGGGCCATGAGGGAGGAGCTGGCCAAAGTTGACTGGAAAGATACACTAGCAGGGATGACAGTGGAACAAAAATGGCAGGTCTTTCTAGGAATAATACAGAAGGTGCAGGATCAGTTCATTCCTATGAGGAAGAAAGATTCCAAGGGGAGAAAGGGACGACCATGGCTGACAAGGGACGTCAGGGACAGTATAAAAATTAAAGCGAAGAAGTACAACGTAGCAAATATGAGCAGGAAGCAAGAGGATTGGGTAATGTTTAAAGAACAACAGAAGATAACTAAAAAGACAATACAGGGAGAAAGGATGAGGTAAGAAGGTAAGCTAGCCAAGAATATAAAGCAGGATAGTAAAAGCTTCTTTAGGTATGTGAAGAGGAAAAAATTAGTTAAGACCAAAGTTGGACCCTTGAAGACCGAAATAGGTGAATTTATTATGGGTAACAAGGAAATGGCAGATGAGTTGAACAGGTACTTTGGATCTGTCTTCACTAAGGAGGACACAAACAATCTTCCTGATATAGTAGTGGCCAGAGGATCTGGGCTGACAGAGGAACTGAAGGAAATCCATTTTAGGCAGGAAATGGTGTTGGATAGACTGATGGGACTGAAGGCTGATAAATCCCCAGGGCCTGATGGACTGCATCCCATGGTACTTCCTTAAGTGGCTCTAGAAATCGTGGATGCATTGGTGATCATTTTCCAATGTTCTATAGACTCAGGATCAGTTCCTGTTGATTGGAGGGTAGCTAATGTTATCCCACTTTTTAAGAAAGGCGGGAGAGAGAAAACAGGGAATTATAGACCAGTTAGCCTGACGTCGGTGGTGGGGAAGAGGCTGGAGTCAATTATAAAGATGAGATAGCCAAACATTTGGATAGCAGTAACAGGATCGGTCCGAGTCAGCATGGATTTACGATGGGGAAATCATGCTTCACTAATCTTCTGGAATTTTTTGAAGATGTAACCAATTTTTTGAAGATGTAACCAGGAAATTGGACAAGGAAGAGCCAGTGGATGTAGTGTACCTGGACTTTCGGGAAAGCACTTGATAAGGTCCCACATAGGAGATTAGTGGGCAAAATTAGGGCACATGGTATTGGGGGTAGAGTGCTGACATGGATAGAGAAGTGGTTGGCAGACAGGAAACAAAGAGTAGGGATTAACGGGTCCCTTTCAGAATGGAAGGCAGTGACTAGTGGGGTACCACAAGGCTCGGTGCTGGGACCGCAGCTATTTACAATATACATCAATGATTTGGATGAAGGGATTCAAAGTAACATTAGCAAATTTGCAGATGTCACAAAGCTGGGAACTGGCAGTTTGAACTGTGAGGAGGATGCTATGAGAATGCAGGGTGACTTGGACAAGTTGGGGGAGTGGGCAGATGCATGGCAGATGAAGTTTAATGTGGATAAATGTGAGGTTATCCACTTTGGTAGCAAAAACAGGAAGGCAGATTACTATCTGAATGGCGTCAATTTGGGGAAAAGGGGAAGTACAACTGGATCTGGGGGTCCTTGTACATCAGTCTATGAAAGTAAGCATGCAGGTACAGCAGGCAGTGAAGAAAGCGAATGGCATGTTGGCCTTTATAACAAGAGGAATCGAATATAGGAGCAAAGAGGTCCTTCTGCAGTTGTACAGGGCCCTGGTGAGACCATACCTGGACTATTGTGTGCAGGTTTTGTCGCCAAATTTGAGGAAGGACATTCTTGCTATTGAGGGAGTGCAGCGTAGGTTCAAGAGGTTAATTCCCGGGATATGTCATATGTTGATAGAATAGAGTGGCTGTGCTTGTATACTCTGGAATTTAGGATGAGAGGGGATCTTATTGAAACATATAAGATTATTAAGGGATTGGACATGCTAGAGGCAGGAAACATGTTCCCGATGTTGGGGAGTCCAGAACCAAGGGCCACAGTTTAAGAATAAGAGGTAGGCCATTTAGAACGGAGATGAGGAAAAACTTTTTCACCCAGAGAGTTGTGAATCTCTGGAATTCTCTTCCTCAGAAGGCAGTGGAGGCCAATTCTTTGGATGCTTTCAAGAGAGTTAGATAGAGCTCTTAAAGATAGCGGAGTCAGGGGATATGGGGAGAAGGCAGGAGGGTACTGATTGTGGATGATCAGCCATGATCACAGTGAATGGTGGTGCTGGCTCGAAGGGCCGAATGACCTACTCCTGCACCTATTGTCTATTGTCTTTTGTCTAATGACATATGACAGCAATATGAAACTTTCAATAAGATCAAGCTCTTGCTTGAAAGAGTTCAGTGCATCAACATCTGCCTCACGAACCAGCAGTCTCTTTCATAAATCCGTCTTGTTCATCTTGATCGGATTATTTCAAAGTTCACCCAACATATTGAACCTGTCCTGATAAAGAAGATGCTGTAAACTTGAAAATATGAGTCTTTGCTACAGTCTCTGCTAACTCTGTATATCTGTATGATCGCTGTTTGTATCGTTTTTTGTGTGATTTGTTCGCTAATTTCCCGATGTTTATTTCAGAAATCGATTAATAAGAAAATGAACCGAGCCAGAAATGTCCTTGATGCATTCTCTCCCATAACTATTCTTTTCTGACCTACTTTAGAAATTTGCTGCAGCTGCAGTTATTCAATTCACTGTTCATGCTACATTGTTAATATTTAATGGTTTATACACGCAGTTATGCTTTTTCCCAGTTATGTTTTCAATAAATATAGTACATAATTAAGATACACAAGAGATTGTAGATGCTGGAATCTGGAGCAAAAAACTGCTAGAAGAACTCAGCTGATACAGGACCTTGACCCTTAACATTGATGATTTCTTTCCCCAATGTTGTTTAGCAGCATTTCTTTAGCAGTTTCTTTAGCAGCTTCTTTTTGCTTATCATGCAACTTTAAAGTCATTCATTATGAAAAAAAACTTGATACATTCTTAGCACCAAAATATTTTTGGGGAAATATGCATTGACTTATATTTTTTATTCTGGGATATTTATCATAATTAAATAAGGTAGAATTTCTGTCAAGAATATTGGACCCTATTCAGTTTATTTTCTTAAATTCAAAATTATTAGGACAATCATGAAAATGCTGCAGTTCATCTTTTACTGCTTAAAGATTTGATCTTCCCCATCCATAGTGGCAGTTTCACAAATATGTTTGACTTTTAATCTATAGAATACATTTTTTTGGTGATTTCACTTGGAATTTGAGATATAATTATCCAAACACATGCATTTAAAAAATGTAGCCATTACTATGTAAGACCATCCAGTTAAACGTTGGAAGTTGGTGTGAAAAAGATACTTGGATTTCATGTGGAAGTGGATTACTTTTTAAAAATCCAAAGTTTTTCTGTTCTTTTGCCTAACCCCCCTTCAAAAATACAGCAGTCATGGGTATTCCTGGGATTGAGCAAATAGAGTGATCTAAATATCGAAACTTTTATATTTCATTTTTTACTCATTAAGTACATATGAAATAGCGAGTACTTGTCTTTTCTGTGGCGTATCCTGTGCCCTAGGTCCCCTTCTTGATCATTTCCCACATTGGGTGGCACAGTGGCGCAGCGGTAGAGTTGCTGCCTGAAGGGCCTGTCCCACTTAGGCGACTTTTTCAACATGTTGTTGTGATCTCGCGATTTCCTTAAACCCTGTCTCACGGTGCGAGCTGTCCCACGGGGTACCCCGAGCTTAAAACAAATTTAACTCATGGTAATCACGTACGATTAACGTAGCGGGAACATCGGAACTCGGACGCAACTTAGCGACACTTGGCGCTAACGGCAGGTACCCGTGACACTTGTTAACTCTTGGAAAAATTCAAACATGATTAAACTTTTCCACGAGTAAAATGTACTCTTGAGGTTAAAAATTGAAACATTTAAACACGTTGTAAGAACATAGTGGCCCGTGCGTTTACCTTAGTGACTCGTGAGTCTACCGTGGGAACTCTTTAACTCAGCGGGCAGGCAGCATCTCTGGAGAGAAGGAATGGGTGATGGGATGACATTTCCAAATTGGGGGGGGGGGGGGGGGGGGGGGTTGGAGGAGGGAGGGGGGGGGGGTGGAGGAGAGAGGGTGGAGAGTGGAGGGAGAGGAGGGGAGATAGATGGGGGTGTCTTCATTCACTGGCTGCGGGTGCCTGTCACTGAAACAGGCAGGTGAGATTTCACATCCACCTGTGTGTGTGTGTCTCTCTCCCCTCCCTCCCTCTCACACAGGCTGAGAGACTCTGCCTCTGTGAGTGTACGTCTCTTTCTCCCCTCTCCCACACACAGTAAGACCGAGGTAAGTCCGTCTGTGTAAGTCCATCTGTGTCTCCCACATACACAGTAAAACTCTGCTTTGTGTGTATATACGTCTCCCCCCATTTCTCTCTTTCTTCCTCCCACCTCTCTCTTTCTCCTCCACACACAATAAGACCGATGTGTTCTGCTTAGTCTCTCTTCCCTCCCACACACACAGATAGACCGAGGTCCTGTGCGCTCTTTCTCTCTCCCCCACAGCCACGCCGAAGTACACCACACTGCCTCTATGCCTCTCTCTCTCTCTCTCTGTCTCTCTCCCCCTCTCTCCTTCATACACAGTCAGAGGTCCACACTGTCTCTGTGTGTCTCTCTCCCCTACACACAAACACAGACTGAGGTACACACTGCCCGTTGTGTGTGTGTGTCTGCCTCTGTCTCTCTCTCCCACACACACAGTTAAAGGTACACCACGCTGCCTGTGTGTGTGTGTGTCTCTCTCTCTCTCTCTGTCCCTGTCCCACCCCCCACACCCACACACAGTCAGTCAGTCAGAGGAACTCCACACTGTGTGAGTGTGTGTGTGTGCGCCTCTGTCTCTCCCTATCACAGTCAGAGTGAGGTACTCCCCCGCAGTCTCTCCACGGCCTCTCCCCGGGCAGGGTGCATCTGCCTCCCTCAGGCTGCCCAGGCAGTCTGACACAACTCCGGTGGCGGGCTCCATGCACAGCTCCTGCCGGCCGGCTGGGAGCGGCGACGGAGGACAGGGAAGCTGGCCACCAGCAGGGCAGTCTCGGCTCTCCATGCAGTCCGAGTCTCGCTGGATCCTCGTAATCCACTGCCTCTGTCAAATGGGTGAGTTTAACCTGACCCCCCCCCCCCCCCCAACCTCCCTCAACCTCCCTCCACCTCCCTCCACCTCAACTCACGCCTGGGCACCAAAGCAGCTCAGGAGGCGAACCCTGAGCTCCGTCTCCCAACAATCTGATGTGCGCATCCGTCCACATTCAAAGATTTCATCTCCAGTCTCCCCGCAGTGTGTAGACCTGGCAGTAAATGCAATTAAAATATAGCAAACCTCCGCCTGCTGGTCTTCTAACTACGTGATGTGTGTTTCAAACAAATCATCAGTATAACTGCTCTGGCACTGGACGGTGCGCATTTTCCCTTTGTAGGTCACATCAATAGATGCGGCCGCGCTGAATTCTATCTTTAACTCAAAGCCGCAGGATGGAGATGTTGCTTATTAAAACAGACCTTCATTGAAGGTTGGCTCAAGAGTAACTCGGGAAAGGAACTTGTTAACTCGGGAGACGAACTTGGAACATCGCAGAAATGACAGTTAACGGCAAACTTGAGTCATACCCGTGGGAACTCGGTTAAACTCTTGATCATACACTTGGAATCTCGTGCACAACCACGAGTCTTTCGCTCGGGGTACCTCGTGGGTCAACTCGCACCGTGAGACAGGGCTTACAAATTGAGAAAATTGATCATCCTGTAGGTGCAGCTGTAGTGGGGTCACCATGTTGTTATGGGTAGTCGAGGTAGTCGTAGGTCGTTTTAGTTAATCGCCTTTGCTGACCGGGCATTTTCATTGGCTCATTGGGGAAAAAAACGTAAGCACGAGTTTTCAGAACCAAGGGTAACCGGCCGGTAATGTTAAATGCTCACCGAACTTCACAGCTGTGTATCTCTGGTTAATTAAAAGTTGTCTGGCTTCTTAAAAGTGTCTCCACTCCTTCTCCCCCCCCCCCCCCCCCCCGTTTTAAAGGACTTCTTAACCTTCTTGTGCTAGCCTTCTTAACCTTCATCGCGGTGGGTGTCTGTATCACTTTGGCTTTGCACTGTATGAATTTCAGACAGCGCTCCCCCGTTTTCCCTGGCCCCCGCCTTTAGTGTGTTGTGTGTGTGTGTGTGTGTGTGTGTGTGTGTGTGTGTGTGTTGTGTGTGTGTGTGTGTGTGTGTGTGTGTGTGTGTGTGTGTGTGTGTGTGTGTGTGTGTGTGTGTGGTGTGTGTGTTGTGTGTGTGTGTGTGTGTGTGTGTGTGTGTGTGTGTGTGTGTGTGTGTGTGTGTGTGTGTGTGTGTGTGTGTGTGTGTGTGTGTGTGTGTGTGTGTGTGTGTGTGTGTTTTCTCTCTCTCTCTCTCTCTCTCTCTCTCTCTAACAGTCGCTGTTCCAGTTCCCGGTTGTTCAGGCGATTCCTGCGAACTTGACAGTCGCCGGCATTCTGCCGAAAACTCGTCTAAGTGGGACAGGCCCTTTACAGCGCCAGAGACCCGGGTTTGATCCCGACTGTGAGTGCTGTCTGTACACAATTCGTAGGTTCTCCCCGTGACTGCATGGGTTTTCCCGGGGCTCCGGTTTCCTCCCACACTCCAAAGACGTACAGCTTTGTAAGTTAATTGGCTTTGGTAACAATAGCAAAATTGTCACTAGTGTGTAGGATAGTGTTAATGTGCAAGGATCGCTGATTGAAGAGGACTCGATGGGCCAAAGGGCCTGTTTCCATGCTGTATCTCTAAAGTAAACTAAATCTCGTGATTTCCTTACAACTCAATAGTTTTATCAATCTCCAATTAGAATGTACCAAAATACTAAGCTTCTATGCTCTTTATGTAGAGAATTTCAAAACATTTCATGCCCTCTGAGAAATTTACTTCACATTTCATTCCTGAATGCCTGAGCTCATCTTTGTTCCCTTTATTCAATATAATTTCAATGGAATAAACAGCTTCTAGGCATCTCTGACAATACTTGTCTTCTAAACTTCTTAATCTCTCCTCGTAGGGCATACCCTTTATTTCAGGAATCAATCTGGAAAATAGACATAGAACATAGAACAAAGAACAGTACAGCACAAGAGCAGACCCATCTGCCCACAATGTTTGTGCCAAACATGCCAAGACCATCCCTTATAAATCTGAGCATAATCCATATCCTCCATTCCCTGCATAGCCAAATACATACCCAAAAGCCTCTTAAATGCCACTCGATTATCTGCCTCAACCACCAACCCTGCGGAAGTTGAGGGTTGACCTTAAGGCAGATATATGCTTCATAACTATAGAGCCCAAAACAGCACACAGTCTTTTAAGCAAGGTCTCAGCAAAGCCTTGTACAATTGTTGCATTGTTTCTTAATTATTTTACTCCATTCTCTTTGTTCTGAAAGTCAATATATCATTTCCCTTCCAAATTGAGCAATGTATCTGCATTACATTTGTCGAACTTGTAACCACATTTGACGAACTTGCGCACCAAGGTCCTGCTGTATACCAACATTTACCAGTTTGCAACTTTCATGCCCCTTTTACTTAATCTGTCCATTCGCAGACTTTTTGTATTGCCCTAAATTATAGCCAACTATGATTTATAAGCAAACTCGATTATTTTAGAGTAGCTCTTCATCTCAGATATTACATATAGCGGAGTCCCCAAAACTGAACCTTGTGGCAGTGTCTAGTAAAAACCTATCCACCTGAAAGGATTCATTTAAAGAACAACAGCCAATATATTATCCTCAACTCCATGAGCATTCAGTTAATTTAAAACCCTTTGTATCGTACTTTATCAAATACCTTTTGAAAGTCTAGCTGTTCATGTGTTTTGTATTCTGTCATCAACCCTACCAGACATATCTGCCAAGATTTGTCAAGTGAAAAAATTCTCCACTAAAGTTATGTTGACTGCACCCAATCAATTTTGTGAATTTGCATGTATCTCATTATCAGATTGTGATATATTGGTGTTAGTCTAATTGCTCTATCTTTCCCTATTTATCTCTCCCTCCTTTTGAAATTGATTAAGGAAGTGATCCATGTTTTGAAATAAATAAAATACCCAGAGGATTAATTTATGTATTTTTTTAAAATTTAAATTGCACCTTTCATGATCAGAACAGCCCAGGGGCAGGGGGGTTGTGGGGATGGGGGATTGTGGGGGCAGGGGGCTGTGGGGGCAGGGGGGTTGTGGGGGTGTGGGGGCAGGTGAGGGTGTGGAGGCGGGTGGGGTGTGGGGCGGGTGGGGGTGTGGGGGTGTGGGGGAGGGGGGTGTGGGGGCGGGTGGGGGGGCGGGTGGGGGTGTGTGGGGGCGGGTGTGGGTGTGGGGCGGGTGTGGGTGTGGGGGTGTGGGGGCGGGTGGGGGTGTGGGGCGGGTGGGGGTGTGGGGGTGTGGGGGAGGGGGGTTGTGGGGGCGGGTGGGCGTGTGGGTGAGGGTGTGGGGGCGGGTGTGGGTGTGGGGGCGGGTGGGGTGTGGGGGCGGGTGGGGTGTGGGGGCGGGTGGGGGTGTGGGGGCGGGTGGGGTGTGGGGGCGGGAGAGGGTGTGGGGGCGGGTGGGGGTGTGGGGGCGGGTGTGGGGGCGGGTGTGGATGTGGGGGGGGTGGGGTGTGGGGCATGTGGGGTGTGGGGCTGTGGGGGGAGAGGGGTGGGGTGTGGGGGCGGGTGGGGTGTGGGGGCGGGTGGGGTGTGGGGCTGTGGGGGGAGAGGGGTGGGGTGTGGGGGCGGGTGGGGTGTGGGGGCGGGTGGGGTGTGGGGCTGTGGGGGGCGGGAGAGGGTGTGGGGGCGGGGGGTGGGGGGAGGGGGCTTGTTGGGGGGGAGAGGGGTGTGTGAGTGGGGGAGAGGGGTGTGTGGACGGAGGGAGGGGGAGTGAGCTCGGAGAAAAGACGGAGAAGAGCCATGGGGGAGAGGGGGGTATCACGGGGGAGGGGGATAGGGGGAGGGGGGGAGGAGCCTGCGAGGGGGACCAGAGGGGTAGTGGCTGGAATTGATGGTGCGATGGGGACTCAAAGCGGGCGCTGGTCACTGGTCGTTCTCCTCCGCCGCGATCAGAGTCTCTGCTTTCCGTTTGGCAACATTGGCGACATCTCCGGCTCTGGGCTGGGCCGGGCAGGGTCTCCGACGCTGGGCTGGGTCTCTGACGCTGCTCTGCTTAGGACTGGGCTGCTTGGGACTGGGCTGCTTCGGGTCCCTCCGAAAACTGTGTCCGGGTGGAAACCTCCGCCGGCCATCCTCAGCTCCAGTAAAGGCACAATGGCGCAGGAAGGGGGCGGACCTTACAAAGACCTTACAAACCGGAAGATAACAATATCAGAGTTTTAGTTATGTATAGATACAAAACAATGAAATAACACATAACTTTCCGTTCTTAATCGTCATTCCATTCATGTCATATAAATTGTATAAACGTCTTCTTGTAGAAGTGCATCGTTTGACAACATATATATGTCCGGATCATGCTCGTGGTCATGGTAAAAAGCTGCTTCAACCCATGGCCGCCATCAAACTGAAACTAATCACCTGAGAGTCTGCGCCAGAATCCTCTGGCCACAAACACGCCTCAGACTACGTATAAAATACCACCCACATTAACACGGGCAGATAATAATTAAAGGTAACTAGACATAACTATAATAAACTTACTTAAGCTTAATGGCTCCAACAATACCAAATGCATTTATTTGGTTTTATATTGTAGACAAAAGTGCTGGAGAAACTCAGCGGGTGAGGCAGCATCTATGGAGCGAAGGAAATAGGCAACGTTTCGGGCCGAAACCCTTCTTCAGACTGGAGAAGGGTTTCGGCCCGAAACGTTGCCTATTTCCTTCGCTCCATAGATGCTGCCTGCAGTTCCTTCTTGAATATTTGGTTTTATATAGTTGCTGCCTAACCCAATTAGGATTATATATGGCATACTGCTTCTGACTTTTTAAAAATGAGTGGCATTTTTATTAAGGAGCTATTTTATTGAAGTATTAATTCTGATTTTAGCTTATCTTGCATCCTTGAATAACCGCAGTTCCCATTTCATTCAGCAATGACTGATCAAGGAAGGCTGGCAGATGGTACTTACTTAGACTGACTCTTCTGTATTGTGCCTGTGAAGTTACAGAGCTGCCTGCTGTGTTGTAGTTAAAACAAACAGACCCAGCACTAGCTCAGCAGTGTAGTTCCAGATGAATCAAGCCGTTGATTCCCACAAAACCTAACACATGGTTTTCCGACACTGAGTTAAGAAGCTGTCAGCTAATTGCTGAAGCTCTCAGTTAGGTATTTATCAGTATGACATTAAAATTTGTTGCAAATGTGCACGTTTTGAAATATTGTTTTCAACAATAAATGTTAAATATTAAAGAAAATATAAAAATAATTATTTTTGTAAAACCAAACGATTTATTAAACTTTTTTTTAAATTGCTTTTACATGTCCTTTAATGGAGTTTGTTTAGTTTGGTTCCTTGTTCTGAAACCCCACTTAATTGCCCATTTAACGGCCAAACATCAATGAATCAATTCTTCTGCTATAATTAACAGATTCATTCCTGAGAATCAAATATTCCATCTGAGTAATACAACCATCTAAACGTTTTGAAAGTCTTAGCAATTACTGCAGGTGAGATTTATGCATAACAGATGCAAAACTCCTCAAGTAAAATAAAAGTATTTAATTAGTTAATTAATGGTTGGTGATTTCAACAGTCAAACCCACAGTACATAACAAAATGTGATACAAATCTTACAATGGAGATGATAAATTATTTATTTTAAATTAGGTAACAACTATGATAGTGGATAAAACATTGCCATTAAGGATTTATCTATGAATGTGGGCAACAGTAAAATAATGAACAGTAAAACACAGGGTGTTGAGAACACATTTCCATTTTAAGATGCTGTGCTGAGAAAGGAGACTTGTTATGACAATGGAGCAACTTGTAATGATGAATTAATGTGGTGAGCTCATTATTGTAACAATTTCATGTCATTGAACAGATCTTAACTTTTAACGGTTAGATTTGCACTGCAGAGAATAATTTTGATATTGTGGATTGTCCACCTGTTGCACTGCAGTATTTTCCGTTCCATTGAATTTTGCTATCTAATTGCTCTGTTACTTTCCTGTCAGATATTCCACTAGTAAGTAATGTGCAGCATTAGGTTCTTGCATTAAAAAAAATTAAATGATTTAGAGAAATATTTTCACACATTGGAGCCATTTAGCTATATTGGAGCTCCCAGAAAAGTGGAAATATGTTTCTGCAATGTCAGCTGCTAGAAGGTGAGTTGTCCTTGTGACCTCATCCTTTTCTGCCTGGTAATACAGGATGATGTCTGTAACTGTACACCTCGTTATGTTGCAGCTTTTCAGAGAAGATATTGACTTACTGTCAAAGCTCAAGGGCTTAGGGACGTAGGGAATGATGCCAGCTACTGAAAGATGAAATACCACTGGTGGGGATATTAATGAATAACGAAAAGGAACTGGTAGGAACGTTGAATTAGAACATGGTAGGTAAAGTGGGCCATTCAACATTTTAAATATGCTCGCCACATTTTTGGATCATGAAAATTTTTTAAATCTGCAAATCTGGGCTAAAAAACAAAATTGCTGGAATCACAGACCAGATTGGGTTGCATTTGTGGAAAGACTTTACTGGGATACTCTAAAGCCTACTGCATGCTTTTGGAGACCATTCATCTATGTAATTGGGGTAGTAGTCCATCACATCCTCAATTATTGTCTTTATGGAACTTCTTTCGGAAGTTCAGAGGTAAGTCAGTCCCTGCAGAAGTTCTTACCAAGTTCTTACCAAATTCTGTGGAGGAGCTTCACTGTCAGCATTGCAGAAGTTCAAGAGACAACACCATCCATGCACACCTCTCTGGCAGACTTCACCTCTCAGCAGCAGTTTAGGATAATCAGTGAACACTGGCCTCGCAATGTCAAGAGCATCCAATAATATAATAATTTCCCTCCAGCCTTCCTTCTATTGCTGATCTTCCCAGTGTCTGCTGGACTAAATAGATGACAGCATCACGGAATTGGTCCAACACAAAGGAAGCCACTTTTACTGAGAGGTTTGTACAGGGTCTATGTAAGATCAATATATCTATATCCACAGGCTTGCCTTTTCCCTAATACTCGGCAAACTCTTTTTTTTCACACACTGAACCAAATTGATGAAGAGAACACCAAACTATGTCATCGTTCCAAACCATATTGAAATCCAACTCATCATCTGAGCTCTCTGCAGCAGATGCTGTGTGTGATCTCACATTTCAGGGAGCTAGAAATCTGAAATCCTTTCCGTTTGCCCTTTCTGGTAACTCACCACACGTAGATCCTGCAAGTGAACTGCAGTGTACCAAGTATTGTGAGCTGCTGGTTGTAAGTGCCATCTCCATTGCACACTTGATGCACAGAGCCAGGTCCTTCCTGAAGAGCTCCTTCTGATGAATAGGGCTCATCACCCTCCCTTCAGTTGCCAACTTCTTTGAATGTCATTAAATCTAGTTTCCCTTTATCAAATTCAAAAAGTTGCTAATTTACAAGCCATCATCACAGTGGGCTATTCAGATCTCCTCAAACTGCTCCTATTTAAAGTGGAATTAGTTCTTCTCAAGCCAGGTTGGGTATGCGCTTTGCATATTTCACAACTTATCCCACCTGTTGTGAAGGATTACAATTTCCCCCGTGTCAATATTAATAGATCATACTCTTAATGTTTGTAAAAGCCTTATCAACTTGCTCTGAACTTTGTAAGCTTGGTGCATATGAATGTCATATCCCTATTACCATCCTTCCCCATCTTCTCGTTCAATATTGCTGCATTTTGTTTCATCCTTTGGTTTATTTTATTCCATCACTTACATTTTTTTGTTATTGTGAATGAATAACTTAGATTTGCCACTTTCAATAACACCAGAGAAAACAGCAGGGTTGATAATTCCTTTGCAAGTTAACAGTGCTTGCTGCCCAAAGCAAGGACTTTATGATCTTTGGTGCTGCCTGATTCAGATTGTAGACACAATGTGTGCTCTCCTCTGCTGCGATACATTGCCGAATTCACAACATCCTCAAGAGTCCTCAATAGTGTTCTATTGTCATATGCACTGAAACAGGACAATGAAATTCTTACAAGAGGTTTGTGAACACAGTACTAAATAGATAATATAAGAAACAAACAAAAAAATGTTCAGTAAATAAAACAACCTACAAACTATGTCAGAATGGGCATTCACCAGCTGGGAGCTTGGTTTTAGTTTCTAAAGTGGCTTTTCCAGTCTTTTGTCATTGATAGACACAAAAAGCTGGTGTAACTCAGCCGGTCAGACAGCATCACGAGAAAAGGAATAGGTGACATTTCTGGTCAAGACCCTTCTTCAAAATGTCACCTATTCCTTTTCACCAGAGATGCTGTCTGACCCACTGACCAGCTGTTTGTGTCTATCTTCGGTTTAAACCAGCATCTGCAGTTCCTTCCTACACCTTAAGTCATTGATAGTATTTTGGCATCCCCACATCAGATTTGACGAAATAAATAGAGGTGTTATCTTGAACGGAATTCATCTTTCCGAGCGTGGGATTCAAACTTATTGTCGCCTTTTGATTGTGCTATCTTATCAGCATTGAAAGCAGTTACACTTAGAGCAGTGGTGCTAGAAGCTTGAGTGCATTCCTCTGTTTTTTCTAGTTAACCACAATTTTATCTCACTTAATGCAAGGTCAGAGTAGTTTGTAACCCAATGCCGTTGTTCTTCTTCATATTGTCTTTCAATATTATCTTACATAAAAGGTTACTTCATATAAGTGAAAAGCATACTTCTGAAATAGAACACAAGTACCAAATGTACTTGGAGGAGCGAACAAAGCCTATTTGTAAACTGAGACAATAGGTTGTTTCAGCCACCTTCTAAATCAATTACTGAACGGACATGCTAAATGGTTGTGCAACATGCTCGGGATTGTCGTCATTCGGTTGAAGTGAAGATAACACTTGTGAATTGTCAAAGCGATTGTTGTCTTGCCAGCTTTGGTTTGCACATCATCGCAATTCCCCCTGTTCTCTCCATGTATTCCCCTTTCTGCAATTTAAAGCAGCCTTGTTTGCTCACTTATCCACTCCGGACAAATGGTCCTCGACCCAAAATGTCAACTCTGCTACCCTCTCCGCTGATGCTGCCTGATCTGCTGAGTGCTGACAGAATGTTTTTGATTTTGTTTTTGATTTCCAGTAATTGAAATACTTTGCGCCAACTATATCTACTAATTGATAATATTATCAGTAATCATTGTCCCACGTTGAATGAGATCTGAGTGACTATAGCCATTACTATCTCAAAGGAAAGCAGGGAAATGGACCCCAAACTCCTGGCCAATATTTATCCCTTAATCAACATCACTGAAGCAGATTCTTTAATCATCATCTCTTATTATTTCTTGGGGCTTGCTCAGGATAAGTTAGCCGCTGTCAGGACCTTGTAAAGCAGAATATAAATGCAATGTTTTTCTTTCTTTCCTGCTATTTCTCATGGATTAATATGGTTAATTCTATTTGCAATATGTTTTTTTGGAAAGCATAAAGATGAATTGTAAATTGTGGATCCTTGCAGTTATTTTTGAAGCTGGGCCAAACCACTGATGCAATTCTCAGCTGACTTTTGCTGTGAATAGTTTCATTGTGTCTTCTTCCACTTAAGATAGGATGCTGCTGATGGTTTTCCTGCAGCTGTGTTGTTTAGAGAAAAACGCTTGAGAAGTAGTGACAAACCTGCTCGAAAAGCTTCTAACCATGGCAGCTATAGCAGTCTATTCTTTTTAATTTCCTGGAGTTAAATTAGTCCTCTGTGTTTTCATATTAAACCATTGCTACTTTTTTCATTTACTGGTCTGAAATTACTCTGTTTGATGTGCTTGGTAGCTATTTATATTTTTTGAAGAATATTGAATTTATAATTTTTGTGACATTTTCTAAAATGTCTTTGAGCTTCCTTAATATTTAAGCTACTATATTTAGAAGGTACACAAAAATGCTGGAGAAACTCAGCAGGTGCAGCAGCATCTATGGAGCGAAGGAAATAGGCAACGTTTCGGCCTGAAACTTTGCCTATTTCCTTCGCTCCATAGATGCTGCTGCACCCGGTGAGTTTCTCCAGCATTTTTGTGTACCTTCGATTTTCCAGCATCTGCAGTTCCTTCTTAAACACAATTCTATATTTAGAATATCTGTAAATTTGAGAAGAACTTTTTAGCTGGATTCAGCAGTTTAGTTTAGTTAAGTTGAGAGATACAGTGCAGAAACAGGCCCTTCGGCCTACCGAGTCTGCACCAAGTCAGCGATCCTACACACTAGGGACAATTTATAATCTTCACCAAAGCCAATTAGCCTACAAACCTGTGTGTCTTTGGAATGTGGGAGAAAAACAGAGCACCCATGGGGAAAACCTACAAGGTCATGGGGAGAATGTACAAACTCCCTACAGACAGAACCCATAGTCAGGATCGAACCAAGGTCTTTGGCGCTGTAAGGCAGCAACTCTACTGCTCAGTTGAAGTTGTTTCTTTTATACCATTATCATTAAGAGAATGTAAACTGGGGAAAGTAAAAATAATATCCACTTAAACAGAAACAAAAATGTTAAGAACATGGTTCAAGTCAATTGCAAATTGGGTTTCAACTTTTTATCCATTTTTGGTGGGAAAGGATTGGACGGTTTGCTATTTCAGACCCATTCTGGCATCAAAAGTGAGGCCAAGTACAGTATATGATTAATATGGGGATCCCAACAAATGATCTGAAACCTATCAAAAAAGCACTTGCTACTATGCCAAACTTAAATTTTATGTCTCTTTACATTCATTCAACCCTCAAACATAAATCAAAGATCAGCCCACTCCAGCAGGTTTTGTCCAGATTAGCTTTGATCCATCGTGCTGCAGAATCTACAATTTTCATGTTTGTTTCATTTTCAGAGCATGCTCAAGATAGAGAGCCGCTATATATACACAACCTGTTTTGTTGTACAACATTTTTCCGTGCAAGGGCACAAAAAATAGAGCAAGAAAGGGATAATGCGCCTATAACCTACTACATTCAGGGTCCAATTTTGAGAATCTGATTTAGACCTATCTCCCATATTAACTGATGACGCCCTGCCTTGTTGAAAATTAAGTTAATTATGTTAACATCCTCTGATGAAAAAAAACTGACATTAAATATTAAACAAAGATTAAACAGTCTATTTCTATTGATAGACATAAAAAGCTGGAGAAGGGTCTCGACCCGAAACATCAACCATTCCTTCTCTCCAGAGATGCCGCCTGATCCGCTGAGTTACTCCAGCTTTTTGTGTCAAATTCCTCGTATCTTGCAAAACATACTTGGCTAAACATACTGCACTAAAAAAAATAAAAAATAAAAAAAAATGTTCGGCACGGACTTGAAGGGCCGAGATGGCCTGTTTCCGTGCTGTTATGGTTATATGGTTATATGGTTAATAAAGTATGATTATGATGATTATTCTTTCTATGCAGTAATTTATAGTTGTTCAGAGAGCCTGGAGCCGATTGGCATCACATCCTTACCCAAAAGGCAAATATATATTCCACTGACCCATTCCACCATTTAGCCCCTGGATCACTCAATTATTTATACTTAAACAGCCACCTGGTATGGCATTCCAGTGATTTTTCTAAATTGCAGATAGGATTATGGAGCACAAAGATGATCCTTTTGAAACAGCATCATCAGGTTTACTAGTGCAAAGGATGAGTTTAGCTGAATGCTGATTAAATCATCCAAAGTGCGTAGCTGCCAGGAGCTAACTGTGCAGCTGTGCCTTTAAGAGAGAGTCGTTGAAGAGACTCACGTAACCCCACCCCATCCCAAAAGCACCGCTCTTGTGATTTGTCCTGAGTGCTGTGTGGTGAGAATGACTACTACTCACAAGAAGTAGAATGCTCCAAGATTCATGAATGGGACTCTGCTGAAAAAATAACTCAGAGGAAAGATGTGCAATGCACGCAATCCTTGGAGACCCACCAAGACATCCAACACTTTTGGCAGGAAGTTGCATATGACATCTGTGCTGGAAGTGAAACTTGTAGGATTGCTGTGTAGTGCTGCCAGAAGTATGGTCAGAAGGTGATACCTCAGCCTTTTGATTAAGCTGCATTCACTCCCCCCCCCCCCCTATATCTCTCCCTGCATCACATTCACACTGGCATGCCTTTACTTCCCCATCCTCCACACCCTCTCTATCAGCCCACCAAAACATGCATACTTTCCCTTTGTAACAAAGTTACAGTGTTCAATACAGCCCCAATAATACCTCTTCATTTTCGGCATCCCCCCCTCCCCCCCCCCCCCCCCCCCACGCCTGGTCCCTCTTTGTTCTCTCAGTGGCGCATCCTCGACCCTTCGGACCCATGGCACCATTCCGTTCATGGCCCATATGACAATTCAACAGTCTTGACTCTTGGATCTTGTTTTGTGTAATTTCAGCCTTAAATAAAAGTTTGTGTAAAGTTTGATGCAGCTGTAAAAGTCAATTGTGGTTTATTGACTAAGGCTTGTGATTAGCCATGTCAGGACATAGAAAGGAGCATATGAAAGATTCTGTACACAAATTGACAGAAATATCCAGGTGACAGATTTGAAGCATGGCATTTGGAGATTAGTCCTCGCGGGCTAATATGTAAATAGACTGATGGTCTACAGAGTGAAGTGGTATAACTTGGAAAATGATGTGGTCATGAAAGAAATTTGCTTGACGGCATGTATGTGACCACAAACATTGCCAGACAATAGCTTTCCCATGCTATTTTTGTATCTCCCAAGACACACTAGATCTGACCTTCATCAAGCTGCTATTACACTGCCAACTGGAGACACAGGATACATGCACATGCATCAGTGCAAATGCTTGCATTGTCTCACGCTTCAAAGTTATTTATCCTCTACTAGAAGTTTCACGGTTTAATGCTAGTAAAGTATACCGGAGACACCGTTCAGGAGTTTCAATCATTAATTAATTGTTTTGATATTTATGCCAAGAATTATGTCTATAGAGCTTGGTTTCATTGCATGTAGCTCTGCAGATTGCAGTTTATTTTGTAGAGCTTAGAATGCATATGATCCCGTCCCTTTATATTGTAGAAATGGACATGGTAATCACATGGTAAGATATGGTAATCATTTGACCAATTGTCTACATTGAGTCATAAAATGGCTGTCTCAGCGTAAAGCTTCATGTAAAACGCCAATGCCTTTGGACATTTGTCCGCATCTATTAGGCAAGGGATTTTCTAGCATGAATGAACCCTTACATGTTACCTGAAGCCTACTTTAGCATTGCCACATGGATGAACAGCACGTTAGTGTAAGCTGAGCATCTATAAGATGAGATGACCCAAAGAAAAGTCAGACTTAATAGAAGATATGACTAATAACGCCTTGGATTGTTTGTAAGAACAGAAAAAAAACCAGGAGCAGAGGTAGACCAATTGTCCCTTGAGCATTCTGGCATTCATGTGGCATTTATGAGATCATGACTGGTCCAGTCTTGAAGGCTACTTTCCTGTAGTCCTTGGCTCACATGCAGTTTGAATGTCTGTCAATCTCTGCCTTGAATATATTCAATGACTGAGAATTCGAAAGAATCATATCCTCTGAGAGAAGAAACTCCTCCTCCTCACCTGTCTTAAATGAGTACCAGCTTTTTTGAAACGATATCCCTTGCAGAAGTCAGCATGCTGCCCATTTACAAACGTGGACAACAGTTGGAATATATCATTGTTTGACTATAGGAGCTCAAAGATGTATGCATTACCCCTCCATTGAGTGATTATAATGGCAACTGGACTAATCACTGCCTATTTTGCCCTAACATCTTCATTAACATCACCCCAAAACATTAGCATGCACAGAGAGCTCCCATGAACCCTACAAACATAATCAACATAACCTAAGACAATTTCCACTCTGGTCATTTTCTCTTCTCCCTTCTCCAAGTGGGCAGAAGGTATAAAGCTTGTCAGCACATACCTCCAGATTCAAGAACGGATTCCTGCCTGCTGTTATCTGACTACTGTAGTTTTGTTTTGTTTATTGTCACGTGTACCCAGGTACAATGAAAAGCTTTTTTTGTTGTTGCATGCGATCCAGTCTGTGGGAAGACTATACATGATTACAATCAAGTTGCTCACAGAAGGCATATACACGATAAAAGGAATAATGTTTAGTGCAAGATAAAGTCCAGAAAAGCCTTATTAAAGAGAGTTTGAGTGCATCCAATGAATTTGATGGTAGCTCAGGACTGCTCTCCAGTTGATGATAGGATGCTTGAGAACAGCTGGGAAGAAATTGTCCCTGAATATGGAGCTATGTATTTTCACACTTCTGTACCTCTTGCCTGATGGGAGAGGGGGGAAGAGGGAGTGTCCAGTGTGAGACTTGTCTCTGATTATGCTGGTGGCCTTTCTCAGGCAGTGTGAGGTGTAGATGGCATCAGTGGAAGGGAGGTTGGTTTGTGCGATATTCTGGGCTGTGTCCACAATTCTCTGCAATTCTCTTGTGGTCTTGGATGGAGCTGTTCCCAAACCATGCTGTGATGCATCCTGATAAAATGCTTTTTAGGACACATCTGTAGAAGTTGATGAGAGATGTTGGGGACAAGCCAAACTTCCTAAGCCTTCAAAAGTAATAGATGCGTTGTTGTGCTTTCTTGGTCATTGGTTTGATATGGCTAATCCACGACAAGCCCGAGGAAATTGAAGCGTTCAATTATCTCTACATTGGCGCCATCAATGTATACCAGGGTATGTGTACCACTTCGTTTCCTGGAAGCAATCATTATCTTCTTTGTCTTGGTTCTTCTTATCGAGTCCACATCACAAGATTAGAAATTGTTCAGCCAGTGCTGAACACACTTCTCGGCATCTGCATACAATGGCGTCTTGCGCTTCTTGTGCTTCCTGTGCGAAGTGATGGAAAGATTGGTGGAAACAGGGCCGTGACGTGAACACTCTTTCCTTGACCCCTTTGTTTTGCTGACATTGAGAGAATGGTTGATGACACCAGGTTACAAGGTTCTCAAGAGTCTGAAGAAGGGTCTCGACCTGAAACGTCACCCATTCCTTCTCTCCAGAGATGCCGCCTGTCCCGCTGAGTTACTCTAGCATTTTGTGTCTACCTACAAGGTTCTCAATCTACTTCCTGTACTAAGTCTCATTTTTATTTGCATCCAACCCACTAAGGTGGTGTTATTTGAGTTGGAATGGTATTGAAATACTGTATGGTCTTCCCATAAGCTTGGATGTAGTCCCAGTCTACCACCCCACCTCATTGCGGATCTTATGGTTTATTTTATCTGCACACTATTCTGCACTCTGATATTTTTCTCTTCGCACTACTTGTTATTGTTGTGTATGGTTTGATTGTCTTCCTGCATAATATTATTTGATTGGATTGCATGCAAACAAAGTGTTTCACAGCTATCTTCATACCCGTGACTGTGCAGCCAATTCTAACGGTGTCTTTACATTCCCCAGCAATACTACCGTTATTGGATGAATGACGACTGATAGTGAGTCAGTGTACGACTGTTGTGCTGCAGCAAGTTAGAATTTCAATGTCCCATCCGGGACATATGACAATAAAACACTCTTGACTCGTGACTTGACTTGATTGCATGGTGCCTGAATGACAATCTTTTTCTTAATGTTAGCATGACCAAGGAGCTAATTGTTAACTTCAAGACGAGGTAGACGTATGAATCAATCATCATTGACAGGACTGAGCCCAGCATATTGATGCAATCACATAGAAAGCTTATGAATGCTTCTATTTCCTTAGAAGGTTGAGGAGATTCAACGTGTTGCCGAATACTGCATCAAACCTTTAAAGGTGTACGGTACAGAGCATACTGACTGGTTGCATCATGACCTGGTTCGGTAACTCGGATGCCCAAGAACAAAAGAGGTTGCAGAAAGCGGATTCACTATCAAAGGGATTCACACCAAGCACCCCTGTAAAGATGCAGCAAGTAGGAATTTCATTTGTTCTGTTCCTGGTGCAGATGACAATTAAAGACTCTTGACTCTAATGTCCCTTCATAACAGCAATGTTGTAACACTATTACCCACGTATATACAGTATATTCTATATGTAAGCTTTCTTTTGTAACCTTGGAAATTGAGTATCAAGATGGGCCAAATGTCATAACATTGTCACTATCATTGATTGATGCCAGGTGCTCGGAGAGTGTGAGTTGGAGTTTGGTTTATTGTCACGTGTACCGAGGTACAGTGAAAGGCTTTAGTTGCGTGCTGACCAGTCAGCGAAATGACAATACATGATTACAATCGAGCCATCCGCAGTGTACAGATTCATGACAAAGGGAATAAATGTGAATAACATTTCACTGTACCTCGGTACATGTGATAAATAAAGTACCATACCATGCCAAAATCCAGTAAAATCTGAAGTGCAAGATAAGGTCCAGTAAAGTTCATGTTCGTTAGAGTGTTCGGCTTGACACATGATGCCTTAGAATGCCTCGCATCTGGATGAGATTAGGAGATGCCTTCCTTTATACCACATTGACAATCCTTTAGGATGAGCCTGAATATTCATGACGGTATTTTTCTGCAATTGTTCTTATGTGGGCCTTTTGATCAGCATCTGGTTGAAAAATGGAAAGGACTGCCTGTCAGGAAGATATTCACTGTTTGGTGGGATCATTTATAGAATCGACAGGTGGTATTTGTGAAGATTGATGTGAGTGGATGCAACCCTTTCAAGCAGCCTTCACAGAGTGTATTGAATTCGCAATAACCATAATTAAGCAATCAGCCTGGTTGGATGAATGTTTCTTTGTTGGTCTCAATGCAAACTATGTTACTGAGATAGAAAATTGTGTTTGTGAGAGAAACGCTGCTTTCAGTGGAGACTACGTTATTTTTTCAAATTGTTAACAATTAACGAGCTGGAGTTGCTATGTGCTTCTAAGTGGCTGATTGTCGCTGTGCATATGAATATTTCTGGAATATAGCAACCCCATTAAATTTCTTCTCTGTATGCCTCCACGGAATGGCTGTACTTATCTGATAGCGAGACTGTGGGGTAAGGCAGCAATGACTGCAGGCATAGGGCCCGAGCTAATAAGTGCACATCTGGAGTAGTGAAGGGTGTGAAATCTCATTGTGAGATCATTCATGGTCTCCACTAGGCTCCCGGTGGTGTTTTCAACTGTTCCCAGGGACACACTCAGAGACGGACGTCAAGTACAGCTGGAAGGTCATTAACGCGATGAAAGACACTCTTTGGTTGGCCCGAATCTTGTTGACCTCCTAGCAGAGCGAGATGTCTGTCAGGGAATGTTGCCGACTGGCCCGCTCCAGACTGCAGGAGTACGTGCTGAGGGATGCACTGAAGCTTGGTGCAGCCAACACCAAGGCTCTGTGGGGAAGGACCACAGTCTAAGGTTCTTCTAGGGTCCTTCTGCTGCTGGACATTGGGGGGCAGGTTGGGGTGGAGAAGCCCCTCAAATGAGGGAAGGGATATCACCTCAGGAGGTTACATGACTGATTAGGGTGCCGGGTGTAATTATGGTTTTTGGGAACACTACCAAATAGAATGCTAACAAATGTATGTGTAGCCGTGGGGAATGTCAGAGGAATTTTGCACAGTTCTTGTTTTGTACATATTTTTTATCCTGGAGAAGGTTTCCTTTGATTAAAAAAAAATGTCTTCCAATATAGTGGCCTCGGCTGCAGTGCCTAGAGTTCTCAGGTTGAGAGCCCTTGTTGACAAGTGCATATTTCTGAAGAACATGACTCATAAATAACTTCCCCACTAGTGGGAACAGTTTCTCTGCACCAATTCTTCATATAACTGTTATAGGAAAGATGTTGTCAAGCTGGAAAGGGTGCAGAGATGATTTACTAGAATGTTGCCAGGGCTCGAGGGCTTGAGCAAGGCTGAGATTCCATTCCTTGGAGCGCAGGAGGATGAAGGGTTTACAAAATCATGAAAGGAATTGATCAGGTAGATGCACAGTGTCTCATGCCCAGAGTAGGGGATTCAAGAACCAGAGGACATAGGTTTAAGGTGAGGGGGGAAAGATTTAATAGGGGGGGGGGGTAGCTTTTTCACACAAAAGGGTGATTTGTTTATGTAATGAGCTGCTGGAGGAGGTAGATGAGGCAAGTACTATCGCAACGTTTAAGAAACATTTATTCAGATACATGGATATGTCAGGTTTAGAGGGTTATGGGCAAACGCAGGCAGATGGGACTAGTTTAGGTGGGACATGTTAGACGGTGTCGGCAAATTGGGCATGTTTTCACGCTATAAGGTTCTATGACTATAACTACTTAATTAAATAAAAACTCAACAAGTTGCTTCTTAGTCTTTGTTGCAGAAGAATCAAGTCTGCTCAATCTATAATGATAGTATAACATATTTGAACAAAGGTCTCGCAGTGCCTCAGTTTGTAGAGAGAAAATCTGAACTGTTACTCTGGTCTGTTCATAGTTTGATACAAAATTAAAATCCCCATGATTTTATATTGGATTCATCTACGATTTAATCTCATTACACTCTTCTGAACTGTACCTAATTTTGTTGCTGTTTTTAGTCCAACATGTCATAATCATTATTTTTTCTCAATTAAATTGAATTTACCTTTATAAAACTCACTGCTTCAAGACAGCTCAATATATAAATTCTATTTCTTGCTTCATTTCTGTGTACAGTTGAATAAGTCATTGTGAAAAGTGAATTCTAGAACCAAGCACATAGTGTTTTGTATATTGAACAGCTCTTTAGAACCGTTGTACATTCAGTGGCCATTCTGGGCATTTCTTTTGAAAAGATGTTGCAGTGGAACTGCTGAGAACTGATTTTATTTGAACGGGCACAGCAGAAAAACGACAAGGTACTGTGTCTGCACTTTGCAAGTGTATGGGAGGGGTGTGAGTACCGAGGTAAAGAATAATTTATTGCATTTATATACAAAAATAAAATAATGCAGAAAGAATAATTTATGATTGACTGTTACGTTTTTGAGACATTTGTAAGGACTATTCTGTTTGAATTCATCACAATTTCTTTTGTATGTGGAAACTGAAGTCATAATTTTAATGTTAACCAGAGAGAGAGAATTGGTTGGATATTCCAACTTATTTCGTACTTCTTCGAAGATGTAGAACTTTCATCAAGTTTCATAAGGTAACACATGGTCTAATGTACTCGCGTGCACTCTTTGGGACATCAACACACCTCCTTCATCTGCTTCCCAGAATGATCATAAATGCACTGTTTTGATTTTCATTATGGCATATTAGCACAATTTTCATTATGGCATATAGTACCCCGGCTACTCCCTCTTCTCCCCCTTTCATCAGGCAAGAGGTATAGAAGTGCGAAAATGCACTCCTCCAGATTCAGGGACAGTTTCTTCCCAGTAGTTATCAGGCAACTGAACCATTCTACCAACAACCAGAGAGCAGCCCTGAGCTATTCTCTATATTATTGGAGACCCTTGGACTATCTTTAATCGACTTTATCTTGCACTAAACATTATTCCCATGATCATGTATCTGTACACTATTGATAGCTAGATTGTAATCATGTATAATCTTTCCACTGACTTATTAGTACGTGACAAAAGCTTTTTACTACACTTCGATACATGTGACAATAAACTTAACTAAACTATAATATTTCGAATTTACAGTTGGACAGCAAATCATTGGCACCAACTGATTCACAACAACCTCATCTATAAACACATCTGGTTCCTCATACACGTGCTCATCTGTCGGCTATTGCTCTTGACTTCTTAACTGCCTCTAATAGTCTCACCAGACATAAGTACTGCTTGTTCAGACATTTCCTTTAATTGAATATTGGTAGGACCAAGCCATTGTTTTTGAACCTCGTCGCAAACTTTGCTTCATGATCATCGGTACCATCCCTCTCCCTGAACCTCAATGTTGAATGTGACACCAAGTTGTAATGCAAACCTAGCCCATCACCAATGCCACCAACTTCAACTCGTGTGCTAGTTTCTCAGCTTGGCCAGATATTAATTGCAAAGTTTCAAAAATAGGATGGAATAAATTGCCAACAAGTTAGCTGTTCCCTAATGAAATGTTGGTTTAAATGAACATTTGCACAAAAACCCACTGGCAGTGATTAAAATAGTTAGTACTTTTGTGGGGCTAGAACAGGGGCTGGGGAAAAGGAGGATTGATTGCAAGATGAAATTAAAAGACGATAGAGACTAAAAGCTGGAGTTACTCAGCGGGCCACGTAGCATCTCTGGTGAAAGAGTAATAGATAAATTTATTCCCCTCTCAACAGATGTTGCCTGATCTGCTGAGCAGTAAATAAATTTCCCAGACTGAAGAAGGGTCTCAATCAAAACGTCACCTATTCCTTTTCTCCAGAGATGATGTCTGACCCGCTGAGTTACTCCAGCTTTTTGTGTTTGTCTTCGGTTTAAACCGGCATCTGCAGTTCCTTCCTGAAAAATTAAAAGAGTAGGGCTTGCATCTCCAGGGTACCAATAGCATTTGTATCGTGTGGGTTCTTTTGGTCACCATCATATCATTGGATCTGTCCATCTTCCATCCTCAACAAGTTATAACGTGCTTGTTTTCCCACTCTGACAAAAACTCATTGACCCGAGACGTTAACTCTTTCTTTTCTCCACAGATGCTGTCTTGGCTGCTGAGTGTATCTCAGCATTTTTTGTTTTTATTTCCGTTTAAGAATAAGGAGTAAGCCATTTAGAATGGAGATGAGGAAACACTTTTTCACACAGAGAGTTGTGAGTCTGTGGAATTCTCTGCCTCAGAGGGCGGTGGAGGCCGGTTCTCTGGATACTTTCAAGAGAGAGCTAGATAGGGCTCTTAAAGATAGCAGAGTCAGGGATATGGGGAGAAGGCAGGAACGGGGTACTGATTGGGGATGATCAGCCATGATCACATTGAATGGCGGTGCTGGCTCGAAGGGCCGAATGGCCTACTCCTGCACCTATTGTCTATTGTCTATCGTTCCAACATTTGCCTCTTTTGTTTTCTTGATTAGTCTATTAATATGATTTGTAATAGTCGAAAATGTCACACTCTCTGCCTATCTCTGTAACTTAATATTCTTACTTGCTTTGGACTTTAGAGATACAGAGCAGAAACAGGCCATTCGGCCCACTGAGTCCAGTGATCACCCCGTACGCTAGCACTATCCTCCACACTAAGGGGAATTTATAATTTACAGAAATCAATAAACCTACAAATCTGTGCGTCTTTGGAATGTGGGAGGAAACCGGAGCAACCGGAGAAAATCCACGTGGTCTCATGGAGAATGTACAAACTCCATACAGACAACACTTGTAGTCAGGATCGAACCCGGGTCTCTGGCGCTGTAAGGCAGCAACTCTATTGTTGCACCACTGTGCCGCCCGACACTGTGCCACCCCAATTACCTCAGTTGCTTTCTAACTCAGATAATTGTAGTTACAAGAATAAGAGCAACAAAACAGCAAATTCAGAAAATAGTTTTGCCAGTATTGGATGAGACTTCAAGCTCATTCGTCCAGTTTAAAAAAAATACTGTATCGATTTTATTCAAACAAGCAGGAAAACATGCGGGTGCTAGAAATTTGAGATAAAGCAAAATGCTGGAGATGCTCAGCCGGTCAGGCAGCATCTGTGGATAGAGAAACATATTTAACATTTCAAGTCAATTACTTTTGATCAGAACTCAGCAAAAATAGAAAACAAGCATGTTTTCAGGTGCTGAAAAAGGAGAAATGTGAAATAACAATAAGAATGTCTGCGGTAGATGGAGACCAAGGGAGATAAAATGCAAATGGTCAATAGAGAATAGACAATAGGTGCAGGAGGAGGCCATTCGGCCCTTCAAGCCAGCACCGCCATTCATTGTGATCATGGCTGATCATCTACAATCAGTACCCCGTTCCTGCCTTCTCCCCATATCCCTGACTCTGCTATCTTTAAGAGCCCTATCTAGCTCTCTCTTGAAAGTATCCAGAGAACCGGCCTCCACCGCTCTCTGAGGCAGAGAATTCCACAGACTCACAACTCTCTGTGTGAAAAAGTGTTTCCTCATCTCTGTTCTAAATGGCTTACCCCTTTTCTTAAACTGGTTCTGGACTCCCCCGACATCAGGAACATGTTTCTTGTCTAGCCTGTCCAAACCCTTAATAATCTTATATGTTTCAATAAGATTCCCTCTCATCCTTCTAAATTCCAGAGTGTACAAGCCCAGCCGCTCCATTCGCTCAGCATATGACAGTCCCACCATCCCGGGAATTAACCTTGTGAATCTACGCTGCACTCCCTCAATAGCAAGAATGTCCTTCCTCAAATTTGGAGACCAAAACTGCACACAATACTCCAGGTGTGGTCTCACTAGGGCCCTGTACAACTGCAGAAGGACCTCTTTGCTGCTATACTCAAGTCCTCTTGTTATGAAGTCGAACATGCCATTCGCCTTCTTCACTGCCTGCTGTAACTGAATGCTTACTTTCATTGACTGATGAACAAGGGCCCCCAGATCCCGTTGTACTTCCCCTTTTCCCAACTTGACACTGTTTAGATAATAATCTGCTTCCTGTTTTTGCTACCAAAGTGGATAACCTCACATTTATCCACATTAAATTGCATCTGCCATGCATCTGCTCACTCACACAACCTGTCCAAGTCACCCTGCATTCTCATAGCATCCTCCTCACAGTTCACACTGCCACCCAGCTATGTGTCATCTGCAAATTTACTAATGTTACTTGTAATCCCTTCATCTAAATCATTAATATATATATTGTAAATAGCTGCGGTCCCAGCACCGAGCCTTCCGGTACCCCACTAGTCACTGCCTGCCATTCTGAAAGGGACCCGTTAATTCCTACTCTTTGTTTCTTGTCTGTCAACCAATTTTCTATCCATGTCAGCACTCTACCCCCAATACCATGTGCCCTAATTTTTCCCACTAATCTCCTATGTGGGACCTTATCAAATGCTTTCTGAAAGTCCAGGTACACTACATCCACTGGCTCTCCATTGTCCATTTTCCTAGTTACATCCTCAAAAAATTCCAAAAGATTAGACAAGCATGATTTCCCCTTCGTAAATCTTTGCTGACTCGGACCAATCCTGTTAGTGCTATCCAAATGTGGTGCTATTTCATCTTTTATGATTGACTCCAGCATCTTCCCCACCACCAATGTCAGGCTAACTGGTCTATAATTCCCTGTTTTCTCTCTCCCACCTTTCTTAAAAAGTGCGATAACATTAGCTACCCTCCAATCCACAGGAACTGATCCTGAATCTACAGAACATTGGAAAATGTTCACCAATGCGTCCACGATTTCTGGAGCCACTTCCTTAAGTACCCTGGGATGCAGACAATCACGCCCTGGGGATTCATCAGCCTTCAGTCCCGTCAGTTTACCCAACACCATTTCTGGCTAGCTTACCTTCGTACCTCATCTTTTCTCCCCGTATTACCTTTTTAGTTACCTTCTATCTTTCTAGAACTGAGTACGAGCTGCTTTTAATCTCATTGTACATGTGTATAGTGACAATAAAATGGCATTCTATTCTATTCTATTCTATTCTGTTGCTCTTTAAACGTTACCCAATCCTCTGGCTTCCCACTCATCTTTGCTACGTTGTACTTTCTTCTATTTTATTTTCCACGCTGTCCCTGACTTCCCTTGTCAGCCATGGTCGCCCCTTACTCCCGTTGGAATCTTCTTTTCTCTTTGGAATGAACAATGTCCTGCTACATGAGAGAGGGTGGTGAAACATTGAATCCCCGATTTCCTATCAGTGAGGAGGTGCAAATAGAATGAGAAGATTTGGGGTAGAGGACAGAGAAAACAAAGCACTGGAACTACGAATTGCTGAATGCTGCAGCTGCTATAGACCTGAAATAAAAGAGAATGCTGGAAATATCCAGAGTTCTGCCCTGTGTCCTCTGTCCAGGGTTCTTAGGTCCAGGGTTTGGTGATGAGTTTAGTTGGATTATGGAATTGATGCTGTCGAGAAATAGTCAATAAATAGGCATCCGACATATGTGTCCTTATAATCCAGTTCAATTGAATGCACATTGAAAGATTGTAGATTTGAGAAAAATATTTGGAAGGATATAAAATACGCAGTTTTGCTATCAACTGATTTACAATTTTGCACAGTTAAAAGTATTATGACTCTAAGAGATTTAAATTCTTGCTTTGTTGAAATAAACCGTGGAATTGCAGCAAGCAATCAGGAAGGCAAATGGTATGACAGCTCTTACATTGAGGCGAGCCATGTTCAAGAGAACAGATGCCTATGATGTGGGACAACTATATAGGGCCTAGGCGAGACTGCACCTGAAGTACTATTCACCTTAAAAAGAGATATACTTGCCAAAGAGAGAATGCAGTGAAAATTTTCTCAAACTGGTTCCAAAATACATTATTTCTCAGTGACAGAAGTTGAAAAAAAAGTCTAATTCTGACAATGCATTTATAACCTGCATGATTATATTAACAAATGTCAAGTCCTTCTATTTCATTATTGGGTTTCTTTGTCTCATTATACATCTTTTGTCAATAAACCCTCTCTCATTTACTTACCTATTGATTCTGCCATAAATGTAATCCCCACTAGTTTATCAAAATCCTCCATGGATCATAAATCCATTATCACATACTGACCTTTCGTAGGTTTTACCCTTCGCACCTCTTGGCACAAAATGTAAACTAGGTTTGAAATTCTATTGTTTGACACAAGATTGTTATGTTGCATAGTAACTTTGGAAGTAAAATGTGTTTATAACCACACATACACATACATTTTTACAGTATTATGACCAGATTATTAGTTGAGCCATTGGCAGCGCAGTTGTGTTAATCAGTGCGCAGAGCAGGATTAACATTGTTGCAGTGGCCTTGAATGCAGTCTAACTGGATCCTGCAAATGTTAGAGGACCTCTCCTCGTCACTGTCATATGAAGGAATCCACCATTGATGCAAACCTTCAATCCTTACATGAGGCCTCAATGTTTAAAGCTCACAGTTCACACCTTCTCCTTCCTCACTGATGGCTAATGGGTCATTGATCAATTTTCCAGATTTTTCCATCAGCGCTTGAAACAAACCAGCTCCTAGTCTTAAAGCAGTGATTCAAGAGATTCTAACATGAGGGGAGACTGCATTTTAAAATTAGTTCTTCATCTATGACTTTGTAGATAATGTGTGTGTGCTTATACTATTGGGCAGAAAATCATGGATATACAATATATGTTAGACATGCAAAACAAGATGGCTTCACCATGGCCCCAAGAAAATCCTGTGCAGATGGTCCATGCAGAGAAGTTTCAATTTGTGTTTTCTAGTCTGCTAGAATTCTGGAGCATTACATTTTTATTCTTTTAGAGGTGATGGAGGTTGGGTCACCCCATAACCATTTTGTGAGTTTAAAAAAATCAGGTTATATGCATCAATGGCAGGGTCCGCCTTTGTTCTGAGTTAATGTGACACGGTCAGCAGTCGTTTTTAATAGCTTCCTATGATATCTTTGAACTGGAGTGGGAATTACAGCTTGAATTACAGTCCTGATGACAGTTTAGTTTCCAAGTGACAGTCTGAAGAAGGGTGTCGACTCGAAACGTCACCCATTCCTTCTCTCCAGAGATGCTGCATTTCCTGCTGAGTTACTCCAGCTTTTTGTGTATATTGACAGTTTAGTTTAGTTTGGTTTAGAGAAACAGCATGGAAACAGGTCCTTTGGCCCACCGAACAATCAGCGATCCCCGCACACTTACACTATTCTACACACACAAGGGATAATTTACAATTATACCAAGCCAATTAACCTATGTCTTTAGGGTTTGGGAGGAAACTGGAGAAAACGCACAGGAAGAAAGTACAAACTCCGTACAGACAAGCACCCATAGTCAGGATCCAACCAGGATCTCTGCCGCTGTAAGGCAGCAACTCTACTGCTGAACCACAGTTGTCACATCAACCTTTCAGATTACAGGTTTAAAGCCTGGGTCTAATTTGGCCTGGTCCCTCAAAGAAAGGCTTGTGTTAGTGGGTAACTCAGACCACCTACGCAGGGATTAAAGCTGCCAAAAATAATTTCCTTTATGCTAGTAACATTGGTACAAACACAAACAGCTCTGGTCGTTGCGTGTGGAATATTCCTGGTACCCTAGATACACTGCCTCAGATAATAGCATGGATTCCTGGAGGGAGGACCATCATTCATGGAGGTACTTTGTCCCAGTGGCTTGGAAGGCACAGTGGCAGAGAAACGCAGAACTCTAGTGATTCGAGTTCAATCCTGACCTTTGATGCTGTCTGTAGTGAAGTTTACATCGTCTCACTGTGAGAGCACAATTTATTTCCAAGGTACTCTTGGTTCCTCCACAACCCAAACACATGCAGGTTGGAAGATTATTTGGTCTTAAACATGAAGGTGAATGTTAGAATTGGATGGAGTTGCTGGGAATGTGGGAAGAATAAAATGGAATTTGTTTAGTATTGGCATCAAATTTATGCTTGATCAATCCAAACCAAAGGACCTGTTTCCATCCTGTATGGTTCTATAACTTTACTGTGGCTGTATTTTTGGGTGTAAATGCAACGATTTTGAGGACCAAATTTGTCTTGAAAGCAAGAGTCAAGTCAAGAGTGTTTTATTGTCATATGTTCCTGATAAAATAATGAAATACTAACTTATAGCAGCACAACAGAATATGTAAATAATATAATAAACGAGAGGAAAAAAACGTCAGTGTGTGTATATGCATACATACGTATATTGTACACACACACATAAATATGTTTATTATATTGTTTACAGTGTACTATGTTTACATATTCTGTTGTGCTGTTCAAGTACGTATTTCATTATTCTATCTGGGACATATGACAATATATATTTTCATACACACCTGCAACGCTTGAATTTACCACATTTTGAGAGAAAGTGCCAAAGTCAGGTGTTAAAGTCAGGTGTTAAGCATGTACTAATGATGGCCCTATCTTTTCTTTCTGGGCTCCTCTAGATCATTGTCTGAATCCGAGCAATCCTTAGGTATGAACAGGCCAACGTAACTCCCTTCCGTTTCATTATGTAAGGAACACGCTGCTTGTTAGTAGATTTAGTACGACCTCTGATCAGACAATTGGATAAATGTAAAGTAAAATATTGCATTATGAGGAAAGAGTGACAGGGGCAAAGAAGTGAGCTGTCTATAACTGGTTTTTATTCAAGACTGCATGACGAATCAAATGGACTTCTGTGGTGTGAATTTGTATGAAATGAAAGCTTTCTCAAAATTACATCAGCATACAAAAGAATTTCTGTATAATATCTCTTCCATTTGTAATGTTTAAATTAATAATAGCTATTAATAACTTTTTTATTCTGAGAGGTTTCATTTACACATATATAATAGCTGATTAAGTTCTCTTGAAGTGTCATTTCTGTTTTGTTGGAAAATGTAACAGTCCATTTGTAAAGAGCAAAGCCTCACAAAGGACCCATGAAATGATGATTCTGCAGTCTGTTCCAGCGCGGTTAAACAATATATGCCTGCTTCAATAATTGGAAACTTTCCTGTTCTTTATTTCGGTAACTTTACCATAAAACCACTTTAACCACCTTAGTGGGCAGAAGGAATCTCAGTGTAATGGCTGAAAACATTGATTTTGATGGAAATATAAAACAGGTGGATCAATTTGAAATCAGCCCCTAATTTAACTTGGCATCAACTCCATTGAATCAAAAGAGGTCACATTGAAATTACTGGGTGATTGTAATCATTACTGGGTGATTGGTGGACAGCCATTAGTGTTGTTTAAATGTGATTAAACTTGATTAACGCAACATGATTAAACTTTAATAACAAAAAAGACTGAGTGTTCTTATTAGCCTTGATATGAAATACGTTCAACCTCACTGTTTATGACCACCAATGCCAAATATTTCTGTGTACTGTTTAATTAAAAAAGTGGCATCTTCCTTACTACACCATTCCTTCACCAGTTCTAATTTATGGGACTTGAGATGCTGATCATCAGACTCAAGAACAGGGCGTTTACCACTCTTGTCTTGTTGTCACTCTAGTGCATTAATTTTTTTTTGTAAGATGCTATTATTACCCAGTTTTTAATTTGGGTTTTTTACCTTTCATCTTGAATCTGTGCACCTATTATTCCCACTAACCTATTCAATATATCATCTCTCCTTTCCAGCTATAATGTATGTAATGGGAGCATTGGGCCCTGCAGCAGGATACCTCCTTGGCGGTGTATTGATTGGCTTCTATGTAGATCCCCGGGGCGTAGTTCAGATTGACCAGAGTGACCCACGCTTCATTGGAAATTGGTAAGATATTTCAAAGACTTTTTTTTATTACCATATCTTTGTTTGCATTGCTTGAGAATCCATATTTTGCCGTGTATGAGTGTGATTAATGCATATTCAGAACTGCGTAGTTGAAACTCATGAGTTTAGGTGAATGGTACTGGTCATTAGCGAAAGTCCTTCCGAAGTGCTTCCGAATAACAAAAACTTGAAGTCCTTACCAAATAACAAAGCAGGGATTCAACCACATGGTGTTCACTTGTAATTATCCTATCATTCATCCAGTTACAGAGTTCACTCATCGATGTAGACACTCCTGCTATTCGTGCCTGTATTTTCCCATTGGAGTCAGGTGGCGAGTGGGCAAAAGAGATTTTGTGAAGCAGTAAATCACTGTGAGGAGCTGGTGAAATGTTCTTCAGCACAATGTTGGTTCAAGGCCACCAGATATACGGGTCAGAGTGATGTTGAGTGAGGAAAATTACTGGGGCAATGAGTGGTGATATGTAACATTTTTGCAGCTCCTTCCCTATCAGGATATGGAAAAATATATATAATCTAGGCCCATCTGGCCTTAGGACCTCCTGCTGGTCAGTTGGCTTGGTGAGGAAGCTTCCCCTGTTAAGTCACATCCTTTAATCTCAACAATGAATAAAGCATTTTTAGACAATCACACTGCACTAAGAGTGTCTTTATTATCGGGATTCTAAAATGTTTCAATGCTTGATATACAGATTGAAAAGGAACACCCCATCCTTGGACAGGTATCATGTGCTCAAAAGAGCAAATTAGGTTAATAACCCGTGGAAAGCCACTATGATCAAACATATGATCAAGCACAGCGTCTGAAGAAGGGTCCCGACCAGAAACATTGCCTGTTCCTACCTTCCACATAAGGTGCCTGAACCTCTTGAGTTCCTCCAAAATTTTGTGCTCTGCTTGGTTCCTTTTGTCGTCATTCATATGATGCTTGCCATGGAGAGAGTTAAAATTTTCCCTGCCTAGAAATTCATTTGCTGAATGCATTTACTGTGCAAAATAATACCTCAATCAAGTTTAAAAGAAGTGTCAGCCACTGTGAATGGCTCAATTGTAATCATGTATTGTCTTTATGCTGGCTGGTTAGCACACAACAAAAGCTTTTCACTGCACCTCAGTACACGTGACAATAAACTAAACTAAACGTATCTCTCATAGTCACTCTTTTCCATTCCTATGAACAGACTTGCTTCTTTTTTTACTTGTTCTGATCTGGTGGAGGTTTAGCAGAGATTCCTTTGTGTAATTGCCGGAGATTATATCTAGATGCATGTTTGTTCTTCGATGTTGGATAAGGTATCCAATGTTGGAATACAGGTGGGTATTGTGTACAGATTGTATCCAGCAGGTTTGATAATTCCAGGTTAATGTGTGAGATCTGAATTTGCTGATATTTACACAGTCCTTTTTCCCTACTGATTGCTATTCACTGATCTACATACTTTTTAAAATAAATGTATTTACCTAATTGTACTCAATGACAAACCAATCATTGTCTGTATAAATACAGTGATCAGTTTTCAGACTACTTGTGTCAAGTGGGTTTCTGCTGTGCTGGGCTAATGGAGAAATGTACCTTGTGAGCTCAGAACTTATCAATGCTTCAAGTTTCAATGGAGGTACCTGCAAAGCGGTAACTTCTTGACTCAAAGCAAATGGTGAAACTGCTCATTATAATTACTCATTATGTTAAACAGGAACAAGATTGACAAGCTGATCCTTACAAATAAGGCTTCAATTTGAGATTCAGATTTATGCTTTCTTTATTTAATACCAAGATGTGAATTAGGAGTCTGTTCACATCTCCAAAACAAACAGTGTCGTGCAACGGAAATGATCTTGTGCACATTTCTGGATGTGCAAGTGATCTTGCAAAATTCATCCATTGACTCTTTAGCAGGATTTTTATTTGTCCTGGCATATATCACCATGCCAGGACAAATAATGCTGGCTGGTTAGCACACGACAAAAGCTTTTCACTGCACCTCAGTACACGTGACAATAAACTAACTAAACTTATCTTTAGTTGACATCAACAGCATTGCAATGCAACAAATTCATCTGCAGTGAGATTTTCAACCTGATTCATCTGAAAAATGACAAATTTTAATTAGTCAGGGACCAACCAGGTTTTATTAACCTCAATTTCCCTGAAACTATAGATCAACTATAGATAAAGGATCAACATTCAAACTATATTATTTGTTCACATAGAAACCTATGACCTCCTGTATCCTCCTACATGTGTCTTGACTGGTGTTCTCAAGCTGGAAAGGATGCAGAGAAGATTGATGAGAATGTTGCCAGGACTAGAGGGTCTGAGCTACAGGGAGAGGTTGAGTAGGCTGGGACTTTATTCCTTAGAGTGCAGGAGGATGAGGGGTGATCTTATAGAGGTACAGTATATAAAATCATGAGAGGAATTGATCGGGTAGATGCACAGAGTCTCTTGCCCAGAGTAGGTAAATCGAGGACCAGTGGACAGGGGGTTTAAAATGAAAGGGAAAAGATTTAATAGGAATCTGAGAGGTAACTTTTTCACACAAAGAGTGGTGGGTGTATGGAACGAGGTTCCAGAGGAGGTAGTTGAGGCAGGGACTATCTCAACATTTAAGAAACAATTAGACAGGTACATAGATAGGACAGGTTTGGAGAGATATGGGTCAAATGCTGGCAGATGGGACTAGTGTAGCTGGAACATTTTGGCTGGTGTGGACAAGTTGGGCTGAAGGGCCTGTTTCCATGCTGCATAACTCTATGACTGCCAGTGGAGGTCAGAGTCACAGGTATTCGCAGCTTCTTGGCATCAGGATAATTTCAAACAACTGCTACTGATCTCTTTATTGCCTGTTTGCCGCTTACTACTTTAGGGAGGTCATCCAAATTGCATTCTCAAAGAGAGAGACATTTATCTACTGTAGCTTCTGTCCACAGGTGTGGCATTGGCATCCTCTGCATTGGAGGCTTCTACAATGTGAAGGCATTCAGAGAAATGCAATATCATAGGTTACAACACAAAATGAGGACATCTGGCTCAATGCAGGAAAACTCCAGCTCATTCCATGCGCCCGCTACCTTCCTGTAGTCTTGCAGCTTGATTTCTTTGAAGTACTTATCTGGTTCCCCTTTTAAGCCAAGGCTTCTTCCTATTGAAGAGTAACACCGCATGTTTTTGCATTAACCTTCAACTGCAGATGTCTGTACATTTAACCAGTAAGGCTCTGTCTGCTTAAATGCTATTATTATCCCCCTCAAGCGATTCACAGTGATTGCATGCCTCCAAGTTTTGTGCCATATGAACACATGCTCATACAGTGACCTACATGACAACCTCTATCATAGAGTAATACTGCATGGAAACAGACCCTTCGCCCAACTCGTCCATGCCAACTAAGATGCCCATCTAAGCTCATCTCATTAGGCCTGTTTCCCTCTAAATCTTTAATCCATGTTCTTGTACAAACATCTTAAAAATGTTATTATTGTGCTTGCCTCAACCAGTTTTTCTGGCAACTCGTTCCATATAATCACCACCCACAGAGTGAAGAACATGCCTCTCAGATTCCTATTAAATCTTTCTCACCTCACCTTAAACCTATGACCTCTCCTGTGACTTGTGCATTCATTCCAGCTAGTCCCCTCATGATTTTATATACTTCTACAAGATCACCCATCAGTCTCCGAGTCTCAAGCATATAAAGTCCAAGCCTGCCCGATCTCTCCCCATAACTCAGACCCTCAAATCATTCTTGTATGGCTCTTTGTACTTTTTTCAGTGTAATGACATATTTCTTATGGCAGAGTAACCAAGAATCTATACAATACTCCAAGTGTGGTCTCACCAATGTCTTATACAACTGCAACATAGCATCCCACATCCAGTACTCAGTGCCCTGACTGATGAAGACCAGCATGCCAAATGTTTTCTTCACTGTCTACTTGTGATGCACTAGCAAAGTACGAACATGTACCCCAAGGTCAGTAACACTTACAGGGTGGTCACGGTGCCGCAGCGGTAGAGTTGCTGCCTTACAGCGAATGCAGCGCCGGAGACCCGTGTTCGACCCTGACTACGGGTGTTGACTGTAAGGAGTTTGTACGTTCTCCCCGTGATCTCCGTGGGTTTTCTCTGAGATCTTCAGTTTCCTCCCACACTCCAAAGACGTGCAGGTTTGTAGGTTAATTGGCTTGATAAATGTAAAAATTGTCCCTAACGGGTGTAGGATAGTGTTAATGTGCGGGGAACGCTGGTCGGCGCGGACCCGGTGGGCCGAAGGGCCTGTTTCCGCGCTGTATCTCTAAACTAAGCTAAACTTACCTACATCCAAGAATCCCCTTGCACAAAGAACATGCTTTCTGTTCAGCGCCCTCTGGAAACACTCGCAGCCCTTTCCCATCATGGCACGTTCCACAATACAAGCAATGCTCTCCTGTATTGCGGTATGTATCTTTCAGAGTTGACTGCAAAGATTGCACATGCTGAGGTCAGCTACACCAACTGAGGAACATTGCACCAATGTTAATACCTCTGTGTCATTACATTAGAAACTCTAAGATTGTTGTTCTGTGAACATCTCAATTGAAATTCTCTCTCTTTACAAATGTTTTACAAACAGCATTAGGGTGATTCACAATATTCACGTGAAAAGGAATTAATGCATTGTCTAGTTCGTCTAAGTGTGGATCATCTACCAGTTTGCACATTTTTCTTGTAATTAATAAAGATGATACTCCAAACAACTTTTCTCAGCCTTAAATATTAGTGTGGCATAGAGTTATACTGCTCGTGCAATACCCCCTACTTCTTTGTCACAGATCAGTGTGAAACTAGTAGGAAGGAACTGCAGATGCTGGTTTACACCAAAGATACACACAAAATGCTGGAGAAAGTCAGTGGGACAGGCAGCATCTCTGGAGAGAAGGAAACATAGAAACATAGAAAATAGGTGCAGGAGTAGGCCATTCGGCCCTTCGAGCCTGCACCGCCATTCAATATGATCATGGCTGATCATCCAACTCAGTATCCTGTACCTGCCTTCTCTCCATACCCCCTGAACCCTTTAGCCACAAGGGCCACATCTAACTCCCTCTTAAATACAGCCAATGAACTGGCCTCAACTACCTTCTGTGGCAGAGAATTCCAGAGATTCACCACTCTCTGTGTAAAAAATGTTTTTCTCCTCTCAGTCCTAAAAGAATTCCCCTTTATCCTTAAACTGTGACCCCTTGTTCTGGACTCCCCCAACATCGGGAACAATCTTCCTGCATCTAGCCTGTCCAACCCCTTAAGAATTTTGTAAGTTTCTATAAGATCCCCCCTCAGTCTTCTAAATTCCAGCGAGTACAAGCCGAGTCTATCCAGTCTTTCCTCATATGAAAGTCCTGACATCCCAGGAATCAGTCTGGTGAACTTTCTCTGTACTCCCTCTATGGCAAGAATGTCCTTCCTCAGATTAGGAGACCCAAACTGTACGCAATACTCCAGGTGTGGTCTCACCAAGACCCTGTACAACTGCAGCAGAACCTCCCTGCTCCTATACTCAAATCCTTTTGCTATGAATGCTAACATACCATTCGCTTTCTTCACTGCCTGCTGCACCTGCATGCCCACTTTCAATGATTGGTGTACCATGACACCCAGGTCTCGTTGCATCTCCCCTTTTCCTAATCGGCCACCATTCAGGTAATAATCTACTTTCCTGTTTTGCCACCAAAGTGGATAACCTCACATTTATCCACATTATACTGCATCTGCCATGCATTTGCCCACTCACCCAGCCTATCCAAGTCATCTTGCAGCCTCCTAGCACCCTCCTCACACCTAACACTGCCCCCAGCTTTGTGTCATCCGCAAACTTGGAGATGTTGCATTCAATTCCCTCGTCCAGATCATTAATATATATTGTAAATAGCTGGGGTCCCAGCACTGAGCCTTGCGGTACCCCACTAGTCACTGCCTGCCATTCTGAAAAGGACCCGTTTACTCCTACTCTTTGCTTTCTGTCTGCCAGCCAGTTCTCTATCTCATCCTCATCCTAAACACCACAAAAACAAAGGAAATGATCATAGACTTCCGTAAGAACAGTGCAGCCCTCAAACCCCTATTCATCAATGGGGACTGTGTGGAAAGGGTCGCAGACTTCAGATTCCTGGGCACACAAATTACGGAGGATCTCTCCTGGACTACAAACACCACCACAGCAGTCAAGAAGGCCCAGCAGCGACTCTACTTTCTGAGGATCCTCAGGAAAAACAACCTGGAGGAGAAGCTGCTGGTGTCCTTCTACCGCTGCTCCATCGAGAGTGTGCTGGCGTACTGTATAACCACATGGTATGCCAGCTGCTCTGCAGCGGACAGGAGAGCCCTTCAAAGGGTCATCAACACCGCACAAAAAATCACTGGCTGCCCACTGCCCTCCCTGAAGGACATCTTCAGCTCTCGCTGCCTTGGCAGTGCAGCCAACATCCTGAAGGACCCTTCCCACCCTGGACACAACCTGTTCCACCTGCTGACCTCTGGCAGACGGTACAGGTCTTTCAAAACTCGCACAAACAGACTCAGAGACAGCTTCTACCCCATAGCCATACGTGAACTTAACAATGCAAAATAAGAAATAACACTCACATTCAACTGAATGGTTCTACCTCAGCTGCTATTGTTATTTAGCTGTAATTTTTCTTTTTATATGTATATATTTTTACCTTTTCTTATATATTTAAAATTGCTCTTGTGAATCGCACTGTGGGATTGACTTTTAAATTTTGTTGTACAATAGTGCAATGACAATAAAGAGATTACTTACTTACTTACTTACTTACTTACTTATTACTTATCCACATCAATACTGAACCCCCAATAGCGTGTGCTTTAAGTTTGTATATTAATCTCTTATGTGGGACCTTGTCGAAAGCCTTCTGAAAGTCCAGATATAACACATCCACTGGTTCTCCCTTATCCACTCTACTAGTTACATCCTCGAAAAATTCTATAAGATTCGTCAGACATGATTTACCTTTCATAAATCCATGCTGAATTTGTCTAATGATTTCACCATTTTCCAAATGTGTTGCTATCCCATCTTTAATAACTGATTCTAGCATTTTCCTCACTACGGATGTTAGACTAACTGGTCTGTAATTCCCCGTTTTCTCTCTCCCTCCCTTTTTAAAAAGTGGGGTTACATTAGCTACCCTCCAATCATCAGGAACTACTCCAGAATCTAAAAAGTTTTGAAAAATTATCACTAATGCATCCACTATTTCTGGGGCTACTTCATTAAGTACTCTGGGATGCAGCCTATCTGGCCCTGGGGATTTATCGGCCTTTAATCCATTCAATTTACCTAACACCACTTCCCAGCTAACCTGGATTTCCCTCAGTTCCTCCATCTCATTTGACCCCCGGTCCCCTGCTATTTCCGGCAGATTAATTAAGTCTTCCTTAGTGAAGACAGAACCAAAGTAGTTATTCAATTGGTCTGCCATGTCCTTGTTCCCCATGATCAGTTCACCTGTTTCTAACTGCAAGGGACCTACATTTGTTTTAACTAATCTTAAGGAATGGGTGATGTTTTGGGCCGAGACCCGTCATTTCGCCGAACACCTTCGCTCAGTCTGCCCAGACAATCGTCTGCTTTGATCTGTAATTTTCACACCTTACCCATCCATATCTCTATTTTCCCTCTTCCATGACTCTCAGTCTTAAGAAAAGTCTGGACCCGAAACATCACCCATTCCTTCTCTCCAGAAATGCTGCCTGTCCTGCTGAGTTACTCCATACGTTCAGTATGAAACTAGTCTGGGTCAACCTTGCTATTCATGGATATCTTTAATGCTTTAAAAAATGTTTTATCTGTACTGTTATGACTTCCAAAATCTGCTGTGCCTGTCTTTACTGAAAGTTATTGTTTGGATCATGCTGATGACTAGCCAACGATTCCATAAAAAGACATGTTAACATGTTGTATTCGATGTTGGCAAGTTCATAAATTATAGGAGTAGAATTAATCCATTTGGCCCATCGAGTCTACTCCGCCGTTGGATGGTCTCTGCCTCCTAATGCCATTTTCCTGCCTTCTCCCCATAACCTTTGATACCCTTTCTGATCAAGAATTTGTCTATCTCTGCCTTAAAAATATCCACTGACGGCCTCCACAGCCCTCTGTGGCAATGAGTTCCACAGATTAACTACAGTGTGACTATAGAAGTTCCTCCTCACCTCCTTTCTAAAAGAGCGACCTATAATTCTGAGGCTTTGATCTCTGGTCCTAGACACACCCACCAGTGGAAGCATCCTGTTCGAGCCTTCCATATCTGCACTCTGCAGTGCAACTATATTGAGTGCGCTAGTCCTGATGGGAGAATGCATCTGGACTCTGGCTTTGCCCAATGGAGTCAATAGTCAGTGCTGTAGCTTTCCACAATCTACTGATCCAATGGGCCTGATACACTTCGTATCTGACTTGCCAGTTTTCTAGTGCAGCTTCTTTCATTTAGATGAAGTTTCCTCAATTTCATTGAAAACACAAATGTAGCCAGGTATTTTTATTTCACTTTATATTAATGTTTTTGTCAGCAGAAATTTATTGTTTTCAGTTTTTTATTGAAGTATCTAGAAAATCTGATTAATTAAAAGTTCATTAAAAGTAGAAAACATTCATTGACATTATCAGCTTGACTGAGGTCTCAAGATGGATCTCACGGCAAAGGGTTAAAAGAGTCATAGAGTAAAGGGCCTGTCCCACTTAGGCGACTCTTTAGGTGACTAGTTTTAATGGAATTCACTTACGACACCTGGTGACAACCCACGAAAACACCTACGTCATCCTACGACAACCTACGACAGCAAAATTGTCGCTACTGTCGCCGAAAATTTTTCAACATGTTGAAAATTTTGCGGCAGTCGCCCCAAAAATCGCCCATTATGGTAGGTTGACGTAGGTTATGGTAGGTTGATGTAGGTTATGGTAGGTTGTCATAGGTTATCGTAGGTTGTCGTAGGTTGTCGCCAGGTGTCGTAGGTGATTAAGCATGACCTGTTCTATTATATCTATTTGAACTGACATTTTATATTGTTCATGCATTTGATGAAAAAAGAATTCTCATTTTTATTTTTCATAAAAGACTAGATTCAACATAAAATTCAATGTATCTTTTTCTTAGACAGTCCCTTGGGATGAAGTATATATAATTGATTTGTAGCCAGCAGCAAAGCAAATTGTCTAAAGATATTGTTTGACATATTGATTATATCTTGTATTTTTTGCTTTTATTTTGTTACCAGCATCTGCAAATTTTTACTTTTCTGACTTCAAGTTCTCTTCATATATTTTGTCGTGTTGTCTTGTTCTCTCGAAAAATCTGCAGGTGGAGTGGATTTTTGCTTTGCGCAATTGCCATGCTCCTTGTTATAGTGCCAATGTTTACTTTCCCTCAAAAACTACCACCTCGGCAAAGGACGAAGAAAATGGTCTCAAATGATCTGAAGAGCGATGATGAGATGATAAAAGGGGAAGCAGAGAGCAGAGACTACAGAAAAAGCACCGTGACTTCCTCTATGGGCTTTGGAAAGGACATTAAAGGTGGGTGAAATTGATAAGATATATTGTGCAATTAAAAGTATAGCTGAATTGAGTTATATGATTGTGACCGATACTGTCATGGCATATTTTTTATTAAACACAGTCATCTTCTTCTTGCATATGGCGTGCACAGCCTAAAGTTGTAGGACAACTTGTTCTATTTGATCTTATTTGATTGTGCATGCCAGGTTGATTGTATTCGATGAAACATGAAGGTTGCAATCTCCCGCCCAATTAAATACTGTAATGCAAGGTGATGCAAGTTTACATCTGATCAGTGTGGATTCAGGCTCAGAAATTTACTGTAGCTTAAAACAACAAGTTCCCTAAAGCTATTAAAAAAAAAAACCTCATTGAACTTCACCAAGTTCAGTAGTGCCATGTAAAGATGGTGTGGTCGGGCTCAGACGTTTACCATTATAATATATCCAGAAAGCAGGTGAAATAGATTAAACTTTTCACTGATGTTGTCACTGAGACACAGAGTGGAGCTATTGAGCCAGTCCTGCAACCCAATAACACCTCGAGCACACTTCCACAAGTGAAGAAATCTTTGCAGGATACCAATTTAGTACAGGAGTAGAAAACTTTCCATTAGAAAATAATAATTCTTTTTTTTTAATGGGATTGTTGGCAACCCTGAGAGAGATCGTTCACGGCAACAGCTTGGCGTTCCTGGCAGGAAGTCGCAAGGATATGATTGCAGTCGCTAAATCTCTGCACTTCGGCGAATGGTTTGTCTGCCAGATCCTACTGTGGAAAGGTTGATTAGATCTGCTCTTATACATTAGAAGATGTCAGTTGTAATGTATTCATACATATTCATGTATATGTTAATGAGTTGGTGTTCAATATAAGCAGGGAATGTTGGGTAATAAAACTCTCTCTCGTGATCCAGGCAACCTGCGTGTAAGTTGTTATTCATTCTGCCGTCCGGAATATAACAAAATTGGCGACGAGGATGGGATAGAGTTTGTGAACTCATCCTTTAAATACAGTGCAGGACTGTTTTGCAACATGCAGTATTGTTTAACATTTTAAACAGTAAATGCGGAGTTGTGTCGCAGTTGTTTGCGAGTTGGACACGATAGGCTGCAGATCCTTCTATGCAGGGAACTGTAGTTTAAAACAGCAGCTGTACAAATCGGCGAGAGTTTGTCAGGCTATCTCTATGTTGTGTCTACGTGGCAAGATGTCTTCCTTGGGATTGTATAACATTTTAGACTGAGTTTTTTTTTTTGTCGAAAACATCTCCCAAAAGGAAACAGTGAGCAGCAGACTGTAATATGTGACATATATCAGCAGTTTGAGATGGGGTGCTCACAAAAGTAAGTTGACAACGGGAGTGACTTTGACTTCCATTGTGAGACCACCATAGGGGTGTGTGAGCTTGTACCAGAGGTCATGGGCATGAGTGAGGATCACCTTGCAGATTATAACCTGAATAGACATTACACCTTTGAGAAATGTGGATCAGAGTACGTCTCCCTGTGAAATCGAGATGGCTAAAGTATTTGGTGCTGTCTCCTGTCACCTGGGCCCCATGGGCTCTTTTAGTGCCTGGCAAGATTCTTTTCACGTACCTATCAGATCTAGATAACTGCCTATTGCAGGTCATTGTTGAGCACAACTAAGTGTTTGAAGATGTAAGAAAACATCAGTCTTCAATGTAACATGAGGTGTGAGTGTGTAAAGTGGTGTGCAACTGTGAATGGATGTGATTGGCTTTTTAATTTCTAGGCTTCCAATATTGTTTAAAAAAGCGGATCTTCTGTGAATAGTTAGCACTCATTATTATTCAGACCACCGTGGTTGTAATAATGAATTGCACATCTGCTGATGTCATTCAGGTGATTTAGGCAATTAAAAATAAGGTCAAGGTTTCAAGGTCAGTTTATTGTCACATGTACCAATGAAATTTGAGTTACCATGCAGCCTTTTTTTCTTAAGCAACAAGTCACACAACCACATAAAAGTTAACATAAACATCCATGACAGTGGATTCCACATTCCTCACTGTGATGGAAGGCAATAAAGTTCAATCTTCTTCCTCTTGTTCTCCCGCGGTCAGGGCAGGCAAACCATCCGCAGTCGGAACGATCAAAGCTCCAGCAGCCGACGATCGAAGTCCCCATCGGGGTGATCAAAACTCCTGCATCGGGGCGGTTGAAACTCTCTCCGCGGCATGGAGCTCCCGAGTCGGCCTCTTCTTACCAGAGCCCGCGGGCTTCACGATGTTAAAGTCCACAGGCCCCGAGGTTGGAGCTTCGATCACCGGCAAAGGGATCGCAAGCACCGTGATGTTAAAGTCCCGCAGTCTCCTGTGGCTTGGAGCGCTGGGTCAGTTTCCAGGAAAGGCCGCCAACTCCACGATGTTAGGCTGCAGTGGGGACAGAGATAGGATACGGAAAAAAAATCGCATCTCTGTCGAGGTATGAGATTGGAAAAAAAGGTTCCCCACCCCCCATCCCCCATCCCCCACCCCCACATAAAACAAACCAAGGAACACTAAAACATACTTTTTAACACATACTTAAAATAACACAAAAAAAAGAAAGGACAGACAGACTGTTGGCAAGGCAGCCACTGCTGGTGGCGCCACCCAGTGTTGTCTAAGTGCTTTGGAACTGGAAAATCTCGCAGAAATATGAACATTTGATGTTAACGAATGGTATTAAGGCACCAAAGGAAATGTGCAGAGTTGTTAAATGTCTTCTTCACATCTTTCAACTTTACAATGGCACTTTTCTTGGTATTGTGCAGATGTACTTCTATACTAAATATTTAAGTGTAGCTCTTTTCTCTGCTGCAACGGAGAGTGCAAAAATATATCACGTTAAATGAAGTATACAGCATCTATGACTGACATTCTGGTTTTAATTTGCATATAAGAAAGACAAAGATTGCCCAAGCGCTTATTGTACGGATGTTCATTGTATAACAAAATAAATCCATTAATTATATTGGTATGAATCTGTCTAATTCTGCACTCTGCCATCCAGCAGTTGTAAATAAGTGAGAAAGAAAATGGATGCAAATTATCAAGCCCAATTCATGAGGGAGGTAGGCAGACAGAACAAGTTATAGAATGTTTGTGTTTAGTATAAGTATGCGCTTTTGATCTATTTCTTTCGATTAGTATATTTTGATGTATCTATTAACAATTCATAGTGTAATATAGTGCTCTTAAATTTGTTTAGGACTTTCTTGGCTTTTGAATCATTTTAATGCACGAGCACATCTTGTTCTGAATGTCTGACCTTCACATCTCCAGAATTAAATTTTAGGAAAACTGAGTAACGGATCAGCAAATTCTTGACAAAACCTAAAAGGCCCGGAGCACCAAAAAAATGGTCTTTCTTTGTTTTTCTTGAAGAAGGGTCTCGACCTGAAACATCACCCATTCCTTCCCTCCAGAAATGCTGCCTGACCTGCTGAGTTACTCCAGGTTTTCGTGCTTTCGTTGTTAATTGTCTTACACCATTTTGTATCTTTTGTTACAGCTCCCAGTTTTCATTCATTCTTTCTTGGTTTTGTTTTCAAATATTGCAAACCTCATTCCCAACTCACTGACAACTTTTCATTTTTATTTGCATGTGAACAGTTCATAAATATTATATTGCTACCTTCACAGGTAACATTGTGCTAAAAGTGAAATATGTGAGATGCTTATTTGATGAAGTAATGATCGAAATCTGGTATGATACAACACAAAAGTTAGGCCAGTTAGCCTTTACCAGTTTGGGTCAGCTTTCAGAAGAGCTATATAAATTGTCAAAAGTATGGTTGTAAAGAATGAGAAATCTCCCAGAACCTGACAGTTTTATCCTACAGAATAAGCAGAGGTTCGTAAGAACATTGCAGGTACTTATTTAAATTATATTTACTTATAATATGTCATATTTCTCTCAAAATAGGCCATTTGAATCTGTGATGATTACTGAACAATCCCATATCCCCCTTATTTCCTGGCAACTAATTATTTCTCACGTGCTCATTAATTGCCCTCTAATTTCCCTGCCACCCCCCTTCATTTGGGGCAATTTGCAGTCGCCACTCACCAACACAGCTTTGAGATGTGGGAAGGAACTGGCAAACCTGAGAAAAAGACACGTGGTTATGGAGTGAAATGTGTAAATAAAATCCAAGCTCGGGATCAGCTGCAGCTGCGAGTCTGTGGTACAACTGGTGCATCACTGTGCCACCCAAACTATGTTTACAGAATTCCTTTGAAACATGTTGCAAACATTTATTTTAGCTTGGAAAATTCCATTGCCTTGAAACTGGACTCGTTTGCGTGATTTGGGTGTAAAAGTAGTTCAGTGCATTTATGCATTCACTGCATTAAAGACGAGATGCCACACATTTATATTACAAGTAGAAATTTGGTCCAGACTTTTCTGCCCAAAAGTTTTTCCAGCATAACGTGCATAGTTACTGATGCCACCTGTGTACACAATGGTCACTTCTGACTTTAAATGTATCAGTGGGGTCTTTGGGTTGACTTGAGGCACTTGAATGGGCACCATCAGAACTCACTGAAGGCCGCTCAAGCATACAAAAACCCATTTGGTATCTGTTGTAGATCAAAGGGAATGTTTGTTTCCATAATTGAAAAGCTTACATACTCATCCAACGGGTGGCTAACAATGGTACCTGTCAAAGGGCTGAAGATTGGCCATAGGTGGTGGATTGGGCATCTTACCACAGGAAGTGCACACATGTCTGTGAGAAAAACATGTTTCCACAATGTGTTCAGAAGTACTATTTCCTATCAAGCCTTCTCTGATGAACAATGAAATCACAAGGTCAGTTTTTCCAAAACATTCGTAAGGAGATATGTGAACTGCGAAGGGAAAATGTAGTTAATTTATTTTAGTTTAATTTATTTATTGTCACGTGTGCTGAGGTTCAGTGTAAAGCTGTTGTTGCGTGCTAACCAGTCAGCGGAAAGACAATACATGATTACAATTGAGGCATACAATTGAGGTGTACAGATACGTGATAAAGGGAATAACATGAATGACGTTTAGTGAAAGATAAAGCCAGTAAAGTCCGATCAGGTCACATTTTTCTTTTGAGGTCAAAGTCAATTTGATTCTGAGCTCAATCACCTGAGGAGTATTTGAAGCAGCCACTGCAGGTCTCTGTGTTGTCTCACAGTTTGTTCTTCATCACAGCTTCTGAAAGGCTGCCTGAGGATCCTGCATGCGGAAGGACGACTGATTTTAGTGAGGAAAAGGTGTTATATTGGGTCGTGGGATTTGTCAGCTGGCAACCATTGACCTTTCCTCAAAAGAGAAGCTTATTTTTGTGGGTAGATCATCAGTGGGTAGGAGTGGTGGTGGATCATCAGAAGCTGCTTAATGCAGTGTTTACTGGCAGCTCCCATGATAATTTCATCCTTAGTGAGAGCGAGCTCCCGAACTTAAGCAGTGGCCTTCAATGCCTGAAGGATGGATCTTTGAAAATAAAGTCTTCCTGTCCTTACCTGGTTCCTGACTCTTGTGTGGTCGCTTCATGCAACGACCATTTGCTGCCGTAATGAAATGTAAATCACTAGTGGAATCATTGTGGATAGTATTGTAGATCTCTTTATGATGAAACTGCATTTTCTCCATCTGGGGACATCTCCAGGTGTGCCGATTTCATCATTATTCAGTGTGTGGTGACCAGCATGCAGCAGCATATTCTGGAGAAAGGAGCCAGGATAAACTATGGGAAAAGAGGAAGAGTCTGACATTAGGGCAGAGAAGGAGAATTTCCCTGATGAACTGAAGGAGCAGAACTTATATTTTTGCACCCCTCACACTTTCTTTGCAGGTGCACATCAATGGCGGTGTTCCATCCACTGTCCGGCAAAAAAATATCAAGCTGTACAGACCCCATTACATCTTGCTCTGTCAGTATTTTGTAGCCCTGTCACCTTGTAGCTGTTTTGAATTTTATTTTTGGTTGAGCATAATTCCTTTCAGTCCTGGTTCATGTGCTCTTACTGCTTGCTTTCAATGAGACCACAAGCCTGATTCACATTTAAAAAATATTATTATGACAGCCATCTCAAGTGCTTAGTTGGAGAACGCAACCCTGATGTGGAGGTAAGCCTCTCGCACCTGGAAAATTGAAACCTTCTGGGTTTGCTGCAAGAATGCAGTAAATTGGGAGTTATAGTTAAGGAAGCATGTCCTGCATCTCTCCCAGTTGCTTGGCAGAGATAAGAAGTTCATGATGTCAATATTGTCCTCAGCACAAAATAATGAGGAAAGAATGAGGTACAAATCAATAGCAGCCTGACAGCACCTAGCTTGGAATACATACTGATCGATATGATTGCACTTTGAACAAAGACTGAGTACATACAGGCTGCACTTTATCTTACATCCATCAGAACCTGTTGAATGGCCCTTGCAATGAACATGTGCAGATGATTTTACTTCGGAGTCATGTGAGTGACTACGTGAAGAAGACCCGTCAGGGCGCATGCGCGTCATTACATCGGACGCATTGGCGCACGGACCAGCGGGAGGACAGAGCTCCTCCTGTGGTAAGTACTTTTAGAGTATTTTAAAGTAGTTTTAAAGCTCCAGCTAAGTGGGAAACGTAGCTGGAGTGAAAAGTTCCTTTACTGTGGTGCTCTGTGTTTTTATTACAGGCAGCACCATGGTGAAGACGAGCAGGGGGACGGCAGCCGCGGGAATGCGGTCTGTCAGCGGCTGCCTCGTACCCCTGCACAGTCGCCGACCGGGAGCGGGGCGACTTCAGACTGAGTGCTAAAAAGCACAAAGCCAATGCCAGTCGGGTGTAAGGCACGGGGAAGTCTGGGAGGCCCCTTGGACTCAACTGAGTCGGGCCACAACGAGCCTGTACGGGGCTGGAGACGTTTTTTAAACGGTTCTCCCAAATCCAGAGGTTGCTCCAGAAACGCACACTCCGGGGAGGAGTCGTGTGGGCGGTAGGCTGCAGAAAGGCCACGCCGGCAGCACCTGGTAGAGGGCTGCTTAAAGCACCCTCATGCATGAGGTGAGTGCAGAGGGTCAGCTAAGGTCTGACCCCGACTCTGACGGAGACTTGGAAATTAGCGAAGAACGGCCGTTGTCAGAGGTCCATTCTCTGGCAGCACGATTCGCTGTCCCGTCAGAGTATGGAGTGCCACTGGGAAAAGAGCTGGCCTCCACGATAGGGTCAGCTCAGTTCTGACCCGACTCTGACGGAGACTTTGTTGAATAGCGAAGAATGGCCGTTGTCAGAGGTCTATTCTCTGGCAGCACGATTCACTGTCCCGTCAGAGTATGGAGTGCCACTGGGAAAGCGAAGACGGCCGTTGTCAGAGTTCCCATCTCTGGCAGTACGATTCGCTGTCCAGTCAGAGTCTGGAATCACCAAGAGACCGGGGTAACTGCGAGTTGCTGAAGGTGCCAGCAGTGAACCGGGTGATATGGAGCCAGATGGGCGTGCAGTGCCCAGGAGATGAAGCTGCAGAGAATCCTGAAATTACTTGGCTCAGGAATCACGGCGTTCGCGAGAACGGTGGATGGAGGGCATGTGTCGGAGACACAGCAAGAGGTACTAGGGTTGTGTTGTAGCACCCATTTTTGAGAGAAATTGTCTCAGGGAAAGTGCCATTCGGCCCACCATTAATTCCAAGATTGCAGTATTTTTCCAGCCTAGCAACATACAGCCGGCCAACCTACTCTTCGGAGAGGACCTCGCCAAGAGTGTCAAGGACATGGATGATGAGGCAAAGACGGTAGGCTTGATCAAGCCACCGGCAGTCCGCAAGTTTCCAAAAAAGAAAGTACCCCTACAAACGAAGCGGGAACATGGTCAAACATTGGCTTTCCCGCCAGGAGCCGGGGACAACGTCATCCACCAGGTACCAAGGAGGTAGGTGGGCCTGGTTCTCAGGTGCACATATCAAATGTGACACAACTTAAATCTGGGGTACATTACATCTGTTTCTGGGATGAATGGAAGCAAATTACCTTAGCTCTGTTTATACAGTGTGTTATTCAAAGGTTTCTAATGGATTTCAATCCAAATTGTGATTTGCACATTCAGCATGTTCTTGGGAGAACTATTCAGTTTTCATTAACAGAACAGATGGATGTTCAGACTGCGCTTGCAAGCTTATGTGATAAAGGTGTAATGGTAAAGTTGGTTCACCAACCCCATCAATTTGTGTCTAATATTTTCCCAGGCCAAAAAAGGATGGGGGATGTAGTATAGACATTGTAAGATGGAATTGTCACTGCCAAGCAACTGGGTCAACAGGATGCTATATGGCGACTATAGAGCTTAAAGATGCGGATTATTCAATGTCTGTTTATTTGCAGGATAAGGATATTTGAAATTCACCTGGATGGATCAACTATGGCATCAAAATTGTTAAAACCTATAATAGGCATGCTGAGAGGCCAGGGTCAGGTGCTCATGGCTTATCTCGATGATATCTTGATTACAGGGGTATCCAAGAGAACAGCTGAAGTAACCGGTGGTAGTTGTTAAAACCAATTTTCAAAGATTGGGCATTATTCATCCAGAGAAATCCAAATTAACACCTGACTATTTGGGTCACAATTGATTCAATTAAGTGACTCTGCCCAGGGAAAAAGGGTAGAGCTAATTGACAGCTGTATCAAGCAAATGGAGGCATTAAGGATACATTCGGGTCATTATAATAGACCCATGCATTTATCAGCAAAGGCTGTTTCTGATTTGCAATGGTGGATTCACCATGTGTACAGGAGTTATAGCAAGGTAATGCTTGATCAGCCTTCCATGATTTTGCAGATGAATGTCAGTGTACACGGGTGGGGTGTCACGGATACGGGTTTCAGCTGTGGAGGCAGATGAACTGAGTAAGAGGCATCGCTTCTGCAGACATGGGCAATTAACTATTAAGAGGTTTTTATGGATAAGGCTTATTGCTCTAACAAAGGTAACCTGCATGTTCAGTTTCAGATTGACAATACTACGTCAGTGGCATATATATTAATCACATCGGTGGAATCAAGTTGGTATCTTGTGACAGATTGGCTAATCAAATTTGGGCCTGTTGCATTGAAAAAGATATTTCAGCTATTTATGTACCAGGTAGATTCTACATAGTAGCAGACGCCAAGTCACGAAAATTCCATGACAACACAGATTGTATGTTGAACCAGGAGGTGTTCAATAATATAGTACTTATATATGAATGCCAGATATCAATTTGTTTTGCATCAAGGTTCAACCATCAGCAGCCTAAATAGGTTTCATGGGAACCAGACCAGGTGGCAGTTGCAATTGATACTTTATCGTTACATTGGGGTGGTATGTTTTATATATTTTCCTACCATTTTGCCTAATAGGTCGGAGTCTGCAAGAAATCAAGCAGGATGCCGCTTTGGGGGTGTTTGTAATACCTAATTGGCCGAATCAAGCATGGTTCCCTTTGATGTTACAGTTAGGGATTCAACCTCTTTTTGGTGGTTCCCAAGCTTAGGAATTTACTGGAGCATCCGCTAACACGGGAAAGTCATCCGTTATGAGACCGTATTGACTTGTTAATTTGCAGGTTTTAAGAATGCCATACCTGGGGCAAGGACTGCCTGGGCGAACGGTGGACATGCTCACTGTAGCCTGGAGAAAGAGTACTCAAAAGGGGTATATTATGTAAAAAAAAAAAATGGGAGCAATATTGTGTACAAAATAATATTGACTATAGTACTGCAGGTATTGTGGATATTTTAGAGTTCCTGTTGACACTCTATGATGATGAGGGGCTCAGTTATAGCACCATTAATACAGCTTTAAGTGCTTTGTCCTCGTATGGTTTTGATGGGGTCAGGAAAGATCCTATTGGGTTTCATCATATCATAGCTGGATTGATGAAAGGAATTTCAACTCTAAACCTCCTAAACCCAGGTATATGGTGATCTGGGATGTAAGTGTGGTCCTCAAGATGCTTCGACAGTAGGTTCCTGTCATGTCTCTGAATTTGCCAAACTAATCATGAAAGTGGTCATGCTCATGGCATTGGTTCAGCATAGCAAGTGCAGATTTTGCAAAAGCTTCTGTTAAGACAGGATGGAAGTTGCTGAAGAGAATGTTATGTTATATAATTGCGTCCTGCTCAAACAGAGCAGGCCAGGTGTCACAGGTTTGATAAAATTGTGTTCCAGCATAACCTACTGATCCATGTTTATGCGTAATGGCACATTTATTTTCATTATATTGAAGCTATAAAGACCTTAAGAAATGTGGAAACAGCATTGTTTATTAGTTACATGTAGCCACACAGGAGAGTGTCAGTGCAGACTATCTCAAGGTGGTTTAAAGCAAATGTTGATTCAGGCAGGTATTAACACTGAAGTGTATATATCCTTTTCCACTAGTGCAGCAGCAACGTCGTCGGCTAGGGCGATGGATGTTCACATCGGCCATATTCTTACAGGTGCCGGGTGGTCAAATGAATTGTTAAAAAAGATTGCCGATCGGCGAGAGGCTGTTTGCAAATTCAGGATTGTCCTGTTTAGTTTCCCCTGGGATAGAGGGGTTATTGTTTGTATTGATTATTCAAATCAATTGTTACTGCATGATATTCACATTTCATGTTTAACACATTATTGATTGCTTCTCATCGAAAGTCAATCAATGCAGTGAGAAGACGGGATTTGGATCTGCGGCAATAAATCACAGAGTTTTGAACCCTTCACGTAGTCACTCACGTGACTCCGAAGTAAAATAGTAAGATTAAACGAGAAGTTACCAGTTTGAAGTTTGATCTTTATTTTATGAGGAGTTACGTTGGTGATTACGTGCCCGCCACGCCCAACCCTCTCTCATAAAAAAGGTCATATGGTAGTTCTCATGTTGCTCATCTTAATATGTTACTTCAAATATTGTGTTATCTGTGATTTCATACCGCTGCTTTGAAGATTGACGCGCATGCGCCCTGAAGGGTCTTCTTCACGTAATCACCAACATAACTCCTCATAAAATAAAGATCAAACTTCAAACTGGTAAGTTCTCATTTAATCTTACTAATTTATAACACTACCTAGAGTAGGCAACCATGACATAGCAAAGGAGTTGCCTTCCTAAATAGCTGCCATTATCGTGATTTTCAACTGTGTTCAAGAAGGAACTGCAGATGCTGGAAAATCGATGGTAGACAAAAGAGCTGGAGAAACTCAGCGGGTGCGGCAGCATCTATGGAGCGAAGGAAATAGGCAACGTTTCGAGCCAAAACCCTTCTTCAGACGGATTCTTCAGGGTGCGGGTGTTCCCCTCCCCCACTATAGATGAGGCTCTCACCAGGGGTTTCTTCAATACCCCGTAACACTGCTCTCTCTCCCCATCCCCCCACATGTAACAAGGGCAGAGTTCCCCTAGTCCTCACCTTTCACCCTACCAGCCGTCACATACAACAAATAATCCTCCGACATTTTCGCCACCTCTAACGTGATCCCACCACATGCCACATCTTCCCATCTCCTCCCCTGTCTGCTTTCCGCAAAGACTGCTCCCCCCGTAACTCCCTGGTCAATTCTTCCCTTCCCACACGCACCACCCCCTCCCCGGGCACTTTCCCTTGCAACCGCAGGAGATGCTACACTTCAAGTGTCAAGTGAGTTTATTGTCATGTGTCCCTGATAGGACAATGAAATTCTTGCTTTGCTTCAGCACAACAGAACATAGTAGGCATTGACTACAAGGCATTCTATAAATATATACACACATGAATCAATATATTGATAAAGTGCAAATAACAGTTAATTGGCTAATAAAGTTCAGTGTTATGTCCGAGCCAGGTTTAATAGCCTGATGGCTGTGGGGAAGTAGCTGTTTCTGAACCTGGACGTTGCAGTCTTCAGGCTCCTGTACCTTCTCCCCTGAAGGTAGTAGGGAGATGAGTGTGTGTCCAGGATGGTGTGGTTCCTTGATGATGCTGCCAGCCTTTTTGAGGCAGCGACTGTGATAGATCCCCTCGATGGAAGGGAGGTCAGAGCCGATGATGGACTGGGCAGTGTTTACTACTTTTTGTAGTCTTTTCCTCTCCAGGGCGCTCAAGTTGCCAAACCAAGCCACGATGCAACCGGTCAGCATGCTCTCTACTGTGTATCTGTAGAAGTTAGAGAGAGTCCTCCTTGACAAACCGACTCTCCGTAATCTTCTCAGGAAGTAGAGGCGCTGATGTGCTTTCTTAATAATGGCATCAGTGTTCTTGGACCAGGAAAGATCTTCAGAGATGGCCACGCCCAGGTATTTGAAGCTCTTGACCCTTTCAACCATCGACCCGTTGATATAAACGGGACTATGGGTCCCCATCCTACTCCTTCCAAAGTCCATAATCAGTTCCTTGGTTTTGCTGGTGTTGAGGGCCAGGTTATTGTGCTGGCACCATATGGACAGTTGCTCGATCTCTCTTCTATACTCTGACTCATGCCCATCAGTGATACGTCCCACATCAGTGGTGTCGTCAGCGAACTTGATGATGGCGTTCGCACTATGTCCGGCTACGCAGTCATGAGTATAGAGTGAGTACAGCAGGGGGCTGAGCACGCAGCCTTGAGGTGCTCCCGTGCTGATTGTTATCGAGTCTGACACATTTCCACCAATACGAACAGACTGTGGTCTGAGAGTGAGGAAGTCGAGGATCCAATTGCAGAGGGATGCGCAGAGACCCAGTTCTGCGAGTTTGGTAACCAGCTTGGAGGGGATGATTGTATTAAATGCCGAGCTGTAATCGATGAATAACAGCCTGACATATGAGTTTTTGTTGTCCAAGTGGTCCAGAGCGGAATGGAGGGCCAGTGATATCGCATCCACCGTTGATCTGTTGTGGCGGTAAGCGAACTGCAGTGGGTCCAGGTTTTTGTCGAGGTAGGAGTTGATCTGCGACATGATCAACCTCTCAAAGCACTTCATCACCACAGGCGTTAGTGCCACAGGTCGATAGTCATTGAGGCACGTCACCTTACTCTTCTTGGGCACTGGTATAATTGATGCCCTTTTGAAGCAGGTGGGAACCTCAGACCTCAGAAGTGAGAGGTTGAAAATGTCCGTAAAAACTCCAGCCAGTTGGTCCGCACAGGTTTTTAGAACAGGACCGGGTATACCATCAGGTCCAGGCGCTTTTCGAGGGTTCACCCCTCTGAAGGATTTCCTGACGTCGGCCTCTGTGACTGAGACTGAAATACCATCACAGCGAATGGGGGCTCGGGAAGGCACATCGGTGTTCTCCCTATCAAAGCGTGCGTAGAACGCATTGAGCTCATCAGGGAGTGATGTTTCGCCGACATTCGAGTTGCCTCCTGATTTCGACTTGTAAGAGGTGATTGCATTCAGGCCCTGCCACAGCCGCCGAACATCTGTCTCTTCCTCCAGTTTGGAGCAGAAGTCCCTTTTGGCCTTTTTGATGGCCTTACCAAGGTCGTATCTGGACTTCTTGTAGGCCACTGTATCATCAGACATGAATGCCCGGTGTCTGGACTTCAGAAGAGTGTGGATCTCAAAGTTCATCAAAGGTTTCTGATTGGTAAACGCTCGGAAGGTTTTTGTAGGGATGCAGTCCTCCACACACTTCTTAATGAAGTCTGTAACGACTGTGGCGTATTCGTTCAAGTCCGTTGCCGAGTCCTTGAACATTGCCCAGTCTACAGACTCCAAACAGTCCTGGAGTTGTTCCTCTGCCCCCCCCCCCCCCCCCGACCAGCTCTGTACTGTCCTCACCTCTGGGGGTGCGCTCTTTAATTGCTGCCTGTAGGCAGGAAGAAGCAGCACCGCGGTATGGTCAGATTTACCGAAGTGAGGGCGAGGGATAGAGCGATAGGCATTCTTGATGGTGGTGTAGCAGTGGTCGAGCGTGTTTGATCCTCTGGTGCAGCAGGAGACATGTTGGTGGAAGTTAGGGAGTGATTTCTTTAGGTTTGCCTTATTGAAGTCCCCGGCTATGGTGGTGAACGCATCGGGGTAAGACATCTGGTGTTTGTTGACCACGGCGTGCAGCTCCTCCAGTGCCAGACGGATGTCTGCCTGGGGTGGGATGTAGACCGCAGTCATGATGATGGAGGTGAATTCCCTTGGGAGGTAGAAGGGACGACACTTCACCACCAGATGTTCGAGGTGTGGAGAGCAGGAGTTGGAGAGGACTGCCACGTCTGAGCACCACGCAGAGTTGACCATGAGGCAGACGTCCCCTCCTCTCCCTTTCCCAGATGCCAGTGTACGGTCCATACGGTGGATGGAGAACCCTTCAGGCTGGACCGCTGAGTCTGGGGAGCTGGGGGTGAGCCATGTCTCTGTGAAACAGAACACAGAACATTCCCTCAGCTCCCTTTGATAAAGCAGTCTTGCCCTTAAGTCCTCCACTTTATTTTCAAGGGACTGTACGTTGGCCAGTAGGATAGTAGGGAGAGGGGGCCGAAGTCCCCTGCGCTTCAGTCTGACCTGAAGTCCTGCCCGTCGGCCACGTTTCCGGACACAATGGAGGCTTCCCCTTTGTTTCCAGGTGCTGAGTCTACTGTACCTGCTGTTTCTGCGGACCTGCGCTGGGACGGGGATTCCTTCACAGACGGCAGCTCCAGCTCCGTAACGAACGGGGGTACATTCAAAGTCGGCAGCTCCAGCTCCGTTGTTCCTGGGAGATCTAGCCCGTGGGCTCTGGAGGTCATCCCGGGGTTTCCAGGTACAGTACCTGGGATCCTCAGTCGGGTCGAGAGTTCCACAGCCAGCGTGGGAAAATTTAAAGTCCGGGGCTCCCGCAGCTGCGGGAGATCGCGAAATTGCCAGCGCTTTCAGCTGCCCAAGCAGCTTGTCTGAAACGGCACCGATTACTGCCGTTTCCATGATGCAGGTGAGTTGATAGAAGTTGTAGGTGAACCTTTTCTGTTCTGGTGCTCCGCAAAAGTCGCCGCAGGCAGGCGCCATCTTGAAGTCAGTCAGTATCTTGTCGCTTTACCTCCCCCCTCGACTCCATTCAAGGACCCAAGCAGTCTTTCCAGGTGCGACAGAGGTTCACCTGCACCTCCTCCAACCTCATCTATTGCATCTGCTGCTCTAGATGTCAGCTGATCTACATCGGTGAGACCAAACACCTCCGCTCGGTCCGCAATAACCTACCTGATCTCCCTGTGGCACTTCAACTCCCCCTCCCATTCCGAATCTGACCTTTCTGTCCTGGGCCTCCTCCATGGCCAAATTGAGCTCCACCGGAAATTGGAGGAGCAGCACCTCATATTTCGCTTGGGCAGTTTATACCCCAGCGGTATAAACTTTGACTTCTCCAATTTCTGGCAGCCCTTATTGTCTTCTCCGCTTCTCAGCTCTCTCTCAGCCCTCTGGCTCCTCCTCTTCCTTTCTTCTTCCCGTCCCCCCCACCCTACATCAGTCTGAAGAAGGGTTTCGGCCTGAAACGTTGCCAAGTTCCTTCGCTCCATAGATGCTGCCTCACCCGCTGAGTTTCTCCAGCACTTTTATCTACCTGCAGTGCACCCGTGTTGTTCATGCTTACTTTATGGCCCTGTCCCACGGTACGAGTTCATTCCAAGAGCTCTCCTGAGTTTAAAAAAACTCGTGGTAAGCACGGAAAATGAATGTAGCGGGTACGTCTGAGCTCGGGGACGTCTCTTAGCAGCTCGTAACGCTAACGGCAGGTACTCGGGAAGACTCGTGAAGATTTTTCAACATGTTGAAAAATGTCCACGAGAGCCCCGAGTACCAACAAGCAGCCATTACTGTAAATCTCCGAGTTCGAATCAGGGCAAACTTGGGAGAGCTCTTGGAATGAACTTGTACCGTGGGGCAGGGCCATGACTCTATGCTTTTGTGGGATCACAGATCAGGTGGCCAGGAAATTGTCTGATGACAGAATAGCAAAGCAGCTACTTTATTGGGAGCATGATTATGGGTAAACGATCACATAGTGGGCAGAAAAAAAGATTCAAAGACTCTTGAAGAACATCCCTGAAGAATTTCAGCATTGGCACACACCACTGAGATCAATAAACATTGCATCAACCTGTTTGGCGTGCCCGCATAAAAGGTGGTGATTTTCATATGAGGAATCGAGAATGGAGGAAATAAAGAGGAAAAGATAATCTCTAATATCATGAACCCCCAATGTTACAGCATGCCTACACTTCTGTTACTGTGTGGAAGAACGTTTGAGCCTAGGTTGGTCAAGTCAGGCATTTCTGTATACATCACATCACTATAGACTAGATGTCATTGTCTTAGTTGAGATTGAGTGATGAATAACACAATTGTTTTGTGGTAAAAATGAGTGTATTTAGGAGGAACCACAGCTTCTGTGTGCACTGTTCAATTTCTTCAGAGCATGACCACATTGAACTGTAAATTCAATACTTGTTTAAATATGTTTTGGCTCATCGATTTTGATTAGAATTTTCTTGTTAGTACGCTGATCTGTACTACTGCAGTTCCACAGTTTCCCCACCATGTGTCGCTAGAGGCCACTCAACAGGGCCAAATTCATCAACTCAGATCACTTTGCTGATACTGTTTTGATTTCTTTAAACTATTTAGATGATTAACATTTAAGAACGTTTTGGGCATGTCATTTTTTAACCAGAGGCCATTGTCTCATGCTGCTTGCCAATGAACCATTTTCTATCATTTCTTGCCAATGAACCATTTTCTATCATTTAAGCCAGCCCCAACACAATTACAACTTTGGAAGGGACTGCTCCCTCTGGGATAATGGATTCACTCTTCCACTGCTCCTACCATCTGCTCTCTACCCTGGTGCATTCCCCGTGCAAATACGCTTTCCACATCATTGCCTTCATTCCTTATTTGTTTCTTTTAAAATGTAGTTCATCTGTTATCTTTCATCTCAAGGAAGGATTTCAGACCTGAAAGAAAGGTCCCAACTAGGGTTTGCCAACTGTCCCGTATTAGCCGGGACATCCCGTATATTGAGCTAAATTGGTTTGTCCCGTACGGGACCGCCCTGGCCCCGGGTCGAGGGGACTGTCAGGTCTGAGCGCCGCGTCTGGCCCCGCCTCACCCGTCCCGACGTAGTGCAGCCCATGGAGTGCAGCAGCAGCGCCTCGCCTGTGTGCAGTCCCGCACCCGGGCCAACTCATCATTCACCCAGCCACGGCCAAGTCGGTCAACGAATTGCCGTCGGGAATTTGTCCCATATTTTGACCTTTTGTCCCTTATTTGGGACTGAGAAAGTTGGCAACCCTTCTGAAACCATAACCTTATGATCGCATATGGGAAGGGTGTATGGCATGGTGAAGGACTAGGAATGACTGGATAAAATCTAAATTTAGTCCGTTGGTCAAAATCTGTGTTTATGGATTGACTGAGCAATGAATTATGAGACCTGAGCTTTACATTTCCAACTTGCTCAATGGACAGCTTATCAGATTTGAGATCCACTGTTTCAAGGGCCAGAGAGCCAATGCAGAATTAAAATTTAGAAGATGCGCCAGATGTTTAGGATGAATGACCAGAGAGCAAAGAGAGTTATCATACATCCTGGAATTACTGAGGATTGCAATGTGGAGAAGCAGATGCATGCATTTCACCAGCGGTGGGAAGAAGAAACCTGTGGCTTTCACCAGGAGAGGTAACTGAGGAGACGAGCTGCAAGGAGTGTGCTGGCTGGGCCTCGGATGGAGTGCTGCAAATGACCTAACCGAGTCAGGAAAAGTAAGTACATTTTTGGATCCATCTGTGTCCTTTGTTTTAACCCCCAAGTCCTTTTCACTTGGTTTTGCTGAACGCCTGCTTTGTGTCACTTCTCACACCCAAATTTGATTCTCCCCGGCCTCTGCTTTCAATGCAACAACCCCGGTGCATTCATCCATTTAGTGTTGTCCCTCACTCTAATCCCCATGTGATATATGTATCTCATTACAACTCCCACCAAATACAGGTTATTCCTTGGGTGATGATCTGAACTTCATTCATTGTTTTTTGTTGTCACTAATGCAGATGGGGTGGCCACAGCAAGAGGTGAGACTCACAGGTACAGAGAAGGCAGCCCTGGAGGATCAGCTGGAGAAACTGGGAACTTGCAGAGAGCTGGTGACTGTATTACAATAATTCTGATACGCCTATAGTGACTTGATTTCACCAATGACTGAACTATGAGAAGACCAAAAATGTTGAGGGTTAATTTGTGACCTTGCCATTACTGAATTATATCCCTTTTGTTTTCTAGGCCCTTCATACACACGGCAAGCTTTGCTGGACATGCACAAGGACATTTCCTCAGAGGTCATAATTCCTTCTGAAGATTCACTGTAACAGCATACAGCTGTGCTCCAGTACAGGTACTCACACTTCAGTGGGTGCAGTTGGAGCATAGGTTAGGTTTTCACCCAAGGTTCGCAAGCAGGTACCTTTGACAGTAACTCTTGTGGAAACTCTGTGTCAGGGTACAATCCTCTCCAAGCTCTGCTCCTCTGGACTCAGGATCAGCACCTTGATGACTGAGATTGAGAAGTAGATGCTAGAGGTGCGACTGCAACTTTACTAGGTTCTCTCAGATATTCCACAACAATTCTCCACAAACACTGAGGAGTTTGGTGAAAAATCTACCGGTAACTGCAAGAATGTCTACCTCGAAAAGAATGGGCAGCCAAATTGTTCAACAGATGACATTCAATTAAGTTAAGGCTAGTTTTAAACACTGTGCAGATTTTGCACAGGCATTTCTGTCACTCTTATTCAATTCAATTCAATTCAATTCAACTTTAATGTTATTGCACAAATACTGAGTACGGGTACAACGAAATGCAGTTTTGCGTCAGTCCGTAGTAGTGGTGCAATATAGAAATTAAAAAAAAAAAAAGAGGATACAGAATAATCAAAAATACAGAATAATTAACAATGGGGACGGAGGGACCAGAGGAATCTTATGTTCATCAATTCTATCATTTTAGTTCTCTTATTTTAATTGTATTATTTTATCCTCCAACACTGCAGCTGTTGTTTCCAATCACTTGTACAGGGTTTCTCAGATTAATTCTGCCACAATTAGTTTACATAGATTTAAGGAAGTTCATGCACAATGTAAGTTCAATGCAACTTGTCGTCCAGTTTTTTGCATGTTAAAAACTGACCACACCACCATTGTGAGTTTGCGCTAATCATAGTTGTTTGTAAGCCTTTGAGGATGCTGCAAAAATAAATCTAGACTTTCCAAGCACAAGGCCAACAATTTTTTAGGACTTGTTTTAGCTAGTGTTTTTGGTGAACTAAGAAATTGACTACTGCATCCTAATATCTCTGTATATTTTTAAAAGTTTCAATAATTATGTTTGGACTGATATCTAGGAACTTTTTTGTGATTACACATATATCGAGGTGCATTAACCAAACTGCATCATTATTCCTCTTAAATACATCAAAGGTTACTGTTGAAAGCTAAATCATTTTTTTAAACAAAGGAGCAAAGCACTACTCAATGGCTCTGGCTCACTGGAATTTAGGGGCTCTTATAGAAACATATACAATTATAAAAGGACCGGACAAGCTAGATGCAGGAAAAAAATGTTCCCAACGTTGGTGGAGTCCAGAACCAGGGGCCACAGTCTAAGAATAAGGGGGAGGTCATTTAAAACTGAGATGAGAAAAAAAAATTCACCCAGAGAGTTGTGAATTTGTGGAATTCTCTGCTTACTGTTGACAAATGTAACGGAGTAAGAACGTGAGATAAATAAATGAAGTTTTCAATCAAAGCGTAATTTGTCCTCTGTTTCCCCAACTGCACCCAATCTGGAGCTCCACCAGCTTGTGAATTAGAGACTTCTTCACCAGTGTGAAGCCACAAGATGATGATGAGCTTTCTGCCCAAACATTGATACTTCACTGGGCACCACATTACCCCATTTCCTGAGTTATCCAGAGCTCTCCAGACCCGCACATTCTCACCAATATATAATTTATAAATTTGTGCATGTGACGGACCAGCTACTATTTCTGATGAGAACAGAGGCCTGTGACTAGTGGTGTGCCTCAGGGTTCAGTGCTGGGCCCGTTACTGTTTGTCATCTATATCAATGATTTGGATGAGAACATGCATGGCAAGATTAGCAAGTTTGCCCTTGATATAAAAGTGGGTGGTTTTGCAGATAGTGAAGATGGTTGTGAAAAATATTGTGAAATATTGGTTGTGAAAAATATTGTGAGTATAGAAGTTTGGAGGTCACGTTGCAGTTGTAAAAGACCAGTGAGGACGCATTTAGGGTATTGTGTTCAGTTCTGGGCACCGTGTTAGAGGAAAGATGTTGTCAAGCTGGAAAGGGTACAGAGAAGATTTAAGAGGATGTTGCCAGGACTAGAGGGTCTGAGCTACAGGGAGAGGTTTAGGCTGGGACTCTATTCCTTGGAGCGCAGGAAGATGAGGGGTGATCATATAGAGGTGTATAAAATCATGGGAGGAATAGATCAGGTAGATGCACAGAGTCTCTTGCCCATTGTTGGTGAACTGAGGACCAGAGGACATAGGTTTAAGGTGAAGAGGAATAGATTTAATTTAATCTGAGGGGTAACTTTATCACACAAAGGGTGGTGGGTGTATGAAACAAGCTTCCAGAGGAGGTAGTTGAGGCAGGGATTATCCCAACGTTTAAGAAGCAGTAAGGCAGGTACATGGATAGGACAGGTGTGGAGCGATATGGACCAAACACAGCCTAATGGGACTAGTGTAGCTGGGACATGTTGGCCGATGTGGGCAAGTTGGGCCGAAGGGCCTGGTTGCACGCTGTAACACTCCATGACTCAATGACCACTTTCAACATTTCCATCAGCCTTGATTTGTTTTTAAAAATTGCTGTTTTCACAGGAATTACAGGGAAAAAAAATCTACTTTGTAGGCCTATTGATAGGTTAATTGGCTAGTGTAAATTGCCCCTTGTGTATATATACATATATATATATATGTGAGTGGTAGATAAAATCTTATGTCAGGACTTGATGGGAATATGGGGCGAATAAAAAAAAAGTAGCGCAGTAGTAGAATTGCTGCCTTACTGCGCCAGGGACCCGGCTTGATCCTGTTCATGGGTGTTGTCTGTACAGAGTTTATACGTTCTTCCTGTGACCGTGTGGGTTTTCTCCGGTTTCCTCTGGTTTCCTCCCACACTCCAAACACGTACAGGTTTGTAGGTTAATTGGGCTTTGGTAACTTGTCCCTAGTGTGTAGGATAGTGCTAGTGTACGGGGATTGTTGGTCGGTGGGGACTCGGTGGGTGCTTCTCCACTGTATCTCTAAAGTCTATAGGATTTGCATAAATGGGTAGTTGGTCGGTGGGGATTCAGTGGACAAAGGGACCTGTTTTCATGTTGTGTCTCGCTATAATTCTTTATTCTCTGTGCCTGTGATGCTGCTGCAAAGAAGATTTTCATTGTAATTGCGCATCTGACAATAAACTCCACTTGATTTGACTTGACTGTTTCCATTAGGTTTTCAGATTCTTGGTTATTTGTCCCTGTATAAGAATTTGCTATCCTCTGGTTTTTATATAATCACCTCTTTTCAATTGGATTTCCGTAAAAATTGGCATCGGTTTTGAAATCTGTTGCCTTTTATGTATTTTGTTCTGATATCCTAAGTATTAGTACATTTCTTGAAACAATATTTTAAATTTGTTGTGAATATTTTAATAGTAAGATTAAACGAGAACTTACCAGTTTGAAGTTTGATCTTTATTTTATGAGTAGTTACGTTGGTGATTATGAGAAGAAGACCCGTCAGGGCGCATGCGCGTCAATCTTCAAAGCAGCGGTATGAAATCACAGACAACACAATATTTGAAGTAACATATTAAGATGAGCAACATGAGAACTACCATATGACCTTTTTTATGAGAGAGGGTTGGGCGTGGCATGCACGTAATCACCAACGTAACTCATCATAAAATAAAGATCAAACTTCAAACTGGTAAGTTCTCGTTTAATCTTACTATTTTACTTCGGAGTCACGTGAGTGACTACGTGAAGGGTTCAAAGCTCTGTGATTTTATGCCGCAGATCCAAATCCCGGCCTCACTACATTGATTGACTTTCGATGAGAAACAATCAATAATGTGTTAAACATGAAATGTTAATATCATGCAGTAACAATTGATTTGAATAATCAAAACAAACAGTAACCCGTCTATCCCAGGGGAAACTAAACAGGACAATACTGAATTTGCAAACAGCCTCTCTCCGATCGGCGATCGGCCGATGGTAATTTAAAAAAAAAAAATAATTTGACCACCCGGCACCTATAAAAATATGGCCGCTGTGAACATCCATCGCCCTAGCCGATGACGTTGCTGCTGCACTAGTGGAAAAAGGATATATACACTTCAGTGTTAATACCTGCCTTAATCAACATTTGCTTTAAACCACCTTGAGATAGTCTGCACTGACACTCTCCTGTGTGGCTTCATGTAACTGATAAACAATGCTGTTTCCACATTTCTTAAGGTCTTTATAGCTTCAATATAATGAAAATAAATGTGCCATTACACATAAACATGGATCAGTAGGTTATGCTGAAACACAATTTTAACAAACCTGTGACACCTGGCCTGCTCTGCTTAAGCAGGACGAAATTATATAACATAACATTCTCTTCAGACACTTCCATCCTGTCTAGCAGAAGTTTTTGCAAAATCTGCACTTGCTATGCTGAACCAATGCCAAGAGCATAACCACTTTCATGATTAGTTTGGCAAATTCAGAGACATGACAGGAACCTACTGTCGAAGCATCTTGAGGACCTCACTTACATCCCAGATCGCCATATACCTGGGTTTAGGAGGTTTAGAGTTGAAATTCCTTTCATCAATCCAGCTATGATATGATGAAACCCAATAGGATCTTTCCTGACCCCATCAAAACCATACGATGACAAAGCACTTAAAGCTGTATTAATGGTGCTATAACTGAGCCCGTCATCATCATAGAGTGTCAACAGGAACTCTAAAATATCCACAATACCTGCAGTACTATAGTCAATATAATTTTGTACACAATATTGCTCCCATTTTTTACATAAGTAATATACCCCTTTTGAGTACTCTTTCTCCAGTCTACAGTGAGCATGTCCACCGTTCACCCAGACAGTCCTTGCTCCAGGTATGGCCTTCTTAAAACCTGCAAATTAACAAGTCAATACAATCACATAACAGATGACTTTCCTGTGTTAGCGGATGCTCCAGTCAATTCCTACGCTTGGGAACCACCAAAAAGAGGTTGGATCCCTAACTGTAACATCAAAGGGAAACCATGCTTGATTCGGCCAATTAGGTATTACAAGCACCCCCAAAGCGGCATCCTGCTTGATTTCTTGCAGACTCCGACATTAGGCAAAATGGTAGGAAAATATATAAAACATACCACCTCAATGTAACGTCAAAGTATCATTTGCAACTGCCACCTGGTCTGGTTTCCATGAAACCTATTTAGGCATCTAATGGTTGAACCTTGATGCAAAACAAATCGATATCTGGCATTCATATACAAGTACTATATTATTGAACACCTCCTGGTTCAACATCCAATCTATGTTGTCATGGAACTTTCGTGACTTGGCGTCTGCTACTATGTAGAATCTACCTGGTAGATAAATAGCTGAAATACCTTTTCCAATGCACCAGGCCCAAATTTGATTAGCCAATCTGTCACAAAATACCGACTTGATTCCACCGATGTGATTAATATATATGCCCCTTGCGTAGTATTGTCAATCTGAAACTGAACATGCAGATTACATTTGTTAGAGCAATAAGCCTTATCCATAAAACCTCTTAATATTTAATTGCCCATGTCTGCAGAAGCGATGCCTCTTGCTCAGTCCATCTGCCTCCACAGCTGAAACTCGTATCCGTGACACCCCAACCGAGTGCACTGACATTCATCTGCAAAATCATGGAAGGCTGGTCAAGCATTACCTTGCTATAACTCCTGGACACATGCTGAATCCACCATTGCAAATCAGAATAGCCTTTACTGATAACTGCATAGGTTATAATGACCCGAATGTATCCTTAATGCCTCAATTAGCTTGATACAGCTGTCAATTAGCTCTACCCTTTTTTCCCTGGGCAGAGTCACTTAATTGCATCAATTGGGACCCAAATAGTCAGGTGTTAATTTGGATTTCTCTGGATGGATCTGCAATCAGCGAATGAGCAGCAATTTTCGAGGCAAACGCCCACTGTTTACTCTCATGCATTCAGCATGGGATCCCGGCACATAGCCATGTTTGGATTCCTGTTTGGAGTTAATCCATACTAACCTCAGACACTCTTTTAGAGTAGGACTTATGGAAGCTGAAGCAGGTATCACCATCCATCTCCTCCATTGCTTGTACAAGCCTCTGTACCAAGCATGTTGTTTGACACCATTCCCCACAATCTTATCACATATGTGTGTGGCTCCATCTTCATCCGCTATACATCCACGTGGGAGGAATTATGCAACCTGCAACAGGAGCTGCCCCAGGCCTGTGTGTGTATTTTAGCACCATCTCGACCACTACGGAGAACCGAGTGGGAGTAATGGCAACCCTGCAAACAGGTGTTGCTTCAGGCCCATGTGCATACTCCTGTAGCACTCTCTCGACCACTCCGCCATTTGAGTGGGAGAAATTTTGGCAACCCTTTACTAGGCGTCACCTCAGGCATGTGTGCATGTATTTTAGCACTATCTCGACCACTGTGGTGCACCAAGTGGGAGGAATGGCAACCCTGCAAACAGGTGTTGCTCCCTGACATGCCTTACGATGGAGCATTGTTGGATTGCAACGAGACGCAATGTTGTCTGATATTGATACCCCTGGCTTGGCACTCACTCTGAGTTGGGGTTATCAGGTCGCTGCCTACAGCAGCCGCCAGGACTAGCCATGCAAATCGATACTCTGTTGGTATCCTCCTTCCCCAAACAGGCTGCATGTGCTAGCGACTCCAAGTCGTGCTCCTTCCCGATGCCAACGCCGTCTATAGAGAAGAATTGGAGCGCCTCTGGCCCCCGTACATCAGACATAGTGGGAAATGCTGGAACAAAACTTAACAGTTATTTGTCATGGGCAAAGACATTTATGTGAATAAAGATGCCCATCCCAGTTAAATCTGGGATTCATTTACTTTTAATATGAGTAATCCGGCGTCTTGGGGAAGAAACCGTGCACAGTCCCTTTTAATGAGCAGAATTACTATGACGCCACCTGGTGTAACTCCCACAGGTGACTGATAATACAGTTCAACAAGGCTTCCCATTTCCTTAATTGAGTAAATGATAATCATATGTCTCGGTATAATAGTCACAATGTGACCAAGTGGTAACTATAATGTCTACCCTTTTGAACGCTTCCCAAAATTGCATTCGTCCTTAATTTGGAGAGCATGCGTGAATTGTAAATTCTCCTTGAAGGCCAGTTTGGCCTAGACCTGAAACCTCCACAGAAGTAGCAGAAAATGCTACTGCCATAGACACATAAGGGTGATAAACCACTAATCTCACTTCCTGAGTTTGGGGTTGGGGTCAGCCACACACTGACCCCTTGTACTCCTCTCCACTGAGGAATTGGTAAGCAGCCCTGAGACCTTACTCCTCTCCACTGAGGACATACATATATAACAGAGGGGACCCTCCTGGCCAGGCTCCACACAGTTCAAACTCATATGGGCTGCCAAAGTCGGGGTCCTTGCCGCAATGAGCCGGGTAGTAACCCGACGAACACGAATACCCTCGGGAGTCGCTGACCTTATTGTCAGCGACTCTAACAAGAAGTCCGACGGCCACCGGCTCCTCACTTTACCGCAGACCGTAGCTGGTATCCCCGCGGTCTAGAGAAACCCCGCGGCCCCTATTTAAAACATATCTCTGGAGTCGCTGACCTGCCTGTCAGCGACTCGAAACAACAAGCCCAACAGCCACCTCTATCGTGACCGTAGCTTGCTTAACCCGCGGTCTACAAAAAACCCGCAGCCCGAATTAAACCTCAGGAGTCGCGGACCGTTCTGTCCGCGACTCAACCAGCAAAACCCACCGGCCGCCTGCTACCGCACACCCGCGGTCCGAAGCCGGCATCCACGCGGTCCACAATTTCCCCGCGGTCCACCGGGTTTTGCTGAATTTCATGTCCAGCAGGAACCTGCGAGAAAAGATTCCTGCAACGGACAACCTGAAAAGTAAGTTTAAACTTACCTGTAGGATTTTTCAAACTTACCGCTGGAGAACTTTGTTCCTCCCAGCCTGTCTGCGCCAATGCGACCGACGTAATGACGCGCATGCGCCCTGACGGGTCTTCTTCACGTAGTCACTCACGTGACTCCGAAGTAAAATCATGTTTACACGTTATTTTAATGTCAGTTCACCTGATTTTGCTTCTTCTTCTTGCGTATGGCGCGCACAGCCGAAAGTTGTAAGACAATTTGTTCTATTTGATCTTATTTGATTGTGCACGCCGGGTTGATTGCATTCATCGAAACAGGGTGGACCACGTGAAGGTTGCAATCTCCCACCCCATTTTGCTGGTAAACTGCACAGAATAAGGAAAGGGACTATTATCTTTCAGCATAGACAAAAATGCTGGAGATCCAGGATAACAGAGTATTTGTTATTGATCAAAGAACTAAAAGTTGTAGATGACTACAAGTTGTATACCATCACAGTTTATCTATTTGCCTGCAGTACCCAGTCACAGGAAGCCAGCATCCGTAGTGTATACATTTGATCAGCTAACAGAATTTTTCAAGCTTATAAAAATAATATATTTGAATCCATTTACAGAAAAAGCAACTAACAGGAGTAAGAAAACTTCATAGAAAATCCACAGAACACTGATCATAATGTTTGCTGTCAGCCTGCTTGTTATGAAGGGGACTGCACGGGGTCAGACTGTTCTTAGTTCAAGAATGCTGCAATTTTATAGATTCTGGAACTGCCTCTTTGAGGAAGCCGGAACTCGGTCTATAAATTATTTGGGGCATCCTTGATTCTTTCATGAGTTTGCACCTTTCTCCCTTGAAAACATGTTTCCAGCCACTGTGGTTCCTTAGGAATCTATCTTGGATCCAACATTGATTCCATTATGCCGCATTGTCACTGCTTTCAATGTTGATCCTTTCTTCTTTGGATGTCGTGTGAGAACTTGCAGATTTCTGTTCAATCGCAGAAAACATGTTAATTTACTGTTCAATCCAGTAAACATTCGCCAGAGAAAACTAGTGAAGCAGATGTAAGGACTGAGTCTATATCGGATTAATGATCCCTATGGATTACATATTAACCTGACCTCCTTTTCACTGGTGAGTTTCTGAGTTTTAGGAGTCAAAGAAAAGTTAAGATAAATTAATAAAAAATCTTCTGCTTGCTATGAAATGAAAATGCTGCCTTAAATGCCTTCATCCCAAGATGATGAATACACCAATTCCCATGCTGTTAAGCATGGGAATTGGTGTATTTGAGCCAGGTTACAATTATGTTTCATTTTTCTTCTAATATTGGTGCATGCCCAATTCAACTTTTATCCTGGAAGGTTAAAAGTATCTCCAATAAATTCAGTGGTTGAAATTAACCAGTTTTTTTTTGTTCACCAAATACCATATTTTTTAATGTGATTTATCTTGTAATTGGTGATTACTTCTCAAGCACAAATTATTTTATCTCTACGAGTATATTTTTGTTAAATTGCACTGAAAATATGATCATAATTCATTTGGTGAGACTCGCTCAATCAAAGTTTACATTTAGAGCTTGAAAACAGAACAGACGAGAATTTATATAAAAAGCTGGAGTAACTCAGCGAGTCAGGCAGCATCTCTGGAGAAAAGGAATAGGTGACATTTCGGGTCTGGACCCTTCTTCAGACTCGTCTCGACCCAAAACGTCACCTATTCCTTTTCTCCAAAGATTCTGCCTGACTCACTGAGTTACTCCAGCTTTTTGTGTCCATCTTCGGTTGAAACCAGCATTTGCAGTTTCGTCCTACACTAAGAATTTACATGTTAGATTCAAATCATTTCAACATTGGGCTGGATAGCAGGAACCCAGGAAGGAGCCACAGTCTTGCTACGCTGCAGCTGCAGCTGCCAGCATCTTGCAGTGCACAGTTCTGCACGCTTGGTCTGAGCATGGAATTCAGGGACACACTGTGGATTGTCCTGAGCAGGGTGGTCACAGTGGCGCAGCGGTAGAGTTGCTGCCTTACAGCTAATGCAGCGCCGGAGACCCGGGTTCTATCCTGACTACGGGTGCTGTCTGTACGGCGTTTGTACGTTCTCCCCGTGACCTGCGTGGGTTTTCTCCGAGATCTTCGGTTTCCTCCCATACTCAAAAGACGTACAGGTTTGTAGGTTAATTGGCTTGGTAAATGTCAAAATTGTCCCCTAGTGGGTGTAGAATAGTGTTAATGTGGGGGGATCGCTGGTCGGCGCGGACCCGGTGGGCTGAAGGGCCTGTTTCCGCGCTGTATCTCTAACCTAAACTAAACTACACAGAGGGATCTGGTACACTTTGTATCTCGCTCTGCAGCCTTAGCTGGTACATCTAGCGCAGCAACTTTCTTACGAATAGGGTCACTGAAGATTAAAAATGAAAGTGATGTCAATTTTGATTCTCTTTTAAATTATTTAAAAAACAATGTTTAATTATTTTAAATGTACTTCAGTACTTTCTAAGTGGGTCGGATCCAAGACATACAGGAGGTAGTTTGTAAAGGTGCCTGGCAGCTTAAGCTATCAGTAGGTCACCAGAGAACTGTTAGGGTGGGCCTATATTATAGTACCTGAAAATAATCACTGTTCATGGACTGTTGTTCTTTTAAGAATGGCCGCAGCATTGAAGCTCCCAGGACACTGCCAGGAGATTGGTGGTGCAAGTTAGTGCAACTGTGATCATCCAACATGTAGTGACTACAAGGTGTGATGTCGAGCACAATCCAACCCGTTATCTCATTACTCATCTTCAAAATTGTGCTAGCAAATAATTAATAAAATTATCACGATGAATCACAATACTTAAAAAAATTAAGCTTAATGTAGTTGGTTTTAAAAACACTGGGGCGAGCGTTGTTACGATTGGCCCAAGTCATTGGCCACGATGGCTAGGGCTAATGGTCAGAAGCTTGCCTTCCTCACCATTAATGATGTTATTTAGTTGGGTTGACAACCTCAGTTGGTACATATCTATCTTGTCAAATAACATATTAATTCTGACCTATAATCACTAAATATTATTCCAGATGCTCAGAAAGATACCACTTAAGATAATTTTTGTAAACACAAATTTAATAGTAGTTGTTAAAGAATTTGTCAGAGTGCACGCCATGAATGAATGAATGAATGAATGAATAATACTTTATTATGACATGTGACATGTCATAGTGAAATTCTTTACTATGCATACCATACACAAGGTATGCAAAGAGTTGTCATGTATAGGGCACGAACAAAGTTACTAAGTATTCACTCTAGACCCAATGGTCCCTCTTCATTCTCAGCGGCCCCCCACGCTGGGTCCCTCTTTGTTCTCTCGACGCCTCCCCCCCATACCGGGTTATTGATCTCACTGAAGTTCTGAAGCTGGTTAATGGCTGGGTTAGACTGAAGCGCCTAAGTTTTCATTGTAATAAAGGGTCCAAGTACCATAAACACGGTTTAGAGATTAAGAATCAAGAAGGATGTTGAGACAGTGGGCCTGGACCACAGCCAATCCAGCATGTTGGTGTTGTGTTAGAGGTTTCACAGTGTTGTGGTCTCCAGACCCAGCTCCACCTTACCCTCAAACCCCATGGGGAGAGGGGATGTTGAGTTATGGCTTTGACTACACTGAGTGGTCTCTTCCCAACTGCAAGGTGTTGGGTGCTATGCAAGCAATGAAAATGAGGCAGTTGCCACTGTCTGTCTCTCAGAGGTCTCTGCAGTGGTTATTGTACTTCTAAATTTATAACCTAGCAATGTCTTTCAACCATTGATGTTTTTTTTTTCATTTTGACATCTGTGATTACTGATGTACTGTAGTTTAGCTACTTTAGCTAACTTGCCTCTGGATGGCAGGAAAAGTAGTGAAGGGCTGATGGCATTGAGAAAATATTGTCTGCAAGATGATAAATGGGAATATGGAATGAACGGGTGTGTTCTGAGAACCAATTTGGACTTGATGGCCTGAATGGTCTTCTGTAAGTATTCGAAAAAAGCATTAGCTTCTCATATGACCAGTCTGTCTTAGTCTGGAATTTACATTCCACATTTGTGCATTTTTTCACGTATATCTCCTGCTCTTTTGTACCACAGTTCTGTAATAATCAGATTTTTTTTAAATTTGGACATTTGTGCTGCATTGTGCTGATATGTATGTGGTTTGGAACATTACATTTCTGGGAGGTAAGCAGAGTTTGGGTGTGATGGAAAACAGCACGGGGACTTGGCTGGGCTGAAAATACTGAGAACCTACTGCCCTTGATGCAAAGTCCCATCACCATGTTGCAGAGCCATTTTCACCAGGTAGCCTGGTAACCTGAGCAAAGAGCAAAAGAAATGGTAATAATATTGGGGGACAAAATGACTCAAGAACTACATCATAGCGAAGAAGACATAATAGCCAAAGGAGTGGGAGGTTAGTGATACGTATGGTTGAAGTTGTGGACAGCAGTCACTATCATCTGGGAGCTGCAGAAATGGGATTGTGCAGAATGGATACATTTGACATTTTAACAAAATCCCTGAGATACTGCCTCCTATCATGTGTTCAAATAACAAGAAACTGCAGAAGCTGGATATCTGAAATAACGATGGAAAATGCCGGCAGCCTTCAGCAGGTGAGGCAGCTTCTGTAGAGAGAGATGAACAGTCATTGAAACTTGAACCCTGATTAACTTGCTGAATTTTTCCAAATGTTCTGCTTTTATCTTTTTTGGCCTATGGAGTGTAGTTGTTTGTTGTTGGTTGGATCAAAAACATCAATGAACAGACATAGAGTTGTTAATTTATCCTAGAATCATCTCTGTTTGAGCAACAATAGAAAGTGCACCGATAGAAGGGCACTGTAGGACAAGTACAAATGATCGTAAAAGGTCAAGCATCACGTGTATCTTGTGTGTGTGCTACATCATGTCCATGGTATCTGCATATTATATTAAAGGAATGTTAACTGTTATGTGTAGTTTGTTTATAATTGTTTTCATTAAATAAAAGTGCCAAGTCTAAGGAAACTATGCCAAACATGCCAGGAATTTGATTTGAATCATTACCAACGTTCCAATTGACTATATTACATTTATGGTTGATTATTAATACTGAACCTGTCAATTTAATCTAATCAGTGAAATGTACAGTTGATACCCTTATGATTTACATTATAGATTGATTGCATTGTTCAGCTCATGACAAATGATTTTTCTGGGACCACTTCAACTACTTCAATTGATGTAAAAGTCCAAACTCAATGTTTGGTCTGTGGGAATTGCTTTCTATTTATCTTCACACTATGCCCCAAATCAAATGTTGCCCTAGCAACCACACTGTCATCTGTAAACAGTATATTTAAATTGATCAATTAGAAATGTTAATTCACAGTTAGGGCAATAATACACATATAATGAGTTTTCCGAGCCTGCTGTGCAGAGAAATTGCAAGATGCTGTTCTATCAACCCACAGTCTACCTAGATGGTGGACGCAGAGTAAATCAAAGAGAATTTGCAATTATTTTGAAGGAAAATATATTTCAGAGCTTTTGGGAGAGTGGGGAAAAAGGGCTGAATAAATCGCTCTGAAAGACCAAGCCTTTGGGCTACATAGCTCTACAAAGAACAAGCATTAGGTCTTTGGGCTGAATGGCCTTGTTCTGAGCTGTAACACTTGGGTGATTTAATTACTTTTCTAAGCTCCAATAATGTGCATTAATTGGAAAACACACATAATGTGGATGCTGTAAAGGCCCAAAATAATGTGTTTCAGTTTCCTAGTTCACTTTATCTTCCTGAGCCTGTCTGAGAGTTGGTTTATGTAATGTGTTACATATGTGCATTCCCTGTTATTTGGTTGGTTTGAATTAAGTAGCTATTGGAAAGGATTTCCGTGGAATTTTATGGTAAAGTACAAATGTTCCATTTGTTTTGAGATTAGATCATACATTTCCTTCCTCGCATTTTCTATTTGTTTTGCAAACAAATGCACATGCTGGCATTTGCAGTTAGCAATGGGCCTCTTTACATTAGTTGCAGAGCTTCTCAGTGTCTGAGTGCTCCTCTCCAATGTGTTTCATTCACGGTGAAAGTGTTTCTCTTGTCATTTTTATAGACATTCCCAAAGCAGCTGTCAGGATCTTGAGCAACATGACATTCCTGTTTGTGAGCTTGTCATACACTGCAGAAAGTGCCATCGTCACCGCTTTTATTACCTTCATTCCCAAGTTTATTGAATCTCAGTTTGGCATCCCAGCATCTAATGCAAGCATTTACACTGGTAAGATGTGTATGTTAACCTTTTGGGTGTGAAGTTATTTTACAAAACATTTTACGAGACAGTTTGAGAGTTTTACCCCTCTCTGGATCAGGTTAAAAGGGCTGAAATATGAATCCATGCTGCACATGTGATTGAATGAAACAAATTATTTTGTTTCCCTTGTTAGATGTCATTTGAATGTAAAATGCATGTAATGTACCAATTCTGAAATAATCACCGAAGATGACTTGGGCAGTTGTAATTCATATCAGGGTTTTATTTTTTTTCTAAAATTTAGATTTAAGTTTCCTTGATAAACTTTAATTTAAGTTTCCTTGATAATTCTCCTCTGATTGCTTTATGAAGCACTGTCATATAGAGACAAATGAAGCATTGGGAGGTAAAGTAAATTAGAAAATGTTAAACTGCTCAGCAACTCAGGCAACCACTGTGGAGATAGAAAGAGAATTAACATTTCAGGTCAATAACTTTCAGCCAGAACTAGGAGATGTTAGAAATCAAATGTGTTTTAAGTTGCACAGAAGGGGTAGGGTGGAGAGCCCAAAGGGAAACACGAGAGACTTCAGATACTAGAATTCTGGAACAATAAACAATCTGCTGGAGGAATGCAGCGAGTCGAGCAGCTATAGAGGGAAACCTCTGTGACGAGAAACCTATCGAGACTAAATGACACAAAGTGCTTGTGCTGGTTGAGAGAAGGTGATCAGAGATTGTTGGTCACAAGAGGGGATGCAAATATATGGGCAGCACCATTTGTGTCATTCAGTCTCTCTTAGTCTCCACCCCTATGACAAACATTCCATTTGTTCTCTCTGCCTCTTCCACTTCTGTTATTTCTAACATTTGTGTGAAAACGTGTGATTTCTAACATTTCTAATTCTGAGAAAAGGCTATTGACCTTTTGTTTACCACACATGTTGCCTGACATACTCAGTGCTTCTATCATTTTCTGCTTTTATTTCAAATTTTCAGCATCTGTTGTGTTATGCTTATCAAATTAAAATTTCATTATCACTGAAATATTGTGACAATACCCAATCCTTATTCATTTAAAGAAACAAAGTTTTCAAATTATCACAGTTAATGATAATTTTAGCTGATGTTAAAGAGGTTAAATCATTACAGATGATGGTATAAACAGTATTAATTATTAACTAAAGATAGACACAAAAAGCTGTAGTAACTCAGCGGGTCAGACAGCATCTCTAGAGAAGAGGAACGGAAAAGGAATAGGTGACGTTTTGGGTCGAGATCTTTTTTCAGACTGAGATTCTGGGGAAAATGGAAACGAGAGATATAGACAGTTATATAGAGAGATATCACGGCGTTTGGTCTCACCCAAGTATAAGAGTCCACCTTCACAAGGTGTGGACTCTTGTACATCGGCGAGACCAAATGTAGACTGGGCGATCATTTCGCTGAACACCTTCTCTCAGTCCACCTGGACCTACCTGATCTCCCGGTTGCCAAACACTTTAATTCCCCTTCCCATTCCCACACTGTCCTGTCTGTCCTGGGCCTCCTTCATTGTCAGTGTGAGGCCAACTGCAAATTGGAGGAACAGTACCTCATATTTCGCTTAGGCAACTTACAACAGAGAGGTATGAATTTTGATTTGTCTAACTTCACATAACCCTTGCATCCCCCCTCTCTCCATCCCTCCCCCACCCAAGTCATACCAGCCTCAAAGTCATCTTGTTGTGTTTTATTTAAGAACGAACTGCAGATGCTGGAAAAATCAAAGGTAGACAAAAATCTGGAGAAACTCAGCGGGTGAGGCAGCATCTAGGGAGCGAAGGAATAGGTGAAGTTTCGGGTCGAGACCCTTCTTCACACTGAGTTTCATTGTCCGTAACTCGTTTTCACCTAGTTCACAGCTAACAATGGCCTGTTTCCTTTATCAGCGTTACTTTTTTGCATATTATTCATTCATTTGTTCTGTATCTCACTTTATTACCGTCTACATCTCTCGTTTCTCTTTACCCTGACTCTCAGTCTGAAGAAGGGTCTCGACCCGAAATGTCTGACCCGCTGAGTTACTCCGGCTTTTTATGTATAACTTCGGCTTAAACCAGCATCTGCAGTTCCTTCGTACTCATTATTAACTATTTTGATATCATCAGTGCATCAACAAAATGATGTTCAATATATTTCCTACACTTTAGGCAGGCGCTGCAACATTCCAGCTTGCGCAGCATATGATTTGCTCATCAGTTTTGTGCAAGCTATTGTTAGGTTTTCCTGTTCTTGTATTTATAAGATGTCTAGCTTGTGAGGATAGTTCTGGTGAAGTCCACAATACCAACCTCATTTGTTATTTTTAGCAATGCATCGAATTTTTATAGATTTGTCACAGATTCTTTCTCTTTACTGATCATCGTCTGAGGTTGAACCAGAGATGTTATAATCTAAACCTCCCATTTGACCTTGAACTGGACTTTCTACTGTCTGTTTTCTCCATCACTAAATGCTTCTAATTTTCCCTCCATAATATTTACTCCTGTCTCAGTGTACATATTTTAGGTAGAAACAGACTGGTTATAATCCAAACATCTCATTTGACCTTGATTTAAATTTCCTCCTTCCATGGCTCGTTCATCTCTCGTCTCAACCATTCTGCTTATCATTAAATTTCAGCTCATAGAAACTCTGCTTCGTATTTGAAACATCCACTGAGTCCTGCTCATCCTTGACAGTTCCAATTGATCCATGTTGGTCTTCAGTCTATTGTGGCCTGATTTTAATGCTCTTATCTTTTGAAAAGAAAATTGCCTTTCACGATCACTATGGTTTGTACAGCCTAGAACTCTGTACTACTCTCAACACTAGCCAGTTCTGCAACTTCCACTAGCTTTGGCTCACCATTGTCATTCATCTTCATTAATCTGTGGGCTCTAAAATCAATTCCTCAACTTCTTTGAGTCTTCTCCTCACTCACCCCCAAATTGTTGCTGCTTCGGCTTCAGTATCATTGCTTGTTCAATTAGTCTCCCCTGAAGTGGCTTTTGGTGCTCCGGCCATGTTTTAAAGTATTATATCATTGTTGATTTGTTAGCATAAAGATAAACACCCAGGCCAAAATGCAGCATTTTTACACAGCATTCCGCAAGACCATCCTACTATTTTAAAATCTGTACAGAACATGTAGCCCATTTTAAATACACGATCCAGAAAGAATGTTTAATGAAAATGTTGTTGGCCATGGTGTTCACTAGTGGAATTTGGTATGTGCAAATTTCAATTTCTGCCACTGCACTTTACCTCGTTGCAGGTTGGGCATGGTGTCAAAGAGAGCAATTTCCATTTCATGTTACCTGATAACCACATGGCAGAGCTTCACAGTAATAACAGTTGTTGGGGCATTGTTACTAAGGGCAACAGGACAAAGAAAGTGGGACCAGAAAATTAAACTGAGAAAGCACACTTTTTAAGAATATTGGAGGATTAATCTACACTGTGACGTACATCCCACTTGCAATTATGTGCATATGTGGTTATAAAAATATGCACATTTATGATACAAATCTTTTGCTTGATGCAGTACATCTGCTGATGTTCGCAATACCAACACGTGGTGAGACTACGGGTATACTTCAAACCGAGTGTATCTCAGCTCAGTGCCAAATACCAGTTCTGTCCATTCTTTGACAAGAGCCTAAAAGATGCATGCAGTGATAGACACCAAATGGTTGGATGCAACAGGAATTTGTTGATCATATCTAGAGTTTGATGAAGGACGTGACACTGCAGGATATCACCGAACCCTCAAAATTGGCAGTATAGTGTAGGAGGTCCTCAAACCAATTCTCTGACTTTCTGAGTGGGAATGTTCAGTTGATTATCTCTGAAACCACTGTGATATACAAAGTTAATGAAGTGACGAGCAACTTTTGCTTACTGGTTACTTACTTACAACTCAGCCAGTAAATTGGACCAATCCCACAAGTGCCTCTAATTCATCTTTTTGTTATTCAATTTATGGGGGATATTTTGGAATGCAAGACTAAGCTGCATGGTGGCGCAGCGATAGAGTTGCTGCCTTACACGAGAGACACGGGTTTGATCCTGACTACGGGTGCTGTCTGTACAGAGCTTGTCCGTTCTCCCCATGACCGCATTGGTTTTCTCTGGGAGTTCTGGTTTCGTCCCACATCCCAATGAAGTACAGGTTTGCGGGTTAATTGGCTTCGGTAAGAATCGGAAATTGTCCCCCGTGTGCAGGAAAGTGCTTGTGTACGGGGATTGCCGGTTAGCGTGGGTGGGCCAGAGGGCCTGTTTCCACGCTTTATCTCTAAACTAAACTCTCTAAAAGGAATTATGGGGAAAACAGCTTCCATCTGCAATTGTGGGGGAAGAAGCTTCCTTCTGCATTAGAGGTTCACAGAAAAGACTGGGGTTGGGGTTACATGGCGGCTGTGTCAGGAAGGTGTGCTACATCATGCCAGGACAAGGCCATGAATGAGAAAATCAGGTTGGTCATCGATTGTTGAGGACAGGGGTAGAAAGAGGTTCAGGTTTGGCATCAGAACATTGGGAGCATCATTGATGGGGATGGGTGGGCCATGGCCTGGGACATCAGTGCTCAGAGGATCAGAGACCTAACAGCATGGTGAGTTTGAAGCAATGAGGGTAGGCAGAATGAGTGAATCCTGACCTCTTACTTTCGGATGCAGAATGGTCAGTCCTCAGCAGAGGTCTTACCTTTGTACTCTTGCAGGACAACCGCTAGGGTAGCTTACAACATAACGGTATGAACGTTGAATTCTCCAATTTTAAGTAGGTAAGTAAGCTTCCAACTACCTTTCCTTCCTTCCCCCCCCTCCCTTTCCCTGTGCCCCACCTGGACTCATGCCCATTTCTCCTTCCACTATATTCCTTCTCACCTCTTCTATCCTACCTCACGTCTTTTGTATTTTCATCTCTGGCCTTTGTCAACCATCTGTCTATTAAAACCCCCCATCACCTGCATCCACCTATAACTAGCCAGACATTATCCTGGCCTCTCATCCAGCTTTCTTCCCCACCCACCCACAATCAATGTGAAGAAGGGTCCTGAGGTGAAGTGTCAATCATGTTTTCCAGAAATGCTGCCTGACCTACTGTGTTACTCCAGCACTTAGTGTCTTTTTTTGTAAACCAGCATCTGCAGTTCCTTGTATCTACATTTGATTAGGTGTGAAGTAATGTGGGAACTAGACAAAGACATGAACAAGGACCAGAAAGATATTGGCAATGCGATGTGAGGATGGTGGGTGAAAATATGAAGGAAACCCCCTAAATGAGAATCTTCCTGGAAGATGACAGGCACTTTAGAATTACAAGCAGCAGATCAGCTAAAGTAGTGGTGCCTCAGTCTCAGTTAAATGTGCTTCGGCCTAAATGCAAGTGATTTCAAAACAAACACCGCATGCCATTTGACATCCCTGCTCTTGTGTGTGGGCTCCTCAAATGGTATGGTGGAGCAAGATGAAATTTGAGGATGTGGGCGATAGAACTAGCGTGCATCATTAAAAAATGTTGCGAACAAATTTCAAGGCAGTCAGACAAAAAACATGCCAACGTGGAGAGATGATGCAAAACACAGATCTCCTGTATAACAAAAAATGCTGATTATATACAGATTAATTTAGAGTTTTGAGATGCAGCATGGAAACAGGCCCTATGGCCCACTGAGTCCCTGCCAACCAATGATCACCCATACACCAGTTCTGTGTTATCCCAGTTTTGCATCCTACACACTAGGGACAATTTACAGAAGCCAATTAACCTACAAATCTGTACATCTTTGGAATGTGAGAGGAAACTGGAACACCCGGAGAAAACATGCGCGGTCACAGGGAGAAGGTACAAACTCCTTACAAACAGCACCCATAGTCAGGATCGAACCTAGGTCTTTGGCACTGTAAGGCAGCAACTCTACCGCTGCTCCACCGTGCTGCCCAGATAATTCTGATCTGAGACAATATATCAATTGTTCCTTTACCCAGCGATTGGGTATAAATTTCAGTCAGTAAAATTATACACATGATCCCTTGCTTCCTTTAATATTCTAAGTTCCCATGTCCATGTTTATTTCTCTTGGGAAGCTAAAGGAACTGTGTTACCGTGGCTCCCTTTACCATTCTTATCGGCCTGTCCCACTTAGGCTATTTTTAGATGACTGCCGGCGACTCATAGTCGTAGCAGGTCGCCGAGAAAAAAAAACGGCGACTGGACCCCCTTCGACATAAAATTTGGAATAGAATCATTACTTTGACAACCAAAAAAACCCAAAGTCAGCACCTGGCGACAACCTACGTCACCTGGCGACAACCTACGTTAACCTGGTGACAACTATGACAGCCCCTGCGTCAGGAGAAGTTTAGCTATGCTCATTGGCGTCAAACCCACTGTTGCCGACTGTCTCCGAAAATGTTTCAACATGTTGAAAATCCAGCGGCGACCAGAAAAACGCTACGACTCTTTGGGCGATTGAGGAGACTACTCACGACCATACAGGCGACACCCAGGCGACCATGTGGCGACAGCCTAGTTGCCTGTAATTGCCTAAAACAATGCATAAGTGGGACAGGCCCATAAGGCTCTCGCTAATGCACTTAGGCAGCTTAGTCCAGTGGTTCCTCTGTATGCATCGGTGCACCTTGACGCTGTTTCCACATTGCCTTGAAACTCGTCCACTTCTATTTCTCGCACTCCAATGAAAGTCATTAAAAAACAGCAAATAAAAATCATGTTGGGGTATTAATTTGAGAAACGTCCATTAGTCTGGAAAATCTGCTAGTTCAGCACCACTAAAGCTCCATGCACACTGAATTAATGGAGTTTTGCAGTATTTTGAGACCTTCCAAAGAGGGAAGGACAAACAAGCATTGTTTTCATGCCAAAGACCAGAATAGATTTTGAGTAACACGTGGTTACAGATCTAGTGCAGAGTATCCTGTGCACAATTTAATGTTGCTAGTATCTCCCCTAATCTAAAAGGGATATCATAGGGTTTGGTCAATGGAATGCATGGCTGATGAACATAAAATCCAGACAGGTTTATGGGCGGCGGGTAGAGCCACTACCTTACAGCGCCAGAGAACAGATTCTATCCTGACTTTGGGTGCTTTCCGTAAGGAGTTTGCACATTTTCTCTGTGACTGCGTGGGTTTCCTCTGAGTGCTCCAGTTTCCTCCCACATCCCAAAGACATATGGGTTTCCAGGTTCATTGTTTGTTGTAACCTGCCCCCAGAGTGTAGGCAGTTGTTGAGAAGGTGAGATAACACTGAACCAATGTGAACGGGTGATCAATGGTCGGCGTGGAGTCAGTTGGCTGAACGGCCTGTTTCCATGCCATAACTGTAAATATGTTGTAGTTCTTAGAGGGCTGTATCCTCTGGAAGTTATGGGCATGACAGGACTATTAGACTTTTATCCCTGCAATCATATTCATGGTAAGATCTGTTTGTACAAGTTTGAGGTCCAAATCTTGGGCATACTGCAGAGTCAAAATCCTGAGGTTAGCATGAAACATTAGGCAGAAGCATCAGAGACACTAAAGACTGAAGATGCTGGAAACGTGAGCAAAACACAAAATGCTGGAGGAACATCGCTGGCCAAGCAACATCTGTGGAGGGCATGGATTGGTGATGTTTCAGGTCGCAGAAGTGGTTAACCCGAAATGTTGCCCCTCCACAGGTGCTACCTGACCCACATTTTGTATGCTAGATGGATGTAAAATATGGGTGAGGAGTAGATTCTGGTATTTTTTTAAAATCGTTTTTGATTGTTGGACCTATTGAATGTCACGTTGCCCATATTGCATCCTTGATTATAATTGGCTCTAAATCATTTTGGCCTGTCCTCAAGTCATGCAACAGATTTCTTTTGTTAAACCTATTTGTAGTAATTGATCACTGGATGGATTTGTGCTTCATCTGGTGACTTCAGAACCTTCAGTTTAATTATTACCACAATATGTCTTAGGTTTAAAATTAAAACATTTCTATCATTTTAAAACGACCCCTTACAATCTGTTTCTCCTTCCGGTTTTCTCGTTTATTCCAGCTACTACTACATTTAACATTTATAGAAAATTTGTTGGTCAGAATGATTTGACACGTCATCTAGGTATTTTTCTATAATCAAGATAAATTGAATGTATTTGAGAAATGTTAGCTATCAGGAGATCTTGGGGGGTTTTGCTGGCTTTTCTCCACAGAGACATTCCTGAGGATACCATGTTGTATAACCCAGATAGAACAAGTATGCAGTTATAGCTCATAAACACTCCCTTCCTTTATCAGTAATCATTTTCTGAGACATATCTGGGTGGCACTTCAAAATATTTTAACAATGATGTAAGTGCTATATAAATACAACTTGAAACAACATAGATCTCACACTGACTCAAATGGTCAACAAGAAAGATACTGTATTTCAGTTCTTTAGTCACACGTATTCTGCAATCAATTTAGAAATAAGTTAATACTATTCAACTTTCCTGATAATATCAATAGGAAATTATAATTTAATATCTGAATGAAAATCCTATCATAAAAATACAATATATATTTATCACATATTTGGTGAAGACAATAACTTGAAGCCTATGTGCATCCTGCCCACCCCCTTGTGATTTGTTGTAGATACTATGAAGGTGAAAAGTGTACAGTTTATTGGGCAGGTGGACATGAAGAACAGGTTCAGGTGCTCTAAACAGTTCAATGTCTTTATAGATAGACACAAAATGCTGGAGTAACTCAGCAGAACAGGCAGCATCTCTGGATAGAAGGAATGGGTGACGTTTCAGGTCAAGATCCTTCTTCATACTACCCAAAACGTCACCCATTCCTCCTATCCAGAGATGCTGCCTGTTCCACTGAGTTACTTCAGCATATTATGTCTATCTTTGGTGTAAACCAGCATCTGCAGTTCCATCCTACTCAATGTCTTTGTAATTGTCATTGGAAACATTGTTGTAAACATTTCTAATAAGTAAATTCATTTGTCTTGCCTGCTGATAAAACTAAATGACATTGCTGTGAGGGATTGTAAAATTTACTGAGATATAGAGAATTAATTGAAGAATAATAATGAAACGATGCACAATTAAAGATGCTGATTAATTACAAAAGAGAAAAATATCAATATCATACAGAATTTTCGCACAAAGCGCATGAATTTTATAATGTTCTGATAATGTCGTTGGGCGGTTGATGAGTATAGATTGAAAATACAGGTTTTAAATAGAACTGAAAGGTAAACTATAACGTTAATGAAAACTTGCTTCATTCATATGCAGTACTTTGGAATTAGTGTGTAGGTCCCTGTAAAGTGAACCATTTATAAATTGTTGTTGTGATTTAATTCCAGGTGTGGTCATTGTTCCCAGTGCTGGTGTTGGCATTATCCTAGGGGGCTACATTATTAAAAAACTCAAGCTTGGTGCCCGAGAATCAGCTAAACTTGCTATGATATGCAGTGGTGTTTCTTTGTTGTGCTTCTCCACACTCTTCATTGTTGGCTGTGAAAGCATTAACCTTGGGGGCATTAATATACCATACACCACAGGGTAAGAAATATCTCAATTTATGTTTTTTGCCATTTAATGATTGTAATGTTGTTTTGTCTGTAATGGCTTTTGAGAGTGAAATTGGTCCAAAGGTTGACAGTAAATTGGCAGCCTTGTACATAGGACCCACATTTATTTAGCTCAGGTTTAAAGTGAAAAGAAAATTGGGCACTGTGAAAAATTAGTTCTTTGACCACTCTTGCTTGTTTCACACAACTACCAAACGTTTCCACCCCACTGACTGAAACAAGTCACACACTTCTGGTGATAATTATGGATTAAAGTAATTGGACAATTTTTGTTCTATTTATATTAAAAAGTGGTGGTATTTTGCAGAGTGCAAGGTTTTCTTTAATAGTTATTGTAGGTGGCAATTCTGCAAAGTGGCTTCAGTTTGGCAAATGTTGAATCCCTCATTGAAACAAAACATTAATTCTTTTAAGGAAAATCTGACCCCATTAGTGGATTGATCTAGTTATAAATTTAGGAAACTATAAACAAATAATACACCTCCTTCAACCTTGTTTATTGCAATGGGTGCTCATAATGTGACCTCCTCCACTCAGTTAGACCAAATATAGGCAAGGAGACCATTTTGCCGAGCACTTGCACTTTGTCCATTGTCGCCATCTGCATTTCCCATTTGCTAGCCATTTTAATGCCTGTCCTTGGCCTCCTTCACTGTCAACGTGAGGCCAAGCACAAACTAGATGAACAGTGCATCATACTTCACTTGGGTAACCTACAACCCAACCGCATGGACATTGAATTGAGGTAACATTATTAAAGTAGCTTAAAATAACTTTTGCTCCATGAACATTATTGAAAATCCTTTATATTTCTTTATCCTTTCCATGTCTTCTCAAAATTTACCTGCCACCCAGTAACCCAACGAATAGATGAATGTGGAGAACGGTCATATCTGCCTAAACCCCTCCAGCATCATCGAAAAATAATAATTCTTGATTGCTTTTGAAATTGTGTCTGCAAGACATAACAAATGTACGTTCAAGAGTGTATGGAAGTGGAAACAAGGCAAAAACAGCTCTTTTTGTGTGTGTTTTCAGCCCTTCACTTACAATGGCGCATAGAAACCTAACCGGTGACTGCAATGTTAACTGTGGGTGCAGAATCCATGACTACGAACCTGTCTGTGGATCAGATGGGATTACATACTTCAGTCCTTGTTTGGCTGGCTGCTCGATCCTCGTCAATGAAAGCACAAGGGTGAGTGTGAGGTTTGATAGCTTTTTCTACACAGCAATGAAATGCAAGATTCTAATATGCTGGGCAGACCTATGCTACCAGCTGGGGTAATGTTGGCTTCTTGCACTTTTTTTGTAGCAATGATAAAAGTGATCACCATGTAGATTCTCCTGCAAACTGACATCAGCTGATAGAATTCACATTTTGCAAATATTATTCAGACAATAAATTTCTGTGCTCTGAATGACGCTCTTCATATTGAATTACAAATATTTGAGACCATTTAGAGGCTTGACGTACTTATAAATATTTATAAACAAAAATGTTCTCAAAGTTTTGGGGCAAGGTTCAATGATCCACAGGCAATTGTAGCCTTGTGATATTTTCCACTTTTGATATGACTTAGTGTGTGGTCTACAGAGGTGGTCACTGCACATTTTGGATGAATGTTTAAAACAGCCAATGGTATCTCAGAATTTGAACCTGTGTGGTCCAAACTCAAAGAACTCATGCTGAACAAGTTACTTCAAATACATTATAGTTGCAAAGTATTACTACATCACCTACCCGTCCCAGATCCAATCTTAAACCTTGTATAATTTCCCCCCTCCCATTTGTCAGTGAATATTTTCCACAATCTCCCCTTGTATGACCACCAACCAGATGCCTGATCCACTAGAAGGCTCCCCCCCTTTACCAGTCTCCCAGCTGATCTTTCCTGCAAATGCCCAGTGGCTGATCCTTGCCCCCAGAACCCTGTCAAATTCCCTATTGATTCTGGTGGTTGCACCCAATTCTCCTCGGGATTTCTGGCAGTCAGCCTTTGCCCTTTCCTCCTCCTGACCTCCCAGCCCAAACATGCCCTGATCAAAATCTGGCAGCCACTTACTACTCTGCACCCATAATATCATCCACTTACACCAAAATCTCCCCACTGATCACCAGCCAAAATCACAGCCAAAAAATACCCTCCTTCCCTTGTCTTTGTACAATTCTACTCCCTGGGTGATGATCCAGATTCTTGACTGTCCTAGGTATTGCTGAGTCTCCCTTCCACCCTCTCTCTCCCACCACGATCCAGACCTGGGCCTATCTGATGTTAATTATCCTATTCATTGACAAATCTGTTGAATGAAATATTTTTTAGTCTATGGCCTAATTTTGTAGTGCATAACACTCGGCACATTGCTTGCCCCTACCATACAAAACCATTCCTATCCTTGTACCTGTCTAAATGTTGTAATTGTACCTACACCAAACACCTCCTCTAGAAACTCATTCCATATATTCACAACCCTGGTGTCAGAGGTTATGGGGAGAAGGCAGGAGAATGGGGTTAGGAGGGAGAGATAGATCAGCCATGATTGAATGGCGGAGTAGACTTGATGCGCCGATTGGCCTAATTCTACTCCTATTCCTTATGACCCTATGACCTTATAACCCTCTGGGTGAAAAGGTTGATCCTCAGGTCCCCTTCAAATCGTTCTCTTCTCAACATGAATCTGTGCCCTATAGTAATAAACCTTGCCCTGTGAAAAAGACCATGACCATCCACTTATTCTATGCCTCTCAGAATAAACCTTTATAAAGTCACCTATGGGAATGTGTAATAACACAGAATCCGTACATGAGTATAAGTTGTTTAATTTAGAAAACACACAGAGCTCAAATACATAGGTGTTGTAAGCTCAAGCTGAACGACGAATCTAACTGGAAGCTGGACTAGCAGGCTAGATAATATGAGACACTCAACCAGATGACTGTTTGAGTGTACAGAGGTCTGCAGTAAAACATGAAGTGGATCAGGTCAACTAATACTGACTCATCTACATCACCCCTCAGCCACCTTTGCTCCAGGGAAACCAGTCCCTCTTATAACTCAAACTCAACGTTCTTCTGAAATATTTTTGCATCATCTCCAGCTTAATCACATTCTTCCGAAGGCGTGAAGGAGAACTGCACTCTGAGTGCGGTCTCACCAATGTCTTGTACAGCTGTAACATGACATTCCAGCTCCTGTATTTAATGCCCCAACTGATGAAAGCCAGCATTTATTAAGTTTTCTTCACCATCCCATCTACCTGCCACCAGTTTAAAGGAACTAACTACTAGGTCTCTCTGTTCTACAACACTTGTTGGGACTCTGCTCTTCTCTGTGTATGTCCAGCCCTGGTATCTTCTGCCTTCCACCTGCTATTCGTTTACCTTCTTGACCAGTTGAGCTAGATACTTTGTAATCTGAGATAACCTTCGTAACTGACCACTACACGATCAATTTTGATGACATCCGCAATCTTACAAATCATCCACCTACATTATCATCCAAATCATGGAAATCGCTATCAAAACATAGGGGGGGGGGACACAATTTCTTGGCGGCCGTGAGCATGCGCGCACACACACGCGCACGTGTACACACACGTGAGGCTTCGGCCGTGGGCCCTGTGGACGGTAACATCGGAAGCTGACCTGGTTGGTGACCGACTCCGAATTCCAGCAACAGCAGCTTCGTCCGCCCCGAATCGTGGGGCTTGAATCGGCCCGTTCACGGGGCCTTTCATCGGCCGGCGGGGGCTTCAACATCGGGAGCCTCGATCGCCTCGATGCAGCAGTTTGAATTTAAGCCGCGCCGGGCGTGAAAGGCCCCGCAAACGGGCCGATTCAGCCCTTAGAAAGCGTCTGATAGTCCGGATTACAAAACATGGGGGGGGATTCCCCCCCCCCCCCCCCCCCCCAGGATTTCCGCCCATGAGCAACAGAAGACCTGGCACTTATCCCTGCAGGACACCAGTGGTCACAGACCTCTAAATTGTAAAACAACTTTCCACTACCACGCTGTCGCCCCTACCATCAATTCAATGTTGTATCCAATAGTCTAGTCAAGTCAAGTCAAGTCAAGTCACATTTATTTATATAGCACATTTAAAAAACAACTCTCGTTGGCCAAAGTGCTTTACATTTGTTATAAGAATAGCACAACAAAACAAACTACATACATACATACATGTAGCCCTCACTTAGAGGACGTCAGGAAAGGCTTGAGAGTATAGATAAGTCTTTAGTCTTGACTTAAAAGAGTCGATGGAGGGGGCAGTTCTGATGGGAAAGGGGATGCTGTTCCACAGTCTAGGGGCTGCAACCGCAAAGGCGCGGTCGCCCCTGAGCTTATGCCTAGACCGTGGGATATTCAGCAACCCCAAGTCGGCCGATCTGAGGGGCCTGGAGGTGGAGTGGTGGGTGAGAAGACTTTTTATGTAGGTGGGGGCAAGCCCATTGAGGGCTTTGTAGACATGGAGGAGGATCTTGAAGTTTATACGGAACCGCACAGGGAGCCAGTGGGGAGAGGCCAGGATCGGGGTGATGTGGTCCCTTTTTCGGGTGCCCATCAGGAGTCTCGCTGCGGCGTTTTGGACCAGTTGCAGGCGGGACAGGGAAGATTGGCTGATGCCAGTGTAAAGGGAGTTGCAGGGCGGGAGGAGATAAATGTGTGGATGATCTTTTCGAGGTCATCAAAGTGGAGGAATTGTTTTATTTTAGCTATCGTCCGAAGCTGAAAGAGCTAGCTTTTACCACGGCATTGACTTGTTTGTCAAATTTCAGTGCTGAGTCAAATATCACGCCATGGTTTTTGACGTCATATACTTACTGTGGATCCCATGTGATCTAGTCTTCTGGACCAGTCTACCCCTGAAGGGACCTTGTCAAAGGCCTTGTAGACTAATGTCCATGTAGACTCTAAATCCCCAAATCAAAAAGGTAAAGACTGCACATGGTTGACTTGTTGGTTTTAGCAATTGTGGTAAATTGTTACAACTTATCATTAAAGAAGGAATGTATGAGCATCTGACGATATCTGAAGCTAATTAGAGGGTGTCAGTTTGGTTCAACAAACAATTTAGATTTTTTTGAAGAACTAACTTCTTCAGAGGTGATTAGGATTTGTGCATGTATTCCAGAATGCAACCATCGAATTCCACATGAGATGCTGCTGGCTAAAATGAAGACTCATGGAATTTAAAGCAACAGTTGAGCTCGATGCAGCAGATTGCCCCCCCCTCCCCCCCCCCCCCCCCCCCACCTGTATCTGCACGAGCATTTTGTCGAGCACTTGCCACTTTTGTCTGCCAAGGCTTGCTGGATCTCCTGGTTGCTAACCATTTTAACTCCCCGTTCCATTCCCATATTGACCTTTCTGCCCTTAGTCTCCTCCATTGCTACAGTGAGGCCACACTCAAACTGGAAGATCAGCACCTTATATGCTGGTGGGGTAGCTTATGACCCAGCAGTATGAACATTGAATTCTTCAATTTCCAGTAATACTCACCATTACACCCCCCCCCCCCCCACACACTTTTTTCCCTGCCCTTTTCACCTCGATGTGCACATATTTCTCTCACCACCCCAGTCACCCTACTCATTTGCCCTCCTAATGTACACTCATCTCCCATCCCTGAGCCCCATATTTCCTTGTTATCCCACCTCTTTTATTTCCCCACTGTTCCCTTCCACCGATATCCATCCCTCTAGCTTTATATTTCACTCTTCCTCTTCTTTCCTTATCTGACACTGTTTTGCATCCTTCTCTAGCCTTTATCACTTACTCCACCCATCTACCAATCAACCCCCCCCCCACCTGTATCCGCCTATACTTGTCAAAAGTTGCCCCGCCCCACCTCTCTTTTCCAGCTCTCTCCCACCCCCACCACTGCTTTAGTCTGAAGAAGGGTCCTGACCCGAATCATCTTAATTCAAGTCCCTCCACAGATGCGAACCAAATTATTGCTTTACTCATTTCCCGACTCTTGAATTCTTGCAGTGAGCAAAAGTAAGCGGTAATGCTCCTTTTGAATATCAATTGTGTTGTTTTGCAGATGAGGAACTACACTGACTGTACCTGTGTTCAAAGTCGGCAGGTGATAACCCCGCCTACAACAGGGCAGAAAAATCAGCTCCGACTGGTTATTGTGAAAACATACCTGAATGAGAATGGGTATGCAGTGTCCGGCAAGTGTGAGCGCACATGCAACACACTCATCCCTTTTCTAATATTTCTCTTCATCGTCACACTAATTACAGCTTGTGCACAGCCATCGGTTATCATCGTAACACTCAGGTAAGAACTCCTTGTTGCCAAAGTGCACCAACCAGGCATGCAAGCTCAAGCAGTTGGAGAAAAGTACATGAAGTTTTAATTTGCTGTCACCTAGTATTTTAGAGCAATTTATAGTCCAGATCATATCACCCTCATTATTATTAACAATAATAACAAGTTATGTCAATTTCGAAAACAAAATGTCAAACATCGCAGTCCTCATTTTTAATGGTGTAGACAGGTTGTGTGTCTACATGTCCAGATCAAATTAATCCACTATCACCTGTAATGTTGTAAAGCAAGAGCACCCTAAGACTGGGCAATATTTGCAGTAAACATACCACTTGCAGGATTTATTCAGAAGTCCAAGATTTCCTGCAGGGACTTGCACATGGAAGCTATTTCCTGTTCAATGCACTTGGCTGGTACTTTCCATAGCAGAAACAGAATTGGAACCACTGCTGTCATTGCTGAACAGAATAAATGTAAAGATGTCAGACTTGCTTCATGACAAGAATCAGCAGTGCAGTGCAGTGCAGTTGTTCCAATGTAAGCAGGATTTGCGCATTTTTTACCTTTTCCTGGACTGCCAACTACGGCAGGGATGATGATGCAGGAAGGTCAGAAAGAGAGATACGATGAGGACTAGTCTGACAGTTTGTGGCACGAGTGGCAGAGCATGAAGATTGGACACAGGGGGAAAAGTAAATGGCACGCACTCTGCAGTCGGAGTTTGTGATTTCAATCATCAGCAAAAAGGAGTTATCAGGAAAAGAGAAGACAAAAGAATGATACAGCACGGAAACAGACCCTACAGCCCAACTCGTCCTTCCTGACCAAGAAACCCCATCTAAGCTAGTCCCATTTACCTGCGTTTGGCTTATATCCGTCCAAACCTTTCCTATCCAAGTATGGTCCAATTTCCTTCTGTTGTCTCAAGTATTGCCTCAATTACATCCTCTGGCAACTTGTTCCATATATCCACCACCCTCTGTGTGAAAATATTGCATCTCAGGTCCTTATTAAATCTTTCCCTTCTCACTTTAAACATATGCCTTATAGTTCTTGATTCTACTATGGTGGGGGAAAAAAGCTCTGCATTCACACATCTATTCCCCTCATGATTTTGTACACCTCTGTAAAATCAACTATCAGCACCTGCACGCCAAGGAATAAAGTCCTAGCTTGCTCAACCTCTCCCTATTGCTAAAGCTGCTTTAAAAATTTCCTGTGCTGCTGGGTCTCGAGTTGCTCACTTGAAAGTGAAATCATGTGAGGTCTTTACTTTCAGCACTTAACTGAACTATCAATGTTATTTGTGCGGCTGCATTTACAAATTAAATTGTAGCTTTGCCGAGCACAATTCATAGATCATGGAGATTCATTGGGTCGACAGTAGCTTGTGGACTTGCCCAGTGGATTTAGTTTGGTTTAGTTTATTGTCACGTGTACCGAGGTACAGTGAAGAGCTTTTGTTACGTATTAGCCAGTCAGCGGAGAGACAACGCATGATTATAATTGGGCCATTCACTGTGTACAGATACAGTACATGATAAGGGAATAACGATATTGCAAGAATATTTGTTGCAAGGATTTCTATCATTTGCAGGCCTCTGTCCTGTTTTAAATTTTGTCTGAAACTCTTCTCAAGGTGCTCCTACTTTGCTGGTGTAACTTCATTGGGAGTGGTAAAGAAACTTTGTTCTAGTGCAGTAAAGTGTTTGGGGTCATGGGAGAGTCATGAAGAGGAGTTGTAATTGTTATCTTCCAGCCATTGTGATGTGTGACTGTTGAGGGACCTACTGATCTTTCTCTGCCCATCACTTTTCATAGGTTTGTCTGGAAGGCTGATATATCAGTGCATGCCATATGATTACCTGTTCACAAGTAATAACTTGAGCCAATCAAAACTTTGTTAACTTACTATTAAAACATAATTTTATCCTTAACATTATTTTTTTAACTTAATTTATAGCTTTATTGGTACTCCTCCAAATGATACCATAATAATTATAAGCAATGAGTGATATACAAAATAAATATGGAAGCAAAAATTGTAGTCATTTCTACCATTCAGTATCTATAGTAATTTCTCTTCCCTCAAGTTCCTAGTGGGAACATTCCCAATATGAATACCCTAAAGTTCAGATGTGATGGAAGTGCTTCTTATATGTATGACGATGCGAATACGATTCCGGATCATTTTAAACATTATTCCCAAAGCACAGCTAAGAGGTTCAATTAAAAATGAGAACTTCAGACACTAGAAAGCTGAAATGAAAATTAAAAAATACAATCAACCACTTAGCAGCCGAGACAGCATCAGTGGAAAGAGAAACAGTTGATGTTTCAGATCTGTGACCCTCCATTAGAACTGAGAAAAACAGAAACAAGCTAATCTAGATAGTAAGGACGGTGGGGAAGGCACAAAGGGTGGAACAAATGGGATTTCAGTTTCTGTCCTGTTTTCTGGGGAAGGGAACCATTTGCTCCGACCCATCCATGGTACGTTAATGCCACTGTTAATTGATGTGCTCTCACAAGTACCATTGTACACATCCCTTGACCATGAAGGAGATCCAAGGATGTCCTTTCCAGGCCACTCACCTGGAGAATGTTTAAAAATGCTGGTGTTGTTCATCTCCTTTATTGGTCTTCAGCCTTGTATGCCACTCAACCGCGTACTTATGGTTGGAGCCTATAACATTGAAGGCTCTGGTTATTTGGGCTCAGCAGGGGTTTTTTTTGTACTTCCGACTCCACTATAATTGTCTGATGCATGATTACAATTACAAAGATGAAAATGAATCCATGTATATACTGTATTATTTTTTTCATGACAATGGGACAAATTAATTTGAACAATTCTTTATTTTAGGTCTGTAGATGATCAGGAGAGACCTTTTGCGCTGGGAATGCAATTTGTTCTCTTACGAACTCTTGGTAAGCAAGTAATATTTCAATAGTTTAGTTTAGTTTAGAGTTACAGCACAGAAACAGGCCCTTCGGCCCACCGGGTCCGTGCCGACCAGCGATCCCCGCACATTGACACTATCCTACACCCACTAGGGACAATTTTTGCATTTACCAAGCCAATTAACCTACAAACCTGTACGTCTTTGGAGTGTGGGAGGAGACCGAAGATCTCAGAGAAAACCCACGCAGGTCATGGGGAGAACGTACAAACTCCATACAGACAGCACCCGTAGTCGGGATCGAACCCGGCGCTGCATTCGCTGTAAGGCAGCAACTCTACCGCTGACCACCGATATTGTATTTTATAATATGCATGATTTCTGCTAGAGCAAGGCAGGGATCAATGCTTCAATGAATCATAACTTGGATTAATTAGTTGTGGTTAGTTCTGGGTGAGAGAAATATAGATGAACAGTTGAAAATCTAATGAAAAATCCTGCGGCAATATATTGAAAAAGAACAACGGAGGACTGAGGATGGGCAACGAGTATTTTTTATGGTGCCTTTCACAACATCTGGATGGTCCAAAAGGACACAAAAACTGGAGTAATTCAACGGGTCAGGAAGTGTCTCTGGAGAATATGGATAGGGTGACGTTTCCGGTCAAGACTCTTCTTCAGACTGTTTGGGGGAGGGGGGCAAGAAAGCTGTATGAGTGGAGAGGCAGGACTACGCATGATAGGTAATAGGGGGACATAGGTGGGGGGGGGGGGGGGGAGGTTCGATAGGCAGATGTTTGAACAAAGGCCAGAGATAACAGCAGAAGGCGTGAGACATAATTGATTAGTTGTGAATTGTGAATCAGAGGAAGGAATGCCTGGTTTCACAATTCACAACTATTCAATCCTGTATCACACTTTCTGTTTTTATATCTGGCCCGTGTTCCAACTATCCGTCTATCTAAAACCTCCCTCACCTGTGTCCATCTATTACTGTACCTGCCATGCTTTGTCCTGCCTCTCCTCTCTTCCAGATTTGTTTCCCCTTACCCCCACAACCAGTCTGAAGAAGGGTCCTGACCCAAAACGTCACCTACCCATGTTCTCCAGAGATGCTGCCTGACCTGCTGGATGACTCCAGCACTCTGTCCTTTTGTGTAAACTACCATCTGCAGTTCCTTGTTTCTACATCAGGATGAACCAAATTGTGTCTGATTCAACAAATGGCATTTCTAGTATAGTCCCTGCTCTGATGTTCACTCTGGAAAGTCCCACATACATCTGATAGACTGTTGGTTGAAGGACGAATATTAGCTGGGAAATCGCACCCCCCGGGACTCTTCAGAACAATGCTGTGCAATCTTAATAGTTTTCTGACTTTGGCTCCAGGATGATAAACCACATTAGTAGGACAGTGTGGAAAGTTGGCTGGATTGCTCATCTTTCACACTCTTTTTCATTCAGTAAGTCAACCAAGAAAAAGATCAGTTATTGTTGTTAAAAGTGTGTGATATTCCATGCACAATTTCTCACCTGCCCTCCATTCAGGAGATACTGAAGACAAAGTGACAATTCATGTTGAACAACAAGCCTGTTTCTGAATTTATTGACAGTTTCTTTGCTTAGTTATATTTAGTTAGGGGAAGGAATTGGAGAGACTGGGGTTGTTCTCCTTCGAGCAGAAAAGTCTAAGGGGTAAAGAAACAGAAAAATGCTGCAGACAGTAGAGAGCTGAAATAAAAACTAAAAAGGTGGGAAATATTCAGGAATTTGGGCAGCATCTGTAGAGAGAGAAACAGTTCATGTTTCAGGACAATGACATTTCATTAGAATTGGTTAAGAAGTGATATGTTAGCAATGTTTAAGCTATCGAAGGATGGAGTAAATATGAACAAATGCTTTCTGGTGAAGGGAATATATGGATATATATGGATATAAAGTAGGATTCACAATAAATGTAACAAACCCAGACGTGATAAGAAGAAAGACACTTTCATCCCAGAAGTTCTGACAATGCGCAGTGTACTGCCTGTTACCGCAGAAGGCAGAAGATTCAGCAATATTTTTTATTGTACAGTATATAATCCGGACAGTTAACAGAATGTTATTATTTATTGTGAGGGGAATTGAACGCTGAAGTTTGGAGGTTATGCTTTAGTTATATAGCAGATTGATAAACAGCCAGCTCATCATGTACAGTGTTGGACACAAACTGCTGGAGTATCTCAGTCTGAAGCATGGTCTCCACCCCGAAACGTCACCCATTCCATCTCTACAAAAAAATGCTTCCTGTCCCGTTGAATTACTCCAACATTTTGCGTCTATCTTCGGTTTAAACCAGCATCTGCACTTCCTTCATACACATGTACCATATTGGTCTCCTTATGTAAAAAAGGATTTTAATGTACTAAAATAATTTGGGCCATGTTTATATGCATCATGCATGAGGGCATTGTCCTACAAGGAAAGATTTGATAGGCGAGGCATCTATCCATTCAGAACATAGACAGGGAATTATATGAGATTTTGTGAAATGTTGATGGGATGGATGTGGAGAGCAAACTTCCTGTTGTGGGAGAATCTGGAACTATTGTTTAAAAATTTAACAATATTGAACAAGAGTCATTGTTTAAAAATAAGAGATTGAATAAAGAGGTGATTTTGTCCTCTCAGAAGGTTGTAAATCTTTAGAACTCTCTTCTTCAAAGGGTCATAGAAGCTAAGTGTAGATAACTAGAATGTTGTTAATGTAGTGGCAGATTCTTGATACACATTGGGTTGAAAAGCTTTCATAGGTAAACTGGAAAGTGAGTTTGTGGTTATAATCACAATAACCATGATCAGAGCAGGCTTGGGGGACCAAGCGACCTACACCTTCTTCCATTTTGTATGCTTATATGTAATGGCAGATGAGGTTCAAACATATATTTATGGTCTGGCAGTTGTGGGCAAGATTCTCACTTGACACTTATCAGCAGATGTTGGCCAGGTTATTTTGCATGTGGAATCATGCCAGAAGCATAAGAGCATAAGAAATAGGAGTGGGGGTAGGTCAAACTTGGTCCACCATTTGATATTATTATGGATGATCATGAACCTCAACTCCACTTTCTTGTCCCTTCCCCATATCCTGTGATTTATTTTATGTTGATAATTAGAAGGGTTAGGCCTAGTTCATTCAATGAACAGGTCCTACAACAGTGTTCTCATATTGACCTGATTGGCTAAAACAACCACTTGCTTGGTAAACTACAATTCATATGAGATTCCCCCCTGCTCTATATTAATTTTAGCAAGATTCCTTGGTGTCAAGGGCAGTGATTCTCTCCTCATGTCTTTGAGATCAAAGTAATAATGAGGACCAGTTTGACACCAATTGGTCCTGGTTGGACACCAATTTAGTAGTGACTTAGTTTTTGATAAAATTCCACTTGAAAGCACTAACGACTTTATTAATGTTTTATCAATGGGCTAATAATTGATCAAATGAATTATTTGAACTAAGTTCATTCACTTTTTTTTTTAATGTTAGCTTCTTCTTCTTCTTCTTCTTCTTCTTCTTCTTCTTCTTCTTCTTCTTGCGAATGAAACATAAACCAAAGGAATAGTTAGATCTCAAGCCGGGTGTTGAGCAGCCAGGTTGTTGTCTCAGCGTCAATGTCTGCCAGGCCCTGAGCTCCATTTGGTGGGTGGTAGAGCGGGCACCCAGAGATGACATGGTTGGCTGTCTGTTGTTCTGCTCCGCATTCTCAGGCTGGGCTCTGGCAGAGCCCCCATCTCCACATGCTATATATTTGTGACCCAGGTCTTAGTATTTTTCCCCATGATAAAGACCTGCAAGTTTAATGCTGAATAATATTGATCAATATGTGTAGGAAGGTTTAAACCGAAGATAGACACAAAAAACTCTGCGGGTTGATCAATAGGAGCATGAATTAAGCTCTGTATTTAATGTTAAATTTAGATACCTGTTCATGTATAGCTATATATGAATTTTAGTATTTATCATTTGAGAATAGCATTTTTTTTTTGGAGACAAAATTGTGGCTAACCTTCCACTGGAGGAAATATAAATCAAAAAGAGGATTAAAGATTCCATGTGTAGGTAGGAACAGCAGATGCTGATTTAAACCGAAGATGGACACAAAAAGCTGGAGTAACTCAGCAGGACAGGCAGAATCTCTGGAGAGAAGGAATGGGTGACGTTTCAGGTCGAGACCCTTCTTCAGACTCCATGAGACCCTTCAGAGACCCTTCTTCAGACAAAGATTCCATGGCAGTGCTTGGAGAGGAATAAAGTGCAAAATGTGACCGATGTTTCTCCTTTAACCAAATGCTATCAAACGATGATTCAGATGAGTGCTGCTCTCTGACTTTACGGGCACAGGCACAGGCACTTCAAAAGCACTTCTGAGTGGAGTATTTTGAGATGTCTTTGTGAGGCACAAATTAATGTAATTATAGAGCCGTGGAAGAATTATTCTGAGGTTTGCAGACAGCAGTTGTTTTGCTGAAGCCACAGCTGTTTATGTTTTGATGACACTCCAGTACTGTTGCAGCAAAAGTTGGATGTGACTTCCACCTCCTCAAAGTTAAAATTACACTTGATTGCCCAACCTAAGAATAACGCTGCATACATGAAATGTGCGGTTTGAATCTTTCATTGTCAAGGTTATGTATATACTTATACTAATCATGCTTTGAAGCATTCCTTTGGCATGCTGTATCAAAAGATTAAAGCTTATAAAATGTGCATGCAAAGTCCCTTCTGATCTGACACCCCCTTCTGAATTTATTATAATGATCATGTTATAATTACATCATTATGCTGTTTCACAACAGGAAAATTACATTGCATTCCATAAATTGGATATCAATTATCTTGAAACATTGAAGACAGTGGTGTGGGCAAGCAGTTACTAAACAGTAGGATTCAGCTCTTCCAGTTTAGAAAGGGTGCAACTTACTGATTTCTGCAGACATTACGTTGAACGTCTTTCCTTCAAATTAACATCTTGTATAACTGTTGTTTATTCTGAGCCATTAAAACATCTCAGGAAAGATTGAAACCCTTTGATGCCACTTTTAATAGCTATTTTGCTCATACCAGTTTAATATTTGCATCATAGAAGTGGTATCTTAAAAATAAATTATACTGCACCTGAGTTTCTTAATTTGACTATAACCATTTGGTTGCTTCCAGCTTACATTCCAACTCCAATTTACTTCGGAGCTGTGATTGACACAACTTGCATGCTTTGGCAACAGGATTGTGGCATCGTCGGCTCCTGCTGGGAATATGATGTGACTTCCTTCAGATTTGTCTACTTCGGACTGGCAGCGGGCCTCAAGTTTGCCGGTTTTATCTTTATCTTCTTTGCCTGGCACTCAATCAAGCATAAAGAAAACCATTTGCAAAGGTGGAGACAGAGAGCCTCACCCATAAGCACTGTCAGTGAACTGGTCAGCAACCCAGGGTCCCACCACAACTATGCACAGACTCAATCGTGCCCTGCCTTTCAAATACGAGCTGAACACAGTGAATATCTACGACAGTCTGGAACAGTCCAATATGTAGCATAGAACATTCCCTGGAAGATCCCAGGAAACTGTAATGGACACAGTTACAATGGACAATATGATGGTTGATTATTGGTGAATTCATAAATATGTTGTCGTAGAGATTTAGTTGTCAAAAAAAGTCCTGATAGTTCTGAAGTTTAGTTCTTTGGCAAAAGCACCCTTTGGAAAGTTTCTCCAGGTAAACAACAAAACCTGTGCCTTTTTAATTTAACTAGTGACTTCCACTGAGTATAAGAAACAGATTATCATATGAACTCTGGCACTGGAGGGCTGGATACCTCAATGTGATTAAAATTCTAAGAAAACCTGCTTCATTTTTAAGATTTTAGAGTGCCCATTTACACTCGAGTCAATTTAAAGATGGTTTTTGAATGAAATTGAAACAAGGTAACAAACTTCCATATCAATTTTATAAAATAAATTGTGTTTTAACCTGTCTGAGGTGATGCGTTAGAAAGTTCTCCCTGTTCCAAGATCCAAACTGGGAACATTTATAACTTATAGACAATAGGTACAGGAGTAGGCCATTCGGCCCTTCGATGGCTGATCATCCACAATCAGTAACTCGTTCCTGCCTTCTCCCCATATCCCTTCACTCCTCTATCTTTAAGATATTTATCTAACTCTCTCTTGATAGTGTTGAGGTAAAACTGAGGTCTTTCTACTTAACAGGATCTGCCAGCCTGCTACCATGATGACTTCCATAAGGAGCAATCAGGCAGCAGGTTTAAAATCTAACCCGCTATTTCCAATTTCGCCTAATACATTGTGTGCAAATGGGCACCTTTGAACATACATATTTATATGAGACATCTCGTGAGACATATTGCAAGACAGTAAATTCTAGCACTTTGTAACAGTGAGTTAAAAATATTGCAAAGGTTGGAAAATTGAATCAGATTTTGACCGTCAATTTGCAGACTTATGCCGTTTTCTGTTTCTGTTTGGTGTAACATCAACATGCTTGTACCGTCAGCACTGACAGGATGAGCAGGAGACTTATGCCCCTGACCCACTCAGCCGATTTTTTAGGCAACTAGGCTGTCGCCACATGGTCGCTGGGGTATCGCCCAAAGAGTCGTACCTTTTTTCTGGTCGACGCTGGATTTTGAAATGTTCCAAAACTTGTTGGCGCCCGTGGGCTTGTCGTGGGCTTGACGCCAACGATTGTGGCCTGATGTAGGTTATGTCACTAGGATGACGTAGGTTGTCGCTGGTGCTGACTTTGGTGATTTCCATTGGCGACAACCTACGTCAACCAGCGACAGGTACCGGCGACTGAATTGTCTTACCTTGTCGTAACTTGTCGCGGGTGGACGTAGGTTGTCGTAGGTGTGGTTGTAGGTGGATGTCCTAATGGTCGCCAGTTGTCGGTAACTTGCCGTAGCTTGACGTCGACTAGGAGGTAGGTTGTTGTAGACATTGTCGTAGGGAGGGTCCAGTCGCCGGTTTTTCGGCAACCTGTTACGACTATGACAGTCGCTGAAAAAATCGCCTAAGTGGGACAGGCCCATGAGATTCTAGAGGTTCGAGTGTTTACCAGTAGGTGGCAGCAATAACCTAATTCAGAAAAGCTTCATCTATGCTCAGAATCCACTTAAGCTTTTCATCTCGAACATTAACATCAATGCAGCAACAACTAGTATTGCTGTCACTCCCTGCTGGGAATGGTTGTGAAAAGAACTACAAACAAAGATAGTTGAAAACAACAGATTTATCCATATCTGTGAAGATGAAAGATAAATAAATTTTCAGCTGCAGGTTTCCAAGTTCTGAAATGCTAGCTTGTCTCTTTCAGATCCTGACAGACCTTGTATCTTGAACATCTCTCTATGTTTCTGTTCAGTAAATACTGTGATCTGTAGGATGTCAGCTGGTTATTTAGCATGGGACAAGTAAAGGATAGTACCAGTTAAAGTAATTGGAAATGACTGTACAATGTTAAGCTATTGCTGCTCTGATGCATGTGTATCCCCACTGTACTACTGTGTGTAATCCAACGTATTGATACTGAGTGCCGAATGTTATTGCTGCACAGCTATGGAGGCAGAAGGGTCCAGTGACACCCAGCAAACTCACCTGTTTCTGCAGCACGTTTATCTGTTGCTTTGTTACTAAGCTATTGCAATAACCTCTTTCTTTTGGGTTTTCTCCATCGATAAGATTGAGCAGATGGAGCATGATTCAGTTTCAACTCCATCAGTTGCAGACATAACATTTGATGGATTACGGAGTTGGGTGCACAGAAAATGCAGGATGCAGAACTCAGGATGCCTCGTAACTCATGATGAGGGTCCAATGCTCAGAGAAGCATGATAATTATTGCCACTGGGAAAAGGAAGGCTGCCAGTAAGTCCAAGGAGGCCTGACTGAAGCTAATCACAGGAATGGGCAGCAGCAGCATGGTTTCCTGCCACTGGATTTGATACCGAGAAGAACATAGAACAGTACAAGACAGGAAAAGGCCATTCAGCCCGTAATCTCCGTGCCGAACATAATGCCAAAACAAACTAATCTCACCTGCCTACACATGATCCATATCCCACCATTCCCAGCTTATCCACGTGCCTATCTGGAACCTCTCAAATGCCACTATCTGCCTCCACCACCATCCCTGGCAGCACCTTCCAAGCACTCACCACTCTCAGTGTAAAAGAAAACTTGCTCCACAAGTCTCTTTTAAACTTTCTCCTTCTCACTTAAAGCTATAATCTTTGATATTCCACTCTGGGAAAAGAGGTTCTGACCATCTATCCTATCTATGCCTTTGAGTTCGCATCAGACCAGGAAAGGTGAGCGCAGTGTTTCATGAACCTTCAACCTAATGGGTTTTTTATGATAGTTCTTACTCTGCCCATAAATTTACTCCCATCCCTCCTCTCCCCATTGCACAAAATGACCTTGAACATGCGCCCATTACTTCCTCACGTCTCAACTGTGCAGCCACTGTCGCCCCCATCATTCATACAGCCAATACCGTCCGTGACTCTCACGGTTCATATCTCTTCCTTCCCTCTTTGCAAAAGACAAAGTGGAACAGCAGGAAGAGGGAGAGAACCAGAGATGGCCTCAACATCTCTCGCCTTTTCCATCTGCAGTGATGCAGATGTCAGAATGATTGGCAATTAGAGATGTGCAGATGGGGCCACTCGGTTGCCTGATGCTAGGTGGCAGTTTTATTCAGCCATGTAACATACAACCTGAATTAGCGGTAAATAATAAATGTTCATTGCTGAGACAGGAGCAGTAGAATAACCGGATGCTTAGAGGGAGGTTCCGTGTGCATCAGACTTTATGTATGGGTGACAAAGCTTGTGGAAGGTTCATGGAGGCTGGGGTGGGAATGGTATGCCCTGGATATCTGAGAAAGCTAGATGACTTTAGAGATCCTTCTACAGTCTGAAGAAGGGTCTCGACCTGAAACGTCACCCATTCCTTCTCTTCAGAGATGCTGCTGAGTTATTCCAGCATTTTGTGTCGACCCCCTCATTTATATGCCAGGGATCACAGGAGACCAAAAATGGACTCAACACAATAAGATCAGATGTTGATCCCTGATGTGTCCATTCTGTATCTATGAAAGAGCTGTATTTAATTCTAAAGTAACAACAGGTGCTGGAAATATTCAGCAGATCCAGCAGCATCTGGAGGGAGAGAGATAGTTCCAATGGAGCTTTAGAGTTATAAAACATGGAAATAAGCCCAAGGGCCCAACGTATGCATAATATAGAGACGGTTCTGAGCTGAGATGTAGCATCTGGTTTTCTGTACATGGATGCTACTTGACTTGCTGAGCATTTCCAGCATTTTCTGATTTTATTTTAATTTATGCTTCACAGAAACAACATTTTTTGCGTTTTGTGCATTGAATTTTAACGCCTTCCCCACATGTATTAAATAAAGACTAATTAGTCTCATAGTTCCATCAGTAATACATTTACCAGAATATTTTCACACCAATCATGAGGTATTTACTCAGCTCAACTAAATGACACTGATTTCATAAAATGTTTGCCAATATTTTTGTCACCTTAAATTATTTTTTAAGCTTAGAGCACCGCGGAAACAATCCTTTCAGCTCACAAAGTCTGTGCCAAGCATCAACCTCCCATTTACACAAACTTTACAACTGGAAATTCCCATAAAGCTCCAAACAAAGTCATTTTCAGGGAGCCATTTACGCCTGTTGTCAACAAACATGATATCATCCCCCATTTGTTTGTAGCCTCCTGCAGAAGACCCGGTTGTGCTGAAAAATAGACAATACAGGGTAGGCACTTCTCTCACTCCAGTGCCCTAACCAGCAAAGCAATTATTCTCATCAACAACCCCACCAGATTCTACCACTCAGCTACATACTGGAGGCAATTCACAGTGGCCAATTAATCTACCAATTTGCACGTCTTCAGTATCTGGGTTGAAACCGGAGCGCCCGGGGGGGGGGGGGGGGGGGGAATCCACGCAGTCACAGGGAGAATGCGTAAACCCCAGGTCAAGTTTGAACCCATGTCACTGGCGCCGCAAGGCAGTGTCTCCACAAGCTGTACCACACCACAGTGTGACATAATGTGATAATGCATTTTAATACAATTCATGTTGTAACAAGTTGAAAAACAAGAACAAGTCTGTCACAACTTTTATCATGAAATCTGTTTCCTCACATAAAAAAATGTGAAATCATACTTTCAGTTTCTAATATACATTTTTAATATTACATGACAGGATGTTTTTAATAACAGCAACTTGAACTTGGAGCCTGGTGGATTATTCACTATCCTCCGTCCAAACACTAGCCTTAATTCCTAGGGTTAGTATTAAACATTGGTTATGTTAGTAGATACACTTCAACATAGATGTCAAGGTGCTGACTTTAAATCGTTTAGCTTCTTTAAGTAAAGAATGTCACAGGGGCATAGTAAGCTTTCATCAGCTAGTTTTGCAAAATCAATTGCTAAATTTAGATCAGGATGAGGAGTGGTTTTATTCACTTACACTGAAAACACAACATACTCAAGATACCTTTAAAAAGTCTTTCAATTGTATTAAAAGCAATTGCTGAAATTAAGTGATTTGTTTTTCATGTATGAGAATGAAACTGTAATGTCGAAATGCAGGGACAGCTATGTTTGACCTCCTTTCCAGCTACTTCATTGAAGTATTGGTGAACATATTTAAGTACTTTGTAGGGTTTTGCGACTTATCAATAATGACTTGATTTTTAACTTGAACACAGAGCAAATAGAATAGTATTTGATAAGAACACATATTGCACTTAATAGCTGAAAAAACAATTGGATTGAAATGTGATATATTTGCAATGTTTTATTTTATAATCGCAAACCTTTTGTTATTATGTACAATATAACTGAGACAAACTCAATATTTCCTGCTTATTTATCACTGTTCCAGGTATATGCACATCTTAAACCTGCTTTGCATCTTGATAGGTTGTCTGCACTTTTGCACAGATTTTACTTGATCACACAAACTCACTCAAATTCATTGATGTACTTTGCATTCGAGTATTTAACTAATATGTTCATGTCGGCATAGATTCTAAAAGCTGGAGATACTTTTCATATTTGTGCAGTTTAGATCTTACCGGTAGGTACTGTAGAGGATAGTCAGATCTAATTTTTTGGGGGGGGGGGGGGGGGATAAGGGGGGCTTTGGCAAACAGTTCTACTCCGATTGCAAAGACGTCTTGACATTGCCATTTGTACTCAGTTGTTTGGATTAGTCATGCAATACTGTAGCATCTGTGCGTTGTGCTGCTTCAGAATCTGCTTCTATTGAAATTAACAACTCAGACAAATTTCAGATATAGAGTAAAATATAATGCATTGAGACAAAAGATTGAGGACAGATTTCTACCATATTGCTATATAATTGCAGCTTTGTACTCTGAACTTATGTGGCTATGAATCTTCTATTTATACATTTCCTTTCTCATTGCTCTCGTCTACAAAGATGGGTTTGAGTGTGTGTTTCTGTCCACATAGCCTGATGGTCAGGCTATATGTAATAATGGACATATATCTTACATTTTACTCTCATCAGATTTAAACTATTTGATCCTTCACTTTATATTCATTGTGTATAAAAACTGTATTTCAAAATCAAATAATCAAAATGCGATGGCATAACTACACTTAATTGCAAATCCTAATGCTGTTGTATTTATACTGTGTGTGTGGAGGCAAATGACTGACCTAAAATTCACAGAAATCCATTGGGTTACTGCCGTGTATTTATCCATATTTAAAGAGTGATGGGTTGCATTTTGATAAAACACTGAATTTGGTGGAAATCTACATTTGATATCAGGATCTAACTAAAAGGTTGAGCAGTTGGGACTACGGTAAAAGGGCAGCTGAAGACAACTGATTCCTTCAGCTGACTATTAATACAAGTTATCCTGTTCTTCACATGGCCATTTGACATTCAGTTGGGCTACATTTATGGCTGTGATTTAGAGGAACATGGTCTGACAAGAAAAAGAGTTGTAATCATTTACAGAAAGAAACTTGGCCAATGGCCATGGGCTGCATTATATATGTAGGATTAACTCTGCCAGCAATTCTACAGTAGTTATTTTTCTGGTTACATATTTGTTCTTGCCAGATTGTCTCTGATGACATTATGCTTATCCTTCCACACAGAAGGTGTGGAATCCTTGCTGAGATTTGATGAGCGCTTGCTCCTCTCAGGTATCTCCTTGGATGAATGGGTATTGACAGGGAACTATGGCAAGTTGCTCAACCAGCAGGGCCTCCGAGGCTGAGGCCAACCCCATCCTGACACACTTAACATTTCCGTCAGGATCTCCGTACAGCAACCTGAACTTGGAACCTGGTGTCCTCAGTCCAAACACTGTAGTATATGTACTGCTGGCTAAGACCAGCTACTCAAGCACACTCTTCAAGCCTCAGCGACTACATGGATGAAAGTAAGTTTCATTGAGTGCAGGTAAATTAAATTCCTACGTGATTTTCGGAGTAGGAATTTTTAACCAATCTGATACCTCTAGCAGCAGAGGCCATCTCCTCCATCCATAGATGAGAACTTTCAATGGAAACAGGAGTCGACCTGTACTTTTCTAAACTGTATTTATAAACTATTGCATCAATTGTATTGGATGTATACGGGGTTGCGTGTGATAAACAAAGAAGCAAGAAGTGACTGGTCATTTGAGGTCCTTTTGTTTTTGGAACATACTGTAGTCAATATTTGAGTTTTCTAAATAATTGGTCATTTGTATTTATTTCAGATGTAGTAATAATGACAGTATTGTGAAGCCGTGAAATGCTTTCTTTTTTATCAGGAATGCCAGTAATCATTATGATTGTTAACAACCTGTTTACAATAAATGCTTGATACACTGTCAATAATAAAAGTCCATGCAGATGACATAATATAGTCCATGTTTGATTTGTTCGAATGGAAATATGCAGTTGAAAACTTGGGGACACGATGTGTTGTATTTGATGTATGATTAACATACTATTGAATCTGAATCTGAATATACCTGGAAACATTGATGCTATATTTATAAGACAAGCTTCTTCTAGTTTTTGACTTCTAGCAGTTCACGGAGAAGGTACAACTCTCAAAAATCTTGTGGCATGATTTTATAGACAAGCAGCAGGGTTTACTGGTCCATATTTAACCTTTAGCTAACATTACCGGAACTGATTAGCTTGGCTCAGAAGACTCGAGAGAAGTAGCTTCCCATACATTTATGTGACCTTGAATTTAATACCATCCATTTCGATCCGTGGTGTTTAGCGAGTGATGGCAACAAATAACCCGATTAAGCAATCAGATTGAAAAAATTATCACGGCAAAGCAGGAAGTAAAATGAATGGAATGCAATTCACTTTTAAATCTGTTTTCAGAAAGTCATATAAATATTGGTGCATAAGCATGGGGTTACAGTAGAGATTTAAATATTAGCAACCTTGTAAAACAATCATTTTCAAAATTATTGATTTTTAACTGATTCTGGGGGATCGCATTCTGACATTGCCAATTTTTATATCAGGACTTGAGAGAGGTGATTAGCAACCATTGGGGTTTCATACACCACGAGGACTTTGCATAAAACCTACAGGGCATTTATAGTGAGAAATGTCTATTAAATAAAATTAAGTTCACTCAATTCATTTATTTTCTGTTGACTTCAAATTTAAAGAAGGCATCAGTTCAAAATAAAATTGACAATAGTTCCAGATTTCTGCAGTGACTCTGTACATTTAAACATTGGAGGTCTCTGTCAATTAATTTTGTTAGAAAGACACGATTAATTGCAGATGCTGGAATCTCGAGAAAAATGCAAAATTGCTGGAGTAACTCAGCGAATCAGGCAGCATCTGTGGAGGGAATGGATAGACGAGGTCTCGGGTTGGGTCCCTTCTTCAGACTGTTATGACAATTCAGACTTCACATTGTTATGAAGTTCAATATTGATGACATAGTCTCCTAACCACCCAAAATAGATACTTTCAATTACTTGGGACATGGGGAGAATATTAGTAATGGCTTGGTTCTCATTCCAATTAATTTGGTCGATTTTGCAGATGTAGTGTAACTATCCTCAAGATCCAAGTCAATTACACCATAAAGGTTGACAAAATGTGCAGATTCATTTTCTGAATTGCCATTACTAACAGGCAGTGTCATCTGCTGGGAAATAATAGGCATAGTTGTTCTCCAGTACACCAATGTATGCAACTGGTACTTGAACCTTCTCACTCAATTGTCTAACTCTGGTTAGGAGTTTCATTGCACAAGCTCCCAGACTGACCCACCAAATCCCACACTGGCATCACAAATCCATCTAGGCAAATGACCAAAGCAATGGCATGATAATAGCTAGTGAGAGAATGTTGTAAAGCAGGGTAGGTTCTTCATTTTGGACCTTCATTTTGTAAATATTGCATGTGGTAAAAAAAAAGTGTAGGGATTAAATCAGCAAATACTGCAAAAATGTACAAGCTCAGTTAAAATCTGTAGCAGACAGACAGACTAAGGCATTTTGGCAAAATGGTAGGCTTTACCACCAAGAAAATAGTGATCCAGTATCAACGTTACACCCCCATCCTTTCTTGCTATTAATGCAAACAAGCCTTCTGAGCAGTTCTTGGTGATCGACTTTAGAAGAGGAATCTTTTTGTTTATTGAAACTGGGAAGTTTGCAATTTGCCTTCCAGATTCTCAATGTGCCTGGTACACTAAAACATTGTTGTGGCTGTCTACTGACTGACCAGTGGCTTTCAACAACATACGTGTCAGGCATGCTTCATTGTAAATTATAGACAGCCTGACCAAGCAGGGAACACCCCATGGAGTCTGATGTTGTGAACTGCTCTAGGTACCTCTGTCCTAAATGATACTGTATTTTAGGCCACCAAACCCCACCCTTCCATCATTCCGCTATGTGAGGTCAACCCCTACAACAATCATTCCATATTTCACTGACTTAACACTTGAAGTCTCGCTCTTCAGCCAGTGGATAATGGGTGATCATCCCTCCCCCTGTGAGCCCCATCTCCTGAGGCTCTGCCATGCAAATGACATATCACCCAGAAATGTGACCAACCTGCTTTGCTCAATCCAAATTTTCCAGCCTTGGGGAAAATTTGCCGTGGAATGTCACAGACACGCTATTTAATGCACCATTCCTGATAATGAAACATTTCTGGGCCTTATTATGTTTTTTAAATTTTACTACCAGCTTTGGCAAATTTTCTCCTTGCCTAATAAAGTTAATGGGTTAACATTTAAAACTGGTAGAACTTAAACCACTGCATGCAAGTGAATCATTGGCTCTTAAATGATTGGGTTCATATTTTAATGCACACATACAAATATTTTTAATTATGTGTGCTGTAGGTGCAAATGCTGCAGTGATTTGGTGCAAATGCTGTAGTGATTTGAATGAGTGCCTTAAGTGAAGTCAATATTTTTTGTAAATGATGCATTTTCTAATTCTTATCGAATTGAGGAAGGATTGTAAATTCCATTTATATGTATTTAATAGGGCTATTATCTAACGTTGTGCCTCTATTTAAGAATTGCTACAAAGAAAGCAACAAGGAAATTGTAGGCAGGTAAGCCTTACATCTGCCGAAGGAAAGTTACTGGAGAGGAATCTGAGGGATAAGATATATCTACATTAGGTAGGCAGGGGTTGATATGGGAGTCAGCATGGTTTTGTGCGTGGATGATATTATTTCAGAATTTAACTGAATTCTTTGAAGATGTAACCAAGAAGGTCGATGAGGGCAGGGCCATGGGCATAGTCCATATGGACTTCAAGGCCTTTGATAAGGTTTTGCTTGGCTGCTCTGAAAGGTTAGATCGCATGGGATCCAGGGAGAGCTGGCTAACTGGAAATAGAATTGACGTCATGGCAGGAGACTGAGGGTGGTGGTGGAAGGTTGGAGGCCTTTAACCATTGGTGTGCCTCAGAGATTGATGGGCCCATTGCTGTTTGCTATCATATCAATGATCTGGATGAGAATGTACAAGGCATTATTAGTAAGTTTGCACTAAAATAGGTGGTATCAGACAGTGAGGATGGTTATCAAGAATCACAGCAGAATCTTGATCAGCTGGGCAAGTGGGCCAAGGAATGGCAAATGGAATTTAGCTCAGATAAGTGTGAGCTGTTATATTTTGGAAAGTCAAACCCAAGGAGGAGCTTCACAGTGAATAGTAGGACCCTGGTGAGTGTGGTGGAGCAGAGGGATGCAGGAGTACAAGTACATAGTTGTCAGAAAGTGGTGTCACAAGTAGATGGTTGAAGGGAGTGAGGCAAAAGAAAGGAAATTATAAACTGCTTAGTTTGCCTTCAGTGATTGGTAACATTTTAGAGTCCATTATTAAGGATGGGGGTTTGGGGTACTTGGAAGCATATTATAAAATAGGCCGGAGACAGCATGGTTTTGGGAAGGGGAGATCATGCCTGACAAAATCTGTTGGAATTCTTCGAGGAACTAACAAACAGGATAGACGAAGGAGAGTCATCTATGTTGTTTATTTGTAATTTCAAAGGGCTGATTAAATGCCGCACATGAGGTTGCTAAACAAGATAGGAGCCCTTGGTATTAGAGGCAAGGTACTAGAATGGATAGAAGATTGGCTGACTGGCAGAAGGCAAAGAGTGGGAATAAAGGGGGCCATTTCTAGTTGGCTGCCGGTGACTAGTAGTGTTTTGCAGGGGGTCGGTCCAAATGTTTTCAGCATATCTTCTTGCACATAGTAACCAAGTCTTTAGCTATGACAGGGCAACTATAATCAAACATACACTGTTGTTAACTTCATGGTGTTTTAATTCAATTTTGAGGTTGGTGAAGGTACTCTGTATCAATAATAACACTTACATTCTCACTGCAAGTTTAAGCATTGTGGTTTAATCACTGCATGTTTATCCAGAAACAAGCAACAGGTAATTACCAGTAAATAATATGGCCAGTGTAAATTACAGACAAAAATAAAACACTGCTACAAATTTTATCTTTTAAAGAACATAGCATGAATTTCACTAGTCTGATGTCTCCAACCTATGCACATTGATTACATTGGCTTGGTAATGTGTGGCATTACCACCATTTAAAAAAAGAAACATCTGTGACCACTGTAAAAACCTACACAGATTATATAAACTTCATGCAACTGAATCTAAGGATCGTGCTAAACGAGCCATTCAAACTATAAACAGATTTATCAAAACAGTTACACATCAAGTACATTGTAAGCAATTTTGCCTACGTTTCAATCTTAAAGGAGCACCATATTCATGGAAATTACACAAAACTTTCTAGTAATCCATCTGTCACATGGTAATGTAAATCTCATTGAAAGTGCATCATTATGACCGTTGCACTCAACGCTGTCTAGGTAAAAGTGACCGCTGTTCCTCCTCATTTTTGTTTCTAAAAAAGACAGATCAGCACAAATTTTTCACAAAGATTATACCCCTTTAAGATTCTGTGGGAAATAATGAGAACAAGTTATAACTTGAAACAAAATACAATACATTGGCTTCATATTGTTCCTTCATTAAAGAAGAAATTCAATACAGGCCAAGGTAAAAAAAAAAAAGACACTAAGACAAAAAATAAGGACAATGCTAAATATTTTTAGGTGAAACAATTGATAAGTGAGAGCAAGTTACAGCATGAAGAACACAGAATAAGATTTCCTTTACACATTACAACTGAAATCACCAGCTGGAAACTCACTGAACCAATGCTCTGCACTGTTAATACATCCATATTTGTAAATGTTTTGTGAAGAATTTTGAAAGTGCAATATATTTACTGAGAGGAAAACACTGACAGTACTCAACATCTGTCATGTAAAAGGTGGATGTTGAGAGCTTTTTGGAATGGACTGGTCACAGATCCTGGCAAAAATAAAGTACAAGCTAAAGCAAGTACATACTGAACAGCCAATGGAGGTTTCAAGAATGTTTCACAGGACTTTAGGACATGTCTATTCCAGACACAACACTGAATATTTAAATACATAGTTATACAGATGACTGCAAAATATTACATTGCTAAGAAGAATATCAGCTTGTTCCCTCATTCCGGATGATATTAATAATGTGAGTGATATTCTGACAATCGCCAGGCTGCTATGAAATATACCTCCTATGGAAATGGAATGTGCTTTGTTTTGACCTCATCAAATAAAACTTTTATTATGAAAGATTATGGTTGACCTCCAAATAAATAATCAATGGGCTGTGAGTTGATGAAAGGATTGAGGGGGCAAGGCACTGCCTTCTGTACTGAAGCTCTCTTGTCCTCCTTCGCCACTGTTCTCAGGCTCTTCCTGAAGCTGGACGTTTGCCAATTTCTCGTTGTCGCTGGTTTCTCGAGGAACAGTGAAAGCTCTGGAATAAAGGTGGCTCATAGAGCCAACAGGAAGATATGTTTTGCCTTCAAATATGTCCTCCTTCTCCTCCACTTCATTCTGGATGCTGGGTGACGGAAATGTGGCACTTTGCTGAAGAAAGAAGCTATTTCTGGTTTCCATTTCCACCAGTCCATTTCCACTGAAACCGTGGTCATATTCCAGCTCCCCCCATTCCTTTGTCAACTGTTTTGTCCGATTATGTTGCCACCATTCAGTGTTTGATAAATGCTTATCGGGTATATGATTGTTGTTTATTGCTTCCTCCTGTGGACGCTCACCACTTGTAATGGTTGTGCTCATATTTGTACCATCAGAGTCAGCAAGTACAACAGGTTGTGCTTCTGTTGCCTCCCATACAGTCGTGCCACTAGATTCATCCTCGGGCTCAGTAGAGAACACATTTCCAAAAATAGGCAATGGAGTTGGTGCCATGTCCAGTGCTGTGGTGTCAATGCTCAAATCAAGAGTCCCGCCCTTATTTAGCGCAATGGCCTCAGAAGTTTTAATGTGTCCAGAAAAAGTCTTAAGCAGTGCAAACATTCTATCTACATCCTTCCAGTAATTAGTCCAGTCACCAAGGCTAAGGCTATAATTATGCCTGTGTTCAAACAAGCTTTCATCCACACTGTACAAATTTTCAAGTTCTCCCCAGTTGATATTTTCCGTTAAGTTTGGCAGTTTAAGTGGATTAACCTTCCCATCCATCCCATAGCTGTCCTCTGCAGGCAGAAACAAAGATTGAAATAGTTTATTTTCACGTACGTCGACCATCCATAGTTGCTGAAGCACTGTGCTTGTGTGCAGACATGCATCTGCTCCACTATCAGCTGGTTATTCAAAGCAAAATTAGAGACAGCACATCTCACTACAAAAAGCCATTAACAAAGTTGCACAGCAGAAGCAGATTGAAAGCACACACCCCAACATGAGACACTAGAAGAATGCTCAGAGAGAAATGATTAATAAAACAAAGTCACAAATGTCAAAAGCAGATTCTGTAAAGGAAATGTCAAATATGTGACCATTTTGATTTTACAGCAACCACGTTGTTATTAAAAAAAAAATCCACTTTATTACTGCCCTTAATATTAGATTACCGTGAAATCAGATACGTTTTACAAAAAAAACGACATTAATGATCATATTATTTTAGGATAATATCCATATTATTTCTTGCTCACACATGCAATGATGCCTCTGCTCACACATGTCGATAAATATATATACACCTTTACTTTATTTTATTTATTTCCTTGTCCCTGTTTAATACATATTTGACAGAAAGTTTAGTTCAACAAAAAACATCTCCAGTTTAACACAAATGTCTTATTTAATACATACAATATCTCAGAATTGACATTTAGCATCTACTTCCAGATTGTAATACCCATTATCCTCATGTTGTCAATGGCATTGCTTAAGATATGGGTAACAGCATGTCCTTCCCCAATCAGTAGCTCTAACACCTTTGCATTCTACTCTTCTGAATATTTGGTTTCAGTCTTTCCCTTAAATGTGGAGACAGGAGCAACCTGGTGGGATTGGAATGCATGCTTGTTAAGCAGCAGAAATAGCATGCATTAGAGAGAGTCAAGTGAAGTTATAACCAATGGATCAGGCCAAAGCTCTGCAGACCTGTCACTTCTGGTGGTGTAAGGTAGAGCACAATTAAAGGTTAATGGTGGGGGAGAGGAGGCTTCAAGAATATCTCCATCCCGAAGAAATGGGGGCCAGCAAGTGAGTGTCAAAGACAACGATGGAGGAATAGCTTGCACGTTCAGACAGAATTGGCAAGTAGATGCTTGAATAATCCATCTCAGCTTCCTCAGGAGACCTCACAACCACAGATCACATTACCCAGTCAACTTGATCATGCCACGTGATATTAGGAAATTATAATCTTCATTAAGAAATAGTTGAGAGTACTGGACACAGCATAGGATTTTGGATCATATAACATCCCAGTGCAATTTAGTGTTAACAACATCTCGAGTCAAACGATTTCAGTACAATTACTAACCCTCCTCTACCCAACAAAAAAATTACTCAGGAATATCCCGTTTTTCTAAAAGCAAAACAAATCCAATAGAAAAGCTGAACTAACCGCCTAGTCAACTGTCAACCACCAACAAGAGGATGGAAGGTGTTCTTTACAGTGCTATCAAGCGGCACTTCATCACCAATAACCTTCTGCACTTTGCCAGAAGCACTTTATAAAGACCTTACCACTGCCTGGTCAAAATGTAAATCAAAGAGCTGAATTCCAGATGTGAGGTGACAGTGATTGTCTTTAACATTAAGACAACACTTGACTAAATGTGGCATCAAGGAATTCTGGTTTAACGGACTGGGGATGAAAGGGAGTTGTACCTGCACCAAGGTTGATGGTTATGATTGTTGAAGGGCATCCCAACCTCAGCATATCACTGCAGGAGTTCCTCAGGGAGGTATCCAAAGCCCAAGGATCATTCATTACTCCATCAATGACTTTCTTTTTATCGTAAGGTCAGATGTGTGGAAGTTCACTAACAATTCTACAAAGTTCAATTTCATCGGCAATTCCTCAGCAGCTTAATCAGTCAATGCCTGCATGCAGCAGGACCTAGACATCATTCCTAGAGTCATACATATGGCCCAACCCGTCCATGCCAACCAATATACCCTATCGAAACTAGTCTCATTTGCCTACTTTTTGCCCATATCCCTCTAAAGCTTCCCAACCATGTACCTGTTCAAATATCTTTTAAGTGCTATTATTGTACCTACCTCAACAACTCCCTCTGACAGCTTGCTCCATATACCTTCCACTCTCTGTGTGAGAAAGTTGTTCCTCAGGTTCCAATTAAATATTTTCCCTCTCACCTATGTCGTCTAGTTCTCGATTCCACCACCCAGAGTTTCATTTTGATTAGCATTCAAAGTCTATGTCTGGGTTGAATGTCAGGAAAGCTAAATAAATTACCTCAATTGTCTTTATACTTGATCTCTGCAAAACGTATGTTACTTGTACAGCTCTATTCTATCCCCAAACTGGGATTCTATTTAGCTCATCCCCAAGATTGTCTTGTTTGCATCTTCTTTGCCACAAACAGTTTTTTTCTGCCATATTATGATTCAATCACTCTTGCTCACTGTCCAAGCACAGATCACTCCATGCTCACACTGCCTTCCTCAACACTCTCCAAACCACCTCACATCTGCCTGCACCATTTCCCCAGCTCCTTGTTGGTTTATAAGATGTTAATCGCTGCTGTCTTCAATTCCAGCGAAAGATCACATATATACAAACTTAACTTTGTTTCCTTCTTCACAAACTTTGACTATTTCCAACATCTGCAGCATTTTACTTTGTTTACTTTCTCAAATCTTTGGCATAAAGGAATATAATGTAGGGATCTATCAGGAATCTCATCCTTTCCTTTGAATGTATATAGAGTGGTCAATCTGGAAGTTGAAGCTTTCCTCTTGCTGTTAACAATCACTCCACAAGAGCTTTATCAACCACAAGAACTTGTGTTTGTATAGTACCTAGAATGCAATAAAACAACCCATATTTGTCACAGGATTTGACATCCTGACACATACCGTAATACTGATGCAGGTTTCCAGAAATGGATGAATGAGTTAAGAGAGAGAAGGAAGAGGCAAGGGTTTGTAGGGAGCGAAACGAAGGATAAGGATTTTAAAATCATCGTGTTGCATAACTGGGAGCTGGTGTAGGTCGGTGAGTGCAGGTGATGGAACAAATGGGCTTGCTGCAGGTTATGTCACAGGTTGGGGAAATTGGGATTAGCTTATGTTTACAGGGGTAGAATGGAGCACTGGCTGGGAGTGTATTGGATCAGACTGTGCCAGGGAAACACAGGGATTGAACTGCCTGATTTGGGGAAAAGAATGCATTTGATTTTTCACCAGTGGAGTTTAAATAAGCTTTATAATTTTTATGGAAATTCCTTGATTTTCATTTCCATTAGAATTCTTTTTGACATGTATTTATTACCAGATTTTATAGAAACAACAATGTCAAAACCATACCTGATAAACAAAACTGAAATCAGAAGACATATTGTCAAGCTTGACCAAGATAAAAAAAATATCATTACAGGCTAAAGAGACAAACTGTGCTTTTAGGAAAATAGAGACAAAATCAGAGTTGAGGCAAACCATAGCCGATCTCTTCTTAAACCATGAAAAGAGAGCGAGGTCAAGAAGAGGTCAGGTAGCTGCTTTGCAGCATTTGTTTCAGCATTAAAATTATAAACTGTGTAGATAACATGTCGAGCCTTCATTAATTTTTTTTTAAAAAGGGCATTGAACTGGCATTGTGGGATTCTTCTTCTCAACTCCATTTTTCATTTCCATTGCAACCAATGTCCAGAAATCAAATCCAGCACTTTGAATGCAATGGAAATAAAAAATGGAGGTTTTTTTTATTTTTTATTTTTTAAATATTTTATTTATTAGAAGTACGTACATTACATTTTGATGGTACCTTTTTACAGGTTCCCAAAGTTATTATAACATTCTTTGTACAACTTCCCTTTTTTTTTAGAAAGAAATGAGAAAGAAAGAAGTAGTAAAGAGTAAAGAAAAGTCTAGTGAATGTGAAGTAAAGAAAATAAATAAGTAAGAAAGTGAAGCAGAAAGGAGATTCTCCCTCGCCACAAGTCAATGCTTTTTTATATTCTTGATCATTATTCGCCCAAATCCAGAATTTTTAATTTTACGATACTGTTGCACCACATGAATCCAAAAGGTCAATAAATGGAGCCCAACTCGTTAAGAATTGGTCTTGTTTGTCTATTAGGAGGAGTCTCATTTCTTCCAAGTGGGCAGTTTCCAACATATTACCAATCCACATTTGAGTGTTGGCATAGTAGCATTTTTCCAAAATTTAAGTATGAGTTTTTTTGCTGTTATTAAACCATAATTAAAAAATGAAATTTGGGATATATTTAATTTGTTCCCATCTATTACTCAAAAGATAATAATTTCAATGTTCCATTTTTATCTTAAATAAACTAGTGAATATATCAAATATATCAAACCAAAATCCATGAGGTTTTGTGCAAGAAACGAATGAATGTGTGATATTGGCGTTTTGAGAAAGACATTTATCACAGATGGGAGAAATATTTGAATAAAATGTATTCAACCTAACTTTTGAATTATATAATCTATGTAATATTTTAAATTGAATTAAATTGTGTCTAGCGTTAATAGAACATTTATGTATATATATCAAATACCTTTCCCATGTTTCTTTAGAAATTTTTGTCATTAATTCTTTTTCCCAGTCTTCTCTAATTGCCTCTGTTGATGGCAATTCTCTGTTAAGAATACTATTATATAAATATGATATTAATTTTTGTGAGTCCGCCATAAAAAACGGAGTTGATAGGAGGGATCTCACAATACCAGTTTAATGCACAGCTTTTAAGTTACATTAATTATCAAAAAAATACATTCTCAAAAAAAATTACATTGGAAAGCTCCCCTCATATTTTAAACTAATTGGGAACTATATTAATTGCTGCTGCCTTGCCTTAATAGAGTAGTAATGGTCTTGTAATGTGGCCAAATATGGTGTGGCACTTCACTTGGAGAGGGTTAACCAAAGCCCAAAGTTGCGAATTGATGAGGTTAGTGAAGATAGGTATCAAATTACTTTTGTGGACTGCAAAATAGAACTGCTCTTCCATAGCTCATTACAATAAGACCATAAGACATAGGAGCAGGATTAGGCCATTCGGCTAATCGAGTCTGCTCTGCCATTCGATCATGGCTGATGTAATTTTCCACCTCAACCCCATCTCCTGGCTTCTCCTCATAGGTTGTTGCTGTTCTTTGATCACTGCCTCTTCCCATCCCTACAACCCAAGGTGATCTACCTCCCGGAGGGCTGCCTTGATTCAACTTTGAATCTACCAAACTGCACTAGGATGTTCGGCAAAGCCCAGCAACTAGCCACCGGGATTGAATGAGATTGTCTCAAATGCACAAATGGGTGCCCATGAATAAATATCCTTACTCCTGCCCAAAATTCAAAATTAATCCCATGCAATTTCTTCAACCACTATTTGTATAGCAGAGTCATAGAGTCATACAGCGATAGTGTGGAAACAGGTCCTTCGGCCCAACTTGCCCCAGCTACACTAGTCCCACCTTCCCACATTTGGTCCATATCCCTCCAAAGCGGTCCTATCCATGTAATACTTACAATATCTGTTATAAATATAATATATCACAATGGCAATCTAAGAAAACCATGTTACTAGCCAGGGAAGTAGAAATGAAGTATATGGCAATCTGTGAGATCCTGTTAGATAAACTGCGCAGCCCGTGAGAAAGTTAGAGCTAAAAATCAAAGCAAATCTGAAGAAAATTAACACGAGGTGAGGCGGCAAATGATCTTCTAGCTGGATGAAATGGTTTCTCCTTAGGGAAAAGGCAGCGAAAGACGACTCATCGTTAAATGTGCAGGATAAACAGAAAAGCCATGCAGTAGCAGCAACTCGATGAACCTACATGCTAAAGAAAAGTTTAATTAGTGAAATGGACAATGCATGAGAATGATGTCAATCCATTGGCAGAATGAGCTGTTATTTACTGACATGAAGTGATTTATGCTCTAGCATTGTCACCAGTGCAATAGACAAGCCCAGAACTGATCACTTTGGTTCATCTGCTGTATGTACTGTACAATCTCCATTAAACAACGATCAATGCTATCTTTCCACTGAGTGCCGACAGGAAGATGAACATACTGTGAAAGGATAGATAATGATATTGGAAATGCAGGAAGGATATGGGCAGGTCTGTCAATTATTTTCATTTAACTCCTAAATGTTGCTGCTAAAATAGACCAATATGTTTTGAAACTGCAGATTGTTGGTGGGGCTGTCAAGGAGATCTTGGCAAAATGAGGATGGACTGCCTGTGATTATTCAAATCATGGACAACCATCCAAGTGAATGATCCCCAGATGAACAATTAGGGACTGTGCATCTGGAATGTTCTGATATGAAAGAGAATACATGAAATGTCTTGTGTGCTTACAAGGTTTCTTATACAATGCACAGACCTGCAGAACATCACAAACTTCACCCCACAGGGAATCTCACAGGAATTTATAAGAACAAGCTCAAACACCCATAAGCATTAATGGAATTAGTTTAGTTTAGTTTAGTTTAGAAATACAGTGTGGAAACAGGCCCTTTGCCCCACCGAGTCCACACTGACCTTAGATCACCCATTCACTAGTTCTATGCCGTACGCACTCATGGCAATGTACAGAAGCCAATTAACCTACAGACCTGCACGTCTTAGGAATATGGGAGGAAAACAGAGCATCCGAAGAAACCCATGCAGTCACAGGGAGAACATACAAACGCCTCACAAACAGCACCCGAGGTCAGGATCGAACCTGGGTCTCTGGCACTGTGAGGCAACAGCTCTACTGCTGCACCACTGTGCTGCCCTAAATAACCGGATTGCATGTTTCAGTACACCTTCAGTTTAAGGCATGGCCAACAAACTCACTACTCAGATTTTCTTTCAGGTGGTTTTCAGAAATATTTTACATTTACTCAATAGCACATATCTCATCTCATCCTGTTGGTAAGGCAGATGTGTTCTGGATTCTTTGCTACAGGGCCTGGAGTGAAACTTGAATCCATGTAACTCAGACAGAGCTACGAGGGTCCTTGAGGTCAGGTTGGTGAGAAGAGTGGGCAGAATCCATTTACAAATTACAATAATCCTAACATATTAATATATGAAATTATTCTGTGGGATGCCAAATTGGAACTAATGGGCTAATACCTCTGCTAATACCTCAGGGGAAACAACTTTAACATCTTGAATGGTCATATCAGGGCAGTGTAATATCAGGACAATGGCGAAATATGGGTCAGGTCCCTCCCAGCTATTTTGGGACTGCAGACATTGTCTACCATGTGGGAATGGTTCTCGATGCATTTCCAACTTGCAAACTGTCCAGGTCACAAATAGTTTACAGGAACAGGCCCCTACTGTAATCAGGAGGTAAACAGTACACGTGTATGTGGACATGACCATTAGTCTACAATAACTTGATCAATACATGTGAAACTAGCAGATATAACAGCAAAGAGCAAAACTGATGTGTGCTAAGGACTGGTAGGTACACAAAAATGCTGGAGAAACTCAGCGGGTGCAGCAGCATCTATGGAGCGAAGGAAATAGGCAAAGTTTCGGGCCGAAACCCTTCTTCAGACTGATAGGGGGTGGGGAGAAGAAAGGAAAAAAGGAAAAAGGCGGAGGAGGAGCCCGAGGGCTGGGGGAGGGGAGGAGACAACCAGAGGGCTGATGAAGGGGAGGGGACAGCAAGGGCTAGCAGAATTGGGAGAATTCAATGTTCAAGCCCCCAGGATGTAGACTGCCCAAGCGGAATATGAGGTGCATTTCCTCCAATTTACGGTGTTGCTCGCTGTGGCCATGGAGGAGACCCAGGACAGAGAGGTCAGATACGGAATGGGAGGGGGAGTTGAAGTGCTGAGAAACCGGGAGGTCAAGTTGGTTATTGCGGACCGACCGGAGGTGTTCGGCGAAACGATCGCCAAGCCTCCGCTTGGTCTCACCGATGTAGATCAGCTGGCATCTAGAGCAGCGGATGCAATAGATGAGGTTGGAGGAGATGCAGGTGAACCTCTGTCACACCTGGAACGACTGCTTGGGTCCTTGAATGGAGTCGAGGGGGGAGGTGAAGGGACAAGTGTTGCATCTCTTGCAGTTGCAAGGGAAAGTACCAGGGGAGAGGGTGGTATGGGAGGGAAGGGAAGAATTGACAAGGGAGTTACGGAGGGAGCGGTCTTTGCAGAAGGCAGACATGGGGGGAGATGGGAAGATGTGGCGAGTGGTGGGGTCACGTTGGAGGTGGCGAAACTGACGGAGGATCACTTGTTGTATGTGACGGCTGGTGGGGTGAAAGGTGAGGACTAGGGGGACTCTGCCCTTGTTGTGAGTGGGGGGATGGGGAGAGAGAGCAGTGTTGTGGGGTATGGCAGAGACCCTGGTGCGAGCCTGGTGCTGACTGCTTGTTGTCTGTAAATTTATTTTAGTTGTCACCTGCTCAATACTCATACTCATACCTAATTTATTAGCTAAGGATGCTTTGCAACATACTAATGCATTCTATTCCCCAAATTAAGTCAGCAAGGAAAGATAATAAAGAGTTTTGCCATGGTTATTTTGCAATAAATGGCAGGGGGATATTGAAGAATAGCCATTAGTCATTGGACTGGTTAGCACGCTTCAAGAGCTTTTCACTGTACCTAGGTACATGTGACAACTAACTAAACTCAAACTCCTCATTAAAAGGCTTTTGTCTCCAGTTATTAGATTGTTCTGTGGGAAGACTTGAAGAAGTCCAGGACTGAACTAGCACATCCTTCTCTACAGTCATCCCATTTCTCCAACAGGAGCCATGTTCTCGCTCATCCCACCTTATCATTCTTTGAGAATGATAAAACAGTAGTAAGAGACACAACACCACCAAATCTTTTATGCGTTGCCACAGCAATGTCCATTTGAAAGCACCCTGAAAGCATACCATTGATGTGTGTGTTAACAGAGATGTCATTGTTTTATACCCCAATAATACCAGAAGGAATCAATTCCTTGCAACCACAGCTGCAAAATCACAGCCACCGTCACTTCTGAGTGTTTAAGAAGGAACTGCAGATGCTGGAAAAATCGAAGGTAGACAAAAATGCTGGAGAAACTCAGCGGGTGAGGCAGCATCTATGGAGCGAAGGAAATAGGCAACGTTTCGGGTCGAAACCCAGTTTCGGGTTAGAAGAAGGGTTGCCTCTTTCCTTCGCTCCATAGATGCTGCCTCACCCGCTGAGTTTCTCCAGCATTTTTGTCTACCATCACTTCTGAGTGGTTCTTCGGCAATTATAAGGAAATAATAAATATTTTGCTGCTGGTACATTTTCAGGAAGAAGAAGTGGAAATAGAAGTGTTACACAACTACAACATTGATTTGGGGATGCACGTGAATTAAAAACTCAAGAGTTAAGTTGCGACAGTGATCGCTTCCCTACTGGTTACTAAAGAATAGCTTTTGTTCACTCACAAGGACTTGAAGCTCGGCCTCCTCAACTTTGGCCACTTTCGATGCTGCTGTAGCCTGGCAACCAGGTAGCAGGAATAAAAAGAGGCAAAGATCAAACAATTAGATTCTAAGATTAAGGTTATCTTGGTACATTATTCATTTTCTGAGTCTACATAAATATATTTATATGTTAGATTATCTCAAATAAAATATACCTATTGTAGTGTGATTCTTTGCAGTATATGATAGGATAATTTAATTAATTTATTAAATGCTTTATTATTTCCACCTATTTGCACTCACTTCCTCCAAGTGTCATTGAGTATAAGGACCACATTACTGGAATTTCTAGTTGTCTATTTAATAGTTTCCCCCCTTATTTTCTTCCCCTTGTGCTACACTGTGCTACACACAATTTTGGAGCTTAGAGTGCGGGTTAGTTAAGCTGTTTCTGATTCCATACTCTGGAAACTGGGAGAGGAACATGTGACATGTGGTTGAGTAGTCAGTGGAAACACTTCCTCTCTTCCCTGAGCAGCACCATCAAGTATTGTGTAGGTACTGCCGATAGATATTCTGTCAAATTCTACGCCACGAGTGGAAGTTTGTGCTTTTATTGGTTAATGCAATTTAGTAAATTCATATTAGAGTTTAGAAGCTATCTGCCAGATAGAAAGTGAATGTGAAGCTTACCAGTTGCAAAGCGATAAAAGGTTGGAAAAGTAACTTAGAAAAGAACCACAAGTCTAATTCATACTCAAAACTTATCTTCGACATTGGTAAATTTGAACAATAATAATATTCCATCCAGGACCAGGGACAATTTCATGGTTTCAAACTGAATGGTTTTTAAATTAGTGTAAAGACCACAGATTTGGATTTGCTTTGAACATAATTTGTGCTTAAAGTTTGTTAATATTCTCTAGGTGATTTGGTTCCAATATGGGGTACAACATATGAACACGGTTCAGTTTTCAAGCAATCATGGGACTGTGTTAGCGTGCAAGTGTAAAATGTGTGTGCGTACATTTATATGGACATATGTGTTTGAAAGAGATGGAGGGAATGGTAGGAATCAGTCCATTTCTCTTCACTCTGAAATTACTTTCACCTTCAAGGAGCAACAACTGAGCTGGGATCACAACGAAAGCGAATTATTAGGACTCTTGTGGATCCCAAAGAGTAGAGTTGAATAAAAACAGATGGTCTGAAATAAGAATTAGTTGTTATTTGTTAAAGAATGAGCTATCATGCATCAAAGAATGCTGGATGGAACATACAATCAAAGTAAACGAAGCTTCAATGGGCCAGCTCATGCAATTAGACGGAATGAAAGTTGTTGAAGAGAATAAAAAGTATGGATACCTGTGCTGATCAAAGCTTCCTCCATCTTTATTTCCTGATTAGGAAAATACAAGAGTAATTTATGTTAATGATTTTAGAACAGTAAAATTATTCACATTGTATCTGTCCATGCATTACCTGAGGAAAAATGGATTGTGGTTAAAATAGAAAGGAAAAGTAACCTTTGACATGAGAAATAACCAGGAGAACATGGCTTGTATATCCAAACTAAAAGGGAGAACAACTGCCACCTTGTTTCATTGTAAACTAGATCAGTTTAGAAAATAAGCTGTTGTATATACTTTATCAGCAGTGAAATCATATACAAGACTATGTTGGTAAATTTTGACTTTGAATGAATGTGTAAAAGGGCTGATAGAAAAACGGCAGCTCGTATCAATCACTCCTGACCATATTCCCAGTGGCTTCAATAAAAATAAACATTGGGAAAGCTATAAAATGGGTGAGCAGTTTTCCATTACCAATCTTGTGTGATCAAATGTCAAAATTACCTCCTTGACATCACATGTGTGCCTCATTTTAACCTGTTTCAACAATAGGGTGAGCTTGATGCTACCAAATAACTGTATATATTATTGCACTGTTTCACTTTCTTAAGGGCCTGTCCCACTGCGGCAACCTAATTTGCGAGTTTAGACGAATTTGCGCTCGACTCAAACTCACAGCATGGTCGACACGTGGTCCTAGGAGGTCACTGTAATTCTCCTTCATGCTCGAGGGAAGTTTCCTCCTACTCGCGGCCTCAGTTTGGTCGAGGAAAATTTTACAGCATGCCGAAAATTTTTCCGCAAGTAAAAATTGTTCGGCATTGTTCTTTTGAACTCGTAGTGCAGTGGAGTGGGGTCGCTATGTAGTTATAGGCAGTCGAGGGCAACCGTAGGCAATCTCCTTTGCTGACCGAGCATTTTAATTGGCTCATTGGAGTTTTCAGAACCAAGGAAAACCGACCGGTAATTTAAATGCCCGCTAAACTTTATTATAAGTTGTCTGGATTCTTAAAAAGTGTCTCCATTCCTTCTCCCCCCCTTCTCCCCCTTCTCCCCCCTTCTCTCCCCTCTCCACGTTCTCTAAAGGACTTACAGTAACTGTGCCAGCCATCCTTTACCTTCCTGTTCATCGCGGGTGTCACCTTGGCTTTGCACCATGTGAATTTCAGACAGCGCTCCCCCGCTTTCCCTGGCCCCCGCCTTTGCGATGTGTTTGTGCGTGTGTGTGCGGTTGGTCGATCCAGCTCGCGGTTTCATTGCTGACGGTCGATCCAGCTCGAGGTTTTTCAGGTGAGTGCCCTCGAGCTTGAAGGTCGAAGACAGTCGCTGAAAAGTCACGTTAGTGGGACAGGCCCTTTACACTTTATATAATTTCCACAAGAGTCATGGAGAGAAACCCATTTCGGCTCACTGATTCCACGTTGATCGTCAATCACCCTTTTACAGTAATCCTACATGAATCCCATTGTATTTGCTCGCATTTTCAACAAACCCCAACCAACAAAAGCCAGTTTCTATCATTCGCCTACACACTTGGGCAATTTAAAAATATGACACATTCTTGTTGAAAAGGAGAGCTAAATGAATTTAATGAAATTCTTCATTAAATTAGTTGCAGAAAATACGTTGACCACTTATTTTTTTAAAATCAATCTGATTTCAAGGCTCTGCAATCATAGAAAATACAAACTGAACATTGGGATTATTAGTCTGGATTTGCCGGCTGCTTCAGGGCAAAAAACAAAGGCTTTCATGAATTATCCCAAATCAAAAGTGTCAATGTCAATCGAAAGCTTCTGTGTTCTTTTAACTGATTTAAAAAGTGACATTTAGATGACTGCTCCCTTGCAGTTAAATGTCTGTAATTATACTTTTCCCACTGTTAATAACTATCAACATTTAGATACTGAGATGTACAGCAAGAATTAAATATTTTTGAAAATGAAAGCAGAAAATGTGTAATTTTTTATATCTGACAGGAAAACATAAAGTGGACCAGCAGGTTTAAAAAAACAAGTAATCGTGTGTGTCCAATTGTGTTCTGTTCTGTCAAGTTCCATGTGACATTGTGTTCTACATTGGACTCTCAAGATAGGATCACCTTTGTCAAAATATAATCTTTATGGGGCTTTTGAATAAAGTGTGCTGCAGTGTTTTAGTCCATTAGAAATATTTCAGATTCCCATGAGGATTTTGTCTGGTAAAAATGAGGAAAAACGAGGGGATTAATTAAATTTCACTGATGCAAAGATACCATTCAGGAAAATTGACATATGAGGACAACACCAGGAATTAATTTAGTTTTATGATTAATTTCACACTGCGAGGTGAAGGCTCCCTGTGAAGGGAGCTTAGAACAAATCAGTGTGCTATCTGTGAATTACAAGTGTTACCTGTTTCTGCCCCCTTGGTCCGTGGAGTGCATTGCTTGTGTCCTTGGCAACTTCTTAATTCCATTAGCTGTATGTGCAACTGATTAAGTATTTCCCGGTCAACCATGTGAATTGTATTTGTCAGCTGAAACCAGAAAACCAAAACAGAATTCAGTTTCCCTTTTCACCAGGGGCTGCAAGAATGAGACACATTACAATATTGTCATGAATACCATGCCAGAACCAAGGATGGTTGTGTTTATCTTTATGAGAGCGGGGTGGGTGGGAGGGGGGTGTACTTTATCTCGATGGACAGATATTGAACGATGGGCAGAATTTGACAGATGAGGAACAAAATCTGTTCCATTATCACTATAATGAGTTGCCACATGAGCAGGGGTACTTCAGGTGGGTCACAGAGCAACGACACCAATTATTTTGAGAGAAACGTATGTAGCCAAAATTCATACCATATGCATATGAATACTCAGTAATTATTTCATTTAACTGCAGAAAACTGACATTTTAGAACCAAAGCCGGACACAAAATGCTGGAGTAACTCAGCGGGTGAGGCAGCATCTCTGGAGAGAAGGAATGGGCGACGTTTCGGATAGGATCGGATAGCATTAGGCATGAGGTATGTAATAGTCAGGAGTAACCAACCATTGCAAGAAAACTGTTTACTTGCTTTGTTTGGGATAACAACAGTAACCTATGGTTAGCAAAATAAAATTTGTTGGAACATTTGAAGTCATAATCAGATGCTTCTAATCCTTTTTTAAATTTTTTATTTTTTTAAATTTTTTTTAAAATATTTTAATTTTATTAGAAGTAAGTACAATTGTATACAATCATATTTTCATAATACCTTTTATGTACAGCTTCTTATTTAAAAATGTTTTTGAAATAAAGAAGAAAAAGAAAAAAGTTAGGTAATGAAAAATAGAAAAATGTGAGATATATAGTGTGTGAAAAAGAAAAATAAAGAATGAAAAAAGAAAGTTGAGACATAGAAAATAGAAGAAAGAGAATAAAAGAAGAGAAGAGAAGAAAAGAAAATAGAAGGAGATCATTTATAATCTTGACCATCCGCAGTCACGGATTAGCTTTTACACCTGTTTTGCACCATATGTTTCCAAAAATACAACAAATGGAGACCAACTCGTTATGAATTGGTCAAATTTATCTATTAGGAGGAATTACAATTAACATTTAAACTGAAAAACACTCATTATTTTAAATATTTTCAGATTTGTAATTTTTTGAAGACATACATACAGGGATATCAAAAAATAACTCCTGATTTACTAGAAGAAGTAATGAATATAAAAGCTGATACACAAAAATTAATATCATATTTATATAATAGTATCTTAAATATAGATTTACCTGTGACCGAGGTAATTAGAGAAGAGTGGGAACGGGAATTATTGATAAAAATTACGAAGGCTACATGGGAAAAGTATTTGACATACATTCACAAGTGTTCGATTAACGCAAGACATAACCTAATCCAATTTAAAATTTTACATAGATTATATTACGCAAAAACAAGATTAAATAAATTTTATCCAAATATATCGCCCATTTGCGATAAATGTTTAACCTAAGACGCAACTATAACACACTCTTTTGTTTCTTGTATAAAACTTCATGGATTTTGGAGTGATATTTTCGAAATATTTACAAAATTATTTAAGACAAAAATGGAACCCAATAATGAATTGATTATATTTGGGGTAATGGAAGACGGGAACAAATTGAGCTCATCTGAAAAGTCAATTTTTAATTATGGTTTAATAATAGCAAAAAAATTAATATTGAAATTTTGGAAAAATACACCAATACCAACGCTCAAAATGTGGATTGCAAGTATGTTGGATACCGCACATCTTGAGGAAATGCGCTTCTAATCCTTTTTATATTGTAGCCAGACACTTTTATAAAAAGGGGAGTGACAATTTTCTAGTACGCTGAGCAGTAAGTTTATGCCCCATTATTGTACATGCTGTAGGTGAGTGAGGCTGACCTAAGGGCTTGTTCCTGGCAATGGCCCTTAGTTTTGAAGTGCTCTGTTCATAATAGCTCTTCTCTAAATTATTTTCATTATCTGGATGTCCGTTTGCCTCTCAGAAATTAGTAATGAACTGAGTGCTCCAGCCTGCTCACGCGACAACTCGTTATAATGACAATGGAACAGATTTTGTTCCTCATCTGTCATGTTCTGCCCATCTTTGCATTGATTGGCAATTGTACCTGCTGCCCATTGTGCAGCACTGTGCATACAAGCACAGCATGCTCCTAATATAACCAGCCAAGGCAGCCATGTTGTTCTTCCTCACAATGGTGACATGGCGGAACATGGCACTTTCCTTACGGTTTCCTAAGCTGTACACTTAGTCGGTACATGCAAAGGCTTTGGACCAAAGAGCTGTCATGCAAGTGATTGCATGAAAACACTGCTAAAAATCAGTTTTATGCTACAGCATGAAAGTTGCCCAGTGAGACCTATCAATGTTCTTCAATAATTCCACATGGACCACCATCCTCTGTGTAAATTTTAAAGACCCTCAAGAATGCACTGAGACACACATACAAAGCAGTAATGGTTAATTAGTTAGGCAGAATATTACTACATTCAACACGTTGAAGTTCTGATGCAGACTGAACATTTCAGACTGTCTGTGATTATGTGACATTACTGCAATGTTAGTGTGCCACATGATCAACCAGTAGAATCACAGTTTAAAAAGCACACACATGAATGCTGCTTATGCTTAAAGATACTTCCCTGGTCTTTCCCCACTTGCACTCCCCGCTTCTCTCCCAGTGTTGTATTTACCCCTTCAAGCAGCTGCAGGTTCTATGGTTACTGCTCCACCAGGTATTTTCTGCCCCAGTCCAAAAACCTACTACATGCCTTAACTTTTATGGATGACAAGAGTTCTTAACCATCCCTTTGGTGTCCCTTTCCACTATCTACAACCATTGCATGAGATGCTTAGAACTGTGTTTAGGCACCATCAAGTTGTTGATATATTAAATATAATTTAGGGCACGTTCATTGCCAAAATAACTGTTAGCTGCAAATGTCACCTTCCCTCATGTCTTCTCTTAAAGCAATGGAACAATCAGGACTATAAATCTAGGTATTATAAGTAATAAACACAATCAATGGCTTCCATCAACTGCATTGTCTTATTATTAATACAATTTTTAATTGTTGATAACAAAAATAAAATCTCCTTACTTGATATGGATCATTGTTCATGTCGAAATATTCAAGAAAGCCGGTGGCAAATTCACAGAATAGGATGTTGTGAGTCTCATTGATGGTCCGCAAACACCAATACGTGTTATTGTTAGAACTTGTACATGCACAGAAAGAACCCACTGTAATGAGAGAGCACAGTGTTTGTCATGTTATTCTCTGAAGAACGCATTATTTCTGAATGCATTCCAACTGGTAAGTGAACAAAGCAGAAAATAGGTGAAATATATCGACCCTCCACATCCTTGCATGGGAAGGAACTGCAGATGTTGGTTTACATCGAAGATAGATACAAAATGCTGGAGTAACTCAGCAGGACAGACAGCATCTCTGGAGAGAAGGATCCACGACCCTTCTTCAGACTGAAGACGTTACGCCAGCATTTTGTGTCCCTCCACATCCTTTCCTTTCCATTGAGGCATGTAATGGGTGCTTGATCCACTAACACCTATTTTTCTGCTCCCTACATAGTTATATATTATTTCCAGCAAGTTCAAAAAGAGAAATGTCCTGTTGTGCAAAGACATAGAATCTCAAAATATGAACTATTTTGAAAATCAAAAATTAACGCGTAATTTCATTAACATGTGCCCTTATTATTTTGGTCTTTTATCTGAATTTACGATATAATGGACTGATGAAATTAACTGAGCATATCTGACTCAAATGGACATAAAGTTTAACCATAAAGGCTGAACTAAAAGAATCAAGTCTTCATGTAAAAGTTTGCAAATCGTATTTTTGCTCATTTATAAAAGCCACAGCATTAGAATATGTCCTCTTTTCTATGCATATTGTTGAACTCTGCTTCTGAAATCCAATTCCATTGAAAGAGATAGAATTGAATTTCAGAAGAACATGCCCAATGTAGCCAATCCATTCAAGGTATCTCTAGTTGCCAGCTTAGGAAATCCTGGCACTGAGGAATATCAAGACTTTCTTTTCCAAGGTGTTACATTTGACAACAATAATGTATGATTGTGACATTCTACCTGCACAGTAAAGAGACTGCTCTGATATGATCTAAATCATATCAAATCTAATTGGAGAGTGTGAGTTGCATATGCTCCTCAGCACATAATTGCCGGATAACTTTTGAAGCAGAAAGTTCCAGGGCTGAAAGGAACAGACAATGGTTGAATTTGTCATCGACTAGTCCAGGGAGTAGGAGAGCTCTGGTTCTGATCAGGTGGTGAATGTGGCAATTCCCCAGTATCCAGAGAGGCAAGCACCACCGCAGAGCAGATTATATTAGTGTACTGTTGTGTCTTCTGGTAGCGTATGATGGGAGGGAACCAGAGGAAATCAGGTAAAGATTGTAGGCCATAGATGTAGCTTACCATGGGAAAGGAGAAGGGTGATGGGTAATTGCCAAAGTCTCAATCACTTAGGCAAAGCTACAACTTTAAGATTGTCATCTTTGGTTTGAAATCACCCCTGGCCTTTCCCTTTCTTCATAATCTCCGCTGTCCAACCCTCGAGTATCTCTCTCCTCAAGTTCTACCTTCCTCACCCCCCCCCCCCCCATCCAGAACATAGCTGATATTAATCGTTTCACCATTGAAGGCCATGGCCCAAATTGACAAACCCCTAAGCTCTAACATCCCAATCTACAAAGGCCGCCATCTCTCTCCCATTCTCTCTAAGGAGGAAAAGTTAGAATTATCCCTTTGACTTATCTTTGGTCACCTCATTTAATATCTTCTATGGTATCGAATCAACTTTTATTATGTCTCAAAGTACTCTGCCGGAGGCTTTTAATTATATTGGAATCTTTGCATTGATAAATGTTTGTTGGATTGGAACAGAGACCTTGACAGCTTTAAGGGAAGAGTAAAGAAACATAAGAAGCATCAGATATTTGGGTAAACGGAAGAATCCAAAGTCATTTTAGAAGGATGAGAGGATATTTTAGAAAGATGAGAGGGGATTTTAGAAGGATGAGAGGGGATTCAGAAGGATGAGAGGAGATCTTATAGAAACATATACAATTATAAAAGGACTGGATAAGCTAGATGCAGGAAAAAATGTTCCCAGTGTTGGGGGAGTCCAGAACCAGGGGCCACAGTCTAAGAATAAAGGGGAGGACATTTAAAACTGGGCTGAGAAAAAACTTTTCACCCAGAGTTATGAATTTGTGGAATTCTCTGCCACAGAAGGCAGTAGAGGCCAATTCACTGGATGAATTTAAAAGAGAGTTAGATAGAGCTCTAGGGGCGAGCCGAATCAAGGGGTATGGGGAGAAGGCAGGAGTGGGTTACTGATTGTGGATGATCAGCCATGATCATAATGAATGGCGGTGCTGGCTCGAAGGGCCAAATGGCCTCCTCCTGCACCTATTGTCTATTGTCTATAAGTTATAAATGTTCCCAGTTTGGATCTTGGAACAGGGAGAGCTTTCTAATGCATCACCTAGGACAGGTTTCCTATGTTTCTATGTAATGGGACTGGATTTGGATTGCTGCAGCAAGACGTTGGCAGAGAAAAGATGAACAGGGTGGTCACCTTTCCTGATATACATTTCCTTTGCCCTCTGTGTTGAACCAAGGAAGGTTGTGTCATGCTATTACTTTATAATTCATATGAATATCTGAATATCTTTATGTATATCTGAATCTACAAAAAATAATGAATCGGTTCACAAAACATTCTATCCCAGTACCAACAACCAACTAACATGTAATGCTTCCATTTTACGGTGAACATTGGTGCAGTATTTACTAGTGGGAGTTTGGTTTTTGCATGAGAAGTGAAAAGGTGGCCAGCATTTTGGCACAACCATTGTGGGCTGAAGGGCCTGTTCCTGCGCTGCACTATTCTATGTAACAACAAGCTGCTGCTATGTAAAGGTAAATCGACTTACAAGCTTCATCGAAGAAACCATTTCTTTAATCACACATCGGATTGGCCATATTGTGTGGTCAGTTTGAAGTGCCAGTGATTCTCTGTCCCAGTAGTTTGCGTAAAGCTGTAGCCCTGATTAATATAGTGTGGTGTCGTTCTAAAGCGATGTGGATGTTTAAGTACAGAAAGCTAGTCTAATCCTGGACAACACTATCATTGCACCAGATACAGGGGAGTGGGGGATGTTCTCCACCGCGATGCTAAAGGTGTACTCTACAGAAACAAACTCTGCTTACAGTTCCAGTAGGGCGGTGTCTGCCAGTGCTCATTATTGTGTGTGAAGCAGGTGAGGCCAGGCAGGCTGCAACTATCCCCCTTCCTCATCCGCTTCTTTATTTTACGGTCTTTCTTCTTCCTCCGGTTTTCTTTGAACAGTTGGAGCTTGTTGTCCACCTCCTGAGCGACTTCCCTGCAGAGAATGAGCATGGGATTATGAGTGGAGGTGTAGATATCTTGGACAACACTGTTAGAGCAGCATTCCCACCTCATCAAAAGATGCCATTTTGAGCATTACGCATGATATTGGTTCTGAAACCTCTGATTTTAGGTTTTCTTTACAAATGTTCTTAAGCTATTTTTCTTGATTGGCCTGATTGATGGCATCATGGAACAGCAGGCACATCAGAGGATCAGGACTCTTGAAGGCTTTGAACTATTTCTGTAGATTCCTTGTACTCCAGGCTTCATCACAAAAGCAAAAGAAACTGCAGTCACGTCAGTTAATGTTTTAGATGTGTGAGCTGCCATCAGAAGTTTGTGTTGAAAGGTCTTCACCCTGAAACATTAACTCCCTTTATCTGTCCACATAGGAAAGCCCCGTGGTCACAAGGAGAACGTGCAAACTCCACTCAGGCAGCGTCCAAGGTCAGGATCGAATCTTGGTCTCTGGCACGGGGAGGCAGCAGCTCCATCAGCTGTGCAACTCTCCCGCCCGTCAAAATTTCTCACATAAAACCCTTACAAATTTTGCAAAGAGAAGTATCCCTGCAGAACAATGCTGGGTATGGGTAATGTGTAGGAAGGAACTGCAGATGCTAGTTTAAACCGAAGATAGACACAAAAAGCTGGAGTAACTCAGCGGGACAGGCAGCATCTCTGGAGAGAAGGAATGGGTGACGATTCGGGTCTAAAGAAGGGTCTAGACCCAAAACATCACCTACTCCTTCTCTCCAGAAAAGCTGCCTGCCCCGTGGAGTTACTCCAGCCTTCTGGGTATGGGTAGGACTGAAGATTACTTTGTAGTTGCGTTTTCACACTTGTAGATGACACAATGGTGCAGAATTAAAGCTGCTTCCTCACAACTCCAGAGACCCATGTCCAATCCTGATGTTGGGTGCTGTCTGTGTAGAGTTTGCATGTTCTCCGTGTGACTAGATGTGTTTCTGTAGGTGCTCAAAGACATGCAGGTTAGCTAAATGGCTACTGTGAATTACTGCAGAGTGGTAAGTGGCAAAGGGGAAATGATGTGCATGTGAGAATAGTTTAGTGCTACAAAGGAATAAGTAGAAGGGATTACTCTTGCGAAACACAAAGTGCTGGAGGAACTCAGTAGGCAAGGCAGCATCTGTGGAGGGAATGGACAGGCAATATTTTGGGTTGGGGCTGTTCTTCTGTGAAGAAGTGGTATGGATTTGATGGCATTAGAAGTGGACAAAAATAACCTTAACATTACTTGTTGTCGGCAAAAGAAAATGGTTTCATTCACTTGTCAAGGGCACTGCTTTAATAGAAGCTCCAAGAGGGAACAACAATAATATAATTTATTTTAAATTAATTTTTGAACAATTACCCCTTGTTTGAGAAAAGTTGACGTTTTCTAATGTGAATAACTGATAACCAGCAGAGCACGAGGGCACTTGCCACCAGTCAGTGAGACTGCGACCAGTCCTGTACCTCGAGTCCACAATCTCTGCTCAGGCTAGGCCTGCAACAGAGACCCACCTACCTGAAGGGGTGGAGATGGCTGTTCTTGTTCTTCAGTTTCCCTTGATTTCTCATTCCTTTATCTCTACTAAAATAACTACAGATAACAGAAATAAAGGAGAGTTGTTATGTATAGGAATAAGATTAAAATTCTCATGGTGAGATCAGCAAACAAGTATTTCCCAGGAGAATGGAGGAAAGACGCATAGATTCAGCAGCCTTTTAATCTGCCCATATTTTGCTCAAAACCACGGAGCTGAAACGTGGGGAGAATGTCTGTGGCTTCAGCATCACAGGCTGTGTGCTTCAGGCCAGATTGCTTCTTCCACCTACGCTGGTCCTGGGCACTGCCAGCTGATCAGGCAAGCTCAGTGCAGAGCAGAACCTGTGCAACTGGCTGTTCAGCCCGACAGCAGGTGGAGCCTTGCCCCAGGAGTTACCAGCTGGCAAACCTGTTGCTGAAAGAAAATGACTGTACATTTCTTTTGACATTCACAGTGGTCAAGTGCATCTGGGAGCTATTAGCAAAAGTAAAGTTTAAGAACAAAATATCATTTTAAACTAAAACGACTGAACTCCAAGTACTAAAAAGCAATGATGTACATTTAAACTAATAGTGTTACAACAAAGAGAAAGGTGTGCTTGCTACTCTCCTAGTGGTCATTTCTCCCCATGATTTTCATTGCAGTGGCGATACTTGAGCCAGGTTTAACCTGATGCCAGGTCAGCGGGCAAGAGGAAGAGATTTAACTTTTTTTCGCCTTCCATCACAGTGAAGAATGTGGAGGAGTCTCTGTGCTGGATGTTTATGTTAAAATGTGTTTTGTGTATTCTGTTGCTTTTTATTTGTATGACTGACTTGGCAAATGAAATTCCTCGTATGTTGCAAAACATACTTGGCTAATAAAGTATTATTGTGATTGTGATTGTTCCCATCTTGAGAGCTGGGAAGTGTGCATGGACTCCACAAGGAATCTACCAGTGCATCCCAAGGCAGTGGGCAGTGTAGGAGAGGAGATGCTGTCCGCTCAAGCCTGCACCAGTACTGGACTCGGGGACCACGGCAGTGGGTATGTCTGGCACCTGTGGCCGAGTGCAAGATCTGCCTCTGTCACATGGCAGGGGGACATATTGCGCTTTGGGAGATGGAGCACACTCTGCATCTGGAAGAACTTCATTCAGTTTCAGTTAGCGTGAGTGTCATCTGGGAACTGAGCATGGTAACTGCCTCAGCACAGAGTGCCCTGTCACTATGGGCAACACCAGTGTTGTGAGAGCTGACTCTCCTGAATACACCAATGTTGATTTGTTGAGAGACAAGTCAGTGTGCCGTCGTTGACTATGCTTTATGTACCAAGTGACAACATAAGTTTGGTGTGGAAGCTTCCGGCATTCCCCATCTCAATGGTGTGAAATATTTTTAAATAAAAATTTCCGGTTTGATGTATGACAATTAATACTCAGTTGTTTGAGTAGACGGCTTGTCTCCTGCAAGGCAATCATCTTAATTTCAAGTGTAGGACAGAACTGCAGATGCTGGTTTACACCGAAGATAGACACAAAACTACAGAGTAACTCAGTGGGTCAGGCAGCATCTCTGGAGTAAAGGAAAAGGTGATGTTTTGGGTTGAGTCTGAAGAAGGGTCTTGATCTGAAACATTCTTCTATTCCTTTACTCCAGAGATGCTGCCTGACCCGCTGAGTCACTCCACTTGTGTCTATCTTCCTTTTAATTTCAACTGTTTTCAATGTACATTAGAACTAATTTTCTGAAGACTGGTTCTTGCTTTGAATTAATGGCTGCTACTTCCACATAATGTTATAACGCCTAACAGAGCATGATCCTGCCCAGCTACCAATGTGACTGACAAAGCCTGTAAATGATTTCTCCATGTGACCTGCACTGAGCACAGTTACGGCTGTGAGTCAACTGTTCACTGCTCCTTTCCAATGGAGAGAGCAGGCACCCCATGGCTTGTGGGAAACAAATTGCAATACCACCCTGGACCCACAGAGGGACCCGATTTCCATCTGCAACTGGGATTCATTTGTCCCAGCAAGTTCAGTCATTCATCTTTTTTTTCCTGCTTTTGTTTTAGTTTAAGATATACGGCACGAAAACAGGCCCTTTGGCTCACTGAGTCCGCACTGACCAGCGATCCCCGCACACGAACACTACCCTACACACACTAGGGACAATTTAACATTTACACCAAGCCAATTAACATACAAACCTGTACGTCTTTGGAGTGTGGGAGGAGATCTCAGAGAAAACCCACGCAGGTCACGGGGAGAACGTACAAACTCTGTACAGACAGACCCGTAGTCAGGATCGAACCCGGGCCTCTGGCGCTGTAAGGCAGTAGCTCTACTGCTGCGCTGCTGTGTCACCCTGCTATCTAGCAGTTGGCAGGAATTTAGTTTACAAAAGAAAGAGATGCTGAAGATCTCGTGTTCAAAACAGAGAAGGTGAAGAGAAACTCACAGGTCAGGCTGCAGCTACAGAGGGAAAGAGATGTTTCAGGTCGTTGACCTGTAACATTAACATAGAGACACAGAAGCACTGCAGACGCTGGAGTTTTTATAACTGACACCCTTTTTTCCTTTTCTTCCCAAGCTTTTGCCCACCCATCTGCCAATCATACTCCCTCACCTGCATCCATCTATTATTCAGCGGAACAGGCCCTGACCCGCTGAGTTACTCCAGCATTTTGTGTCTAACTTCGGTATAAACCAGCATCTGCAGTTCCTTCCTAGCCATCTATTACTTGCCTGACCTTGTTCCACACCCACCTCTCTGTGGCACTTTCTCCCCACTTCTACTACAATCATTTTGAAGAAGGGTCCCAACCTGAAATGTTGCCTATCCATGTCCTCCAAAGATGCTGCAAAACCAACTGAGTTACTCCAGTACTTTGCGTTTTGACCTGTAACATTGGTTTTGTTCCAGTCTATTTTGAGACGGGATGATAAAGTTTGATGTCACCAGTTACCATAAGGCTTCCTCAGTCTTAGCATATGAATGGTCGGTGTGTGTGTGTGTGTGTGTGTGTGTGTGTGTGTGTGTGTGTGTGTGTGTGTGTGTGTGTGTGGTGACAGTGAGGGCAGTGGGGACGGGGGATAGAAAGTCACCCTCAAATTGAGAAGTATTGGTGGCACAGACCTTTTCCTGTTGCAGTCACATTCCTCTGGCTTTTTTCTTTTCAGGTGACCTCTCACTTCCCTCAGATTCTTTATTTTATCCTGAAGAGCTTCAATCTACAACACAGAGGGAAAAGAACAGAAGTTTCTTTCTCGCTTCGAAAATCACCAAAATATCTTTATTCCATGAATTTTGGTGGGTGGGGGGCATAATTTTTGGGTCGACGAGCCTTAGATGTCTGATTTTGCCGATGACGGTCCCTGGCCTCCACCCATTGTTATTACATTTGCATCAATGCCTGCAGAAGCAATGTTGCCTCTGCACTCACTTGGGAAGGTTACTAGCCAGGTGCCATTTCATGCGCGTTGTCCACAGCTCGAATTTCCAGCATGAATATTGGAATGTTATGACAGGAAGTTTCAGACCCACCCCTGCCTGCCAAAAAATGTAACTTTATTGTTTACTAAGAATGCCTTCCAAAAAATGGCTGGAGTTAAGTCCTTCGAGGAAGTCCAACTGGGTCGATTAAGGTTAGTTTTACAAAGTGTAAATTGCTGGCTTTGCTGAATGGAGATATCCATCTATTGATTTCCTGCCAGCGTTATTCATAGCAAAAAATATATATAATTCCAACCTTCCCAGTGGAAATAATCGCCTGTCATTGATAAAGTCTGCGGCCCGCCGACTCGAAAATTGTCTGCCATAACGTTGTCTAACCTCTTTGTCTATGTAACTCTTGTGGTCCTTCCATGCTCTAGCTGACTGATACAGCTCCTTCTCACAATGCACTGTTTCATTGGCAAGAATGTAACACCTTCAGGAAAGAAATAAGTAAAGAAAATAAAAGACCACATCAACGATACAGCGAAATCCAAAGAATTCTACAAATTACTTACTGAAGCAAACACACTCAGAGTATTTAACAAATAACTCCAGTGCTTTCCTTCACTGGAAATTGAAAGGCACCGACTGAGGCATATTCAACAACAACTGACAGCCCAGGGTGCATGGGTATGGGGTGCATGACAGAGAGGCCAAGGAGATTCAAGGGAGAGTCTGGGGTTTTTGGGAGAGACTGGGGGTTCATGGAAGAGTGACACAGAGTGTGTGGAATGTGGGGCGTGAGAGTTTATGGATGTGAGACCAGGGGTTGATGTGTGGGGGTTCATGGGAGAGAAGCTCTGGGTGGGTGGAGTTTGTGTCAGGGAGTTCATGGGAGAGGGGATCAGTATAGGCTGTGGGCCGAGGAGCTTTATTCTACTGTTTCGTGACCCAACTCACAGAACTACATGAAATTTTCACATATTGTGTAAAAATATTATATAAATCACCCCTGAACCTCGTCGAGAACAAAACTTGCACATTTTATTAAATTAGAGAAAAAACGGAAAAAGTTCAGGTATTTATAGTCCAATCAAAGCACGTATAACATTGAGTTGTATGCCAGTTGCCCAATCACGCGCTTTGTTTCAGGCTAGTTAGGCAGGGAGCACACAACATGGCTGAGAGGACTTCACTGATGCCTGTTTTACTGGAGATTCCGATGAAGGTTCTTTCTAGTTCTGTGGAATACATGTCGTGGAAACTTGCAGCAGGGTAATTTAATTTAGTGAGAAAAGCATTAAGAAGTCTGAAGAGTGTGCAGCTAAGTGAATAGAAGTGGAAGAAAGTCTTGAAAGCAAAGTACCTGCTGAGGTGCTGCAACACAAAGTTGTGAAACCAGTCAAACTTTGTGAATCAACTGAAATGGAAAGGTAAGATCTAAAGTCTGAATTTATGAAAATTGATCTGTATGGACTTGAATTAATTTAATTCCACTCTATAATGTGAAAAAATGAGATTTGGAGGCTGTACATTCACTCATTCATTCATTCATTCACTCATTCATTCACTCACTCATTCATTCACTCATTCACTCATTCATTCACTTATTCATTCATTCATGGCCTAAACTATGTGTATCCATAACTAGGTAAATTAAACATTTTCACTAATGCCAGCTTGTTGTAGTGTAATATGTCTTTAACATCTAATGTTGGAGCTGCCTGCGATAACTTACCGAGTAAAAGTGCTCCGATCGCGGGGCCTATGTATTTAACATAGTGAAGCCGCGGTCTCAATTAAGAAGCGGCCGATTCGCGAACGCAGAGCCGCGGAGTGTGTTTGGATCATCTCCGCGGGGGTGGGGGGGGGGGGTGAGGCTGTACATAGTGCCGTCCGTAGAGGCTGCTTCCAGGCCCCGACCACGGGAGAAAACCGGACGAATATTCATTGCACTTTATAGGCTTCCATTGGAGTGAGAAATGGTCAGAAATGGCTGATGTTTATGTAGAAATGAATTGTGTGGTGTATGTGAACTTGAACTTGAACTAATTTATCTATGGTAGTAACAGTGTTATTCTCATTAACATTAAGAAGAGGTTGAAATTTTATGAATTGAAGTCCATGCAGACTTAATGACAATGAGATTTATTTTTTGTAGCCTCTGCCTGACCCTCCACTTGAACTTGAACTAACTAATCAATGGACATCAAAACTTATCAAAAGACTTGGAATCTGATGAAGAATATTCAGATGAAGATCAGATGTAATGTAAACAAATAAATTGGGGAAATAAATGATTATACAAAGTTTTATTTTAATGTCGATCGTTTCACTGTTTATTTGGTCAAATTATTTAAACAATGAGTGAATTACTTATGATAATGGCGTGCTGGTGAATGACAGTGCAACAGTCCATCCACCCATCCACATACATACATACACACATCCACACACACATCCATCCGTACGCGCTCTTCCATGCATGTACACATACATCCGCACACACACATCCATCCGCACGCAGACATACATGTACACATCCATGCACACACATACATCCACACACATACATCCACACATACATCCATCCACACATACATACACACTTACATCCACAGATACACGTTTGACAGGTATACACAGACACACACTCAAACTACAGATACTCAAACAATGCAACACTTTTAGGGTTATTTTAGGTTAAAGGTAATAGCCCTCATTTGCAAAGGCACCAAAGGGTGGGGGTCTCTAACATAAATATAAGCTCATTGTAGCTTAAAATGAATACTCATCGAGTAAACATCAGAGCATTCAATTCTTGGTTAAGATGTGACATTTACATCAGAAATAAGACAGGTGTCTTATAGGTCTGCCACCCAGCCTGGCACTGCCCCAGTCCCACTATGGCCGTTACCCCCACTTTCCCCACTATGGCAGTCAGTGAGGTTCAGTAAATGGGGGAACCCAGAGGATCTGTCCTGACCCTTCAATTAGGCTGGTTCATGAGCCCTTAAAACCTGGGACCTCTGCTGCAGTCTCATTACATTTCCTATTAAAGCGACTGGAAGATGCCTTGCAGGTCTGTCCCCAGCCTGGCACTGCCCCAGTCCCACTCTGGCCGTGACACCCCACTCTGCACACTGGCAGTCAGTGGGGTTCAGTAAAGGGAGGAACCCACAAGAACTGCCCTCACCCATTAATTAGGCTGGTTCAGGAGCAGGACCTCTGCGACAGTGTCATTAAAAAAACACTCACAATTATATTCATCATATTATTTTTATATAATATAATTATACTTCGGCTGGCAACCGGAAGGTAGCCGGTTCGAATCCCGCTTGGAGTGCATACTGTCGTTGTGTCCTTGGGCAAGACACTTCACCCACCTTTGCCTGCGTGTGAATGTGTGTGAATGTGTGTGAGTGATTGGTGGTGGTCGGAGGGGCCGTAGGCGCAAATTAGCAGCCACGCTTCCGTCAGTGTGCCCCAGGGCAGCTGTGGCTACAGAAGTAGCTTACCACCACCGAGTGTGACTGAGGAGTGAATGAATAATGCGATGTAAAGCGCCTTGAGTATTAGAAAGGCGCTATATAAATATAATCCATTATTATTATTATTATAGTTTAAATGGACTGCAAGACGGAAATAGGCTGCCCATTGTGTAATATGGGCATTGGCCACTAGATGGCGCGTACTTTCCAGATCTCGTTTTCTAATTAGTTTAATTAATCAATGTGCAACTTTTGGCAATGACGAGTTATGATATCCTTCTCAATTATATTTAATCTAAAGCTGTGGAAAATTTCATGTAGTTCTGTGACGTGGGTCACGAAAACCGATTTCTAGACACATTTTTGATGCTCGGCCACAGCCTAGTAGGTCAGTAGATGAGTGACAGGAATTCATAGGAGAGATGTGGGAGAGAGAGAGGAGAGAGAGAGAGGGAGAGGGAGAGGGAGGGAGAGAGGGGGAGAGGGAGAGGGAGAGGGAGAGAGAGAGAGAGGGAGAGAGGGGGAGAGGGAGAGGGAGAGAGGGGGAGAGGGGGAGGGTGAGAGAGAGAGGGGGAGAGGGAGAGGGAGAGGGAGAGAGGGAGAGAGGGGGAGAGGGGGAGGGTGAGAGAGAGAGGGGGAGAGGGGGAGGGTGAGAGAGAGAGGGGGATGGGAGAGGGAGAGGGAGAGGGAGAGGGAGAGGGAGAGGGAGAGGGAGAGAGAGAGAGAGAGCCACACAGTTCATGGGAGAGAGAGAGACACACACAAGTTTATTGGGGAGAGAGAGAGGACCAGTAGATTCATGGGAGAGAGACTCGGACAGAGACGCAGGAGTTTGTGAGAGACAGACATGGCTGTTCATGGGGGAAAGATACATGAGATCATGGGAGAGAGACACACAGGAGTTGATGAGTAGAGGCTCGGAGGTTTCATGATCAAGAGGCCCCAGGAGGTGGAGTATGTGTCAGTGATAGGGTACAAGAGGAGTGGCCAGGCAGTGATTAGAATGGGAGATGAGGCTGGGAGGTTGTTGATGTGAGGGGCAGTGGGAGGTTGGATGAGTGGTAGATTGGAAGTTGGGTGGGTGTGGCAGAGAGTTCGACGTGATATGTGGGCACAGGAGGAGGAGGAGAGCCTGACAAGAGAGGTGGGTACATGGGTATGATCTGCCCAAGTCAGGTTCCCAATACTGTACACCTCAGGCTGTGGGACTTCTCAGGCTGGTCAACTTTGCATAACACCAAAGCAGGCAGGCGTTGTGAAGAGTTGCATGAGTGGCCCAGCGCGCTGCGCCTGCAGAAACCCTGGCAGAGGCATCAGATGTGGACAGATTTCACTGCACGTGTCTGTGCTCCTTCGTGCGTTGTTGTATCCGACACACACACAGAACTCAACAGGAAACCACAGATTGCTACGTAACTCACGATAAATTCCTCCAGCTCCTTTACTGTTGTTATTTCATTAAAAGTGAATTGTGTCATGTATAACAATGTGATTCCTGTGATTCAATTTCTAGGCATAGCTCTTTAAAGTTCCAGCATATGACAGCACGGGGTATAAGGCAAACTTACCTGTGAGTGACTTTGACTGAATCCAGCACTGATTCACCAGCTTTACTGCCGTCCTCGCCAATCATGACATTTTCCACCGCCTCGCCAGCGGCCTTAGCCTCTCGGTAAGAGCCCATGGTGATGTTTTGCGGCATGAGTGACTCAAGGTCTGCGATTTCCAGGTCAATGTCATAGATCTCACCTTCCAGCTCGACTGAAACAGAGCGGATGGGCCGAGTGCGGAGGAAGCGGTGCTTAAATTCTGTTTGAGGGGAAAGACACTTTAATGCAGCTGTTGGCCATGCATGCGTGTTGCAATAGAACTGTGTAAACTGGGAAACTCTCAATGAGAATCAAACTTTTCATGTTGCATGACTTTGGCAATGGCTCCGTGCAAAAGTCTTCACCATCCACTTGGTGCACTGTTAGTGAAGTGAAACTAATCAAAAACTAATTATTAGAAAATAATAAGAACAGGCCAGTGCAGAACTAATACTGTTCGCATCCTTGTATCCCTTTGTCATCACCTTTTCCCAGCCAACATTAGGCCAATATGGGATTCACCATTCCTTGGTCACCCATTGTTGGGTCCTGCTCTGTTCTGGCTTTTTCTTTCCTCCAGTTCTCTTCCCTCTACTTTCACTCTGAAGAAGGGTCCTGACCCGAAACGTCACCCACCCTTTTTCTCCACAGAGGCTGCCTGAGCTGCTGAGTAACTCCAGCACATTGTGTCCATCTTTGGTACAAAGCAGCATCTGCAGTTCCTTTCTACACATACATGCTATCACCCTGTTCCCTGCTGTTGGGAAATCCTGGCCCACCACATTGCCACCACACCTTTAGATTGAAACTCCCTGGTTCTTTCAAGGGATGACCTGGGCTTGTGCTGGTTACAAACATCTACACAGACATTGCTACCTATCAGCTGGCTCAAATCATATGGCTGCTCTTGTCTAGGGATTGTGGCAGAAGTAACATAATAGCTTCGACTAAATGTACCCCAGTGGCTCTCCATTGGCAAACCGGAGGCCTGGAAATTTTAATCAAGTTTATATCAACATTGGAAATGAACTTCACGCAATGTGGACCAGGTCTTTGTGCCGTGACCACGGCCAAACTCTAATCAGCCCTGTGGCTGCAATCTTCACCCTGTAGCATAATGCCTGGTCACTTGCACCTAAAGTCTTGGATGCAAGTCAAGTTTTCAGAGAAGGGTCATTGACCTAGGGGATTTGTTCCAGCAATCGGGCCCACAATAGCTGCCATAATATGCAGGATTTTCTTATTGGAAGACGGGCGAATGGGCAAAGGGACCTGTTTGCCTTATTTCCCATTGGCCTCTTTGCAGTTCAGCAGGGAGCTCTGGTGTTCCCCACACAGTGGAGTGGGTCAGTGGACCATCCTTGCAATCACACAACACTGCCAGTCTGATGTGGAGCACCTGGACAGTTGATGGAGAGAGGCCCTATTGGAAGCTTTGGAAGTTTGCTCATCCACTGACAAACAAAATTCTAGTCAATATGCCACATGAGCGATAATGAGTGATTATTTTGTCTTGCTTCACGAGCACACAGCATTCTTCCGTGCATTCCAAGTAGCTACAGAAGAAGTTACAGAAAGGAGGAACTTCAGATGCTGGTTTACCAAAAAGGACAGAGAGCACTGGAGTAACTTAACAGGCCAAGCAGTATCTCTGGAGAACACGGATAGGTGACATTTCGGGTTGGGACTCTTCTTCAAATTGAAGGGAACTGACCTGAAACGTCACCCATCCATGTTCTCCAGTGATGCTGCCTGACCCGCTGAGTTACTCCAGCACTCGGTGTCCTTTTTAGCTCCGAGTCACTTGAAGCAACAGTTAAACCCTCCCAAAAGTCTACTTCGTATGTGCTGCCAAAAACAGTAACAGAAAAGTTTCACTGTGATTTGAAATGGAGCAAGAATGCTTTGCTCGGTGAATGCGACTCAGAACATCCCTCTTTGGAGTTGCACTGCATGTCGGCAAGGATCTGCATGACCAGTTTGTCTGTCATTTGCTCTCCAGCATGTGGAATCTGCAGTGAAAGTTGGCACTGATTAGCCTGGAGCTGCCCCCCCCCCCCCCCTCCCCACCCACACCAGGAGTTCGTGCCCAGGAGCAGTCTGAAATAAACTAATGGACTTGACTCAGTATTGAACAGTTGAGCTTGGCTTGAGTTTGCAGAAGATCTGACTCTTATAATGTTTCCAGCATTCCACTAGATGGCAGCAAAGGTCCATGTTTAGAATGCTGCTGCCTCTAACCCAAGGTCACAGATCGCTGCATACTCACTGTGGGTAGTGTGGATGTTGAGGAATTGTCTCTGGTTCCTTCTCTCTGATTGACGCATCCTGTAGCTATTGCTTGCGCAATCACAGTGATTACTGGCATAGGTCTGACCACGCAAACTTCTACTTTTCTTGCTGCCAGCGTGCACTTTGGTTGTGCCTTTGCATTTGTGGAGCCGAAGTCTTCCTGCAGAATCTTCAACGCATTGCCATTTCTGATTATAAATAGCAAAAAGTTACAAACCCCACTTATCACAAGGAACTAACATTCCATATTGGACAACAAAATTAAAAATGCTCCTTTAGACATACAGATAACTAAACTAAAACTAACTAAACAGTGTGGAAACAGGCCCTTTAGCCCACCGAGTCCATGCCGACCACCGCCATACACTAGCACTATCCTAAACACTAGGGACAATTTACAATTTTACCAAAGCAAATTAACCTACAAACCTGCATGTCTTTGTAATGTGGGTGGAAACTGGAGCACCCGGAGAAAACCCACGTGGTCACAGGGAGAACGTGCAAACTCTGTACAGACAGCACCTGTAGTCAGGATGGAACCCGGGTCTCTGGCGCTGTAAGGCAGCAACTCTACCGCTGCACCACTGTGCCACCCTAAATATACTCTCCTCTTTATATTCATCACATGATTTTAATACTAATTAGTGTGCAACGACAGTTTGCATTCTATAGCATCTTTAACAATTGCAAGACATCTTAAAGCTGCTTCTGGCTGCAGACATATTATTTGAAAATGGCTCCGGAATGAAACTGTGAGATATCAGTACACTAATGTTTACTTCATTGGTTCATTTAAAAGATTAGTTTAATATCACTGAATAGCCAAGGGATTTTGACAACATGCTAAATACCTCAACAGTGTGGTGTAACTTTGACACTGAATACTCCGGGATAATGTAAAACGTTAGTTTTGTTGGAAAGAATGTGCAGAATAGTGCTGATTTGCCTGAATCATATTCATGTAGTCCATGTGTACGAAGGAACTGCAGATGCTGGCTTAATCCAAAGATAGACACAAAATGCTGGAGTAACTCAGGCAGCATCTCTGGAAAGAAGGAATGGGTGAAGTTTCGGGACGAGACCCTTCTTCAGACTGAGTTTCTCCAGCATTTTGTGTCAATCTTTTATTTCATGTAGTCTATTCCATTCTCGACCTTCTTCACGACCACTGTAGTACAGATAAACCGATAGTAACACAGAAAGCTATCTTATAGAATCAGCTGTTGTAGACATCAAAACATTGCTAGAGTCATGGACGCATTCAGCGCAAAACCTTGTCCTTCGGCTCAATTTGTCCATGCCTACCAAGACACCCCAACTAGTCCAGTCCCATTTGTCCACATTTGGTCCACATCGCTCTAAACCTTTCCTATCCATGCACCTGTCCAAATGTGTTTTTGAGTAGGATAATACTACACACAGGTGTGGCGTGTATTTTGCAGCAAGACTGATTGGCAAAAAGTAAGCAAAACAGAACCCAGCACACTCCAATTTAGATTTTGTCATTTGTTTGAAAACAAATACAATTTATTCCTTCCATTGGAAACCGAATGCGTTTTTAATTGGATGCCTTTTTCTGCACCTGGCTCTCACATGACAGCAGGCGATCTCATTTCATTCAACAGACATCAAACACAGGGAATATTGTAGAGGTGGGAAGTATATCTGTTTACTATGATTTAAGGAATAGGGTTTACCATCGACAATCGGTTCCATTGCTTTCCACACAACTGACATCTGAGTGATGGGTCTGTCAGTAATGTTTTGCTTTTGAACTTGGGAACCATGTCAATGAGAGAAGCCTATTGGGCAAGTGAAAATCTTTTCTCCAAGTGTATTCACTTTTGCAGAGTTAGGACTTCATGATCTGAGGAATAATCGGCTGTTCATGTCCCAAATGCCTGGAGGTATCCTCAAAATAAACCTTCATAAACCTTAATAAACATACACCTTTCATGTTTCATGCTGTGCTTTATGATAGTTGGCAGACCAATTTCCCTCCTTGGATAAATAAATTTCTATCGTACAGTATCATAATATCTTGCAAATCTGCTTTTGACTTTTTCTCAACACCTGAGAGAATTACACTGAGATCTCTCTCTGAGGATTCACTGCTTTATCGGCCACTTAAAACATGAATTCAAAATTATACATGAATCAAAGCCATTACACTTCAGAGAGCCTGAGGTTTTCTTTCCCAAGGCTATTTATTTATTCTCATGTTCGTTAACTTTTGATGTGTGTGTGTTACACTCCAGTCTTCAACCAAGTGACCCGCCTCTGCCTGTACATAATTGATGGGAATGCTCTGTGAATAACTGAAGTGCACTGCAGGAGTCACACCTGGATCTCCCTGGCAGATCCTACTTTTGCCTGTCCCTCAGCCACACATCAGCAAATTTGTGTCTTGGTATCATGTTGAACCATAACTGTATTTCATTTGATGTGGAATTTCATTGTCCCATCCGGGACATATGACAATAAAACACTCTTGACTTGACTCTTGACTTGATTAATATTTTTCAATAACATTCAGGAAAGGTGGCACAGTGGTGCAGCGGTAGAGTTGCTGACCAAAGGGCCTGTCCCGCTTAGGCGACTCTTTAGGCGACTGCCTGGGACTAGTTTTAATGGAATTTACCTACGACATCTGGCGACAACTTACGACAAGACCTACGTCGATCTACGACAGCAAAAATTGTCGCCATTGTCGCCGAAAAAATGTCAACATGTTGAAAATTTTGCGCAGTTGCCTGCAGTCCCTAAAAAAAGCGGCAAAGTGGGGCAGGCCCATTATAGCGCTTGCAGCACTGAAGACCCGGGTTCAATCCCGACTACGGATGTTGTCTATGGAGTTTGTACGTCCTCCCCGTGACCTGCGTGGGTTTTCTCCGGGATCTTCGGTTTCCTCCCACATTCCAAAGTCGTACAGGTATGTAGGTTAATTGACTTGGTGTATGTGTAAATTGTCCTTAGTGTGTGTAGGGTAGTGTTAATGGGCCGAAGGGCCTGTTTCCGCGCTGTATCTCTGAACTAAACTGAACTAAAAATACAATCTGAGTAAGGCACCATTATCACCCACATATACTCTGAAGCTCCCAGCTCAGAGCTGCTAGTGTCCTGGGCCCAGGGTTATATCTTCTTACACCTGCCATATTTTCGGTCCTATACGTGAACAACAACAACAACACTCCTAAAACAAAACACGCCGTCCACCATCATACGCATTCACTGCTTAGGAGATGAAGCACTATAGCTGCAATATGTATTAGCTACACAATAATTGATGCAAGGAACTCCAGCAATTCACGTATCTGGCAGAAGGGAACAGAGCTAGTGATGACAGTGAGGCATAGCAGATCTTGATTCAGTCTGACCTCCGTGCTTTCTTCCTGTGATCACATGGGTTTTCCGGGTACTCTGGTTTCTTCCCACTTCCCGAAGATTTGCTGGTTGGTAGGTTAATTGCTTACTGCAAACTACCTCTTGTATCCCCAGTGGAGTTTATGGGATTTTGAGAGGGATTCATGGGGAGAGGATTGACAAGATTGCTCTGTGACCTATCATAGATTCAATGAGTCATACAATGTCCTGCTGTATCATAAATATCTCTTCTAAGCCACACATCAGAGCCTAACGGGAGTGCATGCTTGCCTCTTCCTACCTGTCAAACCTCCACTTTCTTAGAAAATGCAAGAGGCCTTGAATATAGATGTTGCTGGAAAACCCCAAAACTGAACAGTTTCAATCTAAGTGTTACATCTTTAAACTATGATTCTTGCAATTAGGAGAATTACAAGTTCCTATCTCTGTCCTAACTGTCATTCCTACTTTGGCACAGTTTAAATTGGATGCATCCAAGCCAACAGAATGATATCACCATTCTCTTGAAGGAAGTGGGATCAGGGAACAGGCGCTGGCCTTTCCGGCTGTGCCAATATCTAATAAATGAATTTTATATAAAAATACATTTCACAAGTTTCCGTAAGTGCATTCTTGATATAGAGATGTCCTTTTAGCCTCATTTCAAACTGTTTAGCCTGAACTCACACCTCATACAAAGAATGAGGGTGCATGATGTTCTGAATCCTATTCCATCGCACAAATAGGTGTTGTGGCACGCAAAAACATGCAACACATCGGCATTGTGATAGTGCATCAAATTCCAACAAATTCCTTTTTTGTGCTGGAGAATGAGCCAACTTCGGATTTGAAGCATGAGTTTCCCGAAGTCAACTCTGACAGATATCTCCCACCTCACATATAAACACAGGAAAGAGCAAAAGAAAAAATAGTGCAAGGCGCCTATTAGTTTTTATCTGTTAATTTTTCCAGTTTTCTGCTTATATTACCTGCACATTCACATCCAAAAAGTGAATTGGAAAGATACCCCTGAGCTTCTCTTACCTTATTTGTCTATTTCCACATATCCCAGTCTCTCCCATGTGCTCCCCTCATACCTCATTTTCCCAGCTTGTAACTGCTCTTTTCTCCATTTCTGCTCTCCTCCTCTTTTTGCTCTCGACTTTTCTTGCAATGTTCCTTTTTCTCATCCAGCCATTAGTTCCCTGCTATTTTTTCAATGCTCTCTCATCGTTTACAATCCCATCTTCTCCTCTCTTCTGGCTTTGCCTCATTCCATTCCTTTCCTTTCCATTCTTCAGATGTTCCCTTCTGCTCTTCTCTCTTTCCGAGCCCCCTCCTTCCATGGCTCTGAACCAGATCTCACTAAATTTGTGACACTTTCTCATCTTGACTTTGATCCTCCCTATTTCTTCCCAATCTTCCATTTGGCAATCTTGTTCCTCTCACCACATTCCAACTCTCTTCTACTTCCCAAATGTTCCTTTCCCCTTCTGCATTATCGCTTTTTAATTTGTTCTTCTCACCTTGTCCTTTCGCCCTCTATATTCCTAACTTCTACCCCTCTTTTCTCTTGTTATGAAAGGCCAAGCTATCTGAAATTGTAATTCTAGGCTTTGAAACCAAAGTGAGTTTTCTTTGGCTTTGAACAGCAAAACATGGATGTTGAATCAGATCCAGGTATTTTATTTCTGTAATTGATTTTAATGATTTATTATGCAAGATTTTAATCCTTGCCTTTTAATCCCACTACAACCTTTTACATGCCATTTATAATTGCTTCTCAGCATGAATGTCATGCAAGTTAAGATCATTAATCACAGTCAATTGGAATTAGCAAAAGCATAATATACATAATCATACCATATACTGTAATTGGAAACATGGACTCATGTATATTGTTTCTTTCAAGAACCACACATCCAAACGAGTGAACACGTTTCATTCCAGGCATAAGTTGATTGTTGTGGTCAACTCGCATCCAGTGAGAGTTTAGTTTAGTTTAGTGATACAGCGCGGAAACAGGCCCTACGGCCCACTGAGTCTGCACCGACCAGCGATACCCATACGCTAGCACTATCCTACACACTAGGGACAATTTACAACTTTAACGGAGCCCATTAACCTATAAACCTGTACGTCTTTGGAGTGTGGGAGGAAACCGGAGCACCTGGAGAAAACCACGCAGTCACAGGGAAAACAGACAAACTCTGTACGGACAGCACCCGTAGTCAGGATTGAACCCGGGTCTCTGGCACTGTAAGGCAGCAACTCTACCACTGCGCCAATCGGCCCAATAGAGAGAGCACAATTATTTTCATCCTTTTTGTTTTCAAATGATCCAAAGAGTCTGCCATGAAATATTACCTTATTGCAACATATTTCAAGTAAAATTTCCACCAAATTAAATGTAACTGCTGAGAATATGTGATATAAAATATTTTAAGTTGATTCTTACCTGCACAGACCTATTCAATGCTGTCACAGACTTTTATTTTTTAACAAGTTTTAGTTTGGAGATTAAATATTTTACAAAATAATTATTTTCAATACCTTTTATTCTCCCAAAAAGAACAGTTAGTAAGTACACGGGACCTGAGCTTATTCCTTCAGAAACAGTCCCTCAGTCTGAAGAAGCTTCCCAACCTGAAACATTGCCCATCCATTCCCTCCAGAGATGCTGCCTGAACCACTGAGTTACTCCAGCATGTGTTTTGCACATCATATCCTGATTTGCTGCTGGATGTTTTGAGAAAGGAAGCTGATTTGCAGATTTCTTCCTACAATCATCCTTCTATCAATCATGGTCTTGAAATGTTTAATTACTCAGCTACTTGGAGAGAAAGTTCAAGATATTTATTTGCCTATGTACGAAAACACGCTGCCTTTTGCCTCTTTCCCCAATTATAGGATTGCTCATTGTTCTGTCTTCTTCCACTCCAATCCAATCATTTCTCTGTTCCATGAAATCCCTTGTGTTGGAAGGAACTGCAGATGCTGGTTTAAACCGAAGATAGTCACAAAAAGCTGGAGTAACTCAGCGGGTCAGGCAGCATCTCTGGAGAAAAGGAATAGGTGAAGTTTCGGGTCGAAACCCTTCCATGAAATCCCTTCACAGTTTTAAACAGCTCAACTAGACTATGCTTGTGTCACCTGCCTGATAATTTTAACATCTTAGGACCCAGTGTGGACCTCATGGCTCTGACTTACACCTCTTCCTGGTCAAGCATCCTATCCACGTTTAGAGCTAGGCTAGAAAGTGAATGAAGTCAAAAGAACACAAAGTGCTAGAGTAACTCAGCAGGTCAAGCAGTATCTCTGGAGTAACATGAAGTAACCTATCCATTGACCTGTTGAGTTACCCCAGTCCTTTGTGTCCTTTTGTGTAAACCAGCATCAGCAGTTCCTTGTTTCTACAAGTGAATTAAGTCATCCAGCTAAGGTTGGAGGACAGGCAACTGTAATACAAACTCCTGCAGTGTACACCCAAGCACCAAGTCGTGTAAACTGCTGATAAATGATAACTGCTGATAACTATCTACTAAATGATCAGCATTTGACGGCACTGGGCCTGTACTCGCTGGAGTTTAGAAGAATGAAGGGGCACCTCATTGAAACGTAGTGAAAGGCTTGGATAGAGTGGAAGTAGAGAGGATGTTTCCACTCGTGGGAGAGTCTCAGACTAGAGGTCATAGCCTCAGAATTAAAGGATGTTCCTTTACAAAGGAGATGAGGAGGAATTTATTTCATCATTGGGTGTTGAATCTGTGGAATTCTTTGCCACAGTAAGCTGTAGAGGCCAAGTCAATGGATATTGTTAAAGAAAAGATAGATAGATTCTTGATTAGTATGGGTGTCAGGGGTTATGGGGAGAACACAGAATGGGGTTAGGAGGCAGAGATAGATCAGCCATGATTGAATAGTGGAGTAGACGATGGGCCAACTGGTCTAATTCTGCTCCTATCACTTATGACCTTATGACCTAAACGTCTTGGGCTCTTTCACCTTTGAGTTTGGTTATTAAACATCATTCATTAACTATCCTTGCCACTTAGTTTCTTTTTCCTAAATGTGTTTGCTCGAAATATGATGCACTCATTTATACACTTTATCTACTTAATTCTGTAGTTTCTCTCAACCCTTCAAACTCCAGTTTGGCATCATGTGAATTTTAGTTGGTGTTGTGTTTCTCATTCCAAGTTACTTCTGTAAATTGGAAGCTTGTGTTGTTCCAAAGCCTTGCTCCACAGCACCTTACTCAGTATCTCTCCAATACCTTAAAACAATTCCTCCTATAAGAACTCGCATTAAATCTCTGCTACACTAATACAGGTTTTAACCACATCACTTAGGTGAATATTGTGATCAGGATCAGGCCAGCCTTGCGTGTTTGTATAATATTTAAAGGGGTTTTATCACTTCAGTGGGAAGCAGCGTTCTTGGCTGAGTTCCTGAAACATCGAGTTCAGAACATAGCTATTATAATGGCGTTGCTGTTGGTTTTTCGGCAATTTGGTGTTGCAACAGATGTCGAGATTCCTGCATTGCGATCTTCAGCCAAGTGCTTTGTATTATTTTTCAACTTTTTTTAATGTGTGAATGAAAATGTAATTATATTCTTGAAACACCACTTTCCGCACTCTTTTTTTTGTTGTTTATTTCTTCTTTGTTAATCATTTCTGGTAAAAAAAAAACTAGAACTCAAAAGTATTTTTTACCACCATTTTCTAGACAACAGAACTGCTAAGAGCCAAAGAGTCATAGACTCATACAGCATGGAAACAGGCCCTTCGGCCTAACTTGACCATGCAAACCAAGATGCCCCATCTAAGCTGGTCCCATTAGCCAGCATTTGGTCTATATTCCTCTGAAGCTTTCCTATCCATGTACTTGTAAAAATGCCTTTCAAATGCTGTTATAGTATCTGCCTCAAATGCTGTTATAGTATCTGCCTCAAATGCCTCCTCTGGTAGCTCGTCCCATATATCCTCCACCCTCTGAGTGAAAAAGTTGCCTGTCAGGTTCCTTTTAAATATTGCCCCTCACACCTTAAACCTATGTCCTCTAGCATTTGAATCCCACACCCTGGGAAAAAGACTCTGTGCATTTATCCTGCCTATTCCCTTAATGATTTTATACACCTCTATAAGATCACCCCTCAGCCTCCAAGGAACAAAGTCCAAGCGTGCTAACATCTCCCAAAAGCTCAGCCCCTCTAGTCTTGGCAACATCCTTGTTAGTCTTCTTTGCACTCTTTCCAGCTTAATGGTACCCTTCTATATCAGGGTAAGCAAACCTGAACACAGTACTCCAAACAAGGCCTCACCAATGTCTTGTATAACTGTGACAATATGTCCCAACTTCTATACTCAAAACCCTGACCGATGAAGTCCAATGTACCAAAAGCTTATCTCCCTGTGAAGCATTTTCAGGGAACTATCCATCTGCACCCCTGGATCCCTCTGCTCTGTAACACTCCCCAGCGCCCAAACATCCACCATGAAGCTCTTGCCGTGGTTTGACTTCCCTTCCTGCTCTAGTTTGACTTTGTAAATGTTTACTTTGCCTCTTGGCCATAAAACTAGTGCCATCAAAGTTCCTGATCCAGAAATAAAGGATATTTGCCCTTATTGAGCAGGTATGTCAATACTTGGATCATTTTATACACAACCAGAACTACAACCACTTAGCTGTTTGCTTCTGCTGCAGGAACGTTTAATTGATAATTATTTGGTATAATTCAGGTATACCCATCCTACCCAACCTTCCTTAGTAATATCAATTGTAGGTGGCCACCTCAGGTGCCTTGACAGTTGCTACTGGAAGAAGTCATTTTCATGCACTTGTCTCAGAGCCATTGTAATGCCTCTCAGACTTCTATCACACCCTTGGAAATAGGCTTTGAAGGCAGAAAATGTGATATCATTGAAAAAGCTAGAAAGTTGTGCAAAATATTCACAGGAAAGGTATAAAAAGATGACAGACTGGTTTGGTGCTTGTTATGATCAATTTAATTTCCCATGATTTTCTATTTGAAGAGTTTACTTACAAGTTATTTTTTTCCAGTGTCAAAACAGGGAACTAAGTATTGCAAGCAGCAAGCAATATATCAAGGCTGTGACACAATGACTCACAGAGACTGAAGCAGAAAATTACTAACTGCTACACAGAACCACGGGAGCTCAATACTTTGGGGATAATCCTTTTATAATGGAAGTATTCAGGCGCTTTTTATCGTTAAACACACTTGGTGCTCGTAGGTCATAGAAAGGAATGTAATAAAGTCCGCTATTGTGGTTTACTACAAAAAAAGTTTCTAGTAAGGCATTTCAACACAGAGAGTATTTACCACTCGCTTCACCAGGATAGCAGCAGAAATTGACCACTTTTGGCATTGCTCCATGTTTGTCTCTGTGAAAGGATGACTTCCTAAGATGGTCCTTAGCTTCTGAACTGTTAATATATTCTTGTAATTTACTGGAAACAATTGTTATAGCCTGAAAATTGTAAGCTATTTGGAGATGTAATATGGAGAGTCTGAACCTTGCTCGAGATGAATGATTTCTTTGTAGGCTAACCATACTCTGCTACTTCAACCCAGCGTCAGAATGTTTTGTTGAGCAGCAGTTTGAGGTGGGAGCTGCTCAACAAAACATGCACAGTTCACCCATTTGTAGGAGGCTTCAAATATCCAAAGCAGTAATCCTACCAGGCTCGTTGGCAAGGATAGACAATCTGTTAAAGAGTCGATGGGGTCAGGAAAAGCACATGTGTTCCATTGGAACAAAGCCTACCAGGAGAGGAGCAAGTGCAAGCTGAGGAATGGATGATGTTTCGTGTCAAGACAATTCTTCAGTCTGAAAGAAGGGTCTTGACCCGAAACGTCACCCATTGCTTCTCTCCAGAGATGCTGCCGGTCCCGCTGAGTTACTCCAGCATTTTGTGTCTATCTTCAATTTTTTTGGCCCCGCTCTGGGAGTAGAAGTGGGGGCGGATTCGGACCGCAACGGCCGTGAGCCCCAGGCCGAGCTTGGCGATCGTTTGCCTGCTTCTGCTGCTGTTGGAGGTGAGACGTTGCGCCTTGTTTGGCGAGGAGGTTGAGGTTATGTGAGAGTATAGTTGAGTATGACTTGAATGACACCATAGATGAATGCCTTTATTATCAAGCACATACTGAAAAAGCTGGAACTCCTTTCATTCAATTAGAAAAGGTTAAAAGAAGATGTATAATGTACTTAAAATATGATAAATATAATAACTAAAGTCAAAGAACCATGAAAGGAATGGTTCCTTTGAACTTTTGAACGGAGAGGGCAGGAGGGTGGTCGAATTTTGTTGGATTGGAAATTATGAAAGTTGACTTTTGAAATGCCGAGTCTTTCTGGCATTATCACCAGAAGAATAAAGGCGGAGGTTATTATGGCATAACACTTCCAACTAGAAAGAGTGGTTGAAGCAGAATTCATAATAATCAGTCATGTGCAGAGTTAAGTGCACAGTTTGTGTATGGCAACCGTTAGATAGAGCTCTTAAAGATAGCAGAGTCAGGGGATATGGCGAGAGGGCAGGAAAGGGGTACTGATTGTAGATGATCAGCCATGATCTTATTGAATGGTGGTGCTAGCTCAAAGGGCCGAATGGTCTACTCCTGCCCCTATTGTCTATTGTATCTGTGCCCAAGGTCCAAGGACATTATGAAGCAAAGATGAGAAATTAGGTGGGTCCTGAGTGGGGATTGGTGCATGGGGGAAGGAAAAAGGTTCTGGTACTATGTGAATCAAAGATACAGTCAGCTGGCAGAAGTGAGATGTGATGTTATTGAATGTACCCCTTCTAGAGACCCAAGTTTAAGTCAAGACTTTAAATTCTATCTGTTAGAAGTATCTACTTTGAAATGTATCAACTTATATTTCAAAGAATTTAATTTTACACAGTAATGTCTTTTCTAAAGGGGTTTAGCTATCAATAATGAATATTTCAAGCACCCACCCAAGAAGGTGATGCTTACAGCTAATGAAGCAGTTTAAAACATAGTTACATTATTTTAAATGAAGCATATTAAAATCTGAGGAGTACATTTTAACAGAGATTATAATTTTAGAGAGGATTTCCAAAACTCTAGTAGTACAGTTATTACAAACCAGACAAATTCACCGATGAGTTGCAGATCAATAAGTTATCCGTCGCAGAAAAAAGTCTCTGGGGAGATCCTACTTAGACCAAAGCGGAGAGTGCAGTATGAGAATTATTTTCCATAACTCCAAGCAACTCTTACTGATTTCTAATCTATATATTGTATTTGCCAGTCAACAGGTTAACATTAGCCATATGTGATAATTTGCAGCTGTATTCCTCTTGATCAGGTCAAACGAATGGGTAAGAGTATTAGTTCGGAATTTAAACTATGGTCAAGTGGATGAATTGCCTTGATTAGGTCCTGGTGGACAATATTGTTTCTCTTAATCAGGGCACAGTCAGTTAATAAGTATTGTTTCTTTTGATTAAGTCAAGAAGATGGGAAAAGGGTAGTAGCTAGAACAATAGTCATCTAGAACCTTGGTCAATTTCCTGTGTCGTGCTAATAAATTGAGATTAGCAATGAGCATTTATCATCATCATCATCATCATCGTTGATAACATCAACGGGCACGGTGCCTTACAATGCTATGTACGACAGTGATCGCAACTTCTACTGAAGTGTGGATGGCCGTTGGCTCACTAGGAGCGCATCTGCATCTGCCCTTTGACAGATCTTGTATTTGGTCCTGCTGGGGGGTCCACAGCCCCTTCCTCACTTGGCAAACCAGGTGGGGGAGACGGTTTAGTCGCCGACTATCCGACCATGGAGCAGGTAGCATGGGATTACATGGTACCCGTGGCGGTGGGAACTCCCCCCGACCCGACCAGTAACTATCTGTCAGTGAGAGTGATCCCAAGATGATCCAGTTGGAAGGGGACATGGGAAGGGTAGGCCTTTTCGGTCATAAGTACAAAGTATGGTGGTGGAGGATATCGGCACTTTAGTGGGGAAGACCTGAAGGCTTGGAGAACAAAACCGAGCTGTAAGGAAAAATCTTGCAAATTTTACCTGCAGAAATATATGTATTGTACTTGGAATCACAATCCTGGTTATGGAGATAATCTTTAAAGAGCTTGGAAATTGACCCCAGCTGCCTTAATATAAAGCCAACTTCTACATGAATGTCCTGCAGCAATCATAGGCCATAATTGCATCATAAAGTTTGAACATATAAATTCAGAGTGTATGCACTTATTCATGGATATTATTGCATATGTCTACACACATAGAGCCTGATTACATTTATTCCTTCTGTTTTCGATTCAACGTTTTGCATAGCACACAAAAAACATTTGCATGGAGCAAAACATTTCTGAACCAGGGTCTTTTCTGAAAAAATTTAAATAACATAAATCAGATAAGGCTTGCCAATATTTGTGCAAAAGTGTGCATATGCATGTCCTTATGACTCAGTTGTTGGAACACTTTGCTTTCTCTTTTTCAATTACCACTACAGAATCAGGGTGTTTATCTGAGGTGACTGAAGCTTTGATCCTTGTCTCAAAATAAATGAAAAATGCCCATGTCATTGTACAAAAGTATTGGCCTAGATTACATAGGTTCTTTGTGGACAAACAAGTGGGAACCATTCTCAAAGAATATAATGCAATTACATATTTGGTGTTGCAATAATAACTTCAAAAGCTTTGGCTTCAGAGTCACAGCTGCTTTTTATGTTCAGCTTGCAGGTGGCTTTGTGACATCTGTGCTTGGGGGATTGGTGGCGATTGCCCAGTGTAATTGCAGCTATAATTAAGTTTACAACCTGGTCTTTGTAGTTAATGCTTTTATGTTAAACAACTTCAAACTCCAACAAATTGGCAAACAACGGGCAGTAGCTGTGCAATTGCTGTAATCACCAAGCAACTGGCATCAAGCTTCAAAGAGACCAACAAAATGAATTGAACCATTGATGCTAATGGAGAATGACCTTTTGCCTCATTTCCTACAACCAGTCGGTCACCTTTTATGCTTTGGTTCACTAATGCTTTACACAATACATTTAATTTCTTGCCGGTATTAAGCTGTCGACCTACAACCGTGCGCTAAAAAGGTGTTGTTTATGATGGCGTTCTTTACCTGCCCAGGTTGTTCGCAAGCTGTTTGGTACTTTGCCTGTTGACAGACTTCTTTTACCCTTTCATACTTTGGAAGATAATTTGTTTGTTGGGCATCACCAGTTCCATCTTCCTTCTTACGGAGCAATTTGCTGGAAAAGGGAGTAAAAAAACATATGTATGAACTTCACGATTAAATGGAGCTTTCTAGCAGCTTACTTTAAGAGTTCACATCAGTTGCAAGACTTTAACTTCTGCCGGTGGTAATGAAGATATAGCAGATTTACTGAAAAGCCGCAATCAATTTTCAGTGCATGATCTTAAAAGATAAAATAATTGTGAGGTCCAGAATGCAGGCCATGCCAGAATGAAGATGTCCGTCTTAGAGAGAGGATGATGACAACTTATTTTCATAGTCATAGACCATACAGCATGAACCAGACGCTTTGGCCCAGTTTACCCATGCGAACCAAGATGTCCCATCTACACCAGTCCCAACTGCCCATGTTAGGTTCATTTCCCTCTAAACCATTCTATCCATGTGCCTGCCCAAATGTCTTCTAAATGATGTTATAGTACCTGCCTCAACTACGTCCTCTGACAGCCCGTTCCATATACCCATCACCCTTTGTGTAAAAAAGTCGCCCCTCAGTTTCCTACAACATTTTTCTCCTATCACCTTAAACCTATGTTCTCTGGTTCTTGTTTCCCCTAATCTGGGTAAAATAATCTGCATTTGTCCTATCTATTTCCCTCGTGTGCTTATATACCTCTCTGTATCAAGATCACCCCCCATTTTCCTACACTCCAAGGAATAAAGTCCTCGCCTGCCCAAACTCTCCCTATAGCTCAGGCTCTCAAGAGCTGGCAACATCCTCGTAAATCTTCTCTGTTCTCTGTCCAGTTTTTACCCCATCCTTCCTACAGCAGGGTGATCAAAACGGAACACAATACGCCAATTGTGGCCACACATATGTCTTCTACAACTGTAACACAACATCTCATCTTTTATATTCAATATCCTGACTAATGAAGGCCATTGTACCAAAAGCCTCTTGATCATCTTATCTACATGTGACGCCACTTTCGGGGAAATATGTACCTGCACTCCTTGATACCTCTGCTCTACAACACTCCCCAGCACCCTGCCATTAACTGTGAAGGATCTGCCCTGGTTTGACTTCCAGCACCTCCTTGACCGTAATGCGGTCTGTCCTCAAGATATCTCCATTAACTCCATTCCAAGTTCCCCAGTCTTCATGTCTTTCTTCATGGTTAAAACAGAGGATAAAATACTCTTTGTGGACCTTGCCCATCTCTTGCAGTTCCACACAGAGATAACTGCTTCGGTTTCTGAGGGCCCTGTTCCCTCTCTAGTTACCCTCTTTCACTTAATGTACTTATAAAATCTATTTCTGCTAGACCTATCTCGTGCCCACTTTTTGACCTTCTGATTTCCTTCTTAAGTATGTACCTCAATTCCCAAAACTCCGCTAGGGATACACGATCCCAGCTGTCTTCACCCTAGCCGGAACATGCATGCCCTGAACTTTAAAAAACATCCCACTTTACGGATGTTCCTTTGTCCACAAACCACCTACTCCAATCAACTTTAGCAAGTTCCTGTACAAAACCATCAAAGTTGGCCTTGCCCCAATTCAGAACATTTACTTGTTTATTTAGAATATTAACTTGTGTTAAGCTTTAGAACAGCTTGATTGAATTCACTTTAACATGTTAATTAAATTCCTGACAAAGTTGTCCTCTTTCTCTTGTCAATCTCATTAATTATTGTTTTGTGTTACATTTCCTGTTTTTTGACGATATCTCAGGTACATGTCATAAGTCTGAAGAAGGGTCTCAATCTGAAACATCATCTATCCATGTTCTCCAGAGATGCTGAGTTACTCCAGCACTCAAGAAATGGTCATCCAGTCAACTGTCTTGGTGATAGTGGGACTCTGGCTATTTATTCAAGTGGAGTTGGACAGGATAGAAAAGATCTTGTGCAATCTGACTGCTTGCGTGGTTTAGTTTAATTAGTTTATTGTCACGTGTATCGATGTACTCATCGATACACGTGTATTCATGTTGTATTGACACGATGTATTCATGTTGTGTTTTCTGAATTTTGTTGTTGTCTTTTTTTGGATCGAATTTCTGTTTTTAATGTGTGTATTTGTGATGTCTTTATAACTTGTTTTACTCTGATTATATGTTTATATGTTTATATGTTTCTTAAATTGTAAGGTGTCCTAGAGACCTCGGTATTAGGCGCCCTTAAAATAAAATCTATTATTATTATTATTATGTACAGTAAACAGATTGTGTGCTATCCACTAAGCGGAAAGACAATACATGATAGCAAGCAAGCTGTCCAGAGTATACAGTTACAGGATCAAGGGAATAATGTTTAGTGCAAGATAAAGTCCAGTAAAGACCAATTAAAGATAGTCCGAGGGTCTCCAATGAGGTTGATGTAGGTTAGGACCACTCTCTAGTTGGTAATGGTATGGCTCCATTGCCTGATAACAGCTGGGAAGAAACCGTCCCTGAATCTGGAGGTATGCGCTTTCAAACTTCTGTACCTCTTGCCTGATGGGAGAGGGGTGAAGAGAGTGTCCGGGTGAGACTTGATTATGCTGGTGTTTTTACTGAGCCAGCATGAAGTGTAAATGGCAATACAAGTAAGTGGCAATACAATTTAAAAGCCCTGTCTAGTGCAACACATAGCAGCCCTTAATCTGGTAATGGTCCCTTAAGGGATAATGGATTTACACCAGGCAACCCCTATTAATGGTTGATGGGAGCCCAGGGGAAATAATAATCCCATTCGAGACCCAAAGATTATGCCTATTGCCTGGACCTTCACAGTGATTGTGATTGTTTGGCCTTCTCGTCCAACCAGCAACATCTGAAATTAAATATGGGGGAATTGGCTGTGGTATGGTCATGTTTCTTTGTTTCACAGATGAGTGCTCCAAATGCTCTTTGCGGAGATGACTATAACCTGTTTCACTTGTGTATCGCTTGATTTTACGTATGTGTGGTATTATCTGATTTGATTAGATAACACACAAATAAAATTGTATAATAAAAATAAACTGTATCTCGGTACACGTGACAATACCAATACAAACTATTAAGCAGGCTGGCTGGTTCTGTTCAATGCATTCCCATTCATTGAGGACACTTGTCTAGGTTGGTGCAAAGCCAAAACTCCAGACAGTTGATTATACCATAGCCCAGTATGACATGATATTTCATCTATCTGAAGGAAAATGAGAAGTCAAATGGTGATCGTGTTTTATTTCTATAATGTGTACTGCCATACCAGTGTTGCTGGATCCAGTCTTTTGAAATCATTGTGAGTGAGATTGCAGCAAAATTTACAGAGCTGCAGTTACGTAGTTTACTTTCAATATAATCTGCGGTAAACTTGACAGCTGATTGATGCATACTGAATGAGGTTCGCTAATATAGGCACCCAGATGTGAACATTAGTTTATGTCATATTCCTTCTGCGTGTTAATATAATTGAAACAAGTTTCAAGAGAGAGCCTCTGGTCTTCAGGAGGGAAGGCTCGATCCAATCAAAGAGACTGGGGAGAGAAAGATCAATATCCATTATGGTGGTGAGACCAAGGCTTAGTGCTACTTTCCTCAGGCCTAATTTTAATCAGTGTTCAGCTGTCTATTAAGATGGTGCATCTTAGTCTCAGTGGAATATGTTAACTTTCATAAAACCAGGCGCTGTGAGCGATTAAGCCTCAAGGCCTTTCGATGTACACTTTGATTTGTGAGCTTGCTAAAATGTTCTATGACGAGGTGGAAACCTTGGCAGTTACAGAGGATAAAACAAATGGTTTTATGGTTGCTGCTGGCCAAGAAATTTCTCACACAGTGCTTTTCCTGAAATTACTGACTAGCCCTTATAGTCGCAAGCAAAGAAATAAACAAAATTAGAACAAGTATCATTTATTCAACACTGTCCTTGGGAGTACCAACTTTACATTCTGTCACAGTGTGCTATTTCTAATACCTTATTTCTCTGTTGTCATTTCTCTTGCCTTTTTGAATAATTGTGACTGAAGTTTGGCAGCAGGGGACTCGTCCATTGGAAGGGGCTTCTGATAATTAAGCAAGTTTAATCATACGGCAGTGATTAATTGAAGACGGTTATTGAGGGGACTTATCATAAAACATATAATGAATTTGACTGGCTGATTTTTTTCTTTGGTACTTCCATCACCAACTAATTAAGTTTACCAGTTTCAACAACATTCACTGGTTTCCGGGGAAAATATATATTTATTTCAAAGAAATTTTTAAAGAATAAAAATGATTGGGCACCAAAGTTCTCTCAGGTGTGTTATAAATAACGCCATTGTGTTTACCTCTGCTCCTCTAAGACCAAGGCACACAGACTTGAAATGGCATAGCTGAAATTGGTTTCCAAGTAATAGACTTGGAAGAGCTCAATGAAGGACTATCAGGTCTTGCTTCCACCAAAGAAAACTGCTCCCTTTGCTATGCTCAGCTCAGAATGTAAAAATAACTTGGCTACTGTAGAAAATTACTTCCTCCCCTTGTCTCTCATCTCCAGCAACAAGTATGAGCTGTTCATGGACTCCTTTGACAAAATCAAGACTAAAATCATCTGATCACTTGCCTCTGTAACTTTCCTTCTCCTAGCCCATCAAAACAAATTCCTCTTGGTTCCTATGGCCCGGCCCTTTAACCCATCTTATTCTATTATCTCTCCTATCTCTCCTAATGTTCCTCAGAGCTTACCCTGTTTATGAGACTAACCTCCTGCTCTGCAGAACCTACTCCCACTAAATAACCATGAATTGAACTTCCTTGCATTGTCAGTACTGTACCATCAGCCCCATGACATGATTAGCAGTTTAGAAAAAGCTTTCCTTGAAACATTCGTTGATACTTTCATTCTTCCAATCTACCATATCGTACCTATCTCCCTCTCCTCTCAAGTTCTTGAAACTGCTAATGTTTCCCAAATCCACTCTCTCTGAAGTTTTTGTATGAGCCCCTTCAATCGCCAGTTCCCATCTGTCAGTAAATAACTCTTACCACCAAAATAGCATTGTCTGCCTCTGATGGAATCTATTTCTCCTTATGTTTCAAATCCATCTGCAGCCTTTGACATTGTTGACCGTTCCATCCTCTTCCAAAGCATCTCCACCAGTGTCCAACTGGATAGGAGCCAATTCCTTACCTATTTTGCTTCAGCTCATCTGCTGATAAGAGATAGAGGGAGGTAGAAAGAAAGTAAAAGAGGAAAGAGAGAAAATAGAGAGAGAAAGAGAGAGGGGAGAGAAAGAAAGAGGAAGAGAGAAAAAGAAAGAAAAAGCGGGAGAACGAGAAAAAAAGAGAGAAAAACAGAAAAAATGAGGAAAGAGAGAGAGAAAAAGGAAGAGAGTGAAAGAGAGAAACATAGAAACATAGAAAATAGGTGCAGGAGTAGGCCATTTGGGCCCTTCAAGCCTGCACCGCCATTCAATATGATCATCCAACTCAGTATCCTGTACCTGCCTTCTCTCCATACCCCCTGATCCCTTTAGCCACAAGGGCCACATCTAACTCCCTCTTAAATATAGCCAATGAACTGGCCTCAACTACCTTCTGTGGCAGAGAATTCCACAGATTCACCACTCTCTGTGTGAAAAATGATTTTCTCATCTCGGTCCTAAAAGACTTCCCCCTTATCCTTAAACTGTGACCCCTTGTTCTGGACTTCCCCAACATCGGGAACAATCTTCCTGCATCTAGCCTGTCCAACCCCTTAAGAATCTTGTCCAACCCCTTAAGAAAGAGAGAGAGAGAGAAAGAGAGAGAGAGAAAGAGAGAGAGAAAGAAAGAGAATGCGAGGTACTATCTACTTTGGTGATAAAGCTTATTCATAGAATAGCCTCTTGTGTGTCTGCTTGAATAGTTACACTTCATCTAACAGTAACCATCCTCATCCAAAATAGCAAATCATTACATGGGATTCTGAGTTCTCCTGAAGGTTATATCACCATATATTGTTCACTTTATGTTGAAGAGGGCATTTCAAACAAAACAGCATACTTTCTGAAATAATTTGTTAATTTCACCAATAATCAACATTTATTCTGGCAACATCATTGGGCACCTTGGAGTCAGCTGAAGAAAGGGTGTGCATAGTTATTTGAGTTTTGTTAAGAATCTACAGGAGAATTGGGAAGGGAACGGGTAGATTTATGTGGGTGGAGGAAATCCTTTGTCCTTTGGATGCCTCGGGCAAACCTGCAGAGAACCCCTGAACGCCTTCACACAATCCAGTACCAAACTGAAACCAGGCACTATCTCTGAACATTTGTTACTTACTTGGAATTTACTTGGTTTCATTGGAAGTAGTACAATGAAGGCTGAATTTACCGATCCACAAAAAGTGCTTCGAAACAGTGCTTGAATGCTAAATACACCTTTCTGTTATTTACTTTGTATTAAAGATAATCAATAAAGAGCTCTGTAATTGTGCATTAAAACCACCATTAATTTGGTACCAAAGCAGTCATTCAGCATTGAAAAGGGAGCTGTTGTATTGAACAGGGCACTAGACTGTCTGTGGCACGTGTGGATCATACATACTTTGTGCAGCTCTGTGGTAAATACACTTACACCCTAGTGTAAGTCCCAGTGAATCCTTACTAAAACTAAAGAAGTGAACTGATGTTATCTAGCCATCCAGCTGCCCCCCACAGGTCGCTTTGCCAAGTCTGCCCTAAGACGACAGCATACTTGAGCTCTTACTCAAATAGTATGGTTGAGCCAAAGGTTTCATAAGGGCAGCCTTGTATGACCCAAATATTCATGAAAACTAAATGGATGTAGTTTGAACTTGACTCATTTTTAACTCGATCATGTTGTTAACTGGCCAGCTGCCCAAAAAGCTTCTCTTAAATGAATCTCTCTAATTTAAGAGTCTCAGACCAAGTTCAGTGTCACTAGCATAAGGTAATACTGATTAATATGACATATTTTCTTTGTAACCTCTGCTATTTTGTTTGTCAAATAACCCTTTCCAAAGGTTATGTGATGCCAGCTATAAGTGGAGGTTAATGCATGACTTTGATATTTCTGTTCTACTTTCCCATTTGGTATTTAAGATTTACTATTTGTGCAGATCCCTATCTGAGGTTTGTTCAAATATGTTTTTAATTCCAATTGTACAATCACATTTAGATTAGGACTAGGAATGTCTTTAAGTCTGCTCTCATTCTGCTGTTGTAGCTTCATCAAACGTCCAGCCAGCATTCTTGTTATGGGTGTAAATGGATTTGGACTTCACTTCCATGAAGTTTCTGGCAGTGGAGAAGAAAAATTGGTGACCCTCATTGGTGACCCTTGGACTATCCTTGTTTGGACTTTGCTGGCTTTACCTTGTACTAAACATTATTCCCTTATCATGTATCTCTGCACTGTAATGGCTCAATTGAAAGCAGGTATTGCCTTTCCGTTGACTGGATAGCATGTAACAAAAGCTTTTCAATGTACCTCGGTACACATGACAATAAACTAAACGGAAATTGAAATCCAAGCATGGTTCTGAAACTCCACATGCGGCATAAGTAAGGTGGAGAGATTAAAGTTTGTGTTATGAACTAGATTAATATTCTTAATGGTGCATTAACCTCAAAGAAGTTATATTGATGTGGTTACATAATTATTGAGAGACAGCACAATTGCAAATTAACAAAACCTGAGAAATTCTATACTTTGGGTAGAATCAATTCCATGACAGTTATGTTGACATTTGTGAAATACAGATGAACATCAAAACTACCAGGTTTAATACAGTCATACAATCACAAAATCTATATAATTAAAAGTCTTATCTTGACCACTTCCTGTTTGCACTGTGCTTTGATTTTAGAAAAAACGCTACCACATATGGCTGTGATTTTTTGGCCATCTTACTGTAGTGAAAATGCAATCAGCTGTGCAGGCCCCGAGGATTTTCCCATCGATGAAAAATAAAAGACTTATTAGTGTTTAAAAAATCTTGAGATTCTCTCTCCTGTCAATCACCGCCATGAAGGCCATGCCCCTTCCGGTGGGAGGGGAGACTATAAAACCCTGAAGTGTGGGCATGGCTCAGTCTGACTGCAAGATAGTGAGGGAGAGGTCACGACTCTCTGTCTGAGCTGGGAAACTTCAGAACACTGTGAGTATGCAATGTACTTGAAAAAATGATTTGTTAGCCCTTAATGAAAATGAAATGAGTTGTTTGGCCTGCCCTGTGCTTGAAACTCCAATGGCAATGGAAATGAGGTGAAAATGCAATGAGCTGTTTGGCTTGGGCCTGCCTGTGCTTGAAACTGCAATGGCAATGGAAATGTAGTGAAAATGCAATCAGCTGTTTTGCTTGAGCCTGCCCTGTGCTTGAAAGTGCAATGGGAATGGAAATGAAGTGAAAATGCAATGAGCTGTTTGGATTGAGCCTGTCCTGTGCTTGAAAGTGCAATGGCTGTTTGGCTTGGCCTGCCCTGTGCTTGAAACTGCAATGGCAATGTAAGTGAAATGGAAATGCAATGAGCTATTCGGCCTGCCCTGTGCTTGAAACTGCAATGCAATTGGAAATGAAATGAAATGAATTGTTTGGCCTGCCTGAAACCAATAATCTCGGCCCACACGGCCCCTATTGGCCAAGAAACCAGTCCCTTTTGCCCCAAATGCCAGTTTTAGCCCCGGAGGAGCATTTTGGCCCAAAAGGCCTGTGCCAGGCCAGGAAAAGTCCAGCAAAAATGCCTTTTACTGAGATTTCACTCCGATTTTTTTTAAAGAGCCCCTTTGGCCCATCAGGACTGTACTAGCCCAGGAGTCCCATCGGCCCATCAGTAAGTATTCCCCCTGCAAGTATTAAACCTCGCCCCAGTATTTTTGTCCCTCCCTTCATTTGCTCCCTGTGAGGTCCAGGCCAGGATAGAATTTCCTCCTTCATTGCTGTGATCTGCAGAAAAATATGAAAAATGTCTAAAATGGATTCTCCGCCCTCTCCCCCTTCTCTCTCATAGAGTCTCTCACCTGTTTTGGGCAGAATTTCTGTCAGTTTCTGAGCTGCCAGCCCACCAGGCCTGAGTGACTGAGCTGCCAGCCCACCAGGTGTGAGTGACTGAGCTGCCAGTCCACCAGGCCTGAGTGACTGAGCTGCCAGCCCACCAGGCCTGAGTGACTGAGCTGCCAGCCCAAGAATCCATTCAGCCCATAATGTCCATACTAGCCCTCTGGAAACCAGTCCCTTCAGCCCACAACACCCATACTAGCGCTCCAGAAAGCCCCTCCCCCCCCCCACTGGGCAGCAATAACAGAATTGGTGGAGAAGTGGAATATTGCGTTGGGGGACCAGCCCTCCCGTGTGACCATGGGACCCAACGGGTCCCACTTAGTATAGTCTATACTAAGAGACTTTAAGTCTATACTTAGAGACTTTAAGACTTTTGCCTCCATCACAGTGAGGAGGTGCCTGGTGAACTCACTGTGGTGGATGTTAATTTGTGTTTATTGTGTGTTTTGTTATTTATTATTATATGTATGACTGCAGGCAACGAAATTTCGTTCAGACTGAAAGGTCTGAATGACAAATAAAGGAATCTCTAATCTCTATATAATTAAAAGTGTCATCTTGACCACTTCCTGTCTGCACTGTATATTGATTTTAGAAAGAATGCTACCATATATCGCTATGATTCTTTGCCATCTTACTCACAGTCCTCCTCCGCTGAGCAGGCCCCGAGGATTTTTCCCATCGATGAAAAATAAAAAGGTTATGAGTGTTTAAAAAACCTTGATATCCTCTCACGTGTCAATCACCGTAATTAAGGTAACGCCCCTTCCGGGGGGGGGGGGCAGGACTATAAAACCCCCGGTGCCTGGACGTGACTCAGTCACTCTGTAAGATCATGAGGGAGAGGCCACAACTCTCATTCTTAGCTGTGAATCAACTGAACTGTGAGTCTGCAATGTACTTGCAATAAATGATTTGTTAGCCCTTAATGACAATGCCTTGAGTTGTTTGGCCTGCTGCTCTGCCTGTGCTTGACACTGCAATGCTTTATTAGGTCCAACTGTGTTTGGAAGGAATACATGCTTTATTAGGTCCGACTGTGTTTGGTTCAAAAGTCCCGCTCATTTCGTGACTTCCGCTTAGTGGACAGGTCGCGCTGATTACGTAATTTCCGGTGAGTGCAGCGGTCGCACTGATTGCGTAATTTCCGGTAAGTGCAGAGGTCACGCTGATTGCGGAAATGCCGCTGACTGCGGAAGCCCCAAAGTGGAGAGGCCCCACTCAGCCGTGTGAGTATTCAACAAAGTTTACTGCCATATATATATGGTGTGTGAATCAGTGTGTGTGTATGTGTTTGTCAACGTGAGTGTGTGTGTGAGAGTGTGTGTGTTTGTGAGTGTCTGTGTGAGTGTGTGTGTGAGTGTCCGTGTGTGTGTGTAAATGTGTGCGTGTGTGTGTGAGTGTATGTATGTGTGAGTGTGCGTATGTGTGTATGTGTGAGTGTGCGTGTGTGTGTATGTGTGTGTGTGTGTGTGTGTGTGTGTGTGTGTGTGTGTGTGTGTGTGAGTGGTCTCAGTGACTGAGCTGCCAGCCCAAGAATCCATTCGGCCCACAATGTGCATACTAGCCTTCTGGAAACCAGTTCCTTCAGCCCACAACACCATGCTAGCACTCCAGAAAGCCCCCCCACTGGCCAGCAATATTGGAATTGGTGGAGAGGTGGAATATCGCGTTGGGGGACCAGCCCTCCCGTGTGAAGCTGGGACCCAACGGGTCCCACTTAGACTAGTAATTTATATTTTTGTGGATAATTCTCCATTCTACTCTTGTTATCTTATTTCTTTATGAAGATTGGGAAAACATGCAGGATGTATTTTGCTGAATTCTTGATGTAACTTACCCTCTCTCAATGAGGAACGTGTCACGCCAAATTCTGGCCCTTTTGTTTGAACGGAATCTGGGAAAAACATAATGGATGTTTGTTACACATGTGCACAATCAGGATTCTGTTCTTAGCTACAGTGCTGAACAAGTGCTGTTTGCTCCTATTCAGGTGACTCACAAATCTAGAAAACTGGCAAACTCCCAGAAGAAAATCATTTGTAATTTTCACCCTTCATTCAATTCTTAAAACGGTAACTGCTTATTGCTGCTGGTGGCTGCCTACAGAGCAAGGAGCCGCCATGCCATTCCCAAACTGACCTCTCGGAAACAATTTAAACTCTTAAAAGTACACTCACCATAGTAATCTCTGCACAGTAACAAAAAGGCTACTATGGAAGTGTGGAAAAAAGGGGGGTGGGGATGGCAATGGGTGAAGGGATTGGTCCAATGCAATCAGCCCCCATGACATTGTGATGCCTTGGAAATCAGAGGACCAGTAATGGCAGCATTTTGCACTGGATTATGGCAAAGTCTGCATGCAAAATCAGGGCCCCGTTAATTTGTATGTTGTTGTTGCCTTGTGGCAAGGTTTTATCTCTTGGTTTTACTGCGAGTTTTATGAAAATGTGAAAGCTACAACTTCCAGCTCTCCCCTTTCTTGATCTCTCTGGCCTCATCTCAGGGGTCAGACTATCGACTGAAGTTTACTACAAACCTGTGGACTCCCACCAGGCAGGCAGTGAAGAAAGCGAATGGCATGTTGGCCTTCATAACAAGAGGAGTTGAGTATAGGAGCAAAGAGGTCCTTCTGCAGTTGTACAGGGCCCTAGTGAGACCACACCTGGAGTAATGTGTGCAGTTTGGGTCCCCTAATTTGAGGAAGGACATTCTTGCTATTGAGGAAGTGCAGGGTAGGTTTAAAAGGTTAATTCCCGGGATGGCGGGACTGTCATATGCTGAGTGAATGGAGCGGCTGGGCTTGTATACTCTGGAGTTTAGAATGATGAGAGGGGATCTTATTGAAACATATAAGATTATTAAGGGTTTAGACATGCTAGAGGCAGGAAACCTGTTCCTGATGTTGGGGGAGTCCAGAACCAGGGGCCACAGTTTAAGAATAAGGGGTAAGCCATTTAGAACGGAGACGAGGGAACACTTTTTCACACAGAGAGTTGTGAATCTGTGGAATTCTCTGCCTCAGAGGGCGGTGGAGGCCAGTTCTCTGGATACTTTCAAGAGAGAGCTAGATAGGGCTCTCAAAGATAGTGGAGTCAGGAGATATGGGGAGAAGGCAGGAACGGGGTACTGCTTGGGGATGATCAGCCATGATCACATTGAATGGCAGTGCTGGCTTGAAGGGCTGAATGGCCTACTCCTGCACCTATTGTCTATTGTCCATTGTTCATTGTACACCTCTGCCCAAACTATCCCTTGATTTCTCCGTCTCCACCGCATCTGCTCCCAAAATGGGAATCTCCACTCCAGAACATCTGAGATGTCGTCTTTCTTCAGTAAACATGATTTCACCTGTTGCTGTGGATGGAACTCACCTGTATCTCCTCTGCGCCCCACAGGTTGGCACTCGCTCCTCCTTTCTCCACCCCCAGATAGAACAAGGATAGATTTCCCTTGGTCATAACCTTTCATCCTCACCAGCCTCCGTATCCAACGCATCACGCTTCAACATTTCTGCCACCTTCAATATGAACCCACCACCAAATGTAACTTCCCATCCCACCTCTTTCTCTTTTTTATTGAGACCACTTGCTCTCTTGATCCAAAATATTACGTTTCCCTTTCTGCATGTGTTACTTAGCCTGCTGAATGTTTCTGGCATTTGCATTTATAAAACATTTTTATTTACTGAGACCTTTTTAAATCTTGCTGTATTTCTAATTAACTACCCCTCAGTTTCATCTAATGTTTGTGAAGTCCAGGAATTAATCGTTTCAGCTTACCTATTTCCTGGCTTTTCAGGCTCCAGTAGTTTCAGGATAGATTTTCCATCCATATCTGCCGGAATATCAAGGCCGGCAATATCCAGGATGGTGGGAGCAAGGTCGATATTCAGAACAAGTTGAGAGATGCTGTTGGTGTAAGCACAATGATAATTAAAGAAATGCAGTAAGTTAAGCAGTTTCTCTTAGCATCTGCACATTTTATCTTTCACTTTAATTTTAAGGTAAAGATTTGTTCCAACCGAGCTCAATGGTGATGATGCTACAAAAACTGTCAAAAGAGTTGAATATTGTTCATTTTGTAAAATTGTAATAGGCATCATTTGTAATAGAACTATTTCTAGTTTAAAGAGAACTCATGCTTATCCTGTTTTAGTACTCCAGTTGAAGCAGCTTCCTGTAGTTAAAGTTCCTTGTCTTTCATCTTTTTCTACAGTGCGAGAAATTCAAATTCCCTTTCACGCAAGATGTTATAACCAGTCTTTCTTTTTTCTTCTACTTATCTCTCCACAGAAAGAGAGCCATGAGTGCGTGCACCTTCGGCTTGTTGGACTTTCCTGTCCCAGAATCAGAGACAACCCTGTGTACCAGCCCCACATCTGGGATTAGTGCCAGCAATTGAGAGTAGGAAAAGTTGAGATGGCCGCAGACCGGTCACATTAAGCATTTGTGAGGCTTAACATTTACGGTAGTGCAGGTCCAACTGGTTAAAACGACAAGAAAGTCTAACAAATAGGTAAGAAAACAAATGGCATTTTGGCCTTTAATGTGATGGAGCTGGAGTTTAAAACTAGGGAGGTTTTGTCACATGTGGTCAGGCTTTTGAATATTGTGTACAGTCTTGATCCCCTTATCTAAAAGATAATATGGTCGTATTGGAATATTCCACAGGAGATACACCAGGTTACTTCCTGGAACATGAGGCTGGCCCTATCCGTGAAGCTAAGTTGTTTGGTTCTGTATTCCTTGCAGTTTAGAAGAGTGATTGGGTGATTTTACTGAAAAGTATAAGATGCTAAGGGGGCTTGAGAAGGTAGATGCTGAGATGTTGAAGCAGGTAATATAACAACATGTAAAAGACATTTGAACCAGTACATGGATAGGAAAGGTTTAGAGGGATATGGGCCAAATGCGGGCAGGGACGTCTAGTGTAGATGGGGCATCTTGGTTGGCATGGGTAAGTTGGGTTGAACGGCCTGTTTCCGTGTTGTATGACTAATTCCCTCTTGGTCCTTGTGGTAAATTTCTCCCTAATTTCCATTTTCCCCTTTGAAAAAATAGTTTTTCACTGTTTGCCCTTTCAATGGTTTATTGACCACCTTTACTCTTTTCTTCCTTCTCTGCCCTTCTGTGATTCATTTTACAATCTCATCAAAATTTCTTGTGGAACTACAAAGGTTGTGTCAATTGTGACCATATTCACATTTTCCCACCATCTTCTTTTCTTTAAATTGTATTATTTGTTTTTTTCGCTCACTTCTTTACATGTTCTCATATCCTCAAAGGTTTTTTCATAATCCCCCTTCATATTATTTTAGACCCAATTACCCTTTATCTAGTTTATATCCACTAAAATGTAACTAACATCACACCATTAATAGTTGAAATCCTGGTTATGTTAATAGAGGAAGTTGTATAGAACTGATCTCAGCTGGTTCAATACAATTGCTCAGGTATCCTGGAGCTGAACTGGGCTTTTGGGCTGGGGTTTCCACTTATGTATTGATTGTTGATGATGAGAACTTGTGGACATGTGTGGAGACACTGACCTAGCTGCAACATACATGACTGAAGAGAATGCCAATACTATCTAGGTTCACGTATAACAAATGACGTGTCGGACAAAGTACTGCAGGACTTCTAACTCTCAATGAATCATTCCTCGGTGACAGTCATGACTTTGAGCAGGAGGGACAGAAGCGAGCATGATTATTAATCAAAAGGAACCTCCCCGGCTGGTTTGTGACAGGACACAGAAATTACATTAAGCCTCGGCACAAAGGTTTAAGAAATGAGGAATAAAAATCTGTTTTCTAAATTTATCCCTGTCGAAAGGTTCTATGAGATTGCCTTCTCCTTGAACAGCCCATTTCGTTCCACTCCATTGCATCTCCCAGCAGGATGAAGACCTTTTGCTGGAACCTACAAATAGTGATGGTCGACCCACATTATATCGCCATGGGTTGCACTAAATTAAATGCCAAATCCAAAAATTATGAACTGCAGTTAGAGATTAAAATGTTGCTGCTCATGCTTCTGGAACATTCAGGTTTTTATAAATAAGCTGCAAATGGCTCTCTTGTGACACGTTTTTCTACCGAATCAATAATCAATAGTGTTATCAGTTACATTTCACATGACTACGTTTTACCAGCAGAACAGAAATTGAAACTCTGCCCTAAACGATAGGTTCCCATGAGGGTGCTGCCAAGTCATTACTGATTCTATGTTCTGATTATGAGGCCGCTGTAAGGCAATGCTTTCTGAACGCTTTGCAGTCTTTTTATTCATTTATATTCACGAATTTGCTGCAATTAGGCTATTTGTTCAATTCATATCCTATGCCATAAAAATATCTCATCTTAATACTTTTTGAATTCAAATTAAAGTAGAATGATATTGCTTGAGAATATGTTCTTGGTAATTTGATCATATATATTCTGTTCTCTGGTGTCTATTTTTCCAATTTTCTCTCCTCCTCCTTCAAAGGGGGTTCTGGTTTTCATGGAGTGCGGAATCACAAGGGCAGATTACCCTTCAACATCTTGTTACACTTTGTGAATTACTGGTGATTACATATCAATGTTATTTTTTTTGTGTTATTCAGTAACATTTTGTTGAATTTATTTCTTGGACATAGTTTTGTGTTTGTGAATCATGTAAGTAGCTATAAAATAGAAGGGAGTACATTTTCATGGAAATTGATACCACTAGTCAGAAATGGTAATAACACAGACTATGCTATTTTAAGTAATATTTCCTCACAAGTACCATTTTGTAAGGATGCAGTGTCACATTTCTGATGAATTTGTCAGCCACACTCATTACGCAGTGTTGCAGATTAGTATGGGTATCAGGGGGTTATGGGGAGAAGGCAGGAGAATGGGGTTAAAAGGAAAAAAAGATCAGCAATGACTGAATAGACTTGATGGGCCGAATGGCCTAATTCTGTTCCTACCGCTTATGAACTTATGAATCACAAACAATGCTACATCTAATCTTTGTCTGTCAGAAGTGAAAAATGCTAGTTTATGGGCTGCATATACATAAACATCATAATCCCTTACATTGACCCTGGTTCCACATTAGGTCCACGAACAAAGAAAGGAACCCGGAGATCAAAGTCATATGGCATTGATTTTCCCTTTACCAGTCCAAATTGGCCAATGTGGTAACCGTGGTCTGCAGTGTAGATGACATAGGTGTTGTCCAGTTCCCCAGTCTCTGCAAGCATCTGGAATATCTAAATCATAGTGCAAGTTGTCTTAGTATAATATTGACGAATTGCAAATAATAAAGGAGAATAAAGGAAATGGTTTTACATTGAAATAGTCACTCTGCAGCATTATTTTTATAGAACAGCTGGGAAAACCAATAAACGTCCGCAACCTAGTTATTTTGATGGTTAACATCCCATTAACTATTAAAAGGTTCAATCGCGATCCTTACCCTGTTTACAGAGTCGTCCACTGACATCAGTGTCTGCAGTCGCTTTCTCTGAAGAATGTTGGTGAACTCCATGTGGATGGGTCGCATTGCGCCAGTGAATTGCATAATCCAGTGCTTATCCATGTTTGGAGCGTAGTTATAACTGGGCGTACTGCAGGCAACAATACAAAAAAAGGCTCAAGTCAATTAGCTTGCTTTTTTTCTTCTCATTTGTCAATTTCTGTCTGAATGTAAACACTATCGTGTTGCTTATTCTAAATGCTGGTAAGAAAAGATGAGCAAAATATCGACATGCCGGGTATCTGATCCACAATCAGTTCTCCTTCTGAGAAATCCACTTAGACTGTTTCAACTGCTGCAAGTTATTTTCATTTTGTTCCTTTCTCCAAGATGAACATAGCAGAGCTAAAAACTCTACAGGCATCATCAAGATAAGCCTCAGTATAGTCCGACCAACAGTAATAATGTAAGCTGTTCATCAATTAAATGGTGTGGCTCTATTTTGAGCAATAAATATCTTCTACATAATGTAGTAATGAGCAGATATTTTCATTCCAGCAGCACCACTGTACACTGGTGCAAGTGATAGAGCTGATGCTTCACACCACCAGAGACCCGGGTTCTATCCTAATCTTGGGCGTTGACCATGTGGAGTTTGTATGTTCTCCCTGTGACCATGTGGATTTCCTTCAAGTACTCTGGTTTCCTCCCACACTCTAAAGATTTGCGCAGTTTATTGTAAGTTAATTGACGTCTGTAAAATTGCCGCTAATGTGTCAGGATTGGATGCCAAACTAGGCTAACCATAGAACTAGTGTGAACGATTGATCAATGGTCAGCCTGGGCTTGGTGGGCCGAAGGGCCTGTTTCCATGCTGTATCTCAAAACTAAAATAAACAACTTACTTCAACAATCTACATTTTCTATTTTCATAAATATATTGGATTGTTGATTGTTTGTTGATTCTTGTTTGTTTTAAATGTGTGGCATATTATATTGAATTCAATTCCCTTAAAATTGATGCTAATTGCTTGCATTTCTATAATTAGAATTATGCTCATTTTTGCTACATCCAACAACCAAAAGATTTGTGAAAAATATTTTTATCTAACCAAATAATATAGTGATCTCTTAAGGATTGAAGGGAATTAGATTTCATGAACCTGTTGAAGGATGCATTGACATTTAAAAACTGCTGGATGAAGAAGGATTCAGGTTTTCACATTCATCAACTGTACTGGTTCCATTGTTCACTTGCTCCTCCTCCTACCTCATCTGCTGTATCCATTGTTCCTCCTCCCTCGACTGTCCAGGGACCCCGTCAGTCCTTTCAAGTTAGGCAGAGGTTCACTTGTACCTCTCCAACCTCATCTACTGTATCCGTTGTTCAAGATGTGGACCCTTATAAATCGGCGAGACCAAACGCAGACTGGGTGGTCGTTCCGCGGAACACCTTCGCTCAACCCACCTGAACGTACCTGATCTCCCGGTTGCTGGACATTTTAATTATCCTTCCCAATCCTACACAGACCTTTCTGTCCTAGGTCACCTCCATTGTCAGAGTGAGGCTAAACGCAAATTGGAGGAACAGCATCTCATAATTTGCTTGGCAGCTTACAGCCCAGTGGTATGAATGTTGATCTCTCTCTCAGATAGCCCCGGCTTTTCCTCTCTCTCTATCCCTCCCCCACCCAAGTCGCACTAGCTTCTCATTTTTACCCTATAAACAGCTAACAATGGCCTGTTTCCTTTATCATCATTACATTTTTGCATATCTTTCATTCATTGTTCTTTATCTCTCCACATCATCATCTATATCCCTAACCAGTCCGAAGAAGGGTCTCGACCCGAAATGTCACCCATTCCTTCTATTCCGAGATGCTGCCTGTCCTGCTGAGTTACTCCAGCTTTTTGTGTCAATCTCTGGTACGATACAAAGATAGCGGCGTTGTCTTGTTGGAGCAATCAGACTAAATTAAATACTCCCACAAAAAGCCTGAGGGAAAACCCCAAAAGATACAAAGCCTTAAGAATCCAGATCGGAGGCTATTTTTTTCATCCTAAGTAAGTTAGTTTAACAAGAAGTTGATGATGGAGCACTCTGAAATGGTTGATGAATACAACAGCAAGTTCCAGCAAAAGAAGGGATGGGTTGAATGATGAACAAAATAAATTACATAAAATGACTGACCTCCTTGAAAAAACCATATTCACTATAAATATGCTAAAGAAAGTTAGGACAAATTTGGGGAAAATTGCATAGCAGGCCTCATTTTGTTGGAAGGTTATATATTGGTTACTTCTTCAGAAATGTTGATAGGTTCTTTATGATAGTGCACAAAACTATTTTCTACAGGTAACCAACATATACAACAAAGCTTAACAGCAAATAGCCATGTCTGAAACAAGGCTGTTAATAGAACAGATCAGCAGTTACTTTGTTTAGCAAATCACGTCACTTAGAATTCAGAGATCAAAATCACTGCTATTACAATTCGTCAAGTCACATTTATTTATATAGCACATTTAAAAAGCAACTCTCGTTGGCCAAAGTGCTTTATATTTGTTATAAGAATAATATAAACAAACTACATACATATATACATATAGCCCTCGCTCAGAGGACTTCAAGAAAGGCTTGGGAGTATAGATACGTTTTTAGTCTTGACTTAAAGGAGTCGATGGAGGGGGCAGTTCTGATGGGAAAGGGGATGCTGTTCCACAGTCTAGGAGCTGCAACCGCAAAGGCGCGGTCGCCCCTGAGCTTATGCCTAGACCGCGGGATATTCAGCAACCCCAAGTCGGCCGATCTGAGGAACCTGGAGGTGGAGTGGTGGGTGAGAAGACTTTTAATGTAGGTGGGGGCAAGCCCATTGAGGGCTTTGTAGACATAGAGGAGGATCTTGAAATGTATACGGAACCGCACAGGGAGCCAGTGGAGAGAGGCCAGGATCGGGGTGATGTGGTCCCTTTTTCGGGTGCCCGTCAGGAGTCTCGCTGCGGCGTTTTGGACCAGTTGCAGGCGGGACAGGGAAGATTGGCTGATGCCAGTGTAAAGGGAATTGCAGTAATCTAGGCGGGAGGAGATAAATGTGTGGATGGTCTTTTCGAGGTCATCAAAGTGGAGGAATTGTTTTATTTTAGCTATCGTCCAAAGCTGAAAGAAGCTAGCTTTTACCACGGCATTGACTTGTTTGTCAAATTTCAGTGCTGAGTCAAATATCACGCCAAGGTTTTTGACGTGAGGTTTGAGTAGATGGGTAAGGCTTCCAAGGCTGCCTGCTATCATTTTGATTGAGTCCGAGGGGCCGAGGAGGATGACCTCAGACTTACTCTCGTTTAGTTGGAGGACGTTCTGGGCCATCCAACACTTTATATCCTCGAGGCAGCGGGTAAGGTTAAGCAGATTTGATTGGTTTTTGGGCTTCAGGGGGAGATAGAGTTGTGTATCGTCTGCGTAGCAATGGACGGAAATGCCGTGTCTTTCAATGACTTGGCCTAAGGGGAGCATGTACAGGAAGAAGTGAATTGGGCCAAGGATGGAACCTTGTGGAACCCCACAGCAGAGATTAGCTGGGGAGGAGAAAGAGTTGCCTATGTTAGTCGAGAAACTCCTACCTTTGAGGTAGGAGATGAACCAGCTCAGGGCAGTGCCACCAATACCAACCCCATACCGGAGACGGTCAATTAGGATGGTGTGGTCGACAGTATCAAATGCTGCGCTGAGATCAAGAAGGAGCAGGATTGCACAGTCGCCAGAGTCAACGGTGAGCAGTAAGTCATTATGTACCTTCAACAAGGCAGACTCTGTGCTGTGGTGAGCCCTGAAACTTGATTGGAAAGTTTCCAAGATAGTGTTTTGGAGAAGGTAAGGCAGAAGTTGACTTAAAATTACCTTTTCAAGGGCTTATGAGAGGAAAGGCAGTTTAGAAATGGGTCTGTAGTTGCTTGGCAAGGTGGGGTCGAGGTTAGGTTTTTTCAGGAGTGGCTGGACCACCGCATGCTTGAAACAGGTGGGTACAGTGCCAGTGGCCAGAGAGCTGTTGAAGATGGCGAGGATGCTGGGACCGGCTGTTGTTAATTACTAATTAACCGACAATTACTAATAAACTCCAAAACAGCCAGCATAAATGAAACAAAACTGGTGAGAATCAGGACATACAAGTTCAAGTTCAAGTTCAAGTTTCCTGTATTGTCATAGGAACTGCAAACGCAGGAATCTTGTGTGAAACACGAAGTGCTAGAGTAATTCAACGGGCCAGGCAGCATCTCTGGAGGACATGGATAGGCAATGATTCAGGATGGGACATTTCTTTAGATTTTATGGATAGGTGGCTTTTCGAGTTTGGACCCTACTTGTGAGTGTAAAAGGGTCCTGACCCAATCATTGCCTATCCAGCCATGCTTTACGACCTGCTGAGTTACTCCAATATTAATTTTAACTACCAATGGGGATAACATGGTCCTAAAGTAACCTTCAAATCTTGATTACAGAATTAAAGAACAAATTGAGGCACTTTTCCTTAAAACATTTCTAATGTATTCACATGGGGAAATAGAGTAACAAGCACATTTGCAACTGCATTTAAATTGTTAATTTAATATTTATTAAGATTTCCTTTTCAACAACCTGGAACTAATGTAGCTGTTAACAGGTGGAGTTTTTTATGTGGGTGCCATATAAGATCTAAGCCTGCCTGAAAATGCCAGGATTTGTCGCAAGTATCTTTTCCTTTGTCTGCATTGTTACTTTTATTGCAGCTAAAATAACATGGAATAAGGTCATATTACCCCCGTTAACCTTTGATCGTAAAGATTTTTCATATGAGGAATTTTTAGATACTCTCTCTCTCTGTGTCTGAAACTATCATATAGAACAGCGCCAATGAACTGACGAGACCAAAATAGAGGTGAATGCAAACATGTAACGATGCAAGGCACATGTTATCCAACGAAAACATATTTTTTTCACTGCAGCATTTTAATAGTGTGTTGTGAGTAACCACCAGGGATGTAAAATTATTTATTGTCATGAAAAAAAAAAAAATTTATTAAAAAAATAATTTGTATTAATATTTTTCTTTCTCTTAAATGATGTGAAAGAGAAGCTAATTTACAGTCCTGTAGGTTTTAATGTAAATATTCAATGCAGTGTGAACATCTTTCATTGGGATAGACTGACGCATTCATAATAGCATCACGTACACCTTAGGTATCATCCATTTGTTATTCATGCCTGCCAAGATCCATTAAATAGCAGGTTAAAAATGAATTGCCATCAGAAGTACATTTCAAAACTACAAACTAACATCTTCCACCGCTGCCAGAATAAATCCATTAGCCTTAAGTGGTTAAGATCGGTGGGTAAATGATGGATGATATACTGCATTGCGGTTTCCTTTTCTCATTTTAAATTAGACTTAAAGTCATCAGTCCTTCCCTCCCTCACGAGTAAGAGCTCATGAACTTCAAGTACAGTCAGATAAAAATAAACCGAATTCCACGTGTTGACCAGCTGTATTACTTTTAAATTGTAATATGTAAATATTGCTTGTAAGATATCCTTCAGGTCCTCGTGGGCCCAGAGCTTCAGCGGTGGCGCAGTAGGGACTTTTAACATCGCGGACCCCCTTGCCAGGGGTCACCGGAGAAGCGCTCTGACCGCTGGCCTATGGCCTACAACATCCTGGAGCCTTGGTCTGTGGAGCTTCTGGCGGCAGGCGTGGAGCGGACTTTACTTACTATCGTGGAGTGGGCAATCCCTCGCCGGGGAAGAGCTCCGACCGCCGGCCTGCGGCCTACAACATCTGGAAGCCGCGGTGGTGGTCGATTGGGAGGTGGCCGATTGGGAGCTCCAGGTGCTCGACCTGTCCCGACGTCGCCGTTCCGACCATCCCGACCAGAGGGCTTGAACATCGAGCTGTCCGTAGCGGCAACTACGGAGGGTCAGGGCCCCGACCACGGGTGAACAAGGGAGGAGGAGATGGAGAACTGTCTGAACTGTATTGCCTTCCACCACAGTGAAGAATGCTGTGGTGGATGTCTGTGTTGAATTATGTTGTGCATTGTGTCCTTTTTTAATTGTAACGCTGCATGGTAAATTACATTTCACTGCACCTTATGGTGCATGTGACAAATAAATTTGAACTTGAAATTTGAACTTGAACTTCAGAGGTACTGTAATTGCTGCTGTGCTGCTAAGAAATTATGAGGAATTAGATTGTTACTTTTTTAATCCTTTAATGTACTTTTGCTATCTTTTTATGCACAGCTAACCTATGAAACTAACTAAACCAACTCAAAGTGAATGCATTGTATTGCTAATATATCACTAGAAATACTATTTGGCGGTGAAGAGATTCACTGTAATTTTTAACTTGTGCTAATGAGCTCCACACTAACAGTTATTGGAATTGATTGTCAGAAATCTTATCCCTGGTAAAGATGGATGCAATGATTTCATTTAATATCTCAGCTCGGCTCTCTAGCACCACAAGAATATTTCACATTTGAAACTTCAATTGATCCAAGCCTTCTGCTGACAATTACTGTGTAATGTATATTTTTGTAAATATTTTTGTAAATATTCAAATAGTTCAAACACCACAGTTCAAATTTATTTTAGCAACCAATCTATTCGCATTACCTCCCTTACCTGCCGTTTCTCAGTTTTCTTCTATGTTTAGTTCACCAGTTTGGTTCCCCAGTAAATTCTGAAGCTGACATCTCACTAAAGCAGAAACAAGGAGCTGCAGATGCTGGTCTACAAAAAAAGACACCAAGTGCAGTTGTAACTCAGCGGGTCATCCAGCATGCCTGAAAGGTCTGAAAAAGGGTTTCCGACTGGAAACCTCACCTACCTGTGTTCTCCAGAGATGCTGCCTGAGCCGCTGAGTTACTCAACCACTTTGTGTCTTTCTTTCTCAAACGCAAATTATTTTCTATTTTAGTTTATCTTCCAGAGAACTCTAGCTTTGAAATCCTTTCCTTATCTCTCCCACCACCACGTCCCGACTCCCCCATTTTATTAGCATGTCTCTCCTTTTTCAAAACCTTCCATTCCTCATTTAATGATCTGATTTGATTCATGTCAATTCAATTTCATCCAATTGAAATCCTAACCCTAACCCCAATTGAATGGTTTCAGCTTTGATTTTTCATTGTCCTTATTAGAACTATTCCAATGTTCCTTAAATCCCTTCCCACCAAGAAATGGTCCACCTTGTCCAGTTTATTTCCTAGAGTGAGATCCAGCACTACTCCCTGCCTTGTTCAGCTGCCAAGGCACAGCAAGAAATTTAACACATATATTCTCTAAACACATATTTATTTGCTCTTCACACTTTGCCAGCCCAAATTGGGATAATTAAAATCCTTCACCATCACTGTAAGACGTCTATAAAATTCTATGTATTGCCTAAAAATTAGTGCCTGTATCGCCTTACCACCATTTGATGGCTTTCAATAAAACAGGGAGTAGTGGAGAAACGACTTTATAATTAACCAGTTCTGCACAAATATATTATTTCCTTACCAGTACTATAACCATTGCTGCTAAACTCCCTTTTCATTTTTAGCTATCTTTTCTGGTATCATGCACTTTTTGTTCCCATATTAATTATTGGTGACTGCACCATATGCTCTGTAAGGAGGCAGCAGCTCTTGAGCAGAAGCTGGTTGACGTTAAGACTTTAAGCATTCCATTACTGAAGACTGGGGAGCATAAGATACCCCATCTATGATCATTGATTCTTTATGGGGAGTGGGTTAAAGAGATACTGAGCCTTAATAGAAGAGAGTGGTGAAGTGGGCAGATAAGTTTACATGGGCTTTATCCAAACTCAAGCGGATACCCTGTTTTGGTAAAAGACAAGCAAAATTCCCTTTTTATTGTTTTAAACCATGGGCAATAATTAAAGTATGAATAAATCAGAGATCATGGTTGTTCAATTTAATTCCCTGTGCCAAGAAGACTCTTTGGCTGTAACTTGAGATTTGCAATGCCATTAAAAAACTATTTTTCTTGGAAGCCGTACCAGTCCAACAATGCTTGACAAAGGCAGAACAGAGCAATTGGGATGGTAGCTCCCCGACTTCTATGTTGAATTGATCACACTGTGTCTGGATGCTAACAATTTACTCACTGCTATTGTTGGTGCAGAATCCAGCCCAAGGCGTTTAACTGCAGAATCAGCAGGGTGTTATTGGGCTGAACCAAGCTCCCCTCCTGCAGCTCCGTAAGGCAGTGCCAGCCTTTCCCCCGTTGCTCTTTGGCTTGTGTCAGACTTCTACATCTGTGCATTGAAACGTGGAACTCAAAAACTAGCTTGGTCAGGGGCAAATGGCCACCACCTCCATTGCTGGACACAGAACTGAATCCAGTCTGCAGTGAGGCAAACTTGAGTAGAAGAACCGGATACGAGGTGCACCCAGAACCTCTATGTGACTCCATCTAGCATTACTATTCAAAATCTCCCTTTGCTGACTCCAAGTAACAAGCCACATTACTTGTTTGTTTGTATTCCTTTCTTTCAATTGTAATGATACAAATTTATAGCACTTTAGGATATTAATCACATTTGTTCTATTACATTTTATAAATAGTTTTTCTTTTATTTATTTCTTTTAAGCCTATTTGATCTTCAGAGATATTTAGGAATAGCGTGTCAACGAGCTGTCTAAACGCCTTCAGGACCGTTAAACTTTAGAGATACAGCGCAAAACAGGCCCTTCGGCCCACCGAGTCCATGCTGACCAGTGATCACACCATACATTAGTACTATCCGACACACTGGAGACAATTTACAATTTTACCAAAGCGAATTAACCTACAAACCTGCACATCTTTGGAATGTGGGAGGAAAGCGGAGCAGCTGGTGAAAACCCATGCGGTCACAGGGAGAACATACAAACTCCATACAGACAGCCCCCTTAGTCAGTATCAAACCCGGGTCTCAGCCACTGAAAGGCAGCAACTTTACCGCTGCGCCAATGTGCCGACCCTTCGTGGGCAGGGCTTCAGCATATGAAATCTCTGACTGAGTTTCTGCAGGCTGCCTATTCGAATATACTGAAGGACTGTCAGGCACAGAGGGTCAGCTTAGCTGTCCTCCTGTATGGGTTAGTGCAGGTGAGTGTGCATTGAAATTCACTGGATCCATGACTAATTCACATTCCTGTACCATTTACTTTCTAAATGTTAAACTTAATAAAGGTCCAGTAAAATAAATTATATTCTCCTCTAAAAGCAGGGAAGAAGATGAGAGAATTCATGAATAAATGCAAGATCACAGAGTCAGGTATAAATTTAGATTGATATCTGCACACATAAAAGCCTTGGAGCAACTAAGCCGGTCAGGCAGCATCTCTGGAGAACATGGAAAAGTGACATTTCAGGTCGGGACACTTCTTCAGACTGAGTAAGGGTCCCAATCTGAAACGTTACATCCATATTCTCCTCAGATGCTGGCTGACCTGTTGAGTTACTCAAGCACTTTATGTTTTTCTATGTAAAGTAGCATCTGCAGTTCCTTGTTTCTACAAGTTCCTCCTTTGCTAAAGAGTTTGAGATCTTCATTTAAAAAATCCAGAGTAAAACATTTCCTGAGAAATGGTAGCAGAAGTCAATGATAAAAGTAGAAAAAAACATGATATCTATAATCACTGCAGCTGTCAGAATTGATAATTAGATATAGCTGAACATAAAACATCCTGAGGAATAGAGAGGAAGACAGAAAATGTGGCTGTTAAATTGTGATAATATCATAGTGCTGGAAAATAGCATCCGAAGGCAGCTCCTTGAGCCTGTTCCATTTGTTGAATTGAGTCAAGTTGATCTGCATCTCAGATCCATTCACCAGCTTTCTTTCCACAGCTGTTGACAAATGTACTTAACACAATCTGTAAATTTCAGACTGGAATGTGTAATGGACCTGGTAACCATTGTCTTTGCAAGAGAGATCTGTAGATTTCCATGAGCTCTTGCATGAATTTAAATAGAGAAGCAACCAAACTGATCTGTTTCAATTGAGTTTACAAATGATAAACAACCAGTCATGTTGCGGAGAGCGCTGGGAGGTGGAAATGTAATTGAAAATAAAGACTATACTCAAACAATATATGTGCATTTTTAACAAGACTTTGAAGCAAGATATGAAGAATATTAGTGAAATGGAAAGAGGGATTGATTTTATTCTCCCATTTAATATTGTTTTATTGGTGCATCTTTGGTGCATCTTTATCACAAAGTAGGGTGATCCTTTCACCAAATTAACAAATTAAAGAGGCAAACTAGAAAAAAGTAAGTTGGGTTTATTGTATCTCACAAACTGCTGAGAGCTATAGGCCTGGAATCACTCTAGGAAACCAATAACATTATACCCTGTAGCCTAAGAATGCACACTTATTTATAAACTTTAATAATTTGGTGATACATAATGCAGCATATCATTTAATATTGCTACCTGCATATAACTGTAATTCCTCCCAGCTAGCTTATAAAACAGAGAGATCTGCAGCAAGCTTTGATGAAGGATCTACAGTTGAAATATTAAATTATGTTTCTCTCTTTGTGAAATGTAGAGAGCCTGTTTCATTTTGACACTATTTGCATTCTTAAATTAACGCCATTTGCAATTTTTCTTCAACACGTTAGTTCTGCCTCACTGAAAGGCAATGACATTCTCAAAGTCCAAATATGGTGTGCAATTAGCACATCATATCAATAAACTGCTGTCACTGGAATTTCTACTAAAAGTGTATTTCTACTATGTTCATATTTCTCACTGTAAGCGTTTTAACACCTGCAATTGTCAACATAGTAATAACATCCCATGATATTTCACAGGAGTATTCTGGGACAAAATCCGACACTGAGCTAATGAGGATGTGAGGACAGGTGACTAAAACGTACTCACATTGGAAGGTTGCGTGAGGGTAAGCATAAAGGAAGGAAGAAAGCTGGCTGAAGGGTCACAGGCAAATAGATGTTAAGAGTAGGAAGGAATGAAGCTGTGGAGAGCTTTGAACATTTGGCCTGTGCAGTGTCGCTAAAATATAATTAAAGATTTTATCTAGAACTAGAAGTGCATTTCTTTCAAGCATTGTGAGATTACATGTTGCGGGTATTGTCCGATTTACCTCTACTACAAGGGTTCCCAACCTTCGCCTACCCAGGGGGTAAATTTGTTGATTCTGGATTTGTACATATTTTTTTCACATTGACTGTCTGGTATACCGGTATCTGTTCATCATTAGTTGTTCATAAATAAGTGAAATAACATTGTTATGTGCTATTAAAGTTGCCACGGGTAAACGGGACAAAAAAGGTTGGGAACCCCTGTTCTACTCCATTACAGACATTGGACTTTATCTATGGAACTGTTGCGCTACAATGCTGAGAATTATGCACTCTGTATCTTCCCCTTTGTACTTGAGTTTGACATGATTAGATTTATGTACGGTATAATCTAATCTGATTGGATAGCATGCAAAAACAAAGGTTTTTCATTGTACCTTGGTCCACGTGACATTGATAAACCTTAACCTAAACCAGGGTGGTCACATGTATTAACAAAGGCTAATCGCAAAGCATTAACCTACTTTGCCAATATAATGCTCTATTACCATTGTGCTAAATAAACCTAGTGGCATCATCTAGATGAGGAGGGTGGATATGTCTGTCAGAAAATGGATATATTACGAAGTCCGACAATAACATTTGTTGATGGAGCTGTATTTGTAATGGTTCATGCACTGGAATATAATCAGAACAGCAAATATTTCAGCTTTATATTACATTGTGGGTATGCTGTAATAATCACTATAATTCAATGATCAAATGATACAATCCATATTTAAAATCCATTTGCCGAGAAAAATTGATGCCTCACAAAAAATGCCAGTATTGCAGTACATCTCTTGACTGAGTGGCTGGCTTTTCACAGACTCTTTCCAATCCTTTGTTCAAACCAGACACTTTGTCATTACAGACTAATAATAGATTTGCTACAGAAACCAGCTATTCACCTATTCCATTAAAATAATCCTCTTCCTCCAACTGCATCTTTGATGGTGTAAAGAAAACATGATCTAATCAGCCACACAGAATAATAATATCACATACAAAAGAAGACCCTAACTACAGCAATTTTATTTCAAAGATAATAATCCTTGGGCTCACCTGAAACTGAGTAAAATGGTCCATTTGACTACATCACTGGCATTTTTATGTAAAGCAGATTAATATGGCCAACATATTGAGTCTGAACTGGATCATTAAATCCATCAGTGTCATAGCAAAGGCATTTGACAACAGCTTAGTTTGCGAAAAGCTGCTATTCCGAGTACAAGGGATTGCCAATGGATTATTAAATTTTGAATGCGTGTTTGGCATTATGATCAGCAGTCCCTCCTGAGGTGTAACCTCTGTCCTTTAATTAATAACAGGTTGACAAGCAAAGCGATGGCCTAGTACAGTATGTTAATATTTGTACTGAATAGATTTGGTAACCATGGAAGTACACATTTTTTTTTGCTGTCTACTTTTGTATTTCATTATAATTTGGCAGGGAATTAAAATGAACCTTTTAAGTAAAGGGAACACTCAGTCATTATTCCACAAATAATTATCTTAGCTTTCGATGTGGCATAACTGTGGGAACCAGAATACATCCCAGGACAATATATTTAACTAATAGTACACATGAATAGAATGTATGTGGAAGAGCAAAGAGTACATTTAGACCTCAAATTACAAATTACATGTTTCTATACTGCCTGCCTTGTCAGAAACATATTTTCCTTTTCTTTTGATTCAGTTCATTTCCTAGTATTTCCCTGAATTCACAGCCAAGAATCAAGATTTTAAATTATATTTACTTAAAATGCCAGGTATTTCTAGGAGAAAATCATAACCATTCCTTTAAGATTTTTGCTTCAAGAACCTGTTTATCCTTACATATTTTATTTGAAGAGCAGCGATTAACTTTTTAATCATTTTAGAAAATCCAGGAATTGCAAAGGTCATCTGCGCTCCCTTGTTTTTACAAGTTCTAATTCATTCCTTTTCATGACCCACTGTCACAATTCAACCCTACTGCCAACGAAAATAACCGAGAATGTGAATCATTTCTTCACATTGGCACTAAATCAAATGCAAGTTCAACACTTCACTTTAATCAGACCAATTCCATGCATATCTGTGCATCAACAAACCATCTGATCTCTGATCTGCACTGACCAATCCATTTGTGAAAAACACAAGCGGAGTGGTCTATACAAAGGAAAGCAAAAATGTCTTAACATAAAAGGTGCAGCAGTGTTTCTGACTTTATGTACAGTCTGGAATCTTCATCAGTCATCAAAATATGACTTACACATATTTATTTAATACTTTTAACATTGTTCAAATATATCAAGTGTTTGACATCTCTATGAAAATCACCATTTTGCAATGAAAGCAATCAGTCTCCCTTGAACAGTACATGTAATTAGTTATTTGGGATTATGCCACAGATATGTATGGAATTCAGAAGCCACCCTCTAGTTTCCTTTGGAACTTTGTGTTCATGATATCTGAATCAGCGTGCATTCCATAAAGACTAGACTAGTTGTCAATATTGTATCTTCTCAACGTGAAATGTTTGTGGATATATTGTCACAGAAAACACTGTGGATGGATGGATGGCATTCTTTCTACTATTTGCAATTTGCAGTGTAAAACAGCTGCCAAGGGGTAAATGCATTGATATGAATCGAGGACCTGACTGATTGTCGTTTCTGTTTGTTGAACAAAACAAATTCAGCCCACGTGAAATTATTTTCAAGAACAGGGAAAACAAATATATAAACCTTGAAAAGAGGGATTTAGAAATTTGCTGATCTTTCAACCTCGGACTGGGTTTGAATCCAGGAGACTGATAGAATTAAGATTTTGCTCTCTTGCCAGCTGTAAGGTTTCATGCGAGATGAGTTTGGACAGATGCAACTCAGCCATGAAAGTACTGACAGGCCGTATAAATTGGCAATCTGACTCACAGATTGAGGGTGCAGATAGATGACAAATTCACACTGGTCCAGAGAGAGCTGCTGTTTTGCGAGTAGAACTAAAGCTGTTGGGGTGTGATTACCAGGAGAGTTCATTGCACATGGCAATGCTAATCATGGCCTGCAAGGAGTTAATACTCACAGTGGCTACAAAACAATTTGGCAGCACGGTGGCACAGCGGTAGAATTGCTGCCTTACAGCGCTTGCAGCACCAGAGACCCGGGTTCAATCCCGACCACGGGTGCTGTCTGTACAGAGTTTGTACATTCTCCCTGTGACCTCGTGGGTTTTCTCAGAGATCTTCGGTTCCCTCTCACACTCCAAATACGTACAGGTTTTGTAGGTTAATTGGCTTGGTAAATGTAAAAATTGTTCCTAGTGTGTGTAGGATAGTGTTCATGTGTGGGGACCGAAGGACCCGTTTCCACTCTGTATCTCTAAACTAAACTAAACTAAATTGATTAATAGTGACAACCTTCAGGTCGTTAATGGTAAAGGAAACATGAATGGCTGCATGAGATCTTATTCTGTGGGATCATGCCCATGTTCTGTCTCAATAAGGTTTTCTGAGTTGGAGTATATGATGGATGTACATGCATGCCTTCAAGTATATCCTCAATGGTTTTACTGTCTTTAATTGTCAATTTTTACAAAGGGCTCTATGTTGCATTGTCAAGCTAATGACAATGAAACAGGGACACAAGGTATTCATGGAAAAATCTTCACCAATTTGAGAGGTCAGATCCTCTCCTGAGATATCAAACATGTTCTGATCAGACATCATGGTTGAAAAGACCAAACCAGAAAAGCCTCTTTCTATGGTTAATTCCTGAGGCTTGATGGAGTGTTCTTTCATTCATCTAGGGGTTGGTAAGTCAGTTCTCTCCTGGATGACTAGCTTGCAGTGATATGATGGATTTCCAGTGAGCTGATGTGGCATGTTCCAAGTTGGTTGAGTACACCTCTCTTACACTGGTCCATTCTAAATCAGTCCTAGAAAGTATTTCAGGGATCAATTTTGTAAGAGATATACCAGAAACACTGCTGCTCTCCAGAGCTTCGGCTTTTATCAGGGGCAACGGTTTTAGAAAAATAGTTTAAAGTGCCTATTTCTTCACAATTTGCAAACACAGAATTTTCACACTCTCAGAACACCACGGAGTTGCAAAAAAACAATTGTGACAAGACACTCTTGAGTTGTAAAAGATAAAAGGATGTAATCTTCCCACCAATTGAAGATACAGAAAAATGAGTCAGTTAGCAGAGAAATATTCCTTCCTTTCCCCCGGGGATTGATCTGTTATTGCTGATATCAGTAGCAGGCCAAGGTATGGTTCATCATGAGGATAAATTTAAGAGAAATAAGTAACCCTATGAAGGGTGATAGGCCATTGCCTATTGATTCTTTTTGCACTTAGAACAGTTCGTACTCCAGTTATGAGCAGACCATGTTTGTTCTCACGTGAATGGAGAACTGAAGGAAATTAATATTACAGAAAGAACTAGAATTGGAACCATTTGTAGGACTAAATATCAATAAATTCCCAGGATCTGATGAGCTGCATTCCATGGCTTTGAAAGAGGTGGTAACGGAGGTACTGGATGTCACCTTCCAAAATTTCTAGATTCCAGCAATTTGGAAAGTATTGTTTAAGAAAGAACTACAAACCAGTTAGTTTGACATCAGTATTATGGAAAATGGTAGAATCTATTATTGAGCAGGTGGTAATAGATCACATAGAAAGTAATAATAGGATTGAGCAGAATCAACATGAATTTATGAAAGGGAAGTCACATTTGACAAATCTGGTAAAGTTTGTTTTGAGGTTGTGACTGGTGGAATAGATAAGGGAGAATCAATTGATGCATTTTTTTAAATGTTCTGCAGGCCTTTGCTAAGATATCAAACAAGAGTATATTTAGCAAAATTAGAGCATGTGGGATTGGGGCAATATATTGGCAAGGATTGAGGATTGGTTCATAGACAGGCTAAATGGAAGAAAAATTGAAAGTTGATATTTTAGCTGGACCTGTGTGCCCTTGTACGCAAAATGCAGGAAGTTTCCACAAGGATCGGTGCTGATGATCTTTGTTTGTGATGAATATGAATGATTCGGATGAAAGTATCGGTAGTCTGATAGTAAACTTACAGATGACACAAAAAAATTGTGGAATTGTGGGCAGTGAGGAAGGTACTCAAAAGATGCAAGGAGATAGACATCATCATCATCATCGTTGAAAACATCAACGGGCACGGTGCCTTACAATGCAATACGACAGTGATCGCAACATCTACTGAAGTATGGATGGCCGTTGGCTCGCTAGAAGCTCATCAGTTGGTAATTTGGGGGCAGAGAGATAAATATGGAAATCTGGACAAATGTGATGTAATTTATTTTGGAAGGTCAATACCAAAAGAAAAGAATACGTTAAAGGGCAACACCCTTACGAACATTAAAATATACTACTGGAGGAACACAGTGGGTTGAGCAGCAACTGTGGATGTAAAATAATTTGATGTGTTGACCCGAAACACCCTAATGGGGCTAGACAAGGTAGATGCAGGGAGGTTTTTTTCTTGACTGCAGTTTCTACAAAACAAGGAGCAGAACATTTAGGGCAGGGAAAGGAAATGTCTGCACCCTGATGATGGTGAATCTTTGTAGTTTTCTACACAACAGGCCTAGTCACTGAGTATTCAAGGCAGAGATCAAGAAATAGATTTTTAGATATTTAGGGAATCAAGAGCATGGTAAATTGTGTGATGAGTTAAAGATTAACTGAGATCTTATTAAGTGGTGGAATAGGCAATAAGAATCAAACAGCCCACAGGTCCAGATCGTGAACATCAAGAAATAACCATAGTCCTCTGTTTCAATGGGATTTATGATGAAATACAATAGCAATGGAATATTTATTTTTTGGACCTCAATTTCTTGCAGTACTTGCCAATTTCATTTTGAATCAGAACGTATTGGAAAATGATGAGTAACATGCCAGCAATATTTCTTATTTTATGATGTATGAGGGTTATGTCTGTATGCTCCACCGGTGGTAACAACCCTTGTGAAACATACCCTGGATGTTTCCTTTGATTACATGATTACCTTAGCTCAGTGTATAAACATTCAACTGAACTTCCATTGGCTAAAGAACTGCAATCCAATCAGAAGCAGATTCGAAAACAGCTCAATATTGTTCCCTTGGATGTGCAGGTTCCTTATCTGTCATGGAGTGGAAAAATTATGGCATTCATAGGTCAAATCTAATAATGCTATAAAACAAGTGATATGGTACCAGTGGGAAGAATTAAAAATGGGGAATGTGCAAGGCACTGTGATTTAGAGTTTTCGCTTCGGTCATTTATGAGATTCTGTTGATATTAATCCACCTAGTTTCCTTTTCTTTCCGAGGAGTAGCTGCAGTCCAAAATAAAGATGATGGCAGAGCTATAATGTGGGAGTCTGGTTGCAATGAATGATGTATCATTTTATTGTGTCAGTTTTATGGCTTAACTGAAGATTAAACTCCTGTTGTGCTTTAATGAAAAAAGTCATTTTCACGCTGACCAAATTATCTCCTCTCCTTTCTCCAAATGTGCTGGTCTTGTTGGGGTGCGATTCATTATTTAAAGGCTGCACAACTGCAATTCACCCAAGCAGCTATCTTCATGCATCATCTCAGACCATGGCTATCAGTAAGCAGTTTGACCCTGGAAAGTAATCTGAACATGCCCTCAATCATGCTCTGCTGGACAAAAGATAACCAAAATGCAGCTTTCCAGAGTGCAGGGTTATCCTGGATCCCAAACTTGCTGCCCATAATGTTCACCCACACTATCACTGATATGGTGACAAGACTGGACATATATTCAGTGCCTGAGAGTGGTGACGACCACAGGAAACCAGATCCTATAGGTCTGCCCCCAGAACTTCTTGATGGTCTTTTTGAAATATCTCCTACAGTCCAAAGATTGTTCATCTTCAAGCAACAAGTGATTATGTGTAGCCTTTTGTTAATCATGCCCTGGGAAACCCAGATCCCTCTGCACCTGATGACTCTGCAACCTCTCACTAACTAGAAAATATATTTATTTTACATCCAACCAAATGAGAAAAACACTTGCTTTATGCATACTCACTGTTTATGCCTATTTTTTTCCTACCATGCCAGCATTGCTGGATGAAAATGTTGCCAACACAGAGGACATAGGTTTAAGGTGAGGGGTAACTTTTTCACGCAAAGGGTGGTGGGTGTGTGGAATTAGTAGTTGAGGCGGGTACTATCGCAACATTTAAGAAACATTTAGACAGGTACATGGATAGGACAGGATTAGAAAGATATGGGTCAAATGCAGGTAGGTAGGACTAGTATAGATGGGACATGTTGGTCAGTGTAGACAGGTTGGGCCAAAGGGGCTGTTTCCACGTGGTATGTTGTCTCCTCCACCATGATTTCTTTACTTTTTGCAATAACAGCTACCCTCTTGACTCCGACCTGAAAAAGATCGGAAATTAAAGGCAAAACTGCACTGTGTTTTGTACTCTGGAGCTGTTACTTGAAGCAACTGGATTCAGACAGCCTGAATTAATGTTGTGTAGGGTCCTTAACATCAGCAGAGAGAGGGAGGTCTAGTACGCTATCACTGGGGTTTGCTCAAGTCACCTTTTGGAAATGCACTGGTAATAGCAAAAATGTGGTTAAATTTGATTAGCAGAGATTTATATTAATACGTTGCAATTTAACCGTTGCTCTTCATTACTGTGCATAAATATTAATGAGAAAGAAGCACGTGACTATGTTCCACATTTAGTTGTTCCACAGATTAGAACAACTGTCTAATAATAACAGTAAACATACGACTGCCTCGACCCGGTAAGTTCTTTACTCACATATGCTGCGAGGCATTGGGGAAGAGCTCTGAAAACTGTGGGGCTGAATCCTCTGGACCATGGGGTGCGGCGTGACTGATGACCATAAGCACGGGCCTGTGCGGATATATCTTCTTCGATATGCGAAAATAATTGATGCTATCATTGGTGATCACATCGGTAAAGTAATCCTGTAAAACAAAATCCCAAGAATACTATGTTTTTTTGCTTTCACAGAACAAAGATGCAATTTTAATAAGCTCCACTGATTATTTTGAATTCCAACAAACTTGCCAAAGGTTAAGGATTGAAAAATCAAGGCCAACAGCTATATAAAGCAGCGTAGAAGATTAAAATGTTTAGTTTCTTTCAACGATGCCAAAACCATTCATTGTAACATTTCTAATAATTGTGCCAAAACAAAAGAAAATGCAACAGGATTTTGGTTTAGGTTTATTATTACTACGTGTACTGAGATAAAGTGAAAAGCTTTGTTTTGCATGCTACCCAGTCAGATCAGATAGCACTATACACAAATACAATTAAGTCAAACTCAAGTACAATAGGTGGAGCAAAGGGGAAGATACCGAGTGCAGAATATAGTTCTCAGCATTGTAGTGCATAGACAAAGTCTAATAAACAAAGTACAAGTAAGGACAATGGGGTAGAGGGGAATCAGACAGTTTCCTGACTTATGGAAGGACTGTTCAGAAGCCTGAGAGCAGAGGGGAAGAAACATTTCCTGACTCTGGTGGTGCGTGCTTACAAGCTTTTGCAGTTTTTGCCCAAAGGGAGCAGGGAGAAGGAATGACTAGAATGGGACGTCTTTGATTATGAGAAATGTGGACAGAGTCAGTGGTGGGGAGTTTGGTCTGTGTGATGGACTGTGCTACATCTACAACTCTGCAATTTCTTGAGGTCTTGGGTAGATCTGTTCTCAAACCAAGCTGTGATGCAACCCCACAGCCTGTTTACTCTGGTGCATCTGTGAGGAGGCTCAGTGGTGTAACAGTTAGTCCTGCTGCTCCACTGCTCAAACAACACAGAATCGATCCTGACATCCAGTGCTGTCTGCATAGAGCTTGTACATTCTCTAAGTGACTGTGTGGATTCCCGCAGTTGCTCGTGTTTCCCCTACATCCCAAAGTTATGTTGTTTGGTAGGCTGCTGGGTGGTATAAATGTCTCTATTGATTTCTCTAAAACGACAGAGGTTGAGGGGAGACTTGATAGAAGTATATAAAATAATGAGAGGCATAGATAGGGTAGACAATCAGAACCTTCTTCCCAGGGTGGAATTGTCAAGGACAAGAGGGCGGAAATGTCAAGGACAAAAGGGCATAGGTTTAAGGTGGGAGAAGCAAAGTTGGGCATGTTTTTCACAAATAGAGTCGTGAGTGCCTGGAGCATGCTGCCAAGGGTGGTGGTGGAGGCAGATATAGAAACATAGACAATAGGTGCAGGAGGAGGCCAGCACTGCCATTCAATGTGATCATGGCTGATCATCCACAATCAGTACCCCCGTTCCTGCCTTCTCCCCATACCCCTTGATTCCGCATATGATAGTGGCTTCCAGCAGGCTTTAGTATCTTAGCATTGTGTTTGGTGTGAATATAATGGGTCAAAGGGCCTGTTACTGTGCTGCAATTCTCTATGTTTTCTTCTAGTGTAAGTAGGTGGTAGTGGCATTGGGGAGAATTGAACGCAAGAAGAGATCACTTGAATATAAGTTGGGAATGGAAGTGATGGGAACACTATAGAACTGATAGGCTGACTAGCCTCCTATGTTGTAAAATGATGTGCATGTGATTGGATAGAAAATGTGTTTTCTGTGAATTAGAGTCAATGCTTGACAGGCTACCAGGAAACCCAAACTTGATGTATCAATAACATAATGTCAAAACCATAGGTTGTCGGATTTCAACCTTTGTAATCACTCATCTCCTTCATGCTCCCGTTCACGTGATTCTGTTCACAAGAGAATGTAGATCAGGAGGAACACTGGAAAGAAAGGTCAGTGTGGTGAAGCACATTGGGGGAAAGGGAGAGAGGTGAGATAAAAGAGGTGCAAGAAGAATACGTGTGAAGGTTTATCAAGTCAGGTAAATGAAGAGATACTTGGCAGGACAAATTACAATTGGTAAGCAGAGAGAAGAAAGAGAAATAGAGGGATGGGTGAGAGGATGAGGCAGGAAAATAACTGATATCAGTGATCTTCTTCATGGACATGTAGCAAAATATCTCAGTGCAGATGGTGTGTAGGATATGATGGTGAAGGAACTGCAGATGCAGGTTTATACCGAAGACAGACACAAAATGCTGGAGAAATTCAACAGACAGGCAGCAGCTTTGGAGAGAAGGAATGGGTGATGTTTCGGGTTGAGATCTGAAACGTCACCCATTCCTTCTCTCCAGGGATGCTGCCTCTCCAGCTTTCTGTGTCTATCTGCAATGCAGATGGTGTTCGGATTGAGTTGGGATCAGGTGGAACGAACCTCATTTCCTTCTTTATAATTTCAACATTTTGGGCATTAACGCAGTGTGCTTCTAAGGTGAATTATAATAAAATGCTATGGGGGTATTGGGTCAACAAAGGATGTCCACGTGTGCAATAGAGTAACAACTTGGCCAAAGATTACAATGTCAAGAACAGGCTATCTGGCGAATCTATTGAACTCAAACAATGTACAATTTATGTGGTCAGCCTGCTCCTGTTCTTAGGCTTATTATTGGACTTGTTCTGCTCAAACAAAGATATCACCCGATTACATCGAGATAAAAAGAGCAAGTCAGATATAATATTAAATATCAAAAGTAGATCACAAGGAAACATATAATTGTCCTCCATCAGAATGCAGCCCACTAAGATAACAATAAACAAGGCTAAGTGAATGCTTACATAATTACATATCTCATGCGGTGAAATTTCCCACACATTTCAAAATAGGATTGATGGACCTGCTGAACTATTCAAACATAAAAGATAATTTGGTAAAAAGCAAACTGCTAGAGGGGTCAGGCAACTACAAATGCAAGAACATGCAAAAAGGACCCAAGGTCTGGATCGAACCCGTGTCTCCTCCAAATCCTCTAAACTCTTTCCTAATGTTCTGCAAGCTTACCTTGACCATGAAACAAGCCTTCCTCCGATCTTATTCCCACCAAACGGCTCTCTGCCTTTCTTTCATTCTTCACAGGCCTGAACTCTTCCAGTCCCAACTCCTAACTGGTCCCATACCGTTCCTCCATTGGCCCTGTACCACTGACAGTATCTTCCAATCAAGCAACACTTTGACTTCAAACATTTGACAATGATGACGAGAATGGCGCAGCACAATAGTGCGGGTAGTAGAGCTGCTGCCTTACAGCGCCAGAGACACGGGTTCAATCCTGACCTCAGCTCCTGTTTGCAAGTTCTCCCTGTGACAGCTTGGGTTTGCTCCTACATCCCAAAGGACGGGTCAGTAGGTTAATTGGCCTTTATAAATTGCCCCTAGTGTGTAGGGAGTGGATGCTAAAGTGGGATAACATAGAACTAGTGTGACAGGTGCTTGATGGTCGGCGCGGACTCAGTAAGCCGAAGAGCCTGTTTCCATGCTGTATCTTTCATTCAAATCTCTCACACATCCCATTTTCTGCAATCATTGGCTCTAGCTGGGTGTACATTCCCCATTGCAAATGCTGGCAAATCTCAGCAACCCCCTGGCTTGTTGCTAGACCCATCAGGGGAGCTCACCCATTGTCAAAACCTACCAGCAAACGGACAACTGTCAGGGCACTGCCGGCCAAGTCAGGGTCAATGAACTTCATTATCCACAAAATTCCTTTTCCACATTCTACATCTCAAATTGTCTTTCAGACAGCGGAGAAGTTAACTCTGGAACAGATGGCAGAAGCTGAGCAGTTTTCTGAATGGATGAGTGGGCATGGTTTAAATGACCAGCTGCTGGCATCTTTCCATTGTTCTCACCAGGTGGCGGCAGCAGACCGGGCTCCTCGTGTACACTTTGTCTGATTTCCCATTGCACTGAATGCAAGGGGCAGGAAAGTTGGGCAGAGTGTGAAGAAGGCCACCTGGCACATTGCCATGCCTTAAGGGCCTGTCCACCTGGAGCTATTAAAATCAACTCCAGTCCTCAGATGGAAAGCTATTTGTTTGATGAAGTTTGCTGTTATGAAAAGGAAGCACATTGGGCAAATATAAATTTTAACCCACAATGGAACAAACTAGTGAACAACACTTTGCACATTACTGTAGGATCACTAGCAAAGGTAGACCAGCTAAAACCTTTATATCCCTGATGGACTTGGCATTGATCCTTTGCCCTTGCCCAAGGTTCCTTTAATTTATACACACAAGAAGCTGGAGTAACTCAGACTTCTTCAGTCTGAAGGTGGGTCTCGACCCGAAACGTCACCCATTCCTTCTCTCCAGAAATGCTGCCCGTCCCGCTGAGTTACTCCAGTTTTTTGTGTCTCTCTTTGGTTTAAACCAGCATCTGCAGTTCATTTCTACACATACTCCTTTAATTTATAGATCTGTAGTTAATTCCTGGCAATATTCCCACCTGTAGATGAAAGCTGCGCACCAGGAAAGGATGAACCATCAGACTTGAGAGTAGTTTGCATCATCAACAAGATGTTACCACTTCTGTAGCCCAGCAGAAGCTTGGCACATTTGCTGACAGACGTATAAGATGAATGGCCTTTAATTCAATGTGAATGAAGTGTCAGCTTGTCCCCAAAGCAATGTGGGATTGCCTAAAGGCTTTGTAGTTCCCATATTGCTTGCATTGTAGGCATTGAAAATAAATCAAAGAATGGTTATGATTAAAAGTAACGCAACATAAAATGAAACATTTTATTGTTTAAAAATACCAAAAAGTCCAATCAAAGAATTTTGGCACGCACAAAAAACAAGGTTGCTAACCATGTGACCAGATAGGACAAATGCTTTGGGAATAAAAGTTCAAGCGTGTCAGCCCGCAATGTGTAATTTGGCTGACCCAGGATTTCAGACAAAAGCCAGTGGACAAGTTAAACTTTCGCTAACTCCAATGCCTTCCTTACCTCTGATTGAGAGGAGCAGCTGAACAGGCTGTGTGTCCAATGGAAAAATCTTAATGTTATCCGAATGCTTATCAGTAGTTTTTACAGCTATTCCCTATTACCACTTGAAGTGCTATAGTTACAAGGATGTGTCATAAGTACATGTAAATCAATTCAAACTCAACTGTTATATGTAGGAAGTAACTACAGATGTTGCTTTACACCGAAGAGAGACACAAGATGCTGGAGTAACTCAGCGGGACAGGCAGCATCTCTGGAGAGAAGAAATGGGAATCTGAAGAAGGGTCTCGACCCAAAACGTCACCCGTTCCTTCTCTTCAGGGATGCTCCCTGTCCCGCTGAGTCACGCCAGCATTTTGTGTCTATCTTCAACTCAACTGATAGATTTAAGAAAAATTCCAATTTAGATGACTGCTAATAAACGTAACAAAATTTCACGCTTGGTTTTTGAAATCAAAAGCTGCAGTATCAGGTGGCGCCGTACGATGGCAGCCTCGCCTACGGTCTGTCTCATCCTTTTCTTCTTTTGTTGTTTTTAGTCTGTTGTTAAATGTATGTTTTAGTGTACCTTTAGTTTTGTATTATGTGGGGGTGGGGAAAACTTTAAAAATCTCTTTCCTCGACGGAGATGCGACTTTTTCCGTATTGTATCTCCGTCCGCACTGCGGCCTAACATCGAGGAGCTGGCGGCCTCTTGCTGGGGATCGACCTCGGGAGCTCCAACCGCAGGAGCTTCGACTGCCCCGATCGCGGGAGCTTCGATCGCCCCGACACGGGAGCTTTGATCGCCTGCTACGGTAGCTTCGATCACCCCGACTGCAGATGGTTCGACTGCCCCGACCGCAGGGGAAAAGGAGGGAAAAGGATAATACATTATTGCCTTCCATCACAGTGCCTTGTGGTGGATGTTTATGTCAATTTTTATGTAGTTATGTGTCTTGGTGCTTTTTTGGTATGAATTGTATGGCAAATCAAATTCCTTGTATGTGTTTACATACTTGGCTAATAAATTAATTACAATACATTTAACTTAAATGAATCTTTGCTTGTGTGAAAATGAAGCTATCAAAGGAGAGATCATCAACAAGATTTATGCACGTCTCACCATAACTCTCTCATAGCAGAGGGACAATAAAGAATGTGAGAATGCTCAGGGAACAACCCTGTTATTTAATGACTGGGGAACTCATGGAAAAGTCATAGTTGTTTAAGTTTGAGAATGAGCTCAGCTATCATGTGTTGCCTACTGGCTTATTCCAGACTGCAGGAGTATGTGCTGAGGGACTCGCTGAAGCTTGGTGGAGCCCACGCCAAGGCACTGTGGGATTGGACCACAGTCTAGGATCCACCTGCTGTGGGACATTGAGGAGGAGAGTCTGGTGGAGAAGCCCCTCAAATAAGGGAATGGATATCACCCCAGGGGGCCACATGTGGCAAGGGTGCTTGGTTTAACCTGTTCAGTGCCCCTTTTATGGCTTTTATAGTGTCACTTTATGGCTGTGTGATGAGTCATCCTTGACCTAGGAAAAACCCAGCACAGGATGGCCAATAGCAACAAAAAAATCTTGGCATTGAACAGGTTAATGATGGCTGCGAACACTAATAAATATATACGCACTGAGAATGTCGAGCCCCTTCATCAGCTCAAGAGTCAGGGGGGAAGGAAACTGGAGATATGGAATGGTAAGGTGTGGTTTCCAGCAATTTACCCTATGTCCTCTTGAAAGATAAGAGAGCAAAAAATAACCACTCTTTAGTGTGGCATAAAAGAATGACAGAAAATTACCATACTCAATTATATTAAAACATAAAAATCCATAATGTGGCAAAAATAGGTTCAATTCATTATAATAGTCATAACACAATGTTAAGCATTAAGTCACTAAGTGGACATATGTATTTGGTGCCCCTCTCAAATTTTTCTCAGAGTAATTTTGATTGATTTAAAATATTGAGATAAGGATCCAAATTCCTGACATCCACTCCTGATGGACACAACTCAGGCACTGTGAGCATAACTTAAAAACAAAAATCCCTTTATAAATGTAATTGCATCTTGCCAAAAGGAATTCTCATGGGTTGACAACACCATTAGCAATGCCTAATTTCCAGAACATAACAAGAATGTTTAATTTGAAAGCGAAACCCAAAATTAGCAATGGCTGAATCTCGTGTTAAACGCCTGGGACTGTGTGTGGTACATTGCAAGAACCCCTGAACAGCCTCAAAATAGCATGAGCTATTCAACATGGCCTTCAGCAGGAGTGAGGGCCACTTACTAGACGATTTGCTCTGAAACAAACATCAGTGATAAACTGCTGAAGAAACTGCTGCAATTTCAAGCACTTGCAGGCATGAATAATCACAGATTCCTGGTACCAGAGATCCAGCCTCCCAGCTGCAAATTCACAGCCTGAGGCTGGACTCTATGCCACATGTTAATGTTAAGACAAGACAACCAGCTGTGTCCGTTCTCCCCAGCACCAGGATCGCAGCAGGCACTAGGCTTCTGGAAATTAATATTGTAATTATGTTCTGCAGAGAAAGCAATTAAAGCTATTGTTTATAGTAATATTAATGATGAGCCTAAATGGTGATCACTTCCTCTCAACTTGTTTTAAAACTTGAATAACACTCTAGTTCAAAAAGTAATATGTATTTGTAAATATTTTCTGCTGATCTTAGTCTGCAGGCTAAATATAATAATTTATACAATACTAAAGGAAACCAATTTTTTTTGTTCCAGTAACCTAGGATTTTTTCTTTGCTCTTTTAAATAATGAATGGTGCATACCTGCGAGTGAGTGCAAGACAATAATTGGAAAATTAAACTAATGTTATGCAGTCAGCCTCTGGATACACTATCACATAAATAATAATCACATAAATAAATACACAAATGCTGGCGAAACTCAGAGGGTCAGGCAGCATCTGTGGAGGGGCCGACGATGTTTTGGGTTGTGACTCTTCCTCGTATCCTTCTTCAACATATATTATAGCTTCAAATCATTGCCTTTTGTAAGTTACTTTCCTAATTGTTCAATCTTAATTTCATACAATTATTTTAGCTTCTTTTTCTAACTGCCCTGGGACTGCATTTGCATTGAAGCCAGTTTTATAATGTAATATTCCCACTGTAAATGAATGATCGTGATTCCACAAGTACAAGGAAATTGAACGCCTACAGATTTGTTCAAGAACTAATAATTTGTTGACAACTCCCCATTCTTTGGGGCACGATATAATCCAGTGGATTTTGTACAAAACACAGTGCTAGAGGAACTCAGTGGGTCCGGCAGCATCTGTGGAGGGAATGGACAGACGCCATTTTGGGTCGGGAACCTTCTTCAAACTGATCTGTTCCAAGGAAGGGTTCCGAAGTGAAACATCATCTGTCCATTCCTTCCACAAATACTGTCTGATCCACTGAGTTCTTCCAGCACTTTCTGTTTTGCTCAAGATTCAAACAACTGCAGTTCCTTGTGTTTCCATGGTCAGGGCGTATATGGTTAGTGATAATAAACAAGAACCACCATTCAAACTACTTTCATTGCATGACGATATTGTATCAGAGAGCCACAATCTTTCATTAATGCTTACAAGCATTGAAAGCATTGAAGAGTGTGTAAACAAGGACTACTCTTCATTCCAACAGCAAATGTAAGATGATGGCTAACAATGCAGCCAGTTGACACAAGTGATTCTAGAATCTAACCAGTATATTGATACACTGATTGGTGTCGCAACATGTGGATATCTGTTTGTTCAATATAGGGACAGAGCAAATGTCATGGTCATGAGGCATTTCTGATATTTAGCTAAATGTACAGGAGACATAATGACTGTGTCAATACAGAAGAAACCAAATGGTGCAATAACAGGAATCAAATTCATATTTTGAAAGATCAATTGAAACTCCATGCATCAATACGCGGATGAGAACAGAACAAGGGGAAGAACCGTTGAATTTATTGTAAATAAGTGTTAAATGTATTAACTGGTTGTAAATGTCTTTAATGCAAAAAAGACACAGTGCTAGAATGACTCAATGGGTCAGGCAGTATTTGTGGAAATAATGGATAGGTATCGTTTTGAGTCGGGACCATTCTTCACACATATTGTAGTGGGGGGGTAGGAGGGGGGCAGGACAAAGTATGGCGAGTGATAGGTGGACAGAGGTGAGCAGGGGTTTTGATGGGAAAATTATTCGATAAGGCTAGAGATGAAAACTCAAAAGGTGTGGAATAATGGGAGAAGGTGTGAATTGTGAAGACGGAGGAAAGAATATAGGTGGAAGGGGAGAAATGGGTGGAAGTCCAGGTGGGGCATAGGGAAGGGGAGGGGAAGGGAGGCAGCAGGCGAAGCATTAAGGCTATTATTTATATTACTAAAAGTCTGATCTTGACCACTTCCTGTTGTTCTGTATATTGATTTTAGAAAAAACGCTGCCACTTACGGCTGTGATTTTTGGCCATCTTACTCAGAGTCCTCCTCTGCTGCGCAGGACAATAGGATTTTTCCCATCGATGAAAAATAAAAGAGTTATTAGTGTTTAAAAAATGTTGAGATTCTCTCTCCTGAAGTCCACGCCCCCTTCCGAAGGGACTATAAAACCCAGAAGTGTTGAGTGCCTCAGAGTCTCTGCAAGATGGGGGAGCGAGAGGGTCACGTCTCTCAGTCTGAGCTGTGAATAACACTGAACACATGTCTACTAAACTGTGAGTGGTTTTACTGACCTGTCAGTGCCCTTAATGTGGTTTGAAAATATAGTTTGGAAATACTAAAGCTGTGTTGCCTTTGGTTTGGAAATGCTAAAGCTGTGTTGCCTTTGGTTTGGAAATGCTAAAGCTGTGTTGCTTTTGGTTTGGAAATGCTAAAGCTGTGTTGCCTTTGGTTTGGAAATACTAAAGCTGTGTTGCCTTTGGTTTGGAAATGCAAAAGCTGTGTTGCCTAATTAAAGTTGCCTTGCCTAATTAAAGTTGCCTTGCCCAATTAAAGTTGCCTTGCCTTCTATATAATTAAAAGTCTAATCTTGACCACTTCATGTTTGCGCTTTATATTGATTTTAGAAAAAACGCTACCACGTACGGCTGCGATGTTTGGCCATCTTACTCAGTCCCCCTCCGCTCATCAGGTGTCGAGGATTTTCCCATCGACGAAAAATAAGAGTTATTAGTGTTTAAAAAATGTTGAGATTCTTTCTCCTGTCAATCACGCCATGAAGGTCACGCCCCTTCTGGTGGGAGGGACTATAAAAGCCAGAAGTGTGGGCGTGGCTCAGTCTCTGCAAGATGGAGGAGGGAGAGGTCACGACTTGCTGTCTTTAGTGGCCTTGCACCCTGCTTGAAATGGTATGAAAGTGCACTTGAATTTCGTGGCCTTGCACCCTGCTTGAAATGGAATTTCAAGGAATAGCCGTTAGTCAACTGCCAGCCCACCAGCCGTGATTGAGTGAGCTGCCAGCACAACAGGCTTGAGTGACTGAGCCCGCTCTATGCGTCCATACTAGCCCTCTGGAAACCAGTCCCTTCAGCCCACAACACCCATACTAGCACTCCAGAACCCCCCCCCCCCCCTCACTGGCCACCAATATTGGAATTGGTGGAGAGGTGGAATATTGCGTTGGGGGACCAGCCCTCCCGTGTGATGCTGGGACCCAACGGGTCCCACTTAGTCTAGTACATTTTAGATTTAAGGAATTTGACTCCTTTGAAAATCAAGAGGAATCCCTTCTGTCAAAAATATGCATATGATCATGGAACATTGCAGGTCGCTACCTGGCCATCTCGCTGGTCATGGCCACAGCTGATGCTGACAATAATTTGTTATGTATTACTATTGTATCTACAAAGGTTTAATTTCAATGTATTTCAACTTCTACAGTGACTTGGCTCCAGCAATGGCTGCCTCGCCAACAGTCTGTCTGTCCTTTCCTTCTTTGTGTCTGTTTTGTATGTGTTAAATGTATGTTTTTTAGTGTTCTTTAGCTTGTTTTATGTGGGGGGTGGAGGGGGAGAGTTGGGGTAAACTTTTTCTAATCTCTTACCTTGACGAGATGCGATTTTTTTTTTCCATATCATATCTCCATCCGATCATCGTGAAGTTGGCAGCCTTTGCTGGAGATCGACCGGGAGCTCCATCGCGGGGGCCTGCGTGACTTACCATCACGGAGTTCACGATCTCTGTCGGGGGTCAACATGGGGGCTCCAACCGTGGCTGTCTGCAGGACTTAACATCGCGGAGCCCACGGTCTCTGGTTGGAGACCGACATCGGGGACTCCAAGCCCCAGGAGTTTTGACCGCCCCGACGCAGGAGTTTTGATCGCCCCAACGCAGGAGCTTCGACCGCTGGCTACAGGAGCTTCGATCGCCCCGACTGCGGATGGTTCGACTGCCCCGGCCGTGTGAGAATAAAGAGGAAGGAGATTGGACCTTATTGCCTTCCATCACAGTGAGGAACGTGGGAAATGCACTGTGGTGGATTTTTATGTTATCTTTTAGTTGCTTTTTTTTAGTATAGCTGTATGGTAATTCGAATTTCACTGTTCCTTAATTGGCACATGTGACAATAAACTGCCCTTGAAACGTTGAAACCTTGACTTAAACTTGATCTCCCCTGCACATATGCTGAAGAAGGGTCTCGACCCAAAACGCCACCCATTTCTTCTCTCCAGAGATGCTGCCTGTCCCGCTGAGTTACTCCAGCATTTTGTGTCTATCTTCGGTTTAAACCAGCATCTGCAGTTTTTTCCTGCACATTAATTTAGTTTTAGTTTAGTTTAGAGAAACACTGTGGAAAAAGGCCCTTAAGGCCACCAAGTCCTCTCCAACCAATGATCACCTGTACACCAGTTCAATCCTATACACCAGGGACAATTTACAGAGGCCAATTAACCTACGAACCCACACGTCTTTGGAATTTCACTCATATTCAATTCTGATCCATGCTCCGGATCTGCAAAATTAAGTTTTTCTCTTTTCATGGATGCTGCCTGACCTGCTAGGTTTTTCTAGCATTCTTCTGTTTTCATATCATACATATGATTTCAGTTACAGGCAGTCTAGTAGAACTTGTTGAAGATTGGTGGCTGTAGGTGTTCCCCAACTTGTGACTGACCAATTTGTGGCACTGCTAGGTAGGAAGAACATTCAGCCGCACTATTAATGGTGCAGTTCCACTAAATAGAATACACTAGCTGCTAGGTCCCCCTATTAGGATACTGATTAACTTCAAAGTATTTTTTTCATCTGTTTTCGAGCTATTAAACTCAACTCCCAACTTTGAAGTCGTCTTTGCTGGCTCTGGGCACTATCCACTTCAATCAGACAGATTTTAACAATCATAAATAGTCAGCCAGTGCTGCCCACAGGGCTTCAGGATGAGAGGAAACAGCAGAGAAAACAGAGAGAGCAGGAAGAGACATACTCAGTAGATAATACCCACAACAGATCTTCCAGAGGAAGTTATGTTGCTTTAACTCGTCAGGAAATAAAATAACCTATCCCAGCATGCAGCAAGACCTAGCTAACATTCGGACTGACAAATGGCAGGTAACATCCATGCCACATGGCTCTGAGGCAATAATTACCTGCAACAGCAGAAAGTAAGCGCCTACCTTTGCCATTATATGACATTGCTGACACTGAATAACACATCAGTAACATGCTGGGAGCCAACACTGACCAGAAATGTAATTAGACCTGTCAGATAACTACTGTGGCCGCAGAGCAGGTCAGAGGGTGAATATCTTGTGGCAAGTGACCTGCCACCTGCCACACTCCCAATGTCATTGCACAAAGCAAATCTGGGAGACTGATGGAAGATTCCCCCTGGCTTGGGTCAGTGTAACACTCGGTAACTCAGCATCTAGCACCAAGGCAACCTGGTTGTCTGGCACCTGATAATAAAAACTAATCAATCATTCCCTCCATTTTTGCTGCTGCTCTGATAACATTTAAACACACAACCTCTACCACCAAAGACAAGAACAATAACACGATTGATGAAGGCTAGAATGCCCAAAACCATCTTCACCTCCCTATCTACCTGCAATGCCACTTTCAGGGAACACTGCACTTGTGCTCCTAGATTATTCTGCTCTACAACATTCCCTAGGGTCCTACTATTCACTGTCAAGGTCCTGCCCTGGTTTGATTTTGACTTGAATTCTGATTAAAAAAACTTATAGATTTAAGTGGCTAATTCTGTTTCACTCTCCACAGGTGCTACCTGACCAGATAGTATTTCCACATTTTCTGTTTTAGTTCTGTGTCCCAGCATCTATTGTATTTGAATACTTGCAACAACACAGTGCTGTGTTGCTCTGGCAATACCAGCAGCAATGTACCTACAGCTAACCTGCCCATTCATTAGGAACTGACCAATTCATTCCTTACTGAGTAGGACCACAACAAGAGTAGGTGCTTTGGTCCATCCTGCTTTGATCCATTACATGTAAGCGTGTACACTGAACTCCCACCAAACATCCGCACCTGCCTTTGCCTTAAAGTTCACATATAAATCACCTGCAGTAGAGACAGTAGGTCTCACCCTCCAGCTAGCTGGTGCTGCTGTTAAACTATCCCTCCTGTTTAAGAAGGAACTGCAGATGCTGGAAAAATCGAAGGTAGACAAAAGATGCTGGAGAAACTCAGTGGGTGAGGCAGCATCTATGGAGAGAAGGAATTGGCGACGTTTCAGGTTGAGACCCTTTGTCAGACTGAAGTCTGAAGAAGGGTCTCGACCCGAAACGTCACCAAACTAACCCTCCTGTCCAGTACAAAGACATTTGTGATCCCCGATTCAAATTGATCCTTGAATCTAAACTATTATGTGTAGGAAGGAACTGCAAATGCTAGTTTACACTGAAGATAGACACAAAATGCTGGAGTAACTCAGCGGGTCAGGCAGCATCTCTGAAGAAAAAGGAATAGGTGACATTTCGGGAAGACACCATTTTTCAGTCTGAACCGAAGGTAGACACAAAATGCTGGAGTAACTCAGCGGGACAGGCAGCATCTCTGGAGAGTCTGAATGGGTGATTTTTCGGGTCGAGACCCTTCTTCAGACTGATGTCAGGGGAGTGAGAGGTACATAGATAATGAAGTGTATAGATAAGTAAGTGTAAGGTGTGAAAACAGGACAAAAAGAATAGATATCATGAAAAATGTAGAATAGATCATTGTTAGTTGGGAGAAGGTAACAACAAAGCAAACAGAGATAAAATGTAGTCGGAGACAGTAAGACTGGTTGGAAAACTGGAAGGGGGATGGGATGGAGAGAGGGAAAGCAAGGGTTACTTGAAGTCAGAGAAGTAAATGTTCATACCGCTGGGATGTCAGCTGTCCAAGCAAAATATGAGGTGTGTTCCTCCAATTTGCGCTGGGCCTCACTCTGACAATGGAGGAGGCCCAGGACAGAAAGGTCAGTGTGGGAATGGGAAGGAGAGTTAAACCGGTTTAGTAGTCTGAACCGCTGTGTTACTCCAGCATTTTGTGTCAATCTAAACTACTATGGTGTATATCTCATAGCTGATACTGCAAATAGAAGCGATGATGTATTTTCCATAAGATCAGTATTCATTTTTAACACAGAGGCTCACAGGGTTGAGCACTCAGCCAACTGTGTTTGGTGCATTTTCTTTGAAGTGGCAGAGTTTTCTCCACAAGAACATAGAGTGCTGACATAAAATTATTTTAGTCCAAAGTTTTAATAAACACAAAGTGCTGCAGTGACGGGTCAGGCGGCATCTTTGGAGGGCATGGACAGGCAACGTTAAAGTTTAATGTTTCCATTGGACAAGTTGCCTATACTAACAAGGCAGATACCACCAGCAGCTCGTCCAGAATATGCAGACTAAACTAGTAACATTTCTTGCAATGTTCAGGCTGTTGCTTTATTTTTGTGTCAGGATCATTCCCTTTCATCATTTACTGTCTGTATTAAAAAATGACTAAAGGAATTTCTAGGCCAATATTTTCCAAAAACACTTTCTGGAAAAAGTGGCCCATTATTTGAAATCAGTTAGTGTTATAATTAGTAACACTTCACAATGTGAAAACTAAGACTGAATCCATGATTGAAAGTATGAATTGGGAAAGGCCAGTATTAATCTCCTTCATAAAGCACTCAATAGCTTACAACCCAACTGAAAGAATTCTCCAATTCGAGGTAACTTCTAACCAACCCACCTTAAATCCCTGCCTCCCCCCCCCCTCCATTTACTTTCCCTGCACCCCACCTGGACTCACCTACATCTCTCACCCCCCCCCCCCAACGGCTATGGCAATCCACAACTCTTCACTCCTGTCTCACACCTTCTGCTTTTATCTCCCAACCATGTGCCTATCACCCCCCCCCCACCACCTCGCCTGTGTCCACCTGCTGCCTGCCACATTTTGACCTATCTCCTCTTTTTCCAGCTTTATTCTCCCCCCCCCCCACCACAATCAGTCTGAAATAGGCTCTTGACCCAAAACATCACCTATCCATGTTCCCCAGAGTTTTTGCCTGACCTGCTGAGTTACTCTGGCACTTCGTGTCTTTTTTGTGTATTAACCAGCAAACTGCACTTCCCATTTTTTAAATTCTAACCACCGAGCTTATTGGCAATTACCAATGGAAGGTATAGATGGAATCGAATCTTACTCAGGCATAACGAGATGAAAGGGATAAAAATAACACAACAAACCTTATGCTCTTCCTTAGGTGATTTCTATGGAAATGCACTGAATACAAATGGGATGTCTGATTTGCCTCAGTAAACATTTCTGAAGTAAGCAGGTCACCTTGGCTAACAGTTATGTTGCCCACAGAAAGTGATCGATTAAGAGTACATTGCTCCAGATGCAGTGTTTTCATTATTCTTACAGTACTCCTTGTCTGGAGACATTTTCCTTACAATTATATGAAAAAAGCATCAAGCAATATGCGTACATGTGGTTGTTGTTGTAGATTTTATGCTGAGCAATACAGGGGCAATGCAAACAATGAAAAAAAGTGCTTGTTTCAAATATTACCATAGTACAGACCAATGTGCATAAAAAACCTAAGGCAAAAGCCAACAACGTGTTTTGAATTAGACTGATCCCTTTCTAAAAGGGCAATCCTGTTGAAAAATAGTTTGCAATTCAGATTAAAGAAGACTGCATTACATGTTTTGTTTCATGCTGCATGACTATTTTTACTGAATCTGTCTTTTCCAACCAGAGATTTCAAGTCACCCATGTACTGTCTATGCCCTGGGAATCTGAGTGCTTTGAATGATGGGGACACCTACCTTCAAATTAGTAATAAAAATGAAGAATAAAAGTCACTCTTACAAACAAAATGAATTACATACCTTGGAATAATCAAATCCATGCTTCTCCTTAAAACCATTCCGACTCAGGGTGTAATTATAAAAGCGAGAATTCTTAATAAGTCCAACCCATTCTCGCCATCCTGGTGGGATGTAACTGCCATTGTATTCATTGAGGTATTTCCCAAAGAAAGCTAGAAGAGATTAAAGTGGGGATCAGTCAATATATAGCATTTGGATTAAAACTGAATTAAACAACCTGTGAAATAGTATTAGGCTTTTCACTTCTTTAGAGGCTAGGATACAACTCACCCCGATGTTAGCATCTGTCAGTGCTGTTTGACACTGTTCATATTTTCTTACAAAACAGAAGGAGACCATTTGGCCCATTGAAATAGTGACGGCTCACAGAGCAATCCCATCAATACAATTCCCCTCCTGATTTCCCTGTGATCTCTTCTCTCAAGTGACCACCCATTCCCTTCAATTCTCCTGTAGCCAACCCACCCGAGGTCAATGCACAGAAGCAGATCAGTCAAACAACTGACATGTCTTTGGAATGCAGGAGGATACAGAAGCAACCAGGGAGAGCCCATGTGGTCAGAGGGAAACCGACTGCGTCCAAGGTCAGGACTGAACACGGACTGCAGGAACTGTACTAACTGCCGTGTATTGTTCCTCTGGTGCTCCATGGACCTAAGGAGGAGACAGAGTTGGTGTTTTCACCACCATCCAATTTCCAATCCATTCCCATTTGTTTCCATGGTTTTAAAGACAAGAAAAAAAATTGCAATAATAACTAAACAAAACCAATAAATGAAGTAGACAGTAAACATCACATAGTCATTAGGCCATCCTTCCTCACAAGGTCCTTCAGACCAACCTCTCACTGGAAGAATCATCACACGGACTGTAGGTAAAGAATTGTGGATGATGAATCCACATAACCTAATATAAAGAGCTTGTTTAATATTAACGCAAGTCACAATACAGTCAAAAGAGTATTCTCCTCTGTTTATCTATTTCTCACAGCGCTGAGGAAATCTTCATTAAGACGTGTTTCTATTGAGATCAAGTCCAAAGCCTCAGGCATCCTTATTGAATATATTGCCTCAGAACACCAAATTGTAGAACTAGTGCAAACAAATTTTCTTCCCTAAGCCATAGCAGCAACAGTGGTGCAACATTAGAGATGCCACCTCACAGTGCCAGAGACCTGGGTTCGATCCTGATTACGGGTGCCTTCTGCGGGAGTTTGTACGTTCTCCCTGTGAGCACATGGGTTTTCTCTGGATGCTCTGGCTTCTTCCCACATTATAAAGACATGCAGGTTTGTCAGTTAATTGGCTTCTATCAAAGTTGCCCTAAGTGTGTACGAAGCGAAACTGGGAAAACACAGAACTAGTGCACGGGTAATCAATGGTCGGCGTGGACCTGGTGGACCAAAGGGCCTATTACCACCCTGTATCTCTAAACTAAACTGTAAATGTAGTTTAATGAAACCACTGACATTTTAAATACTAAAAATAACAATAAGATCAATAATATGAGCACACAAAGATCCAGGTAACAGCTAGATAAATCACCACTCAGAATTGATGATAAATTATTGTTACTTCATTGTCACAATTCTGTTCACTAAGAAGCTGCTGGCTTTGCTGCAAAGCCAACATCTATTGTATTATGCATCCTTAATACTGCTTGAGAAGTTGATAAACGCTTGTATTTCCCTGTGGTGATGGTGCACTCAGATTTAGTTTCAACAATAATGGAATCGCGGGTTATTGTGAAGTCAGGTTAGTGTGCAACTCTAGGCAACACAGATGTCAGGGGTTATGGGGAGAAGGCAGGAGAATGGGGTTTGGAGGGAGAGATAGATCAGCCAAGATTGAATGGCGGCGTAAACTTGATGGGCCTAATTCTACTCCTATTCCTTATGATCTTATGAACTCGGGAGTCAGTGGTACTCTCATCCTTCTAACGTCAGAGCATTTTGCAAAAGTAACCGTGATGCACCAGTGGTGGAGGAGATGACGTCTCAGTGAACTATTTTACCCTGTATTCAGCCAAATTTGCTGCACTATACTGCAGCCAGATGTACATAACATTCTCAGAACATAGTGATCCCAGGACAACACGATCTTTAGATCATGCCATGTTTAAATAAACCATTATTGGAATGTAATTTCCTTTCACACTATTTTAATGTCCTTTAATATCCTATTTGCATTGTTTTACTGAGGTTATTAACCCTTTCAGAACGATACAGACTGAACTTATGTCAGCTAGAGGTAGGTGATTGAATGCAATTATCAAAAGTAATCGTGCAAATAAGCAGTTTGATTTCACCTACTGTTTAAATGAAAATAGATTGGTTCCAGAGATTCATGTACAAATGAGTATGCAGTAAAGTATTATAAGCGAGTCTCATTGAATTACAAAAGTAATTACAAATGCTGATGTGCCATCCTGGAGGGGAGTGACAGGGATTCTGTGGAGCAGGACTATGCTGTCTTCTTTTAATCCCATCATTTTAATCCCACAAGTGTCAACTGCTGTCTCTGTTGCCTGGGAGCCTGTCAGGCTGGACCAGTGTCCTTCATGTGATGTACCCTGAAGCAGGGATTGCAGATCTAGCCACGCTTGAGGTTATCCTCTCTCAGTAGTCTCCTCCATTGAGACTTAGCAGCTGTTCATCAGCCTTTCTTGGAGTCATAGTCATAGACTGATACAGTGTGGAAACAGCCCTTCGACCCAACTTGCCCACACCGGCCAACATGTCCCAGCTACACTAGTCCCACCTGCCTGCGCTTGGTCCATATCTCTCCAAACTTGTCCTATCCATGTACCTGTCTAACTGTTTCTTAAACGTTGGGATAGTCCCAGCCTCAACTACCTCCTCTGACAGCTTGTTCCATACACCCACCACACTTTGTGTGAAAAGTAGCACAGTATATATGAATAGGACAATAGACAATAGGTGCAGGAGTACGCCATTTGGCCCTTCGAGCCAGCACCACCATTCACTGTGATCATGGCTGATCATCCACAATCAGTACCCCGTTCCTGCCTTCTCAGCATATCCCCTGACTCTGTTATCGTTAAGAGCTCTATCTAACTCTCTCTTGAAAGCATCCGGAGAATTGGCATCCACTGTCTTCTGAGACAGAGAATTCCACAGATTCAGAACTCTCTCGGTGAAAAAGTTTTTCCTCATCTCCGTTCCAAATGGCCTTCCCCTTACTCTTAACAATAGCATGAGGATAGAGACAAAATGCTGGAGTAACTCAGTGGGACAGGCAGCATCTCTGGAGAGAAGGAATGGGTGACGTTTCGGGTCGAGACCCAGAAGAAGGGTCTCGACCCGAATCGTCGAAGAAGGGTCTCGATCCGAAACGTCACCCATTCCTTCTCTCCAGAGATGCTGCCTGCCCCGCTGAGTTACTCCAGCTTTTTGTGTCTCTCTTTGGTTTAAACCAGCATCTGCAGATCCTTCTTACACAATAGCACGTGGATGTCTACACATGTGAGATTGGTTGATGCTTGTGTGGTGTTTAATATGATGTAACAGAGAGAAGCCAAGGTGGAGAGAGTCAGTGAATGGTGCTTGCATTGCATTGTGTTGGTTGGTGGTACGATCGGAGGGATTGGTTAGAGGCAGGTGCAGACATAGAGACGTACAGCCAGCCAGTCACGTCGTCTAATCGAGAGAAATGTAGACAAGTGGAGACAGATGGAGAGACACACAGGCAACCAGACAGACAGATGAGCAAAGTAGACATAGCCCGACTTATTAAATGTTGCTAGCATTATCTGGTTTTGTATGAGGGACAGGCATAGTCATCCTGATTAACAAGAAAATAGAGAATTATATGATGCCTTCCATATTGTCAGGAAATCTCAACATCCTCCGCAGCCAAGGACGCACTTTTGTAGTTTAATCAATACTGTGAGCTGGGGCATTGTTCAAAGATATTGTTTCACTCCAGACATTAGAGCAATAGGCAGCCTGGGCAGAATTGAGTAGAGTGTGGCTAAGGCAGATGCAATCAAATCATATCTGGCGGCAGATGGCTAAACTGCCAATGCAGCAATTATTGCCACATTGCATTCCTTGTACTTGAGAGAATAAGCTGAGGATAATCCCTGGGAGACAACCAGGATGACAGATATGAGATTTTGGTGGGAGGGAGGAACAGAGGATGAGGTAGAGGCAGTGGTCAAAGACAGCCTCAGATATGAATGGTGATTAGAAAGCAAAACGATAGAAAACAGGGCGATCGAATTTCCAGTTTGGATGTGTAGTGTCTTAGTTTCTTGGTGCTGCTGAGAGCATAGAAATAGAGACAGGGCTGTAAGCATATCATATTGATGGCAGTAACTAAAGAGCAGTGGCAGGAAGAACAATGTATCAAGAGTTAGACCTGCAACACTGTTCCTTAAGGGCCTGTCCCACTGTACGAGGTAAATCAAGAGTTCTCCCGAGTTTCCCCTGGTTCGAACTCGGAGAATTTCGATAATAGCCTCTCGTAGGTACTCGGGGCTGTCGTGGACATTTTTCAACATGTTGAAAAAACTTCACGAGCTTACTGCGTTTCCTGAGTACCTGCCGTTAGCGTTACGAGCCGCTAAGAGACGTCCCGAGCTCCGACGTACACGCTACGTACATTCTACGTACTTACCACGAGTTTGATATTTTTAATACTCGGGAGAGCTCTTGGGTAAACTCGTATAGTGGGACAGGCCCTTTAAGGTACTTGCACATCGATATGCTATAAGATGCAAAATAGAACAGAAACATAGAAACATAGAAAATAGCTGCAGGAGTAGGCCATTCGGCCTATCGAGCCCTTCATGCAATATGATCAGGGCTAATCATCCAAAATCAGTACCCCGTTCCTGCTATTTCCCCATATTCCTTGATTCCTTTAACCCTAAAACCCCTGTCTCACGGTGCGAGCTGACCCACGAGGTACCCCGAGCTTAAAACAAATTTACCTCATGGTAATCACGTACGATTAACGTAGCGGGAACGTCGGAACTCGTGGACGCAACTTAGCGACTCGTGGCGCTAACGGCAGGTACCCGTGATACTTGTTAACTCTTGGAAAAATTCAAACATGTTTAAACTTTTCCCACGAGTAAAATGTACTCTTGAGGTTAAAAATTGAAACATTTAAACACGTTGTAAGAACGTAGTGGCCCGTGCGTTTACCTTAGTGACTCGTGAGTCTACCGTGGGAACTCTTTAACTCAGCGGGCAGGCAGCATCTCTGGAGAGAAGGAATGTGTGATGGGATGACATTTCCAAATTTGGGGGGTTGGAGGAGGGAGGGGGGGGGGTTGGAGGAGGGGAGGGGGGGTGGAGGAGAGGGGTGGAGAGTGGAGGGAGAGGAGGGGGAGACAGATGGGGGTGTCTTCATTCACTAGTGGCGGGGTGCCGGTCACTGAAACAGGCAGGTGAGATTTCACATCCACCTTGTGTGTGTGTGTGTGTGTGTGTGTGTCTCTCTCCCTCTCACACAGGCTGAGAGACTCTGCCTCTGTGAGTGTACGTCTCTTTCTCCCCCTCTCCCACACACAGTAAGACCGAGGTAAGTTCATCTGTGTAAGTCCATCTGTGTCTCCCACATACACAGTAAAACTCTGCTTTGTGTGTGTATATACGTCTCCCCCCCATTTCTCTCTTTCTCCCCCCCACCACCTCTCTCTTTCTCCCCCCCCCACCTCTCTCTTTCTCCCCCACACACAATAAGACCGATGTATTCTGCTTAGTCTCTCTTCCCTCCCACACACACAGATAGACCGAGGTCCTGTGCGCTCTTTCTCTCTCCCCCAGTCACGCCGAAGTACACCACACTGCCTCTGTGCCTCTCTCTCTCTGCCCCTCTCTCCTTCATACACAGTCAGAGGTCTACACTGTCTCTGTGTCTCTCTCTCCCCTACACACACACACGGACTGAGGTACACACTGCCCGTTGTGTGTGTGTGTCTGCCTCTGTCTCTCTCTCCCACACACACAGTTAAAGGTACTCCACGCTGCCTGTGTGTGTGTGTGTGTGTCTCTCTCTCTCTCTGTCCCACCCCCCACACCCGCACACAGTCAGTCAGTCAGAGGAACTCCACACTGTGTGTGTGTGTGTGTGCGCCTCTGTCTCTCCCTATCACAGTCAGAGTGAGGTACTCCCCCCACAGTCTCTCCGTGACCTCTCCCCGGGCAGGGTGCATCTGCCTCCCTCAGGCTGCCCAGGCAGTCAGACACGACTCCGGTGGCGGGCTCCATGCGCAGCTCCTGCCGGCCGGCTGGGAGCGGCGACGGAGGACAGGGGGATGTTGGCCACCAGCGGGGCAGTCTCGGCTCTCCATGCAGTCCGAGTCTCGCTGGATCCTCGTAATGCTCTGCCTCTGTCAAATGTGTGAGTTTTACCTGAACCCCCCCCCAACCTCCCTCCATCTCAACTCACGCCTGTGCACCAAAGCAGCTCAGGAGGCGAACCCTGAGCTCCGTCTCCCAACAATCTGATGTGCGCATCCGTCCACATTCAAAGATTTCATCTCCAGTCTCCCCGCAGTGTGTAGACCTGGCAGTAAATGCAATTAAAATATAGTAAACCTCCGCCTGCTGGTCTTCTAACTATGTGATGTGTGTTTCAAACAAATCATCAGTATAACTGCTCTGGCACTGGACGGTGCGAATTTTCCCTTTGTAGGTCACATCAATAGATGCGGCCGCGCTGAATTCTATCTTTAACTCAAAGCCGCAGGATGGAGATGTTGCTTATTAAAACAGACCTTCATTGAAGGCTGGCTCAAGAGTAACTTGGGAAAGGAACTTGTTAACTCGGGAGACGAACTTGGAACATCGCAGAAATGACAGTTAACGGCAAACTTGAGTCATACCCGTGGGAACTCGGTTAAACTCTTGATCATACACTTGGAATCTCGTGCACAACCACGAGTCTTTCGCTCAGGGTACCTCGTGGGTCAACTCGCACCGTGAGACAGGGCTTTAAGAGCTAAATCTAACTCTCTCTTCAAAACATGCAGCGAATTGGCCTCCACTGCCTTCTGTGGCAGAATATACCACAGATTCACAACTCTTTGGGTGAAAACGTTTTTCCTCATCTCAGTCCTAAATGGCCTACCCATTATTCTTAAACTGTGACCCCTGGTTCTGGACTCCCCCAACATGAGGAACATTTTTCCTGCATTTAGCCTGTCGAATCTCTTAAGAATTTTATGTTTCTATAAGATCCCCTCTCATCCTAAATTCCAGTGAATACAAGCCCATTCTTTCATCATATGTCAGTTCCGCCATCCCGGGAATAAACCTGGTGAACTTACTCCACACTCAATAGCAAGAATGTCCTTCCTCAAATTAGGAGACCAAAACTGCACACAATACTCCAGGTGTGGTCCCACAAGGGCCCTGTACAACTGCAGTAAGACCTCCTTGCTGCAATACTCAAATCCTCTCGCTATGAAGGCCAACATGCCATTTGCTTTCTTCACTGCCTATTGTACCTGCATGCTTACTTTCAGTGACTGATGTACAAGGACACCCAGGTCTCATTGCACCTCCCCTTTTCCTAATATGACACCATTCAGATAATATTCTACCTTCTTGTTCTTTTCACCAAAGTGGATAACCTCACATTTATCGACATTATACTGCATCTGCCATGCATCTGCCCACTCACCCAACCTATCCAAGGCACACTGCCACCTCATAGCATCCTCCTCGCAACTCACACTGCGACCCAGCTTTGTATCATCCACAAACTTGGAGATGTTACTTTTAATTCTGTTGTCTAAATCATTAATATATATTGTAAATAACTGGAGTCCCAGCACTGAGCCTTGTGGCACCCCACTACTCACTGCCTGCCATTCTGAAAAGGACCAGTTAATTCCTACTCTTTGCTTCCTGTCTGCCAACAAATTCTCTGTCCATGTCAATACCCTACGTCCAATACCATGTGCTCTAATTTTTCACACTAATCTCTTGTGTGGGAACTTGTTAAAGGCTTTTTGAAAGTCCAGATACATCACATCCACTGGCTCTCCCTTATCCATTCTACTTGTTGCATCCTCAAAAAATTCCAGAAGATTAGTCAAGTATGATTTCCCTTTCATAAATCCATGCTGACCTTGACCGATCTTGTCACTGCTTTCCAAATGCACTGCTATAACATCTATAACATCTTTAATAATCAAATAGAGTTAAAGCGGTTATGAATGATAGGTACAAAAAGCTGAAGTAACTCATCGGGACAAGCAGCATCTCTGGAGAGAAGGAATGGGTGACGTTTTGGGTCGAGACCCTTCTTCAGATCCGAAACATCCACCCATTCCTTCTCTCCAGAGATGCTGCCTGTCCTGCTGAGTTACTCCTGCATTTTGTGTCTATCTTTGGCGTAAACCAGCATCTGCAGTTCCTTCCTACACATGAATGATTGGTGACACACAAGACCAAGAACAGGATCTATAATGGCCACTTTTCAAGTTCAGGTCCTCCATAGTTCTTCTTTTAACTCTGTAAACTGTGCTTATCAGGAAATAGCCTGGGCACCTGCAGGCACAATGCACTTTAGTGTGGCTGACAGTTTCTTAACTTCAGTCGTGTACTTCATGACATAACATGTCAAAAACTGCATGCTTCATTCATAGCTGTTATATTTCGGAGCTACTGGGGTTTGCTAGAACATTGGATGAACACTCACGTAAATACTGGGACCAAACGTGGCCTAGATCGCAATGAGATATGAATTAATGGGGCTGTACAGTGACAATGGGGTCTTGCAAACAGCATCCAATTGCTATAGTTCTCATTGCCGCAGATAACGGAAACTGCATTACTGATGCCAACCTTTTCACATACAAGTTATAGGCTGTGATCTCTTCAGCTTTGACCATCCTGCACGCTGCACTATCATGGATTTGATAAGGGGCCCATTGTCTCGGAGGTCATCCAGACACACTTGGGTTCATCGTATTCTCTCTCTGAACATTCCCTCATCAAGCTTCTATGTGGTTCCTCTGTGGTTATCATAGGGAGAATATCTTTTCAAGTCAAATGCTCTTCTCATTCATCAGCATAACATGGATGGAGCAGCTGCGAGCTTTCCAAGGGATTGCTTAGGCTCCCTGGTTTAGTGTGTTTATACCAGTTTCTGTGGGCAAACTGCCTTATTGTAATAGTTAACCACAGGGAAAGCAAGGAAATGTTTTGTTGCAAAACCAAGTGCCCTATCATTAAGTTAGTAGCATCCGTCCATCTGTGAGAGATGATGGTGGGGTTTTGACATTGTTCTGCTTGGGGAGGAGAATGTTTCATCTGTGGTTGCATTCCCTGCTGTGTCCGACTAGGCCTTTCCTTGACAGACAGACCCCCCCTCCCACACCCCCCACAGCTCCCACAGGTGAAGTTGTCTCTGGCCATTGGATTGGGGAGCGAATTGCTGTTTTAATGTTACCTATAATGTAATACAAATAATAAATCTAGAATGATAGAAGAGTTACGGTATAGAAAGCCACTTATCATATAACACAACAGCTTTCTATGAAGAAATCCAATCAGTCCTTCGCTACTTCCTAATAACTCTGCAAATTATTCTTCCTGTCTTTTCAATTCCAAGTTTCAATTCCTGATTGATTCTGTTTCCACCTTGCCTAACAGCAACCAGGACTAGATCATAAGCTATTTTTACATTAAAAATGTCTCATATCCCAAGTCCCAATTGTCTCTCAAGTCCCAAAATCTTTTGCCCATCACTTTAAGTGAGCTCATAAGGTCATAAGTGACAGGAGTAGAAATAGGCCATTCGGCCCATCATGTCTATTCCACCATCCAATCATGGCTGATCTATATCTCTCTCCTAACCGCATTCTCCTGCCTTCTCCCAATAACCTCTGACACCTGTACTTTGAATCTGTATCCGTGAAATCTAATGGAATAGTATTCCACTACTCCTCCTATCTAAACTTGTCAAGATCTTGTCCATCTTATCAGTCCTCTCTACATTTTTGCATTAGCTGGGATTGTGCTAGTAGCTCTTTGGTTCAACTGAAAGGCTGCGAATTAAGGTAAAAAAATCAACCATGATTTCAGCTCTTGTGAACCCTGTTGGGAAATGATTTACCCATGTCCTTATTAGTAAAAGGGCTGTCTCACTGTGCGAGTTGACCCACGAGTGACCCCGAGTGAAAGACTCGTGGTTGCGTACGATACTACAAGTTTATGATCCCGAGTTTAACCGAGTTCCCACGGGTATGTCTAAGTTTCCCGTTTACTTCTCATTTCTGCGATGTTCCAAGTTCGTCTCCCGAGTGTACCAAGTTCCTCTCCCGTTAATCTTGAGGCAACAATGTATATCGAAGTGTTTAAAAATCATCACATGTTAAAAAAACTGAGTGGTGATGGGTGGTGTAAAAGATTGTGATTATGGTCATGTTAAGAATTAAAAGTCATAAAATCAATGTGTGAAATGTGATTCTTATTTTTCAAAGTCTCTCATAGGAAACAATGAGCGTATAGAGCCCAGGGAGAGGGGGAGAAAGGGACGTACACTCACAGAGGCAGAGTCTCTCAGCCTGTGTGAGAGGGAGGGAGGGAGAGAGACACACACACACAAGGTGGATGTGAAATCTCACCTACCTGTTTCAGTGACAGGCACCCGCAGCCAGTGAATGAAGCCACCCCCATCTGTCTCCCCTCCTCTCCCTCCACTCTCCACCCTCTCTCCTCCACCCCACCCCCCCCTCCCCCAATTTGGAAATGTCATCCCATCACCCATTCCTTCTCTCCAGAGATGCTGCCTGCCCTCTGAGTTAAAGAGTTGCCACTTGCAGCAGCAAAACAGGCCAGTAAACACAATACTCATAGATAATATACTAAACAAAGAAAATATATATTAAAAAATCCAGTATTATTGCAAAAATCCCAAAGTCCTTAGTGCAAACAAGGCAGTTTGTAGTTCATAGTTTAGTTAGCATTTGTTGCGTTCAAAAGCCCGATGGTTGTTGGGAAGAAGCTGTTCTTGAACCTGGAGGTCATGGTTTTCAGATTCTTATACCTTCTGCTCAGCAGGAATGAAATGAGAGCATGGCCAGGGTAGTGTGGGTCCATGACAATGCTGGCTGCCTTTTTGAGGCAGCACCTCCTATAGAACCCTTTGATTCAGTAAAGTTCAGTAAAGAGATCGGGAATCTGGCATCATGGCTTGACAATAAAACCCAGCCTTTAACATCCGCATAATGAAAGAGTTGGTGTTGTCCTACGGAACAGGGGTGCAGGAGAGGTGAACACAACCCTGTCTTCTTCAACAGCACTGGTAGAGATGGCTTCTGGACGTGACTGGCAAACCTCAGATTAGGCTGCCATGAAGTGACATAAAATGTTCTCACGCTGTTCCTCAATACTGGTTTGTCTTAAGGTTGTGAGCTCAGTCCCAAATACACAAAATTTATATATAAACTTAAAGCATTTTTTTCTTTTCTACCCACTCTGTCACCTTATCAATAACTTACTTAACTTTGTTAAGCAGAATTTGTCTTTAAAAAGTCTAAGTAACTGATATTTCTGTCCCTGATTATTGTTTCTAAAAAGAGTTCCCACGGTAGACTCACGGGTCACAAAGTTAAACGCACGGGCCACTACGTTCTTACAATGAGTGTAAAATGTTTCAAATTTTAACCTCAAGAGTACATTTTACTCGTGGAAAAGTTCAAACATGTTTGAACTTTTGCAAGAGTTAACAAGTTTCACGTGCACCTCCCGTTAGCGCCACGAGTCGCTAAGTTGCGTCCACGAGTTCCGACGTTCCCGCTACGTTAATTGTACGTGATTACCACGAGTTAAATTTGTTTTAAACTCGGGGTCACTCGTGGGTCAACTCGCACAGTGAGACAGACCTTTAAAGCAGTCTGCAAATAAGATGTTCATTGAATTACTGGACCCTGGGCAAAATAGATGAGAAAGACCATTGTTTGGTTCATTGTCTTCAGGTGAGGGCTGGAGGCACCAGAAAAAGATCAAGAGCTCTTAGCACAGGGAAAGATGCTAGCAGTGGAAGGTACAATTTAGGTATTTACACTAGCTGAGCGAGATAACTTTTATGTTCACGAAAACCACTCAATCAGTTTTACCAAATAGACATTAATGTAAAACAAAAGGGCATTCAACCGGTTTCAGCTGTTGACACCTGACCCCTCTTCTGATATCTTCACCAATATGCTGGAAGTCAAATTTCCACATTAAATTAGAATGGACACACTGCCTGGCATATTGGATGCGCAATATTTTTTGTTATGATTGTAAGTCATAAGAAAAGCATCATCGAATCACTAGATCATTGAACAGGAAAACATTAACTCCTTTGTAGCATTCATGATGTTGCCAATAGTTTTGGTTGATGTGAACATTTGGAATATTGTACAGATTCAGCTATGATGTATTGCCTTCTTTCAGCTGGTTCCCATCAGGTTTTGCTGAATTTTACTGCCACTACTGTCAGCCGAGTATTCCTTGACAATGCATCTTCTTTGTATGTTGTCAAGTTAATTTATTTGGACTGTCGTTCACAGAGTGCCGTCTGGGCTAGTGCATGCTAAATGAGCTCTAATCAGTGTGCCGTATGCTAATTGCTTCATTTACAATGCCGCCTGGTAAATGTTTCTTTGTTTAAATCCCAAAGCTCTATTAACTTTACTGCTAATACCACCAATATTAATTCTTTATGCCAACCACTGTTATGCTTTGCACCTAATTCTGCCTGCTGCCTCCTTCTTCTTCAGCAGTCCCTTGGGTTTACCATGGCTTGCTTCCTCTCCAGTTCCTGTGGCTTCTGAGGTGGGTAAGTTGGGAGGAAGGTGGACGGCCTCCATTATTTAGCTTCCCGATACCATCCTTGTTTTGCAACAGGGATTTCCGCAAGTATGAGAGGATGTTCCACTTTTTTTCAAGCAGTCTTTGAGGACATCCATAAACTCTTTCCCTTTACACCTGGCAATCTCTTGTTGTGACAAACATCAGAATGGAGTGTCTGTTTCCCAAATCTAATGTTGGGCATGAGAACAAAGCGGCCCATCCATCAGAGATGATTAGGTATAATTATGGGCTCAATGCTGGGGATGTAGGCCTGGGAGCTGATGCTGACATCAGTAATTCAATGCACTGACACTAGGTGTAGGAGGGAACTGCAGATGCTGGTTAACATCGAGGTTAGACACAAAATGCTGGAGTAACTCAGCGGGACAGTCAGCATCTCTGGATAGAAGGAATGGGTCGAGACCCTTCTTCAGGCTAATTCTGAAGAAAGGTCTCAATCCGAAACGTCACCCGTTCCTTCTATCCAGAGATGTGACACTGACTCTAGGGCTAACCCTAACTGCCGATATAATGCATTCAGCTGACAGTTTTTGGTAATCCATATCTGAGTAGTGTGCATTGCCGTATTCAGAGGAATGACTGCTACCTGGTCAAACACATGCTTTGTGTCAGGTTTGAAGTTATGATCCTCTAACACTATTTTGCTCAGATAACCAAAGGCTGCACCATTGAAGGCAATACCTGTTGTTTTTAAAAAGATGCACAGCGCTGGAGTAACTCAGTGGATCAGGCTGCATCCCTGGAGAACATGGGTAGGTGATGTTTGTCTGATTGTTGGGGGGGGGGGAGATAAAGCTGAAAGAGAGGAGAAGACGGGGCAAAGCCTGGCAGGTAACAGGTGGATACTGGTGATGGGGGGTTTTGATAGGCAAATAATCTGAAGTGATTCTCCAGTTTGTGTGTGGTCTTCGTCTGGCAATGGGGGAGGCCCAGGACAGAAAGGTCAGTATGGGAATGGGAAGAGGAGTTAAAATGGTTAGCCACTGGAAGATCCAGTGGGCCTAGGTGAACTGAGCGCAAATGTTCGGCGAAACAGTCGCCGGGTCTATACGTGGTCTCGCCAATGTACAAGAGGCCACATCGGGAACACTGAATGCTGTAGGTTAGGTTAGACAAGGTGTATGTGAACCTCTGTCTCACCTGGAAGGATTGCCGAGGTACCTGGATGGAGGTGAGGGAGGAGGGACAGGCAATACAGGGCAAGTACCCGGGGAGGGAGTCATTTGGGCGGGAAAGGGATGAGTGAACCAAGGAGTCTGCAGAAGGCGGAAAAGGGTGGATATGGGAAAATGTGACAAGTGGTGGGATCATGTTGGAGGAATAAAGATGAAGAAGCTTGGACTTTATTGCCTTCCATCAGTGAGGAATGTGGGGAATCTGCTGTGGTGGATGTTTATGTTAACTTTTATGTAGTTGTGTGTCTTGTTGCTTTTTTTTGGTATGGGTGTATGGTAATTCGCATATCACTGAACCTTAACTGGTGCACGTGACAATAAAAGACCTTTGAAACCTTTGAGGTGACAGAAATGTCAGAGGATGATGTGTTAGATGCGGAGGCTGGTGGGGTATAAGGGGAAGTCTTTCCTTGTTCTGTCTGCGAGAAGGGGGAGTGAGAGCAGAAACACAGGACACAGAGGTGATGCAGATGAGGGATCCATCTGTTAGAGCAGGGGGAGGGGAACCATGGTTACTAAAGAAAGAGGACACCTCAGATGTCCTGGAAAGGGGAGTCTCATTTTGGGTGCAGATGCGGTGATGACGGAGAAATTGAGGAGGGGATGGTGTTTACAAGAGGCAGTGTAGGAGGAAGTGTAGTCCCGATAACTGATGTACTTATCTATTCTGCATGATCTATGGGTTGACTCTCTCTCTTTATTGTTACAGTCTGAGAGTTCTTGCAGCCCTAAATTTCTATGAATCATCCTTGAAAATTAAGGAAGCAAGAGGCAGAATTAATGGAGTAACAATTTCAATTTCAATATTGCTGCATTTCTCATTTTGACAAATTGATGTTGCATGAGTTTATTTTCAAGTAACTCTATTACAGACCTTGTGCTGAAATATAGAAATATGTCATATAACTGCAGATTATTCATATGCTCAATTCCGTTTTAGTAAAGTTTCCGGGTATCTTTAACTAAGTGCAGGTTCAGATTGAAGATCCACTGTTTGTAGTTTGAAGTGAGATTAAAAGAGGTAAGAATGGCTCTGACATACATACCAATTATGTGATTCCCTTTCACAGTATGTTAGTGCAAGCTTACCTTGATTAAAAATCAAACAATCGTGAAGGTATGGGCAGTTTCAGATAAGAATGATTTAACAAATTGGAACTAAAAAAGTTTGAAAAAATAATATTTAATTCGATCTTAAAGCATAGCAGGAAGCTAGAACATGGCATATTGCTCAGTTCTTCTCGGGCTCAATAAAAGTGAACGGGATAAATCTTTAAATGGTGTCGTAGATCAGCTCCAGTTCATGAAAGGCTTGAGGCACAGAACACGAAACACAGGGCAACTGAGAAACTATTAACTTTCATTGATGCACATAATTTAAAATGTTCCATTTCCCCCCAAAAGAAAACATATGTTAATCATTGATAACAGAAACTATAAATAAATATTTTTTTTAGATCTGAAAATAATAATGCCTCGTTTTTCATTTGTCAATGAGAATATAAAACAAACAAAATAAGTAAGTACAAGGAAGCAAAACTACATGCAGTTAAAGATCAGTTACAGTTATGAAATTATCTAGTACTTACTTTGCTGCACTTGAATTTAGTATGAGCATAGGACTTGGATGCTGGATTTTAATCTTTTACATGCAGCCCCATAATCAATAGACAATAGACAATAGACAATAGGTGCAGGAGCAGGCCATTTGGCCCTTCAAGCCATTTGGCCATTCAATATGATCATGGCTGATCATCCCCAATCAGTACCCCGTTCCTGCCTTCTCCCCATATCAAATAGTTCACATATTATAAATTCTACTTTCTTTATTTAGTTAAATGATCAATGCACTAAAATACATTATCCCATCTAACACAATACAGAAGATTTTACAAACCTGTTCGGTAGCCTGTGTTGTTCAGGTACACTGCAAATGTCCGTGGTTCATGCATTGCTTGCCAGGAAGGTGAGGAGCAATTCTCATTGTTTGTGTAAGTATTGTGGTTGTGAACATATTTTCCTGTTAGCATTGAAGAGCGAGAAGGACAGCACATTGGAGTTGTCACAAAGGCGTTGGTGAAATGAGCACCCCCTTGCTCCATGAGCCGCCTAGTTTTATTCATCACCTGCAGTGAACCTAAAGAAGTGCAGCAGTTAGTTAAAACAGCAAGATCCAAATGTTACACATCACTCACCAGTTAAATTGATAGTGAAAAATAAATATTCAGAAGGAAAAAAAGGAAAGACCAGTGTTGTGACCTCATTATTTTCCAAAGCACTTTACCACCAATCAACGATTTTGTGAGTAAAGCACAATGTGCTGGAGTAACTCAGCCGCGTCCAGCAGTATCTCTGGAGGACATGGATAGGCGACATTTCGAGTCGGGACCCTACTTCGGACTGATGGTATGAGTATTTCTGAGCTAGTTTATGTTGTTAAGTTTTGAAATGTGACAGGGAATTAATGCAGACCAAACTCCCCAAATGAGCAGTTCGATAATCTGTTTTAATGATGTTAAGAACAATGAAGTAATTGAGGTAACCAGCGAATACCTCAAAATCAATATGAACCAAAGGCATTGGATGAAAGAGCATTGTATGAACATATTCCATGATATTTAATATGAAATGCATCTTCAAAAAAAAAATTTGACTCAATTTTGTCTCACCAGCGAAGAATTCCTGCCAATACGAACAATTTTGCTAGAAATAGGAACATAGGCAAATTTCACTGTTAGGTAAGTGGTTCTGCGAATACAAAGTAATCCCATTGAATTTAGATTCATTGTAAAACATGAGCCTCCAATCTGGCCCTGTTCGTTGTGTGTGGCATTTCTTTATGAATAAACAGTCACTCTGGGAATCTTTAACGTAATAAGAATGAATGATGTGAAAAGTAAACTAAGTCTTTTCAGAATCACCCATGGTTCTGTGTAAATCTGAAAGACATTCAGACTTTAGCAGCAACTTCAGACTGTTTTGCCATCTGTATAGGCAGACAGTTCAAATGCAATTTATTCATTTTTCCCAGGCTACTCAAACCTTTTGCAGGCTTTTATTTTTGACTATAAGCCTGTTTACACTGAGAAGGGTCTACCAGCATGAAAGCTCTATTAACACTCTACAGAAAAATGCTTTCTTGTATAAATGCCTTTGGAATTGCTAATGCTGGTATAAACACTTATAGGAAGTATGTTTGCTTGGTGCAGGCTTTGAAAGATTGTAAAGAATTATTTGCAGTAAGGCTGATTTGCATATTCCACAAATCAACCTGTTGCATACAATGGCTATTGATGAGGCATTTAACCTCCTGCAATGATATTTAACCAGGCTCTTGATGCATTGTATGAGTCGAGCATAAAGAACTTTAACTAATTGCACTTATGGTAAACAGTACAAATATGGCTGGGGTTCACCTGTGTGGGACTTCAGTGTGATCTGCTGTATATTATTTTAAATTGGATGAAATGGTTCTGAATTGAATCCATTTTGGAAACATAAATAACATAGAGGGAGATGCAGCATAGAAACAAGCCTTGCAAATCTGCACCAACTATCAATCAACCATTTACACTAATCCTATTTCAATCTAATTTTTAGTTCTCCCCACATTTTCTCATTGAAATGTCCCATAGAAATTCTACCACATGAGCAGCGATATGCTTTGGCCAATTAACCTCTCAACCCTTGTGCTGTTGGGATGTGAGAGGAAACTAGAGGACCTAGAGGAAACCCATGAAGAATGTGCAACTCTACACAAGCAGCACCTGAGGTCAGGATTGAACCTGAGTTTCTGGCGCAATATTCTAAAGAATAAATATGTAATGACTCCAATTAAAATCAAAGTTCAGGTCATGCCTCCAAAAGTTATTCAAGGAATTACTTGAGGTGGCATATTGATAATGATATGGGAATGCAGGATATGTTATTACCCACTTGTATTTGAAGAAGCTTTTATATGAAGGTGTGAGGAGTTTAATGAATATTTTACGTGAAAAAACAGCAATTTGGCTGGTTTTGATTGAAAACTGTACCAACAAGAGAAATAAGGTAATAATACATTTATTTTCTGAAGGACAGTGAATAGTATAACTCGATAAGGGTACATTAAAGTCCTTCATATATATATATATGGAAAAAACTATTGCAGAAATCAAATTCAACTGAAAATGGTAGTACTCAAAGAATTTCAGGCCAAGCAAATTGATGTGCTGAGAAATGATATTTTAACATCAGTAAATACTAGATAGTGCACATTAGGAGGGAAAATATCAAGTGAATACAGATGATGAATGAATATCCAATTACAAAGGTAGGAAAGGAAAACAATTTGGATATAATAACTCAACTAAACTGTCTGGTGAACATGAAGGTCATATCTACAAAACGAATCGCATTAGAATTCATCTAAAAGACATCTAATTATTTATTGAAACAAGATATCCAACCTTGAAGAACTAGTTGTTCTGGAGGTCCATCAAATTGAATCGTAAAAATATTCTGAGCGTGTCTACTGTGTTAAAGTGACCAAATAAATGATATTCCTCATTCACTTCTGCAGGCTATTGATGAAAGCATTGTGTAATGTTGAGCACAATGTCATCAAAGCTCACTGATGCACTGGAGAGAACAAAGAGTGCACAACCATTCTGAATATTTTCAGTGTTTTTACTTACATGCTTTCCATCTGCTTACGGCCACTCTCATAGTTAACTGCAAGCACTTGCATAGGCAAATGTTACATTGGCTTTTATTGCAAACAATAAAGGAACAAGATTGTGAAATGTTGCTATACTTGCATGAGTATAGCAAAATACCAGAGATATGGCTTCAAGAGGGAATGATTGGGAAGATGCTGAGAGGCTGCTTCCTCTGGTCAGGCTCAGAATTAGGTAGCATGGATTGGAGCATCTCTGGAGAAAAGGAGTCTGAAGAAGGGTTCCGACCTGAAACGTCACCGATTCCTTTTCTCCAAGATGCTGTCTGTCCGGCTGAGTTACTCTAACATTTTGTGTCTGTATAAACCAGTATCTGCATTTCCTTCCCAAACTTTAAGTACCAAGGAATGGGTTCAGAATTTCCTCTATCAGCAAGATTCCCGACCGATGAAGAAGGAAGCATTAGAGACACAAGGAAATGCAGACGTCTAAAGAAAATCACGTGCTAGATTAACTCGAAGATAGACACAAAATACTGAAGTAACTCGGCAGGCAGGCAGCATTTGTGGTGGCAATTGGCAGGCGACGTTTTGGGTGGGGAACATTCTTCAATCTAATGAAGGGTCCTAACCCAAAATGCTGCCTGTCCATTCCCTCCAGAGGGGCTGCCTGACCCGTTGAGTTACACTAGCACTATGTTTTGCTCAGAAAGAAAGTCTTGCTCCAGGGAAAGCTAAGAATCAAGCGGAGTAACTATCAATGGGTTAATGATCATAAAAGCTTTGGTAAACTTATGGAAAAATGCTCAAATGTTTGGCCAAGATAAAATGGGTAAATTGAAATCAAATTGTGGGAGGCAAGACAGTTATTAAAATAGCACATGGTTAGGTATATTCTAGGCCTATTCACATCATGGGGAAATGTCGGGAATCCAAAGACTGAGCTCTCCGGATGAAATAGAAAAAGAGGATAAAAGTCAGTGGAGATCAAGAGAAAAGATCAAGCTGAATACAGGATAATGAGACAAAATGGTAAATGGAAGAAGAAGAGCAAAGACAGAATGTGACTTGATCAATAGCTAACATAAAAGAAAGTCAAAATGTTATCCGTAGGGTTATAAATAATTATTAGAGAGCATGTAGATGAGCAGACAGGAATAAGGACCTCTGCTTTACCAGAAATGATAAATATCATTTATGTCAGAATGTCCTCCATCTTCTGTCTTTTCATCTCTGGCCTTTGTCCAAAATATCTGCCCATCAAAACCACCCTCCTCATCTGTATTAACCTATTTCCTGCCAGGTTTATTTCTGTCCCCTCTTCCAGCTTCTGTCTGCCTCCCCCCACCCCCACAATCAGTTACAAGAAGTTTCCCAACCATAATCTTCACCCATCCATGTTCTCCTTGATGGCCGTTACTCCAGCCCTTTGTGTCGTTTTCGTAACTGCAGTTCCTTGTTTTTACGTGTACCAGAATGATGTCTGAACTAGTGGGTATTAGCTACTGTGAGTGCTTGGACAGGCTTGGATGATTTACTCTGGAATGCCAGAGGTTGCGGGGAGACCTGATGGAATTATGTAAAATTAAGACAGGCATAGATAGGGTTGACAGAACTGTTTTGCCAGGATGGAAAAAAATCAAATATATTAGAGGCCATAGCTTCAAAGTGAGATGAGCAAAATTTAAAGGAGATATGTGGGGCTTTTTTTTTTTTTTACACAGAGGGTGGTGAGCACTGCCAGGAGTGGTGGGTGAGGCAGATATGACAGTCACACCTAAGAGACTTTTGGACAGGCATATGGAAATGCAGAAAATGGAGGAATATGGATTATGTGCAGGCAGTTAAGAGTTGGTCTTGGCATCATATTGTCACAGACATTGTGGGCCAAAGGGCCTGTTCTTATGCTGCATTGTTGTGATATTTGACGTTCTATCTTCATTGAACAGTGACCATCAGTTCACTTAATCCATCGATCATGGACCCCAGACCCTTCCCTTTCACCAAACACAGATGCCAGACTCATTCCTCACTCTGTCCGTCAATCACGGACGCAAGATCTGTCCTTCTGCGATCACAGACACCTCACACCATCTGCTGGTGAATAACCCTTGATACCATTACCACCGATCACAGACAGATAGTCGACATTATGGGTCCGGAACCTTCTTCAGACTGAAGAAAGGTCCCAACCCAAAACGTTGCCTATCCATGTTCTCCAGAGATGGTGCCTGACTCGTTGAGTTACTCTAGCAATCTGTGTCTTTTTTTGCCAGAGAAAATAGTTGTGACAGATACATGGAAAGGTTTAAAGGCATATGGACCAAATGCAGGCAAATAGGACTAGCTTAGATGGGGCATATTGATCGGCATAAACAAGTTGGGCCAAAGGGCCTGTTTATGTACGATATGACTTCATTACATCATGTTCTGTGGGAGCTCAAAGGGAACATCAGATATCGGGCCAGCTAATTTAACTAATATTAATTTTCAGAGATGAGAGTAGAAATAGAGAAATTCAATCAACAAGGCCAACAACATCTCCCAGTAAACAGTTTTTATAGGCATTGGAAAACCTCAGCAGCGAAGCATTGCAAGTAATCAATGAAAGCAGGAAATTTCAAAGGAGTTAATTTGAAAACATAAATTGTCTTTTCTGACCAACATGCAATATAGGCTCAGCACTTTGTTTGATTCACAACAGATCAATGTGTTAAAAGAAATTATAACAATGGAATAATTCCCAGCAGTATCATTTCTTCTGACCAGAGGATAATATTGCAGTAACACATTTACAACATGGTTTGGCATCATTATCACAGTCTACGTGAAAATAAAACAGCACTTTAATGTACTGTTACCACTGGTAATGTACTGGCAATGAATGATTTCATTTTAAGCATGTTCTCATTCTTTTTCTTCCATAGCCAGACAAAAGGTGTTCCACAATTCTGTGCAAGAGAATGGCCCATTGATTATTCATTCACATATACAGGAACTTTTTAAATGACATGCAAATAGAATTCAAAATCCTAGGAGCAATAATGTTAATATCGCTTCATAGATTCAAGTGCCTCATAAAATAGTTGATTTTGCAGTTCTTCTATAATCTTAAAACTATGCAAAAAGTTCTGGTTCTATGCTCAGAGGAGATAAATATTTTACAATGTTACAGACTGCCTCTGAAACAGCAGTGGTGTAATTTTAATGCGCTGAATAGTGTTAAATGTTCAGTTGTGTCTGTTTGCCCTTCTGAATATCACTGATAAGCCCCTGCTGTTTAACTAGGAGTATACCATTACACAGTTTGTGTGGGTGCATTGAAGTGACTGCAGGTTACATTGCAAGTTAATGCAACAGAAATTAATTCCTTCAGATCGTTATTATTGTCCATTTAAATGCCATGAATGGTGGGGTGAGGAATATTGAATTATACTAATACACCACACTGGGATCATAATATGTGACTAGTCCATGTCCATTTGACCCAACACACTACACAAAATGTACACTGTGACCTCATTAATATGATTTCAGCGCTCACTTAATACTAAGCATGTGTGTAGCCTTAGCACACATCTAGTGGTCCAATTAATCAGCAGTGAGGGCCAGCTGAAGTTAACTGGCACTGAATGACGCCAAGACTGTGCCTCTTAAAGGAGAAATTGCTGGAGGTGTAAATTATGCCGCAGAATTTTGAAGTTTGCAACAAACATAAATGACCACAGCTGAGAGTGGAGTCACCATGAGTCTATGGGGCTCTGAAGACCATGAAGGAGGTGAAGAATAAAGGTTATATTTTATTAGGGCATTTAGAAAGCCCTCAAGATAGACACAAAGTGCTGGAGTAACTCAGTGGGTCAAACAGCATCTCAGACTCAGTCTGAAGAAGGGTCTTGAAACAAAACATCACCTATTCCTTTTCTCCAGAGATGCTGTCTGACCCACTGAGTTACTCATGCTTTTTGTGACTATCTTCGGCTTCAACCAGCATCTGCAGTTTCTTCCTACACATTTAGAAAGCCCTCAAGGCAGATAGTTAAGATGCAATGTGAGAAGGTGATTAATATCACATGGACACATGCATACCCACACTCATGGACCATCAAGCTCGATGAAGACACTAGCAAATTTCATCTCCCAACAAATATATCACAACACTATTGCATTTCTCCTTAATAAGCACTCCCTTCAGCCTCTATCAACCACAACTTCATCATATCATTTATATTAATGACCATGCCATCAGACGTCTATAATCCAAATTTCACATCTGTACCTTCTACCTTACTGCCTGCTATTAACAATGGCAGGCACATCATACAGTCATCTTGCAATATCATACCACATTTCCTCTCACATTGCAGAAGAGATATGTAAAACTGGCACGAGAAGACCTGCAAATGCCATGTGGAGATCCAACTGTTCACCTGCTGGAGGGACGGGGTACTAGGTTTCATTGGAGCAAGTATTGAAAAATCGCCTACTATTAAAACTATTGAAAATACCATCTGAAGAAGGGTCTCGACCCGAAACGTCACCCATACCTTCTATCCAGAGAAGCTGCCTGGCCCGCCGAGTTACTCCAGTATTTTGTGTCCATCTTCTTTATTGAAAAATCTCTTGTCAGCAGCAGTCGGACAAAGATGATTGAATAAAAAAGTAGTCTAGCGCTGCCCCTTATGCTCCCTCCTCATTCTACAAATCTCTTGTTACAAACTGCAAGCATTCACCAGCCTTCATGATATTGGTGTTGGTGGGACGGAGGAGAGGATCAGTGTGCTGGTAAGCGTGCTGTTGGTTTGCCTCCCATGTCCCCAGAGGCACTCTGGGAGTTCTGAGACCAGCTACTGGAGGTCCCCCGACAGCTCATGGCGATGGAGTGATGGTTGCGGGAGGCAAGGAGACCAGGCAATGAGGTATTCGTGCAGTGGGTCACTGGGAGGTCCAACACAGGTTGGACGAGTGCGTGGCTAAACGCGGCCAGCAGAAGTACAGCAACAGTGGTGGATGGGGCGGCACGGTGGCGCAGCGGTAGAGTTGCTGCCTTACACTGCCAGAGACCTGCGTTCAATTGTGGCTATGGGTGCTGTCTGTACGTTCTCCCTGTGAATTTGTGGGCTTTCTCCAAGATCTTTACTTTCCTCCCACACTCCAAAGATGAACAGGTTAGTAGTCGGTTAATTGGCTTGGTAAAATTGTCTCTAGTATGTGCAGGAGAGTGTTAATGAGCAGGGATCGCTGGTCGGTGTGGACTCAGTGGGCCAAAGGGCCTGTTTCCACACTGTGTCTCTAAACTAAACTAAAATAAACTAGACAGCATCGCCAGCCCAGGCTGACCCCGACATTGCTAATCGCAAAAGGATTTGAGTATAGGAGCAGGGAGGTTCTACTGCAGTTGTACAGGGTCTTGGTGAGACCACACCTGGAGTATTGCGTACAGTTTTGGTCTCCAAATCTGAGGAAGGACATTATAGCCATAGAGGGAGTACAGAGAAGGTTCACCAGACTGATTCCTGGGATGTCAGGACTTTCATATGAAGAAAGACTGGATAGACTCGGCTTGTACTCGCTAGAATTTAGAAGATTGAGGGGGGATCTTATAGAAACTTACAAAATTCGTAAGGGGTTGGACAGGCTAGATGCAGGAAGATTGTTCCCGATGTTGGGGAAGTCCAGGACAAGGGGTCACAGTTTAAGGATTAAGGGGAAATCCTTTAGGACCGAGATGAGAAAAACATTTTTCACACAGAGAGTGGTGAATCTCTGGAACTCTCTGCCACAGAAGGTAGTTGAGGCCAGTTCATTGGCTATATTTAAGAGGGAGTTGGATGTGGCCCTTGTGGTTAAAGGGATCAGTGGGTATGGAGAGAAGGCAGGTACAGAATACTGAGTTGGATGATCAGCCATGATCATATTGAATGGCGGTGCAGGCTCGAAGGGCCGAATGGCCTACTCCTGCACCTATTTTCTATGTTTCTATGTTTCTAATCCGGTGCTGCCGCAGGGCTTTAATGCCAAGATAAAACTATATCGTTTTTAAACGTTGAAACTTGAAAGGTCCAGATGGCACCAGAAACATGATGACTTTTGTACACTGCCTTGTGAACTGCCTTAGTGTAATCTACTATTCTTACTTTGCAATTGCTGCACTCTTGTCTTATGTATGATTGTGGCATGTATAGTAAAATCTTTCACTGTATCTAGGTACATGTGGCAATAAAGTACCATTGAACTATTCTATGCATTTTAATTAATTTCCTTCTTCTTGCCATTTCCTGGACCTTTTTCTCTCTTTTTCCAGATACTCCCATCTGGGCCAAGCAGTAAAATAAAGAATCAACCCTTGCAACCATCAGCTTAGATCCTGGCAACTCCTGGACCGCAGAGAGTGGTGGGAATCTGTATATGTCAGTCACTCGGTGGGATGCAGCGAGTGGAAGAGCATACCAAGGGTAAAGTGTTTATACCCTGAAGGTCTGGACTCCACAAAGTATCCTGTTCAAAGGAACTCGTGTGATGACAGTGATGTGGTGATCCTTTGCCTCATGTATTAGCAGTACTACCTGAAAGAAGCCACTGCCGATATTCATTGACAATTTTGCTGTTTTCAAGAGGCCTCCAATGCTCCAACCACCCTTTCACTACCTAATGTAATTACAAAATATATTTGTGTGGATTTTTGTGTCCTCACAAAATTTCTTTTCACATTAACTTCTTTGTGTGCTAAACTATTTAATTGCTATTGCTGTCTTTGTGTCTCTCCAGGTCATGCATGACTTGATCATTTCTATTTTTCTCTCTTTTTTTTCTCTTCGATCATTTCAGGCCTTTTGTTTTGCAGAACATGTACACTGGCACTTGCTACTTCCATGTGCATATCAATTCTTGGTCGTGACGATTTGTATTTTAGCATTTCATCTTGTACCTCCTTATACAAAAAATAGTTCGAACAATTTTCTGCAAAGCTTCTCCATTTAGCCTTTTGGAAGTCAATCGTGGCCCTATTTACAATTTTTATCGCACTTGTTTCACCATTTTTTCTCCACTAAACTGACTTAAAAACGATGCCAATTGGATAAAACTACACACATCATAAGCGGTTGACCACATTTGTCTCATGAATTATTTTTATGACTTTGACTTTTTTTACACTAAATTACATTGATGTAGCATATTAGATAGAATACATTTAAGAAATTCACTCCTTTCTAATATAAGCTACTCTGCAAAACCAAATCCATATAAAAGGTAGACATTGTCCATTAAAATCACTCTACTTTTGCTATGTGCTAATTTTCATTTAATAATTTCTACCACTCCTCAAATGCTATTACCATAAGGTCTATTTTCAATTTCCCTTTTCATATACCTTAAATATAATTGTATCTTTAATGGCAAGTTCTTCACCTCTATCATTTCCCTTTTCTCTCCTGTATATTTAATAACCTTTTAAAGTACTGATCATCTTGCAACATGCCGTGGTTATGTAGTTACAGCTACCATATCAAAAACTGCAACTTGAATTTTTGCCTTCCATTTCTTCAAATTTTATTTGCCCCCATACTCTGTACGCTTACATATCTAATTAGGCCACATCTCCATCCTAATGTTTTTCCCACATTATCCAGTTCTCATTCATCTTTTATCTGTTTTACACCTTTTGTTTTCTCTTCAGTAATAGACAATAATAGCACCCATACAGGTCCCTCCTGGGTTATGAACACCTGACTTATGGAAACCCATATAGTATATGAACTGTGTTTTAGTTAAATATATATCTGGGCAGTAGCATTTCCTACTTGCGAACTGTTTGGGTCATGGATAGTTCTCAAGAACATAACCATGTTGTGACCTGGGAGCGACATATAATCCTATATCCTTTCCTTTTGTTTGTTTTAGATCTTTTCTACCTTCCCTATCTGTGCACAATCACTTCCCAAACCATGGTTGTTTAAAGTTTTTGTGGTCTCTCTACATATTCCTTCTGCTGCTCCTGATTCCAGCCCAGGCTTCATGAAACCGGTTTCTGCCATATAGTTCCTTCCTGACGGTATTGGTACCAATGGAATCTATCCCTCCCCATACTATTTCATCAGTTATGTGTGCACCCCCTCTACTTCACTTATTCCTAAGCAAAACACAAAGCGCCGGAGGAGCCCAGTGGGTCAGGCAGCATCTGTTAAGGGAATGTTCTGCAACGTTTCGGGTGGGGAGCTTTCTCCCTCATTTAACCCTTTAATAATTTACAGACAACTCAGTATTTAAATCATTGAATCCCCTTTTTTTAAATTACTTTTAAGACTTCTCACTCATTATTATTTATGTTGCTAGTACTACAGTGAATGAGAGACTGAATACTCCTCTCCGTCTCTGACATCTTTGCGAAATAGTGAAAGATTTCTCTAATCTTGACACCAAATAGTTAATATGTTATGTGCAACTTTCCAACATGCTTTCAGTTCCTTTAATCATTAAAATCTCAAAGCTACCAAGTTGCAGCTCCTATTCCATTATCCCTAACACAACACAACTTTCAACCGCTTCCTTCTCCAAGGTGCCAATATCAACATTCTCTTTATCCTTCAGACAGCTTCAGAACCAGTTCAATCAACAGGAGTATGATCTGAGGAAGACCACCAGACTAATCTCCAAGCTATCATTGACTAGTCCATTTAACCATATGATGGAGACCCGGGATAGACTACGGGTACTGTCTGTACGGAGTTTGTGTGTTCTCCCCGTGACCGCGTGGGTTTACTCTGTGATCGTTGTTTTCCTCTCACACTCCAAAGACGTACAGGTTTGTGGGTGAATTGGCTTTGGTTTGTATACTTGGTATAAGTGTAAATTGTTAATGTGCGGGGATCGCTGGTTGGTGCGGACTCAGTGGGCCAAAGGGCCTGTTTCCGCGCTCCAACAATAAGCGCTGATGATGAAATACATTATGATTTTCGCTGCACCATCCCAGCTTTTGGTTGATTGAGAAAAAAAGTATTTGAAGATGAAAACCCTAAACCTCACACAAAACCCGGGTCCTTAATTAATCTCCTGTAGGCACCTCAAGGCACTTAAAATATAGCACTGTCAAGTCACCTTTATTGTCATATACACAATACAGTGGTATACGGGTACAATGAACAATCTTGCTTACCACCAATATTACGTCTATGAAATCCTCCAAATTCACTAAAAGGATAAATTACTAACATCAGTGTCCTCCCCTAGGCTAACCAACCCAGCACTGAGGTCCTGATTATATACTCTGTGTAGGAAGGAACTGCGGATGCTGGTTTAAACTGAAATAGACACAAAAAGCTGGAGTAACTCAGCGTGTCAGACAGCATCTCTGAAGAAAAGGAATAGGTGACCCAACTCGACCCGAAACATCATCTATTCCTTTTCTCCAGAGATGCTATCTGATCCGCTAAGTTACTCCAGCTTTTTGTGTCTATCCTGATTATACATTGTTGGATCCATTGGGAAGACCACATCTTTCACCTGCCTGATGCCAGACTTCTGAAACAGACCGTCCAATACAAGTTCTGTCACGAGATTAGATTATCATGTGGACAGAGGAACATATTCAAGGAAGTGTTCAAAGTCTCTTTGGGAAATTACAAACTCCTCATTAATGCTTGGGAATCCCTGACCAATGCACAGATTCTAGTAAGAACATTCAGAATGGTCTTGAGAACTTTAAGTCCATGCATTAGGAACATACATACACTCTGCATAAAAGACACAAACTACCCACCTGCCTGCACAGTCAGTTATTTTATGCACCATCTGTGGAAAAGGCTAAGGTTCCACATTGGCCTTACTAGCCACCCCAGAACCCACAAAATAGGAGTGGGAGCAAGACACTCTCTATCCCATTGGACTCCCCAAGAAGCCATTATATCTTTAGAATGAGATCAATTTATCTAGTTCTGGATCACTAGCTCACTTTGGTCCCCAGGACAATGTACACAATTGGTCATGCACACCCGACTCCGACCCTACGACAAAGTAATCACAAGCACAGGACACAACCAATATATCTGAAGTAAGAAGGAACAAAGCCGGTAACTATGGAATCACATCAATTCATATCGAAAAAGCCCAGACCAGCTCAAAATTACATCCACCTAGTAATACATTGCAGAATTGCCTTTGCTCTAATGTTTTCCCCTTGGTACACAATTGTAAGCATCCTGCAACATACATCAAACTATGTCTTCCAAGTTGATCAGCTAATTCTACATCATGCTCATTGCATTGGTGCATGAAATGTTTAAATGTTGTACAGTTCACATATACGTTAGCTATACACTATTAGTTTAATCGCATTTAATCTTTATGCATCAATATTTTTTTTAAAGGTGCATGAATCAGTCCTTACAGCTTCCCAATGTCATGAGTAAAGCCTTATATCCTAGTGTTAATGAGGATGATAATACCCATATATCAAGAGCAGTGTCCAGGTAAGAGATAAATGAACTGCTTACATACTACAAATCACACATGCAAGGATTATAAGAAATAGAAGTAAAGGCCTCACATGCTTGCTCTGCCATTTATGTCATTGCCATTTTTCTATGCTAACAATCATATTCCTTGATTCACTTAAGAGCTTAAATATGTATGAAAGTCAAACGTATGGGTAACATTCTCCACACAATGTCCTGATTAGCTCAAGAAGAAAACATGAACAATGTGTGAGAATTGTATCGCAACCAATCTGGATGTTTTGAGAAAATCCACAAGTACATGGTCCTGAATTAGTTCCTCTGTTTAAATCTAATAGAAAGAAAATCATATACTAATATTAAAAGTGTAGGAAGGAACTGCAGATGCTGGTTTAAACTGAAGATACTCAAAAAGCTGGAGTAATTCAGCGGGACAGGCAGCATCTCTGGAGAGAAGGAATGGGTCTCGACCCGAAACGTCACCCATTCCTTTTCTCCAGAGATGCTGCCTGTCCCGCTGAGTTACTCCAGCTTTTTGTGTCTACCAATAATAAAAGATACATTATAATCATTTCACCTGTCATTGACATAACAAGTAAAGGGCCTGTCCCACTTAGGCGACTTTTTAGGCAAGTGCAGGAGACTCTGCGCTCGCCACATGATCGCCACATGGTCGCTACATGTTCGCTGGTGGTCTCTGGTGAGTCTCCTTCATGGTCGCGAGGAGTTCCCGCATTCTGGGAACTAGTCGCGGCCTCAGTATTGTAGCCGCAAATTTTTCAACATGTTGAAAAATTTTCTGCGACCAAAAATTGGTCGCCATGGAGAAAATTTATAATCCTGTAGTCATAGGTGCAGTTGTAGTGGGGTCGCCATGTAGTTATGGGTAGTCGAGGAAGTCGTAGGTAGTTTTAGTTAATCGCCTTTGCTGACTGAACATTTTCATTGGTTCATTGGGGGAAAAAAAGTAAACACAAGTTTTCAGAACCAAGGATAACCGACCGGTAATGTTCAATGCCCATCAAACTTCACAGCTGTGTATCTCTGGATTATTAAAAGTTGTCTGGCTTCTTAAAAGTGTCTCCACTTCTTCTCCCCCCTTCTCCCCTCCCCCCATCCCCCCTCTTTTAAAGGATTTACCGTACATTGTGCTAGCCATCTTAACCTTCCTGTTCATCGCGGTGTGTGTCTGTATCACCTTGGCTTTGCACCGTGTGAATTTCAGACAGCGCTCCCCACGCTTTCCCTGACCCCCGCCTTTGCGATGTTTGTGTGTGTTCCACTCTGACAGTCGCCGTTCCAGTTCCCGATTTTTCAGGCGAGTGCCACGAACTTGACAATCGCCGGCAGTCTGCTGAAAAATCGCCTAAGTGGGACAGGCCCTTAACTATTTTGCACCTCCTGATTTTCCTTTGTACAGCAGTTAAAATTAAGGCTGAAATTATTTCAAGCGTCCCCTGATGGCTTGCTAATATTGAATGTGTTAAAATGACAACAGCAAATCAACAATCCGCACAATACCTCTCCTCATTTTTATTTCAGCAGGTGGATTTTATTTTTAATTTACTTCAATAAAATTATAAATCCGAAGGTTTTACATAGATAATTCATCCTCACCAGTTCCATGCTATTGCACGAGGCAAAATTACCCTCAGTGTGGCTAAGCAATAAATAAACTATGCACAATTGAACAAGGGTTGACCTGAAACGTCACCCATTCCTTCTCTCCAGAGATGCTGCCTGTACTGCTGAGTTACTCCAGCATTTTGTGCCTAACTATGCACAATTGGAGGTCTCAGATTCAATTCCTGGTTTGTGCTGAGTTGGCTGATAATAAGACTCCGATTTAATCCAAGGTGGCAGATGGAATGCTAATGTTAGCCTCAGTGCCTCCAAGTCAAGGAACATAAAGCAGCTATGGTTGCTGCTTTTAATCACTTTCCAGTGCCCCTAATGGATTTGCATGTGCAAGCTTAGCTGTGCTGCCCCCTATTGTCATAAAACCTTGCTACACCAAAGCTTGCAAATTCAGACCAACAGGCAGCTATATCAGCGGTAGGTGACTGCCTTCAGGAGACAAGAGGACAATGCAGACAAATGAAGGTAAAACTTTCTCACCGAGCTCCACGTCCTGATCATCTGTGATAATAAGAATGATGTTGGGTCTGATATTCCTTCGATCACGCTGCACCCGTCCTTTAAACCGCTGTGGTTTTATGCTTGAGCTAAGGACATCTATCAGTTCATTACTCAGCACAACCAAGAACAGAGTCAGTGGCGAGACTTTCATTATGTCGAAACGGTGGAGATCACAGTGGAAAACAAGAGTATCTTTGGCTTCACCGTCTCTCACCAAGTGATCTGTAATTAAGATGGAAAAAATTAGAAGAATCAGCATGAATGCAACAATACATGACTAAATTTGAAAAGGTTAACAGGATTTAAAAATGAAATCATTTGCTGCCGTTTGACCACACAATTGCTGTCCTTGAGGCTGAACATTTTATTTAAGAGCAGCTGTGATGGGACATGCTATGTATTAAAAAAAAACACAATAAACATGGAACTGGAATAAACACAATAAAAATATCTGTTCCGGAAAATCTGTGTCAGGTTGCTGTGACCCTGAAGCACAACAGCAAACAGTGAAAAGCTACACCAGAGAATGTAGTTACTTCTCAGGCCCATGTGAAGCCATGAAATAGGTTACATATGTTTTACATTAATTGATTTAAGATGATCAGGATGATTCATTGGACCAAATGCCTCATCATTATATGACCTTTGTGAATCTATAGCTCTCCTACAATCTTACATAGACAGTATAACAAAACGGTAGATATTGTAATTCGCGGACGGTTTAGGATATGTGCCAGAACACAACTTTTCACCTGTACAATACCTGTCCTCTCAATGAAGCCCATGCCTATGACCAAAATCCTGTCATGCAGTGGGGAATATTCAATAACTACCTTTTCCAGAAGAAATATATCGAATGACGGTAATTATCTTTCTCGGTATCACCAAAACTTCCAAACATATTGCACCCATCAATAATCCAGCCAAGGTGAACTTACAGTGTCATGAAGTTTTGATGTGCACTCATCATTTTAAGATGTAGATAGTCTCTTTAAAAATATCTCAACACTTGTATGTATACACATGCTATAATCAGTGCTCCCACAACTCCTACTGGTCAAAGAGCTTTATTTCCATGAGTCTGATTATGTGTGGGGGGTGGGAGGAGGAGGAGGCTGATATAGCCACAATCCATCGAACTGCTTCAGAATTGATTGATGGGGCCTAAGACCAAAGGTAACTTGCTCCTCTTTGACATTTCCTGCATTCAGCTGTCACGCTGGCAGCTTTACACGTTTGTGAATTATTTGGATTGAGCTCTGAATGCGCACATAGTTCAAAGTGATTAGTGACTTACTGAAAGACTATTAAACAAAAGCATTTAGGCGAGCATGCACATTTGTACCAGTTTCGTTCGAAGGGCAGAAGTCCATTATAATTTAACATTTGCAGGCATAGTAATTAGGAGATGGCACATGAGATTCACCATCAAATGTTCTAAATGAGCATTTAATGAGTTTCATCAGAAGCCCGGGTGCTCACACCTGGGATTTTGTCCTTGTGCTCTCATATGAATAGTCGCTAATACAGCAGCCAATCCTTGAGAGATCAAAGCAACGTACATAAAAGGGAAAAAAAAACAGACGGCATGTACTAAGAATATCATTATTAAAAAATAAATTATGCCAGCATACGTGTGGCTGCAGCAGATTCCTTACTGAATGAGATGACCTGATTCTTTAGGACAGCAAAAGAAAAGTCTCTCCATCTTTGTGAATCCTCCGTTACTTTTAGCTCTTTTCATTCAAACTTCAAAACCAGCAAGGTTAACAGAAAGAGGTCTGTACAGATTCTGAAAATCTGGAGCACATTATTATTACAGCTGCATAACTAAGTAGTAGTGCATGCAGCAGCTATTGCAGGGCCGATCACTGCAAGCTTCAGTGGTCAAGCAAACTGCTTTGCACTTAATGGGTAAGTGATTTATGCTGGTGCTTTTCTACTGCACAGCTACGACTTGAAAAACGGACATAGCAGTTGAGGCAAGATCTAGAAACCTGCGCTAGAAGTATTTAAATGCATATGGATAAAATAAGTCAGAGAAAATTGAGCATGGCATTGCCGATGAATGAGAGTGGGCTCAGTCATCCATTTGATGTATGAAAGTACACTGCAACATAAAACAACCACTTCATAGACTTAAAATATTTCTGTGATGGATTTTTGATGACAGTTAAAACCATCTTTTGGTGCACATTATTCCGCTGTAAAATATGCACAGTAGCTGGACTCAAAACAAAATTCACTATCAAAGACCATAAAAGTCAATACCAAAAGCTCTTACTTTACAATCACACAGGGAAGTGCATGCTGTACTTCAAACAAAGTCTGTCAAATATCAGCGTAGTATTTCCAACTTACTGAAATGGTGAAAGAATGAAATACAAGAATCTTCAGTATCACTTACTTTCAGAAAACGAATTGAGTCTCTGGAAGTGAAGAACCTCAGCAGCTGAGGGAGCTGGGCCTCACTGCCTTCATTTAGTACTGTATAGCAAACTTTACAGACACTGTTGACCCAACTACTGCAGTTATTCTGACTGCATTGAGTAAACATTGGCACCAATGACTTTAAATAATCCCTCGCAGTATGTAGTTACAAATGCCAGACAATCATACCTCAGTGACAATGCAAAAGAAAGCAGAATCACGGCCAAATCAACTGGCATTAGGTTTTTTAAATCACCCATACAGATCTGCAGCCTGAAGCGTCATTTTTGAGCTGGAGGAAAGCCAGAGATATCTGGGATGAAGTTGTTCAGCTGTGGGAGACGGAGATCCATATCACTCATCCTCAAACCTGGACAATTCTCCGTTCCGTGCTGACCTTTTCCTACCTGACATCCCCACGCAGACTGGTCTCCTACTGCAGTGGGAAGTAAAGCTGTAGAACTAATACTGACAAAGTACTGTGCTTGTCTTCAGGGACAAGGATGTCAGTATTTTTGTGCGGAATCCAACGAGACAGCCTCCTGGCACTTTGCAAGCCACACAAACCTATGCACTTATTCGACAGCAGGACACTGATGGCATGCCAAACACTGGCCCCTGCAGCGAAGAAAATACTCCAAAATCAAGTCAGTGATGCACAAAAAACAATATTGCAGCAATTCTGCCAGCACAGCACTGTAATTATTTATTGCTGTATCATCCAAACAGAATACCCAGCCAGATAGAGAATCTGTTTGGTCTTTAGCAATCATAAGGCTCCTGTTCTATTTCCCATGCATTGTGACGTACTCCAATTTTTCCACAACTATATATAATAAATGCATTTCAAAACACTTCAATGACCCATTGTCTTTGAAACTTATCTTATACGTCAAGATTACCTAGAAAAACTTAAAGTGCCAATTGACTGGAGTGCGAATCCCAATCTATACAAGAATAACCTACATATGAAATGCTCAAATGCTCAATACTTTTACCTTAGAGAGGCATACATTGTACGTTCTAAAAAAATATTTTGGGTACCTTTATGTTCTTCTAATGGCAATGAGAACAACATGTAATCTTACTAGTAATGACACCAGAGGCACCATGAATAAGTTGAAGAATGAAACTAACATATCTTTCATTGTAGAAACAAGGAACTACAGATGCTGGTTTATCAAGGAAAGACACAACATTTTCCCAACCCAAAACATCACCTATCCGTTGTTTTCATTGTTACTGGTTTGGAACCACACCAATGCATTTGTGGCATTGAGTTACCTAGATTGCTCACATAGGAAAAATAATGCCCGTTGCTGCCAGGTTACATTCTTTTAAAATTTGGAGAAAAGCCAAAAATGTAATACTTTGTTACTGTCATTAGTAATTGCCCTTACTGTCTCTACAAGACAAAGGTGTGAACAATTGAATTCTCCAATTTCAAGTAATTCCCCCCTCTCCCCAATCCCGTTCTCTTTTACTTGCCACCACCATGCCCACACTGCCACCACCGTGCCCACACCCACACAGATCTCCCACCATCTCTCACTACCCGTCACTGTCCTCCATTCCTCTCCTCCATTTGCTCATCACCCGTCCCTGAGTCCCATATTTCCTCTTTATCCCTCGTTTTTCCACTCCTCCTGTCCCAATCCACCCATATGCCTCCCTCTGGCTTTATATTTCACTCCTCCTTTTCTTTCCTTACCTAATACCCTATTGTCTCATTTTCACCTCTAGCCTTTGTCACTTACTCCATCCATCTCACCTGAATCCACCTATCACTTGCAAGGCTTTATTCCACCCCGCCTCTCTTTTCCAGATTTCTCCCCCATACTCCATCTGTCTGAAGTTCTCCATCTCTCCCCGATTCAGAAGGGTCACGACCCAAAATGTCACCCATTCCTTTTATCCAGAGATGCTGACGGTCCCGATAGGTTACTCCAGTATTTTGTGTCTATCTTCTGTCTGCAAAAGAGTTCCAACCCAAAATGAGTCTCTCCATTCCCTTCGCAGACACTGCCTGACCCATTGGGTTCCTTCGGCACTTTATTTTTTGGTCAAGATTCCAGCATCTGCATTTTCTTGTGCCTATTGCTTTTACTGGCTGTTCATTATAAATATTGCTTTAGCTCACAATTGTATGATAAAAATAAAATGATCTGAAAAGACATAACCTTAGAATGATTCTCTCACAAAAATCCATTAACATCTATTGATCCATTTTTTTCCTCCAGCTCAGAATTTCCTCACAAAATCCACCTTTCACTACAATGAGTCTATGCCGACCAGCAATCACCTGTACACTAGCACTATGCTACACACTAGGGACAATTTACAGGGGCCAATTAACCTACAAACCTGTATGTCTTTGGAGCGTGGAAGAAAAACCGGAGCACCTGGAGAAAACCCACGCAGTCCCAGGAAGACATATAAACTCCATACATACAGCACCAATAGTCAGGATCGAACTGAGGTTTCTGGTGCCATAAGGTAGCAACTCTACTGCTGTGACGCCCAGATTATGGCAAGCCAAAGTATGCCTGATCTCGTAATGGCAAAATGGAATAGGAATAGGAATACTTCATTGTCACATGTGACTAAGCACAGTGAGATTCTTTGCATGCATACACTATGTATACAAATAGCAGCCACCTACGGCGCTGACAAAGTTACAAAGCACGCCGGCTCCCCCTTTTGTTCCTCCCTCCCCCCACGCCGGGACCCCATTGTCCTTTGTCCCCCCCCCCCCACATTGTCCATTGTTCTCCCCCACCTTCCTCACGGCGGTCCCTCCACACCGGGTCCTCCATTGTTCTTCCCCTCCCTGCTGACGGCGGTTCTTCGACGCTCGAATTGACCGTCGACTGCGGGTCGACCCGCGAGGCATTGCGTGAGGCTTCACCACCGCCGAAGCCCCATCGTTGTGAGGCTTCACCGCTGCCACTGCCGAGGCTTCACCACTGTCTACGCCCCACTTCATGCCTCCGTGGTGCCGACCCGGGCCCCAGCAGCGGGCTCTGGCAGCCGCTTCGCCCGACCCGGGTTCCTACCCGCGAGGCCCAGGCCGAGCCCCGACCCGGGCTTCTACTCGGCGATCCGGGAGGCATCGAGACCGCGACGCCTTGATAAAGGCCTCCGGCCGCATTCCCAGTCCACAGCTGCGGCACGTCGGGAGGCCTTCTGGCTGCGCGGCCCGTCAAGAGATAAATAGATGGCCACCCAGCAATTCTGCTTTCTACCCCAAAGTCCTAACAGCTGAATGTTGCATCCACCATCATACCAAATCCACACCAAAGTGTGATTTGGGTGTTTCCGTAAATACCGCACTCAGTAGTGAAATTGAAGGTCTACAAACCTATTTCCTGTTTTTGATATAATACGCCCATTGTTTCATATCCTGTAATTTAAGTAGTATAGATCATGGTGTATAGCCAAAATAATGAGATGAAGCAAAAATAAATAAATCTGTTTGTACAAAGAAAAATATCAAATATGTCCCTGTGTTTACTTGCCTTTTTTGTGACATTTTTATGCCAGTTTATACCAGAAAGATTACATTAATTTTGCAATTAAATAACTCTTTATAAGCCATATTCTGATTATGCTTATGATTTTTTAAAATCATTTATCACCCGATTAGATGGTTTTCTGATGTCCCAAGTTTATGCAGCAGAACGTGGGTAGCGGTTGGTACCCCTTTGGTCACGTATGAAATGTGTCACGTGGGAATAGTTTTTATATTTATTGTTTCTTTTTTTATTGTTTATATTTTGTGTTTAAGCTTTCCATTGAAATGCTTAATAATGAATAGAACTTAAAATCATGAAATAAAAATCTAGTTTGCTCACCTATTTTAGCAATGTCTCATTCTGTAGTCCCTCCTGTTGTCAATGTTATTTAGCGCTATAACGGGTTTGTTTTTAACTACGGGCCACTTGGTGGGTTAGGTGCCGACATTTTGAAAGGGAGCTTCGAAATCAGTAAGTGTCCCATATGTCTTATATGTTTTTTTCACAAAATTCGCGGGGTTTTTTTTGAAGTTTTGAAAGTAATAAATTCTGGTCAAATTTTGGTCGATTTTAATCACAAATAAGCTCAAAAGGATCTTAGGTGGGCCCATTTTTTAATCCTGTGGTATTTCATTATGATTTAATAACTTTCAAATTTGGCCACCCATGTCCCAGGTTGGTACCCTTATTTACGGAAACACCCATTTACAAGTGTGGCTATGCAAGGTTTTAAAAAGAAAACTAAATCATTTACTGTGTATGAAGGATCTGCAGATGCTTGTTTAAACCGAAGATAAACACAAAAAGCTGGAGTAACTCAGCAGGTCAGGCAGCATCTCTGGAGAAAAGGAATGGGTGATGTTTTGAGTCGAGACTCTTCTTCAGAAGATTCGTCACCTATTCCTTTTCTCCAGAGGTGCTGCCTGACCTGCTGAGTTACTCCAGCTTTTTGTGTATATCTACATATCATATACTGTTGCAAAACCTCTGAGGTTGAAAGTCCTTTGTTGATGTGACCTTCTGTGCAGTCTGCCTCGATATAAATGCGTGAAGACATTATTTATGCAAGTTCCTTCTCATCAATGTAGTAATTAGCAAGGAAATCAACAAACTAATCTGAACTCAGTTCAAGGAACTCAATTGATTATTTGACCAGTTACCATGAGCAGCTAAACCCTAATTAAAATCAAACAAACAAAATCCATACACATTTGTGGCAGAAGGAAACAACATAAAGCATGGCAAACATTGCAAGCTTCTTTTAAATGGGTCATTAAGTAAACAGAAAATTAGAATCTGGCATTCTGCTGATGTGCACAATGCCCACTGCAATTATGTATCCGAAAGACCCCATTTTCTTTTCTATGGAGACTTGGAGACTGATTTCTTGCCACCTGGCAAAAGCTGGGTGATAGCAGTAGCATGGGGGGTGGGGGGGGGGGGGGGGGGGGGGGGGGGGTTGGGAGAGGAGGGTTGCAAGTAGAAGTTAGACGATTGTCATAAGTTTTGTGAGCAGTGATGTTGGAGCAAAAAGAAAACTGCTGGAAGAACTCAGCAGGCCAATCAGCATCTCTGGAGATAAAGGGCTGATCAACCTTTTGGGTCGAGACCCTACTACATTACAGAGGGTGTAGAGCGAAGCTATAGAAGTATGAGGGAAAAATTAGATGGGTTTGGTTGGTGATAGCTGGAAAGTAGGTAAGGAGAGATTCCTATTATTTATCTCTCTACTCACCTTAAGTCTAAAGAAGTGCCCGAAGAAGGGTCTCGACCCGAAACATCACCCATTCCTTCTCTCCAGGGATGCTGCCTGTCCCGCTGAATTACTCCAGTTTTTTGTGTCTACCTGGTTTAAACCAGCATCTGCAGTTTCTTCCTACACATTAAGCCTATGCCCTATGGGTTTAGAATCCTCAATGCTGGGGAACAGACTGTGAATGTTCACTTTTCCATGCCCTCATGATCTTGTACACCTCAATAAAGTCAGCCCTCAGTCACCTACACACCAAAGGCAGAAGTCCCAGCCTTTCCCTACAACACAAAACACAAGCCCACATTTCCAGGTAACATTCTGGTGAATCTTTTCTGTACACTTTCCAATTTAATGTTATCCTTTCTATAGCTGGGTGATCAGAACTATACACAGTAAGTGTTCTTACCAACGACTTGTACAGCTGCAACACATTTGTACTCAATACTCTTACCAACAAAATCAAGTGTGCCAAACACCTTCTTCATCAACTTTTCCACCTGACTTGCCACTGTCAGGGAACCATGCACCTGTACTCTCAGATCTCTCTGTTCTACGACACTCTTCAAGGCTCTACCATTTATTGTGTTAGCAATGCCCTGGTTTGACATACCAACGTGCACCATCTTACACTGATTTAGATCCTGTTGTAAACTTGGATATCCATCCTCACTGTCCACTATACCACCAATTTGCAAATTTACTAACAATGTTAACTGCATTGTCATTCAAATATGAAATTCAGAGACTGAAAAGGGTGTCCAAACTATTGGCATTGGTTTATTATTGTCAGATGTACCGAAACACAGTGGAAAGGCATTGTTTGCATGTTATCCAATCAAATCAGATAATAATATACATGAATACAATCAAGCCTTACACAAGTATAATAAGAAGAGCAGAGTGAAAGATACTAGACTGCAGAGTATAGTTTCTCAGCATTATAGCATAACCGTTCCAGAGAAAAAGTCCAATGTCTGCATAGACGTAGGTTGGAAAATCGGGATTATACCCTAACTTAAGGACCTGTTAACTCAGTTTCTCTTTCCAAAGCCGGCAACTGAATTGTTGAGTATGTCCAGCATTTCTATTTACATTTCATCTTTCACGCAGTTGATGTTCACGAAAGCAAAACTAGTTGAAGGTCTGTCGCAATATTGCTCCACTATTATCCCTCATTAGTAAACATTGGGAGCTAAATTGGAGGGTCTTAAGGAGGCAGGGGGAGAGTGGGACAGATTGACCCACACCAGCTGGATGCAATGCACCGAAGCTGCCTTTGTGCTGATCGTATCTGTAATGACTTACACAAGTGGGCGGCTCATCTTGTGCTGTTAATGGGTTGTACTCATGAGCAGACTGCCAATATTGGCCTCTGTTGGCATCAGGTTAAGCCTGCCAGAATTGCTTTAAGCTGATTTATACTTGTTAAAAATTAAATCCATTGTAGCTGTTCATCATGCCAGAATGAAATGTCATCTGGGAATCTGAGGAATGGCATAGCCAGCAGATCATTGTTTGGTTGAAGGGGGAGAGCTTCATGGAAGAGGACTACTTTTCAGACAGGTGCTCTGTTGCTTTCCTTTCACATCATCTCCTTCCATTCTGGGGCTTCTCATGTTCATAATGATTGTTCAGTCCCACTATATTTCTGTCTCCCAGCACGATGGGCTTTGTTTGCCCTTGTGCTTGTGTCAGGATCTGGGGCTCAGCCTCTGCAAAACACCAACGTAATCTTCCCCCCGGCTGGACAGGTTCGCACATCAAATACCTCTCCTCTCCATTCATTACTCCAAACAAGGCTTTATATTTTATCAATCTGTACAAGTCCGAGCTGCACCAGTCAATCAGTGAGATCTATGGAACATTGTTTCAGTGCATATCCGGGCTCCTTCGTCACCTCTTTTTCCAGTTCATTGATTCCTGATTCAATTCTAATTCCTGGTATCAAGCTGGTAGAAAATTCTTAAGAGCCATCTTTCACTCTTCCTCACTCTTAAATTCTCCTGTATTGTTACTTGACAAATATCCACTCCAGGTCTGCTGTCCATCACATCTTCATTCACTACACATCCTCCTATTCAATATCCTGTAATAACTCCAGTTTCTCCCAGTTTCTGCATGTCCGCCACAACTGTTCCGATTATGCCTATTTACATACCACTGCTTTACTATGTCTTTCTTGGTACATGATCCCAATGAACTTGGCTGGAAAGGCTTTTGATTACGCCTGTTCCATTCTCTATACTTCTGGCTTCCCTCCTTACTCTTCCTCCCAAAACCCCAATTGTTTTGTTTCCCAGTGAGATACATAAATGTTCTTTGTTATGGGTATTTGTCCTGCGCTGAGGAGGCTTTATGGCTGCAGCAGGTGGCAGACGCTCACAAACTTCACTGTTCTAGAAGGAGAATCATCTCTGACGTCAAGAACTCCAACTGAAGTCCTATTCCCACTCCCTCTTCATGCAACTTGTCCTTTGCACATTCTTCTAGACTTACTGTGTTCCATAGGGAATGTCTATTAACATAATCACATCTGGTAGCAACTAGCCTTTTGCAAAAACCTTAAAACCATCAAAAAGATGTTTAGCACATGTCACAGCTGTAGACCTTTGCAATTTATTCATGTATTTATAAAATCATAGAAACAAAAAATAAGTTAGCATTTAACCCATAAATCGTTAATCCCATCCAATCCAAAAATAATAATCCCTTGATATTATGCAGATTTTTAATCTTTCCTCCATCAACATGCAAGGTTAATAGAAGGCATATATTGGTGTGTTCCAAATGACAGCAGGTGTCAAATCAGTATTGCTTGATGTCCTGAAAATCAAAGAACTGCAGATGTGGATATCCAAAATAAAAGCTGGAAAACGCTGGGAAGGGCTCAAAGTGCTGGAGTAACTCACCAGCTTAGGCAGATCATGGAGAGGTGACCTTTCAGGTCGAGACATGTCAGTCTGAAGAAGGGTCTCGACCCGAAATGTTACCTATCCAAGTTCTCCGGAGATGCTGCCTGACCTGTTTACTTACTCCAACATGTTGTCCTTTTGTGCATTAACCAGCATCCACAGTTCCTTGTTTCTGCATACTGATCGATTGTCAGCGTGGACTTGGTGGACCGAAGATGCCTGTTTCCATGCTGTATCTGCAAACTAAATTGCTACTTATGCTGTATAACTTGCTGAATGTTTCCAGTAATTGTTGTGCTTTATTTGCTCAATGTCATGATCTCTATTCTACAAACTGACATTGATTGTGTGGATAATGTGTTCGCCAATTTTAGACTGGTGCATCTTATGTAAGGAATACTGCATTGCATTTTTAATCCAAAGGGACTCAATAAGCCCATGCATAGATTCATAGTCATACAGCGTGGAAACAGACGCTTCGGTCCAACTTGCCCACCATCCAATGTGCCCCATCTACACTAGTCCCACCTGCCTGCGTTTGGCCCAGATTCCTCCAAACCAATTCCTCCCTGTACGTATCCACATTTTTTTTAAAGTTGTGATAGTACCCGTCTCAACTACCTCCACTGGTAGCTCATTCCATATACCTACCATCCTTTGTGTAAAAAACGTTGTCCCTCAGGTTCCTATTAAATCTTACCCCCTCACCTTAAACGCATGTCCTCTGGTTCTTGATTCCCCTACTCTCGGTAAAAGACTGCGTTTACCCAATCTAATCCTCTCATGATCTTACCTCAGCCTGCTCAACCTCTTTTTATAGCTCAAGCCCTTGAGTCCTGGCAACATCCTCGTAAATCTTCTCTACACCCTTTCCAGCTTAACAACATCTTTCCTACAACAGGGCGACCAAAATTGAACACAATCCTCTAAATGTGGTCTCACCATTGTCCTGTACATCTGTAACATCCCAATTTCTATATTCAATACTCCAACTGATGAAAGCCACTGTGCCAAAAGCATCTTGACCACCCTATCTAACTGTGATGCAACTTCCAGTTAACTATGTACCTGCATTCCTAGATCCCTCTGCTCTACAATACTCCCCCAGAGCCCTACCATTCACAATGTAGCTCCCACCCTGGTTAGACGTCCCAAAATGCAACACCTCACACTTTCCTATGCTAAACTCCATCAACCATTCCTCAGCCCTCCTGCCCAACCAATCAAGATCTTGCAAGTTTTGACACCCATCTTCGCTATCTACAACATCATCCACTTTAGTGTGCTCTGCAAACTCACTACTCATACCTTGCATGTTCTCATCCAAAACATTGACATCAATAGACAATAGACAATAGGTGCAGGAGCAGGCCATTTGGCCCTTCGAGCCAGCACCGCCATTCAATGTGATCATAGCTGATCATCCACAATCAGTACCCCGTTCCTGCCTTCTCCCCATATCCTCTGACTGTGCTATTTTTAAGAGCCCTATCTAGCTCTCTCTTGAAAGCATCCAGAGAACCTGCCTCCACCGCCCTCTGAGGCAGAGAGTTCCACAGACTCACCACTCTCTATGAGAAAAAGTGTTTCCTCGTCTCCATTCTAAATGGCTTACTCCTTATACTTAAAATGATAAACAGCAATTATCCCAGCAGTAGGCATTACAGAATTTAATTTTGCACTTATTCTGTTCTATATACTGAACTTCATTCAAAAATTTGAATGGAGAAACCCCATTATCCAGTGCTGATATGGCTGAAAAGAACAAAAAGACTTCATATCCTGACCATTGGAAATGCTTAAGTAATGAAAAAGCTCCTTGTTGTAATCAGTCATGATGTGTAACTTACTGCAATGTTGAGGATAAACACAGCACTACATTAATTTATCATATGCGAATTGGGTTAACAGCTTCCATTGTAAAGGTGTTCAGGCTGTTGTATGTTTATCAGATTTAATAGCAAATCCACTGCTATTCCATGTGATAAAATGTACAGAATATATATATTTTTTGAACTGCTTCTGATAATTTTGGAGCTGGAATAGTTTCATTCAATTTCGTCTTTCATTGATTGCCAGTAGCATTGAGGTCAGGACATTCTGTGACTACAGAAGAGTACAATAATGCCCTGGATAAAATACAGTCAATTATGACGAGATCTCCACAAGCCTCTTGTATGTTGATCTGTAATCAAGTGGCAGAAATTTCTATTGGCATCGTATATAATATAAAGGAGAGTCAATGACTGAATGCGGAAGAGGTTCAAGTGATATAAATTATAAATCTGAGCATCCTGTTCATTTTTCAAGCCTTCAAATTAAAATACTCCAATAAATTTGGCCCAGCATCTGCTGTAAAATGTATTATAACTCATCTTTACTCCGGCCACTGCCGTTGCTCCAACATGAAAACCATGACATTTGACCTTCATTTTTTTATTTTATGTGGTGGATATAAAAGAAACATTTCGCATCCTCTGGATAATCTACGTCTCATAACGCAGATTGAACAGTGTTGTAAAGCAATATTATTAACACTTCAAGGGACAAGTTAATCAGTTATCAACATCAATTCAGACCTTAAATATAAAGGAGTCCCAACCCAATATGACACCCATACGTGTACTCCAGAGTTGCTGCCTGATCTGCCGAGTTACTCCAGCACTTTGTCTTCTACCTTAAATGTATTATTTCCTTGAGGTCTGGGTTATAATTTATGGGACCCACGTTGATGGGAAATAATTTCATTTTATTTCTTATATTTTATATTGTTGACAATTTATTCTATGGTAGATTCCTGCAAATGCTTTTCAGATCAGATGTGAGTTGTTAGCTATTGCCTCTCTTTTCCTATTGGCCTCTGATATCCCTTATCTCATTTATTGCACAGTTTGAATTCTGCGAATTTTATTCCATAATCAATCCCCGCAGATTTCACACAACTCTGTGCCTGTACCTGCATAGCTCAATGCTTTTTTGTGGTGAAAAACCACGGAGACAAGGACAGGGCACTTGTTACATACACCCCAGCTCGGACAATCCTTCAAGGATTCAATTTCTGAATAACGTGTCATGTTCAATTTGACCACCATGACACGGAAAGGATTCAAACTTTGTAGAGAATGTATTTTGCAACACCGAAAAATAAAATTAATGTTCCTGAAGCATAATAATAATCCAGAAAATTTTGAAAAGTGAAAGGAACTTTTATTGTTAAATCGCAAGCAGCGTTGTTTCAAATGAATACAATGGCATTTTTAGGACTGATATCAGGAAACCCTTGTACACGCAATGACATCAAAACAATTTTAAAGAGGAATTTTCCTGATAGTATTGTACCTCAGGATGCTCCAATGTGCTTTCCAGCCAATGCAATATTTCTCAGGTATAGACACTGTGGCAATATCGCAAAATAGATTATGAAGAAATGGATTTCCAGATAGGATAGTTGTATTGAAAACCCATCAAGATATTTGTAAAGCAGAATTAATGTGGCTGGAGGATTTAAAATGGACCAAAACCATAGCACAACCATCTGTATGAATAGGTTAGCCCTCAGGTCCTTTTTTAAATCCTTCCCCTCACACTTAAATCTATGCCCTCGAATCCCTTATCCTAGAAAAAGACTGTGACCATTCACCTTATCAATGCCCCTCGTGATTTTACATTATTCCATAAGGTCACTCCTCAACCTCCTATGTCCCAGGGAAAAAGATCCCAGCCTATCCAGTCCTTCCCCATAGCTCAAGCCCTCATGTCTCAGCAACATCTTGTGAATATTTTCTGCGCTCTCCCTTAAGCTTATTGATTCTCCCCCTCCCCCCCCCCCCCCCCACCCCCCTTTTACAGGTGGGCAACCAGAACGGCACACAATATTACAGGCATGTTCTCACTGTCATTTTGCACAATTGCACATGATGTCCCAACTCCTGTACTCAATGCCTTGATTGACGAAGGCATGTGTACTAAATGCCTTCGTTACAAACCACCTTGTCTGAAATAAACACCACAAATTCCAGGGTCACTGGAGTGTGAGGTAACAGCTCTACTCATTGCACCATTGGTCCAGAATGAATTAGCACCATGGATTGGTGTGGAGAGACTGTCTATGAGGGTTGTTGGCCATTGCTGCAGATTTAAATCAATGATGATAGGCAGCAGCCACCATTGCATTTGTTACCAAAGAAAAATCTTTAGACTGAAGAGAGCTGAGGCAAAATGAAGAGAGGGGCAGGAAACAGTGACCATCACATCCAGCAGGAGGTGATGAGAGGGACTGTAGGACAGACAGGTGGTCTCCTAATATGTGGAGCAGCTACTGTCAGTCTCCTGAAATGGCCGACACTCACTGTGCCAGCCAAAGTGCAGGTTCTCCAATCTGCAGCCCCTCTCTCAGTGCTGAGCAGCCAAACTGCTTATTCTGGCCTTCCCAACATGAGCCCCGAGGCAGCCTCTCCACATCAAGTTGTGAATGATTCACTGCTGGCAATTCAAAACCTAACAAATAAAATTCCAGTGCCCTGATCTCCTGACATAAGTTAACACTTTCTGTTGTGATTTTCAACATTTCATTCATTGCTGCTGGTTGTTTTTTGCTGCCACCTTTCAGGTGACACAAGAAAGAGATGTAAAACAACTGATAATACTAGATAAAACCATGTGATGGTGGATGTTGGAAACTAGAGCAAAAAATACAAACTGCTGGAGGAACTCAGTGGGTCAGGCAGCATCTGTGGATCAAGACCCTGATGCAGTTCATCCAGCAGTTTATTTTCTTGCCACAAAATATTAGATTTTTGAATAGCTGCAACTTAACTTTATTACAGTAATGCCAGAAACTATATATGAAGGATGCTGCACCTTAGTTTCTGCACATATGAAATTGGTAATTAGATTAAACATTAATTAGAATGCATGTTCAAAATATACATGCATGAAGAACACTGAAGTACACATGACAGAAACAGTGTATTATAATACAAATGGACATGCCTGCTGCTGAACCTTCCATAGAGATCCTTTACTTGAATGCACATAGGTAAGTGCATTAAACTGCACATGCCCAGTAAAAAAGATAATAAAGTATTACACAAAGATGTGTTCTGTTTAAGGTTCCCAAGCAATGTAATTTCTAACTAGTACTAACAGCATTAATCTGGTATGCCGATAGGACTGGTAACCCGCCCGAAGGCTCGTCAAATGGCGTAACCAGAAGGGAGCTGGACGCGAGGAACAATGGCCAGGAGGGAGAACCGGGGTAATGCCTCCAGCTCCTTCAACCCCCTCCCCTGAGGCACAAAGATGGCCGGGCGAGAAGAGGAGAGGGACGTTGGTTCACGGGGACTGCTCCAGTACATCGAGCATGCGGGCCGATCGGACTTTGAACTTTGTATAACGATGCCAAAAATGGCAGCGTCCATATGTATAATATATGCAAAAGGAATTTCCATGTGTACTTGCATGTGTGACAAATAAAGCACTATTGACTATTGACTATGTGTTGTAATTGCACTAACATACTAAAATATAGTTACATTTTCAAACTTGTCTTTGTATAGGCATGTATAACTTTAACATAATGTTTTAGAATATTTTTAGCCATGGATCTACATGCTCATTGTAGATTATTGACTTTCTTGATTCACAGAACATGCAATGATACATCTGAATGGAAACTTTGTGATCAATAAGAAATAATCGTGACAATATTACTTTAAATTTACTTTAAACTGGCCTGAGTTTGAGTTTCAAATATTATATTCTATTCGTTATGAACATCACCTAATTTATCGTTGATCATTCATCACCATTCTTCACTCATTTAACTTCATCTTCATCCACTGACTCACAAACAAACCATCAGTACAGTACTCTGGATTAATATATACTTCTGTAAAGTACAATAAACATGCTGTTGTTAAATAAATACTTTATTACCAGTTCAGAGTCTGTCATCAAGCTTCTGAAAGTGAGAGATGAGCTATGACAAGAATCCAATGGCAGAGTCACCAAGGTCAAATGGGAAATTGAGTCTAAAGAAGGGTCTCGACCCGAAACATTGCCTATTTCCTTCGCCCCATAGATACTGCCTCACCCGCTGAGTTTCTCCAGCATTTTTGTCTACCTACAGTCAAATGGGAAGATCAGCAGAGGTAATGGTTAGATTCTGATGAGATCAAGAGATGATGTCTCACAGTTTGTTGAACCCAAGTTAAAACTTTATTGAAAAGGTCCCAAGGACTCAAAACAATTGGTCAAAGCATCCATATTAAATTAACATTAACTGGTGATGTGTCTTTTTGAGAACAGGTACAGATATTGCTAGTACAATCAAACTCCTCAGATAGTGTAACGTTGTGTTGAATCTTTGAATATTGATAATAACTCTGCTATGAAACTTACCAACTGTCTCAAATTTTCCAATATGTTCTTAAATGATACCTGTGATCTGGATCCGACATTCCTATCTTATCAGCAGAACCTCAAAAGGATCCAAGGGATCAGAAGCTCAAAGTTGACTAGTGCTGCTCTTTCCTCTCCCATCATGTCCCAATTTCACAACTAATTCTCATGGCACTCTGGGGATAACAGATGCCACACAGAAAAAAATTATGAGAAAGGGTATGGAGAAGTGGATTTTTCTTGTTCTGATGAAGCTCTTAAAATTCTGCTTTTCGGTCATTTGCCATTTCATCTCACCATATTAGAAATATTCCTTGCATTCTATCCATCCCTTCATTATCCTCCCTACTGCTGAAAGCTCATTTGTTTTTCTCTTTCCCAGTTCTGAAAAAGGTTCCAGAAACTGAAGCATTAACTGCTTCCCTTTCTAAAGAAGCTGCCTGGCATGCTGAGAATTTATTACACTTTCTGTTTTTAATTCGGATTTCTTACATTTTTTTTTGAAACTTTAATTCACTGTTAAACTGTACTACGAAGCAATCAGAGAGTTCATGGAGTTATTAAGCACCACCCATCACAAGGTGCTTAACACCAAGTTGCTTGCTGGTCCTTTCTCAGCGAGCATATCACCCAACTCTACTTCTCGATTATGATTCAAGCAAAAGCTGTTTTTAACTCCCCGACAGCAACTCTTCTCCAACTACTTTCAATTTCACTGTACGTCAACCACTAATCTCTTTCTTGTTCCTCAATTCTGAACCCATTCTCATGGCATGAGGGTCACCCTAATAATGGTAAGTAGAAGTCCTGCCTCAGCGTATTTCTGGCAGCCTAAATTTCAGGCTTAATCTCTGTGCAGCAAAAAAATGACAAAAGAACAAATTTAGTTTCTTGAAATGATTACTTAAAGTAGGGATCTATTAAACTTTTGTTCCATGCAAAGGAGATATCTTCTTGACGAAGGGGAAATTGGGGTCACTTGTGACCCTATAGAAGGCATGTTTCAAAACTACTGGAAAATACATTTAACGATTGTGATAGAAAACTTTCCTGGAAACAGAATCTTAGCATAATAGATTAATTACATGTTTATTTTCTGAATCCACATTTATTTCTAATTTCAGAACATGTAATTATTTTCTATCAGGAACCTATATTTCAGTGTAAAATGCCATGTTAAGGAGGTAAATATAATTAAGCTGAATGAGGTAAAACACTTATTCCATCAATGTCTACTGAGGCTGCCTTTGTGCAAATAAGTCCAAATCTACTATAAATCCTCTTCTCTGTTAAAATAATATACAGTCTCCAGACTGAGTAGGCAGAAAAACTAACATTATTGAACATTCCATACAATATACTATTAAAACAATCTCTGGAAAATATCAGGTTTTTTTTTTAATGGCATTCACCTCATTTGACATTCTAAGTTTCTGTGAGACTGGTAGTAATGGCGTAAGTACTAATGACAAAAATGAAATATGCTACACTGCAATTATAAGCTCCAGTACCAATTCCCCACACCTACACTTTCTCCTGTTTTGCCCCGAGGATGTTTGCTGGAGTACGGTTCACAACAGCTGTTCCCGGTGCAAGCGGCTATCCTTCACCCGTGAACCTCGACTGACAAGCTGCTCCATCATGCAGAGGATCCTGCAGCCTCACCTTCACCCAGCATCCACCCACCTAGCAGCATGGAACGGATAGCAATCAGAAGTAAAACCCCTTGGTGATCCTTCACCTAAAACCCAGAAGTTTTCGGCACAAATGCTGCCCTCCAGCAGTTTCTGGCAGTTAATTCTGGAGTTTGTCCTCATGGTGTGTAATGCATCTCCTGATAAAGCCTTGGAGAATCATAGCAAAGCTGAGACACCTTGTTAGAAACCAGTCTGGTCCTTTAGTAATCTCAAGGCCTCAGTTATGTAGAGTAGACCTTATAGTTACCTGGTAGTAATGGCGAAACCTATGTTACCCAGAACTGCCAACTCTCACACAATTCTCACGCTCTCACGCTGATCACAAATTTCTCACGCTCTGTCATGAGAATTCTGTGATCAATGAGAATTTCAAAACTCATATCAACTGCTTGTGTGCGCGTCTGTTGACAAGACAGCAGCATTCTTATTCTCTGCTATTCTCACTTGACCAAGTCATCACACACCTCCAAATCATGTCCCCATGCAAATTTACATTGAAAGACACGTTAAAATAACGTGAATGAGTGTCACCCAGCGCAGCAAATAAGGCCATGTCCTGCTCCCGGCGGCAGTCGGAATTTAAGGATTTGAGGGAAGTGACTGACATGAGCGAGGCCGGTGAGAAGTACATAGGCCGCGGAACCGGGGGGGGGGGGGGGCTGCAAGCAGCTAGACATGTTTCAATATCTCCGGCTTTGGACGAGGCGCTGCTGTGCTCTGAGCAACCTGGTCATGGGTGTTGGAGAGCAGGGCGGAGGGAGGGATAGAAGCAGCGGCGGGGGCAGATGTGGACGGGGAGCCGGGGCTGGCGAGTGTTTGCTGGGCTGGCTAGACGCTCGCTGCAGCTCCGGTCATGGAGGAGCCTCAGTCAAGAGTCCTGGGCCGTCGGAGGCGTCGGAAGCGTTGCGCCGCTGCTGTGAGAATTCGCCCTGGTGACCGGCATGGACCAGGCTGCAGCATGGTGCATCCTGGAGGACAACCAGTGGCTGCTGGAAGTAGGTACCAAGCACTGGGTAGAAGCGGTGGAAGATAGTGGTCTTCAAATGGGGGTGGTTGGAGAAAGCATCCCGCTTGCCTGCTAGATTTTCACTCTTACTGTAAGTGCAGGAAAAATGTTCCCGATGTTGGGGGAGTTCAGAACCAGGGGTCACAGTTTAAGAATCAGGGGTAGGCCATTTAGGATTGAGATGAGGACAATTCCCAGAGAGTTGTGAATCTGTGGAATTCTCTGACACAGGAGGCAGTGGAGGCCAATTCACTGGATGTTTTCAAGAGAGGGTTACATTTAGCTCTTGGGGCTAGCGAAATCAAGGGATATGGGGAAAAAACAGGAAAGAGGTACTGATTTTAGATGAACAGCCATGATCATATTGAATGGCAGTGCCAGCTCGAAGGGCCGAATGGCCTATTCCTGCACCTATTTTCTATGTTTCTATGCTTGAGTATATGGCAATAAAACTTGAACACTTGATTTTGAAGCATTCATGCATGGTGGAGGTATAATGTAGTCATAGAGTGATACAGTGTGAAAACTGGCCCTTCAGCCCAACTTGCCCACACCCGCCAACATGTCCCATCTACACTACCTGCTTTTGGTCCATATCCCTCCAAACCTGTCCTATCCATGTATCAGTCTAACTGTTTCTTAAATGTTGGGATAGTCCCTGCCTCAACTACCTCCTCTGGCAGCTTGTTCCATACACCCACCACCCTTTTTGTGGAAAAAGTTACCCCTTAAAAAGTTACTTCTTAAAAATACTTCAAACAAAAAACATTGAAATCATACATCTACAATGCACTAAAACATGATTTTAATACATCAAATTTCAAAACGTCCCTACCCCGACAGACAGCCTGACACCCCCCTCCCACACCCTCTCCCCACTTGGTCGCTGCACTTTCTCGCTGGGTACCCCCGAGGCTAGTAATCAGTGATTGCTCAGCCCCCCCACTTTCAAAAGTGCTCCGTGGCCCCTGGTTCAGACAGAGAGCAATGCCAGATGTGAACAGGGAACCGAGGCCAGTTGTCCGTGATGTCTGGATCCCAATGCTCAGCGCTTCGTGTTTCGGAGTTGGCTAATGTTATTGATTTGTAATTAGTTGACAAAACCTTATTTTATTCATCCAGAATATCCAGGGGGATGGGATAAGTGTAATATTAAAATGACATGCAAGGTGTCAGGCTGTCTGTCACAACATACAGCCCCGATAACCCATTATTTCCTTCAGTTAAATATTGGGAAGTTAGTACTATTGTCATTTACCACTCAACTATTATGTTTGTTTACCTCACTGATTATTTCTAACCCCCCCCCCCCCCCCCAAATTCCTTTGACAGGTTGAATAAAAATGTCCCCAATCTCATTGTTTTATTAATTGAACACATAGATGAACATCCTCAAGGAGTGTCATCAGATGGAAACTGATTCAGATGCGATGTTTAAGAGCTTGTTCAAAGAAGGGGCATATTTTAAAGGAGTGACAGAGATACTTGCAGTGGAATGTGTGAGGAGGTTATTATTTGTCTTTAGTTTTAGCTTGAACCAGGACATCTGAAGATTCAAAGTTTAATATAGTAATTGTGCTGAAACTGACTCCAACCAACCACGTAATGAATATCATCCACTCCGGAGGTTCTATTTTTCTGATGCCATTTAAACTTCACTTGGATTTCAATCACTTCAATGTAAAAGTAATTGGGAATGGGGAGCATTGGAACTAAAATTTTCCCTCAGTACATATTAACTGTAATATAATAATGTATGCATGTTGGTAGATGCAATAAAAACAAAGATCTTTTATCGTTATTGTGTTATGAATACCACAGAAAATATTATGTACTCTCAAGATCACATTAAATAGAATATTATTGCTTAAATATATAGTTATTGGACTTTGCATTTCGGAAATGTCCCAGCTGAGAGAAAGACAGCAAAATACTGAAAATGTTGGGGGTGAAAATGACTTCAGGACAGTTTGTTAAGAAAATGAAGGAAATGGTAACATAATACGTATACAGCTGAATGAGTATAATTTTATGGATGAGAAATTGTGTTCAACCAATTGATAACTTCTTTGACAAAGTAACTAGCATGTTAGATAACAAGGAAGCCAATGGATGTAGCAAATGTTGTTATACAAAATTTGGTCTGTGAAGTGCCCCATAAATGATTACCGCATTAGATAAGCACCTGTGGACTTGAACGTAATAGGTTAATGGCCCTATCCCACTGTACGAGTTCATTCAGGTGCTCTCCCGAGTTTTAAAAAAATCAAACTCGTGGTAAGCACGTAGAATGAACGTAGCGGGTACGTCGGAGCTCGGGGACGTCTCTTAGCGGCTCGTAACGCTAACAGCAGGTACTCGGGAAACGCGGTAAGCTCGGGAAGACTCGTGAAGATTTTTCAACATGTTGAAAAATGTCCACAAGAACCCCGAGTACTTACGAGCGGCCATTACCATAAATCTCCGAGTTCGAATCAGGGCAAACTCGGGAGAACTCTTTGAATGAACTTGTACAGTGGGACAGGGCTTTAAGTCCAGGGGGCAGATTTGGGGCTTTATGTGGGGGCCAGATATATTGTCAGTGCCGAGGGGCTAGGAGCAAGGCCAAGTGTGCATCCAGAGTCAAGGTCTGGAATAGTACTAGGTGTGCAGTCAAAGCTGGGACAATGGGAGTGTTCAGCACTGGGAACCTAAGCAGGTAAGCAGCTATGTTTAGGGTAGAATAGGGGGGCAGGTGTAAGGCTGAACTCAGGGTCAGGAATGAGAGAAGGTATGCAACTGGAGTCAGGGTCAGGAGTAGTACCAGGTGTGCAGTGAGACCCAGGTTGGTCAACATGGGCCAAGTGCTTCAGTATAATCTGATTTCCATACATGAATATACTAAGGTCATTCATGTGCTGCACCTGTTGATCAGAGCCTGGCTCTACTGTGGAATGTAATTAGGAATGTAATTTAGCCTCTTATTCATAGCTAATCCAATTGAAAGCATAAATATTGCATTCAAGTGTAAGTTAAAAAACTCGCTACAGTATGCACCAGATTGCACATTTTCAAGCTGAAAAATGCAAAAGCTCCGTACCAATGGGAGGGGGGCACCCCCGACCCCCCCCTCCACCCCCCCCCCCCCCCGCTCAGTCACTACACTCCCTGGGGCTTGGTCTCTTGCGATTTCTCACTCCCAACTCTCACCCAATCTTGGCAGCCCTGGTTACCTAAGAATAGACCTTAGTGGTGCAATGTAAAATCATATGACTAAATGCAAACTGATAACATGAAAAGTTGATCGTGAACATAAATACTCTGCCGGCCAAAAAAAGCCCGCTTATTAAATGCATGTTTCTGTGTTCATTGAACTCTTAATTGCCAATAAAGACCATTGAGTGGTGTACTGACATGAAATAAATGAGAGTCGAAGATATCAAACTAGCTCTGTCTAGTTTAATCAAAGCTCTTCACAAACTATCTCTGTAAATTTCTACTCACCTTGTTATAGGTTTTCCACCAACTACCTCTGGAAATTTCTTTAAAGGAGTGACATCTTTAAAGCAGCAATTATAGCTCCAAACCTATTTTACATATGCTATAAAAAGGGAAGACTGACTTGTAAGAAAGGGGAATAAAAGGATATATTAAATATACGGTATTGTCTTTCCACTGACTGGTTAGCACACAACAAAGGCTTTTCACTGTACATGTGACAATAAAGAAAACTCAAACAAGATTTGGAAAAGATATGCATTGAGCATAAGCATGGGTGTAATTGAACAGAAATGTATGTTTCTGCTTTATACATTCTATATATAGGTATTATAGATAATACAGGATTAACATATTCCTGTAGAGACTGGACTTTCAAGATGTGCAAACTCTTATGCTCCTCATAAGATCAACTGTTAAAATGATATAGCAAAACATACTGAATATAAATGAATTATAATTTGAGTCAATGTACATTAGCCATCAGCAAAGTGAGGATATTTTAAAGTTGTTCAGCAGTACCTCTATAAAGGTTTGTGTGGAGTGATGAGTTACACCTTACCACATACTGATCAAGGAGTGCATTCGAATGAAAATGATTAATCGGTTCATTGAAATTTATGATAATACATTTTCAGTTTGATCTAAAATGATTTTATTTCAGCTTCAACTTATCTCTGAAAGTAAAACCTTGAGTTAATGACCCACGTGAGACTGAAGAGTTCCAGGAATGCTGCACTGACAGGGGTGATCTTTGCAGATGGAATGTAAAACTGCTGCCGTGTTGCTTGCACAGCTAGTCAAAAAGGGTTCATGGAAGTTTATAAAGATGAGGAAGGGAGGATCTGTTACTGACCCAAACTTCACAATCTCCGTTCAATCACCTTAATGCTGTCAATGTTATGTTACTGAGCACAAATTGTTAATTTGTGTTTACCACGTTACACATTGAAAATGCTTCATTAGCTGCATAATACTTGGAAATGTCTTGATGCCAAGAAAGGCATTATTTAATGCAAGTTATTTCTTCCTTCAGCAACAGTACTAACAGACACCAAGCAGCCTCATGGTTTATCCTGTAGCTTTGCTAATGTCACATATATGTAGTTAGTTTTGATCCACATTTCAGAAACTATGCAGCCAGGTCAAATGAAACTAACCAACGGAAAATTATTTGTTTTATTTTAACTAAGGAACAGGAATTCTCACTTCTTCATACATAATCTAACATAACTTAATTGGATCATAAATGTTTATGTCTATTTCCTGAATCAGTTTATAGGCACCATGCCCAATTCTTTGGCTAGTTGTCAGGATTGGAAATATTCAGCAGTATAGTTCTTTAAAACATGTACTGACATTTATGAGGAGATTCGTGGCAAGTTTAGAGTGGCATTTTATAGATACATTTAAAAAAATACTTGTGATTATGTAGTGTTTTTTATTAGTATAACTTATCTCTGTAAATCTAATATACAAGCTGATAATATCCAGAGCAGGTTTATTTAGTTGGACAATTAAACCAACTGAGTTCCTGAGCACATGGAAGAATGTACTAATAACAGCCAGAAGTAATTATATTAATTTAGTAATTATTTCTGGGGTTCTAAAAATTGCTGTGTGATCACTTCCAGAAAAGAAACATGACATAACACACTAAACAGTATTCAGGACATGGAGGAATTCTCCTTAAAATTACATTTTAAATGTTTAAGTATGATTTAATAAGACCATACGAATAGTGCACAATTCAAAATAATGGACCTCTTTGTAACACAGACTGCCATCAGCGGTTGGCAAAATATTGATAGTTTGCCCAGTGAGGATTATGATTTGCAAATGTTTAACGTTCATCATCTTGTTCATCTTCATCATTTAGAAGGAATCAGGACTTTGTCTCACCTATTTTAAGGACAGTAAATTGTTAAATAATGAATTTCCAGAGCCAAACCTCGTCACTGTGGAACTCTGAATGCACCTGCAATATTTCAGCAAACAGTGCAGACATGCCACTAAAATAACAAATATTCTGTCGTGATTGAAAGAAAATTAATAGAAAGGAAACCAAAATCAACCCAAGAGCGAGGTCCCACCAATGTTACAGTGCAAACCTTGAAGTAACAGCACCACAATCACTTATTTAGAGTGCAGAACGAGAGGGATGGACCAGTTCCATACGTGTGAATATTCTTAAAGAACAATAATTTAAAGAGATGATCTAAGGTAAGAGGTGAGTGATATTTTCAAAATATTTGTGTTTCCACAAAGTAATTTGCTCAAATCATTTTTGCCCAAGATATTTCACTCTCTCTTTCATGTTGAAAGGAATCTGTAATTTTAAAAGTATGTCAAGCTGCATATGTTTTGTGCAGTTGAAACAAAACCTGGGGTGGAAGATTGCAACCTTCACGTGGTCCGCCCTGTTTCGATTAATGCAATCAAGTCGACGTGCACAAACGGAAGATCAAATAGAACAAGTTGTCCAACAACTTTAGGCTGTGGACGCCACAAGAAAGAAGAAGAAACAAAACCTCATTGAATAACTTTTCCCTGTAACTTTACTCAACATTTCCATACAGGATTGTGTGGGAGTATGACGATTGGAGTATGGGCAGGGTGAGGGATATTTTACTGGTTGTGCAAGATTAAAGAAAATACTTTAACTCAGTTGCCATTACATATCTCCTCAATGTTCATTAAAAAATAAGTGATTCAATAACAACTGATTCAACGGTGTGCTCCCATTTTTCGACCATCTCTCCACCTGCCGTCACCCTCCACCCCCCACCCATTCAGTAATTCAGAATGAAGGAGATTTGGAAGCCTTGGGCAAATTGAATTGTTACTTTCTTTAGTTTTATTTTTTATTTTTTTGAGCGTGAGAAATTCTATGTCCCGCCAGCCTTCTTTCAAAATTTAGTAACTCAAAATGGGGGGTGCGTCTTCATTGCCGGAAAATACGGTACTTTATTAAGAGATATGGCTTTTGAAGACTTTATAAAAGTCGACTGACAGCTTACAGAGGGGAGAACAATCTGCGCATGCGCGGTTTAATATTTTTAAAAGCCGACTGACTGCCTCCCCTGAGTAATTTACTCACGGCACGTGCCTGCTCTGGACCCTATCCAGGGCCAGCACATCATTCTTCAGATATGGTGCCCAAAATTGCTCACAATATTCCAAATGCGGCCTTACCAGCAACTAATAGAGCCTCAACATTACACCTGTTTTTGTATACAAACCCTCTTGAAATAAATGCTAGCATTGAGTTTGCTTTCTTTACTACCGATCCGACTTGCAGATTAACTTTTTGGGAATCCTGCACCAGCACTCCCAAGTCCCTTTGCACCTCCAATTTCTGGATTCTTATCCCATTCAGAAAATAGTCTATGCCTTTATTCCTACCACCAAAATGCATGACTCCACACTTTGAACTACTATATTCCATCTGCCACTTCTCTGCCCACTCTCCCAACCTGTCCATGTCCTTCTGCAGAGTGGAAGACTATAAATAAATAATAGATCAAACAAATCTTTACCAATCAAACATTCTGTATGTTTACCAGACAAGCAGAATCCCTAAAAATCCACATTATTGACTATTGTAATGCCTAGCACATGAAAGTAAAGGTCAAGATTGAAGAACTTTAAAATGTTTTCAGCCGTAAATACCAAGTGAATGATGTTACTTGGTCTCCTTTGAAAGTCATCACCACTGCAGATACTCAATTTACTCACTTCATACCAGATAACAACCAAATGAATGCATTGGATGCATAATTATTGAATGCATTGGACTGCATAATTAACTACATGTTGAGAACATTCCTGAACCTTTTGATTTTTGTAACTTTCAAGAAGATTTCTTGGGTATTTTCATGGTGATAGCCCACAAATGATCAAAATGTTATTTAATTTGGCAATGGACGTGAAATTTCAACTTAAGGCTGTTGATTCTGGTGCTGTACTATTACTACCTCAGCAATTTGTGTAATGATTCTAGGATTCTAGGAATTTCATTACTTTTCCCTCCAGTAGAAACTTTTGCATCATATTTTTTGACTGAAAATCTCATATTATCATGGTATGGAAAGGAAAGAAATAGTCTTTTCATTTTGATTTCTAAACGCAGGTTTGCTGGCGAAACAATGTGTTAACAGAGGTCAGCTTTTTCTAAATTTGCTCTCCTTTAAACAGAGGGAAAATAGCCAAGTGCCTCTCACAAGCAAATTAGAAGCTTTAGAGATATTAAAGATGGAAAATGTAATTGACACAGCTGTGTGAAGATATTGAGTGAGGAAGTTAGCTGGAGTTTCACTTCTAGTCGCTAAGTTCGTGATAAATAAATTTAGAGGATTCCTCCCTTGGTTCAAAAGACCATTGTCATTCATGGTAAACGCTTACATTAAAGAATCGAGACTTGTATGATGCATGGGATAATGCCATATGTCCATGGCTCCATGTGCAGTACTGAATGACTATCTCCGAGAACAAAAATGGAAAATATATTCTGTTCCTCTATTTTTCTAGATGTTAATTGTGGCTTTTAAAAAATAATAACCTTTAGCTAGGTTGTTCTAGCACATGCCTAATGTAGTGTGTCACTATTTTTGGAACGAGACTGGGCGTATATAGTTAAACAATTTCAAGAAATTTATGTGTAGCATCTGTTAATTCAAAATGATGGATGTGATAGGATGATACAAGTTTACTTCAACTAGAATCAACTGTGCCTTTAACCAAATTATATGGGAAGACCACAGTCTCATTTCTATTCCTGAACCATGAAGGATGACTTTGCAGTCATTAAAAAGGTACTCTCAGACACCTCCTCCTACTTATCCTTGGACCATGACCCCCACAGACGAGCACCAGGCCAATATCTCAAACACTATCTATCACTGGCTTCATCACTTCCGGCTCCTTGCCCTCCCAAGCCTCCAACCTCATCGTTCCCCAGCCCCGCACGGCCCGATTTTATCTTCTCCCCAAAATCCACAAACCTGACTGTCCTGCCAGACCCATTGTTTCTGCTTATTCTTGTCCCACCAAACTTATTTCCACATACCTCGACTTCATCCTTTCGCCCTGGTCAAATCCCTCCCTACCTATGTCCAAGACACCTCACACGCTCTTCGTCTCCTCCATGACTTCCGTTTTCCAGGCCTCCACTCCCTCATCTTCACCATGGATGTCCAGTCACTCTACACCTCCATCCCCCACCAGGAGGGTCTTAAAGCCCACCGTTTCTTCCTCGACCGCAGAACCAACCAATTCCCATCTGCCGATACTCTCCTCCGTCTAGCGGAGCTGGTCTTTACCCTCAACAACTTTCCCTTTGACTCCTCCCATTTCGTCCAAATCCAAGGCGTAGCTATGGGCACACGCACGGGCCCCAGCTATGCCTGCCTCTTTGTAGGGTACGTCAAACAATCCTTGTTCGAGGCATACCGTGGCCCTATCCCAGAACTCTACCTCTGCTACATTGACAACTACATTGGTGCTACCTCCTGCACCCATGCGGAACTCAATGACATCATCCATTTCAACACTAACTTCCATCCGGCACTCAAATTCACCTGGACCATTTCTGACATCTCCCTACCATTTCTTGACCTCACTATCTCCATCACAGGTAACAGACTACTGACCGACATCTACTACAAACCCACTGACTCCCATGGCTATCTGGATTACACTGCTTCCTGTAAGGACTCTATCCCCTACTCCCATTTCCTCCGTCTTTGCCGCATCTGCACCCAGGATGAGGTGTTCTCTCACTTCCCATCTCCCCCCACTCGTAACAAGGACAAGTCCCCCTTGTCCTCACCTTCCCCCTACCAGCCGTCACATACAACAGATAATCCTCCAACATTTTCGTCACCTCCAACGGGATCCCACCACTGGCCACATCTTCCCATCTCCTCCCCTTTCAGCTTTCCGCAGAGACCGCTCCCTCCGTAACTTCCTGGACAATTCGTCCCTTCCCACCCAAACCACCCCCTCCCCTGGTACTTTCCCTTGCAACAGCAGGAAATGCTACACTTGTCGCTTCACCTCCCCCCTCCACTCCATCCAAGGACCCAAGCAGTCTTTCCAGGTGAGGCAGAGGTTCACCTGCACCTCCTCCAATCTCATCTATTGCATCCGCTGGTCTAGGTCCCAACTGCTCTACATCGGTGAGACCAAGCGCAGGCTTGGCGATCGCTTCGCCCAACACCTCCGCTCAGTTTGCATTAACGAACCTGATCTCCCGTTGGCTCAGCACTTCAACTCCCCCTCTCATTCCAAATCCGGCCTTTCTGTCCTGGGCCTCCTCCATGGCCAGAGTGAGTCTCACCGCAAATTGGAGGAGCAGCACCTCATATTTCACTTGGGTAGTTTACACCCCAGCGGTATGAAAATTGGCTTCTCCAATTTCAGGTAGTCCTTGCTTTCTCCCTCCTTCCCCTCCCCTTCTCAGCTCCCCCACAGCCCACTGTCTCTGCCTCTTCCTTTCTTCTTCCCGCACCCACCCACCCCCACATCTGTCTGAAGAAGGGTCTCGACCTGCAACGTCACCTATTCCTTCGCTCCATAGATGCTGCCTCACCCGCTGAGTTTCTCCAGCGTTTTTGTCTTTAAAAATGACTCGGATCATTTGCACATCTGTAGATGTCATCACATCACTAAATCTTTAATCACATACACGATCCACCTTGCCTTTACTACAGGTAAACCACTTTTAACACAATAATCAAAGTCACACAAAAAAACGCTATTTCTTTTAATATCTCCATGAACTTGCTCCTTGTTATTATAGCAATGAATTTCAGGTCAATCCTGGCAACCTTATCCTCATAGAAGGAAACATGCACTTCTTACTACTCGTAATTATTTCTTCTATCTTTCTGCCTCGAGTGGGGAGGCAGCCGTTCCGGGCACCCCAAGCCGCTGAGAGGGTTCTCCCGACGCCGGAGCACCATCACCCGGCGAGAGGGCCTGGAACATCGGGCCTCCGTAGCGGCGACTGTGGAGGCCTCAATGGACCCGACCATGGGTGGAGAAGAGGATGGGGATTGGACTTTGTGCCTTCCCCCACAGTGAGAACCATTGTGGGGGGATGTTTTTATGTTTTAATGTTAAACTTCTTCTTTAATGCTATGTTGTATTTTTATTAGTGTGCTGCAAGGACATCTGAATTTCCCCTGAATAAGGGGATTAATAAAGTATTTATTATTATTATTATTATTATTATTACATGGAAACCAATCAGGTATAGATCACAGTGGAGGGTTGAGATGATCCCTCCTATTCGGACACTGAATGTTCGTATTCTAATGGCCGTTGGTGCAGCTAACAGTGGTATTGTGATTTGATCGGTTATATTATGGAATAAATTATTGCAGTGCTTGACAGATTTAGAAAATGAATGGAGTCCATAACTTCTCCATGGCAAAGTAAAAGAGGTGGAATTGCTAATTGTACTGTTATCTTCTCTGCATTCAATAACACATGAGATTAACAATCCAGGCATGCTGCAAAAATATTTTTGCTATTGATGAAAGGGGAGCATACATGCAACGATATGTGGAAAAATGAACATGTATTTAATTCCTGCTCCTCGTCCTCAGAGTGCCATGATTTCCATTCTGCCATTGCAGTCAGAGTTCCAAAGTCATCCTTCATGTACTATAACCTAATTAGCCATCTCTTACCACTATCTGTCATTCCAAAAAAAAGTTTCAATGTACAATATGAACACTGAATTACTCCAGATACAAAATAGTGCCCTTTTGAGCATTCTCTACTGTTAAGCCTTTCACTCTTGCAAACATTAGACTTCTTAAAATGTGTTTTTGATGTTTAATTAGTAAGAACATTAAACTGTCTGGTATTTAGGTTTGCATTAGTAAGATGTTTTAGTTAACATCAAAATATAACTGCATGATCCTATTATCCGTCAGTAATGCACTCAAATCATTCAAGACGCCAAGTAAATAATCAATGACAAAGACAGCAGACAAGCTGATGAGCAACTAGCCAAACGCAAAAATACTGAACGCTTGAAATATTAAAACCATAAACGATTGGAAGTACTCAGCAGGTCAAATAGCATCTATAGAGAAATACAAAGAAAACCCATAATTAACGTTTTAAGTTACTGGGCTTCCATTAGCACTGGAAATAGAAACAAAACAAGATCTTCCCCTCCCTTTTAAGCCATCTGAATACATCAGAGACCAATCTCTATTACCACCAATAACCACTCACTCCTGTGGTATCATAGTACGTGAGTAAGGGAAATTCACATCTGCCCTTTCATCTCCCACCTGCTCAAAATGTTTGCACTTTTATGACTTTCCACATCTCCAGATACACATCCCATATGAACAAACTATCTAGATGCAGTTTTTGCAATCTGATTTACTATCAGTCTGCACTGGGGCCACCAAACTCAGAATGGTTGACTTAAGGGCCTGTCCCACTTGGGCGTCATTTGCACGTCATGCAGGTGGCGAGCGAAGATTTTGTTAATCCCAAAATCCTGGGGCGCCGTACGAGACCGCGCGTCACTGCCTACGCCATCACGTCTCACCACGCGTCATGCGCGCATAATGCATGCCATGCGCGCGTCACGTGTGCGGCACGACGCGCGGTTAAATGATGTCGCGTCGTGACCCGTAAATGATGTTGCGTAAATGATGCGCCATTAACGCCCAAGTGGGACAGGCACTTAACTGGCAGAATACCGCTTTTAATCTTTTAATCTCCAAGAGTATTGCCAACCTTCTGGTCACACGTCATTTAATTTCCAGTCCCAATCTGATCTCTCTGGCCTCGGTCTCCAACACTATTGAAAGGAATTCCATGCAAACTCAAGGATTAGCACCTCATCTGAACTCAACATTGGTCTCAACAATAGACACAAAAAGCTGGAGTAACTCGGGACCCGAAACGTCACCCATTCCTTCTCTCCAGAGATGCTGCCAGTTCCGCTGAGTTACTCCAGCATTTTATGTCTACTTTCAATTTAAATCAGCATCTGCAGTTCTTTCCTAATCATAATGTACTTGGAGCTGGACTATTTAGGGAATGATGTCAACAATGGGCAAAGATACATAACATTCATCCACACAAAGTTGTTAAAGCTTGATCAACTGATCATATATTATAAGTATAATATATGGATGTAAAAATATGGCCAGGCTTACAATTTATAATATTATAAAATAGTTTATATTACATTGTGATATGTCTTTTCCTTCTGATAAACATGAAAGCGAAATTTGATATATGAAAAAGAGTTGTCTCACTGCGTGAAGATGCAGCTTTCAAAAGTGAAGAATTTCAATTAAGCCCAATACTTGGATTCGGTTATTTAAAAAAAATCTCAGTCTAGCCTCAGAAACATTTTTTAAAAATGTACGCCTGGCCATATTATTACATCCATATATTATATGTATATATTATAATTTGTCTGAAGAAGGGTCTCAACCTAAAACGTCACTCATTCCTTCTATCCAGAGATGCTGCCTGTCCCGCTGAGTTACTCCAGCATTATAATTTGGTTAGCATTTCTTAAAATTAAGTCACTACTATATTTCAAAAGTGCTTAATTATCTGTGAAATTATTCTGAAAATAGATGTAGATCACACCATAAAGAAGTTATGCATGACAGGAAGTACCCATGCTACAAAATCAGTGTTTGCCATTTTAACCAGAAAGATAATACTTTACATATTGCATATTTGGGTCTATACTTAAAATCATAAACATTTCTCACTGAATGTTCATGCCATCTTCACTATAGTTAATAGAATATGGCAGCACCCTTTAATGTGAAAATCTATCATCAAATTTAAACTCCAAGATAGCTAATTGCTTGGACACAAACAAAATGTTTTCAGAATTTTATTTTTTTACAACTGGTAATAAACACCAAATCTGCTGGCTTTTAACATATATGAAGCCCACAACTTAAGCCTAGGTCATGTTTAGTGTGTAACATTTAACTGAGTTTAATATTTCATAAAAATTATGTAGAAGAGTTGCATGCAGTTTACATTAACACTTGAAAAAGATGACATTTTAAATAGTTATGGATGTGGGATTTGGATCCGATTTAAATTAGCCATGTTTTGGATGAAAGACAGTGAACTGTAATCCTGGAGAATACAACAACCATTCTTTCATTTTTCTTCTGACTCATTTTAATAGACATTGAGTGATTAGTTACAAAGTTTGAAAATCCATAATTATTGCACAATGGTCTATTTAGAAAAGTAATTTCTCCATCATAGTTGTCGATTCCAGTAGAGACACAGTTTCACAAGAGCTGCCAACTCTCCAGTGCCACACCCAATTAACCATGTATTCATGAATGACATGAGGAACAAGTATCTTTGGGCTATTCTTGCAAATAGGAACATCACAGCCAGGCCATGCCAGGTCCATTTCTATCCCGATTTTCATGGGCTGTTTTTACATCTGCCCATGTTTAGTTCCAATTCCAGTAGACGTGTCTGTAAATCTGTGAGTCGGTTCCTTGTATTTTTGCAGTTAAATATAGTCCTTTATTCTGATGTTTTGGCAGAACCGTATGCCTAGTTTAACATGGGATTTTGTAGTGTAAATGTCACGGACAAACCTTCAGATGTAATTCTACTGAAATCCAAGCCGAACATGGGTGAGCCTAAAAACAGCTACACAGATACGCTTTTCAGCTGGATCGATGGGATATTAATCTGAACTGATTTTACCACCGCCTTCCCAAAGTTGAACTGTGCTAAAGTTCAGCAGAAAACAGGCATAAAATCTGAGAATTTCAGCTTTAAATAAAAATGTAGCAACTTCTAGGTAGTTAATAACCTATTGACGTCAGTGGCCTTGCACATAATAATACAATTCAGTTTCTAAAACTACAGTGCTCCAAAACTGAAATGTTTTCTGAAAGAAATTGATAGAAATGTGGGAGGTTCATCGACTACTCCTAAAATATGCTATGGGTTTTCTAATTTCAACCACCTAAATATAAAATTAACAAATTAATGATTTGAAATAATGATCCAAGTTCTAATGCATTACTTTGTCGAAACATTTCAAGTCTGAAACAGCACAATGATTAACATGGTTTTAACAAATAAAGCAAACATGACTTACTGTGCTGAATGGTTGGTGCATCACAGCCGCTGATTAAATGTTACTGCAGACTGAAAGCCATCATGGTTACAATTTCTCTTTTCAGTGTTTTTTCTGGAATCAATCCACAGCTTATACGTGAAGCAGCAGTTAACTGCTGGGAATGGTTCAACAAATTGTAGGACAGATACACAAAGTAGATATTCAATACAATACTTTCTCTTCAAGCTTCAATAATGCGAATACCTCTCATATTCCGCAAACCACAAGTGGCCCACAAGGTCATTAATAATGCTATACGTTACTATCTGGCTGTCATCACAGTGCTCTGTGCTTTCATTTCATCTTCACTGCTATCTCAGAGCAGCAGTTCCTTGCACAGACACAGCTGCCCCTCAAAATGATTTCCAACTGCAGCTGGTCAACATCATGCAAACTGCAGCAATACAGCTACTACGTGGCTTCCTATTACCTGCTCTATTCCAGTGTCTGCCCTCAATTAAGACAAAGTTTGTGTTTCTGCCATCTGCAAATGCTTCTTGAATTCAGCACCGTTTATCTCAACTGTTACGCTGGCATATTCCTTAAGTATCCATGTCTTTATAGTGTATAGTGAACCAATGACATGGGCTGTGAGATCAACAAATGAGAAAGTGAATCGCATTGAACTGGCCTAGGAGTTTAAAATATATAAACAATGTTATTTTTAAGAAATAAATTAGACACTTATGCAGGGATGATTGCTCTATGTAGGCTAAATATCAGTTCTAAAAAGTCAGATTTGCACTAATGATGTATGTATTTCAAGGTTCAAATGTAAGCTATTTCAAGACAAAACATTACCCTGTGTTTTTCCTGGCTTATTTTCCAAGGTGATTTGGAAGGTATCAAGTGTGTTTACCTTTAAGAACTATGTGCAGCATGTGGCATGACTTTTGATACAGTTTTATCAGCTGATGGTGAGTATTCATTGTCATCATAAGTTCATGTGATATGAGCAGAATTAGGCCATTCGGCCCATCAAGTCTACTCCGCCATTCAATCATGGCTGATCTACTTCTCCTCCTAACCCCATTCTCCTGCTTTCTCCTCACAACCCCTGACACCTGTGCAAATCAACAATCTATCTATCTCTGCCTTAAAAATATCTATTGACATGGCCTCCACAGCCTTCTGTGGCAAAGAATTCCACAGATTCACCGCCTTCTGATGTCCTTTAATTCTGAGGCTATGACTCTAGCCCTAGACTCTCCCACCAGAGGAAACATCCTCTCCACATCCACTCTTTCTAAGCCTTTCACTATTCAGTAAGTTTCAATGAGGTCCTCCCTAAACACCAGCAAGTGCCATCAAACGCTCATCATATGTTAATCCACTCATTCCTGGGATCATTCTTATAAACCTCCTCTCCAAAGCCAGTACATCCTTCCTCAAATATGGTGCCCAAAATTGTTCACAATATTCCAAATATGGCCTGACCACGTTGACTATCCCTAATCAGTCCTTGCTCCTTCCTGTGTGCTTAAAGAAAAATAAATCCAATCCTGCTATTTACTTCCCAATCAATCTTATCTCAATCATCAGCAAAGTGATGGAACCCATCATTCAGAGTGCTTTCAAGTGGCACTTTCTTACCAATAACCTACTCACTTGATGGTCTTTTGGGTTTCACAAGGATCACTCAATTCCAGACCTCACCACAGTCTTAGTCCAAATACGGGCCAAGGAGTTGAATTTCAGAGGTGAAGTGATTGCTTAACCTTGACAATAAAGCAGCATTTGACTGAGCGTGGCATCAAGGTGAAAACATTCCAATGACTAGATCCCTGTCACACAAGGGATGGTTGTAGCTCATATAATAATAGAGTCAAACAGTACAGAAACAGGTCCTCAGGCCCACCATGTCCATGTAAACTATCAAGTCCCATCTGCAATAATTCCATTTACCAGCAAAATTTATACTGTAGCTTCAGTGTCTTAGCCAATCATTTGTTCATCCAGATGCTTTTTGTGAGAGCAGGCACGAGGAAAAAACTGAAAAAAGAACATGGGAATCCAAGGGACAACGCCCCAGTGGGGGGTAAAAGGGGGCAGCACCCCCTTAATGAAGACATTTTTTGATAATTGTACCTTGAAATTAGTTTTCTTGTGTTTACCCACAATTTATACTGTGATTTTTTTTAATTGTCCCTTAAAATAACACATTTTACTTGTCACTTAATTTACACAGAAAATTTGTGATATCATACATTAAAATGATACCAACTCCTTGCTTGTTTACACTGAAGTCATATTGAAAATATTTTATATTACACCTACACCTGTTCCTTGTTTGTTTACTCTAATTAGAGAGTATCCTTTACACAGGAATTTTTTGATAATTATACCTTGAAATTACACCATTGCCTTGTTTGTTTGCCCTTAATTTATAGTCTTTTTTTTTAATTATACCTTACAATAACACATTTTACCTGATTAAATCAGGTAAAAAAAAAGAACATTGTAGTGTCTATGACATGCAGACTCTTGAATGCAGTGTGAGTGTTGTGTACGTAACTCTGTGCTCCTCGCCCCAACCCCGGTACGGTAGGCCTTGGGGACAGAGGAAAACCGCCACTCTACATGTGCGGAGCTGAACGCTAGCCATAGAGATACGCATGCAAAGATGGTCGGCCAGCACCCACGTACACACTTTCCGCTAAAATCGACTCAGCGGATTTCCACACACTCAACCATTGGCACAGCGGCTCACCGTCTCGCGGAAAGTCATTTATAGCGGAGATTTAGACAGATTGTTTTTTAAACCGAATTTCAAAATTTGCGGAGAAATCTTATGCCTGGAGAGTACCTGCCTCCACTACCTTCTCAGCAGTGTGTTCCAGATTGCAACAGGATAAAATAATTCTTCCTTAGAATCCCTCCATTAGAAAACCCTCTAGTGCAATCATATCTTTTCTATCCTGTGGTGATCAGAAGAGCACACAAATTTCCAGTTGTGGCCAAACTAATATTTTATGAAGTTGTACCACGAGCTTTTTGCTCTAATCCCATATAACCCAGCATGCAGCAACTTGTTGGCCTTCTTCACCAGCCTATCCACCTGTGCTGCAACTTCAGGGATCAGACATCAATTATCCCAACACCAGGGCATTAATGGAGTCTGAAGAAGGGTTTCGGCCAGAAACGTTGCCTATTTCCTTCGCTCCATAGATGCTGCCGCACCCGCTGAGTTTCTCCAGCACTTTTGTCTACCTTTGATTTTCCAGCATCTGCAGTTCCTTCTTGAGCATTAATGGAGGAGTTACTGGGGGTTAAGTCCTAGCCTATCCATCTTCAGCTGCTTCATCAATGACCGTCCACCTATCATAAGGTCAGATGATCGTGGATGGTTGCACAATGTTCAATTCAATTTACAACTCCTCAGAAAGCACCTGCATATAACAAAATTGAGATAGCATTCAGGAATGGGCAGACAAGTGATAAGTAAAATTTATGTCACAGAAGTGCCAGAAAATAGCCACTCCAGCAAAAGAAGAGTCTAACGATCTACACTTCACATTCAATGGAATTGATATTACTAAGTCCCCAATCATTAATATCCTGGAGATTTATTGTCAACCATAAATACAAAGGCATTTCGGGGCTGGATATCCTGTAGAAAGTACTCATCTCCTGACACCTCAAGGCCTCTCACTGCTCCCAAAGGCACAAGTCAAAAGCAGGATGAAATACTCACCGTTTTAATAAGCACAGCTCCAATTCTTAACAAGCAATTAGAACAAAGTAGCCTGGCCCCTCATCAACCATCCACAATATTCATATGTTTAAGAAAGAACTGCAGATGCTGGAAAAATGGAAGGTAGACAAAAAATGCTGGAGAAACTGAACGGGTGAGGCAGCATCTATGGAGAGGAATTGGCGACGCCGGGTCGAGAGCCTTCTTCAGACAATATTCATATGCTCCACATCCAGAGCAGTGACTGCACTGTGTACCATTGCAGCTCCTCCAACAGCACCTCCAATATCCATGATCTTCACCATTAAGCATGTGCATATAAGTAGTGTTTCTGTTTGCCTCAGATGTAATGTGTAGACCAATTGGCCTGGGTTACCATCCATTGGAAAATAAGAACGTGAACTTGGTTAGGAGATACGATATGCTAGTGATCCAGTGATTTTGCTTCTTCTCAGTGCATTTATTTCAAAGGTTTCAAAGGTCTTTTATTGTCACGTGTACATTATTCAAATTATTTGTAGCCTTTATGAAAAAACATGCCGTGAAATGTGTCTGTAATATACTTAAGATTGTATGAGGCATTGTTCACTGTAATGTTTGGATAGAGGGCAGAAAGATCTGTATAGCACATTTCAATTGCCAGTTGGTACAATGGGGAATGAAGAGTCTATTTCCTCAGTTATGGACAGTAATTTCAGATCATAAACTATACTCAAGGTGCAGCAAGACAGGCTAAGAATCACGATGACCAAGTTGTGTATACATGAAACCATTCAGAAAAGAGGTTAGAGGCAAACACTGAGTTACAAGGTGGTCAATAGAAAAGAAGAAAGGTCCAGTGTTAGAGTAAACTATAATGACGATTGCAATGTGGAAGAAAAAAAAGACAAATTATAGGAAACGTTAAGAATTGATTCCTTTTGTGAATTTGTGATAGTACTCAGGATTTTTTTGGAATCAACATATACTTGTAATTCCTAAAGTATGTAATTTGTGGAATGCGGTTAGTGTTTATAAAGCATGTGATGTAATTTATGCATAGGCACAATAGTACTTTGTAAAGAATGAAACAGGTGTAATTTACTGGAGAAATTATTTCTTAGGTTTGGTATTGCCAAGTGTGCATGCATCCTGAGAGGTACAAAGATATGAGCTACTCTAAAGTCCATCATAGCTGGCATATGCACAGAGACCTTATGCTTCTCTACAAAGAACAACTTTGATGGGAATGATTGAAGATCAAGAAGCTAAATAATTGCAAACACAAGGTATTCTTATGGGGTTGGACAGGCTAGATTCAGGAAGATTGTTCCCGATGTTGGGGAAGTCCAGGACAACGGGTCACAGCTTAAGGATAAGGGGGAAATCCTTTAAGACCGAGATGAGAAAAAACTTTTTCACAGAGAGTGGTGAATCTCTGGAACTCTCTGCCACAGAGGGTAGTTGAGGCCAGTTCATTGGCTATATTTAAGAGGGAGTTAGATGTGGCCCTTGTGGCTAAAGGGATCAGGGGGTATGGAGAGAAGGCAGGTACGGGATACTGAGTTGGATGATCAGTCATGATCATATTGAATGGCGGTGCAGGCTCAAAGGGCCGAATGGCCTACTCCTGCACCTATTTTCTATGTATCTATCTATGTATCTATTCCTGTATTCAAAGATCTACCATTTCTTGGGGAAACAGCTCTGCAGACACCGGAAGACAGAGGTGCAGCAGAAAACCTATTATTTCAGTACAGACCCTGGATGGATCAGTAATTCACTGACAGTGATGGCATGCTGAGGTTCCTCAGCGCTGTCTGAGCCCAACCATCCATTATCCCCAATGAATGGATAAACCTCCACCATGAGACTAAACATCTCCCACCCCTCTTTCAGCATTCTAGATTTTCCCATAACAACCTGTTTCACTCTTCATCATTGTTAATCATCATCCCCTTCAAACACAACTCGTAATCAAAATCTGGAGTTGCAACACCTCCCCTTTTACCTCCTTCCTGACTACTGCAGAAAATTCCAAACATTCTCTGTAATTTTTTTAAATTTAGTATTATTATGTTCACTGCTTGAGAGCTTCCTCTAGAACAGAGAGACAAAACAGAAATTGAGTAATTGGTTTCCGAGACACCTTCATTTATATTACTAAAAATCTGATCTTGACCACTTCCTGTTGTTCTGTATATTGATTTTAGAAAAATCGCTGCCACTTAAGGCTGTGATTTTTGGCCATCTTACTCAGAGTCCCCCTCCGCTGCGCAGGACAAGAGGATTTTTCCCATCGATGAAAAATAAGAGTTATTAGTGTTTAAAAAATGTTGAGATTCTCTCTCCTGAAGGCCACGCTCCTTCCGGAGGGACTATAAAACCCAGAAGTGTTGAGTGCCTCAGTCAGTCTCTGCAAGATGGGGGGGCGAGAGGGTCACGTCTCTCAGTATGAGCTGTGAATAACACTGAACACATGTCTACTGAACTGTGAGTGGTTTTACTGATCTGTCAGTGCCCTTAACGTGGTTTGAAAATATAGTTTGGAAATGCTAAAGCTGTGTTGCCTTTGGTTTGGAAATGCTAAAGCTGTATTGCCTAATTAAAGTTGCCTTGCCTAATTAAAGTTGCCTTGCCTTCTATACAATTAAAAGTCTAATCTTCACCACTTCCTGTCTGCGCTTTATATTGATTTTAGAAACACTACCACGTACGGCTGTGAATTTTGGCCATCTTACTCAGAGTCCCCCTCCGCTCATCAGGTGCCGAGGATTTTTCCCATCGATGAAAAATAAGAGTTTGTGTTTAAAAAATGTCGAGATTCTCTCTCCTGTCAATCACGCCATGAGGGCCACGCCCCTTCTGGTGGGTGAGGGGGAGGGACTATAAAACCCAGAAGTGTGGTCATGGCTCAGTCTCTGCAAGATGGAGGAGGGAGAGGTCACGACTCGCTGTCTTTAGTGGCCTTGCACCCTGCTTGAAATGGTATGAAACTGCACTTGAATTTGGTGGTCTTGCACCCTGCTTGAAGTGGTATGAAACTGCACTTGAATTTGGTGGCCTTGCACCCGTCTTGAAGTGGTAAGAAACTGCACTTGAATTTGGTGGCCTTGCACCCTGCTTGAAATGGAATTTCAAGGAATAGCCGTGTCAACTTCGAGCCCAACAGCCGTGAGTGAGCTGCCAGCACAACAGGCTTGAGTGACTGAGCCGCCAGCCCAAGAATCTATTCGTCTCACAATGTGCATACTAGCCCTCTAGAAACCAGTCCCTTCAGCCCACAACACGCATACTAGCGCTCCAGAAAGCCCTCCCCCCCTCCCCAACGGCCACCTATATTGGAATTGGTGGAGAGGTGGAATATTGCGTTGGGGGAACAGCCCTCCCGTGTGATGTTGGGACCCAACAGGTCCCACTTAGTCTAGTTTTATCTACAAGAGACAGAGGAAACCTCATAGACATGCAAAATGTAGTATTTGGCTTAACACTCTTGGATGAGAATTGATATTGGAGACTTTTTAGGCAAATACCATAAAAAGAACCACTCTTCATTTCTGTTTGTATTGTGAAAGTTTTATTAATGAAATATGAATCCTCTTGTAATCAAATACATAATTTTAAATAAAGAATTTCCCCAAACACAGCCCCTTGTTCCAGGTTAGAAAAAGGAAAAATATCTGATTTGCATCAAAAATACGCCAAACATCCAAGGCCCGAAAGACCTGATAATAACTTAGCACATCACACATTTATTTACAGTGGAAATAAATGTGGGTCGGATATAATATGGATTACCAATCTGTTGCCTAAGATGCTGCCCTGATCAATAATCGCTCCCATTCAACTTTAAAAAAATTAAACAGGTGAATTAAAAACAACTGCAATACGAATCATTTATTTCCTTTACACACCTTCATTGGTCTATATTCTGTCTCTATAGATTAATTAACAGAATTGAAAATATTGAACTATTCAGGCTCACAAATTTAAATTTTATCAATTTCCATTGAAAATAATCAAGCAAAAATATAAACAAAAAACAAAATTCTGGAATCTGTGCTGAAAATAGACTAAGTTGGTATTTCTTATGCTGTCCATTCAAAATGCGATTTCTCGGTTTCAGATTTCCAGCATCTGCAGCATTTTTCTTTCTACAAATTTGAAAACATTTCTGCTTGTTCTGCAAATATCAATATGATTTATGTACCTCCCATCATTAGAATTGCATGGTGTGAGTAGACAGTGCAAACCAACCTTCTTCTTTCAGTTTTTCTGGTTTTGTTCCTTGAGTTACAAGTGTCTTATTTCCATCAGCTTTATTCAAATAGAGAGAGGAACTGGCTGTACTAATGTGATCTATGGATCTGTTTCTGTCAATTTTACTGGCTGGAGAAGGTGAGCTACCTGTGGAAGAGTCCAAGCAACTGGGGAGTGGGATCAATACTTCCAATGTTTTGCTGCCAGTTCCTATTGCCGTGCTTTCAGGCGGAATAGGAGAAATTGTTGGGGACACCGACTCAGAGGAAATCTGTCTTTGCTGTTCAATCAGGTGCAAAAGTTTGCTCCGTGCTTCAGCACTCTGATGGTTGAGCTCAGCTATCCTTTGCTCAAGATTCTCAGAAGTGGTGGGAGTAACCTTTTCAATTTGTGGTGCTGGGTTAGATAATTTACTTATTTTGAACTGACCAAGTTGGGCTTTGAGAGCAGAATTCTGCAACTGTAGCTCAGTAATTTGAGTTAACATTGCTTGATGTTTTAGCCAATTATTCAAAGTATTTTGACTGCCTACAGCTACTACATTGTTTTCCATTTTTCTCAGATTGCATGTTATGTCATCAAACGCTCCCGAATGCATACATGGCAAATTGGAAACAGGTGAATTGATACTCTTCTTATGCTCACTGATTGCATCAGAAATCTTCCATTGCTGGGCAGGACCCTGACAATCTGGCATTTGGTTCAGTACTGCTAAATGTTTTACAAAACCATTTTCTCCATGTGGAACACCTGAATCATTCTTAAGAACCTGTGAGGAACCATTCGATTCTTTATTTTCATTGCTAGACTGAGGGGACACTTGACACAAATTAACTGTGATTTGTGATCCAGTTGCTATTTGGCTATTCCTCTGTCTTGGAGGAGAAAGCAATACGGCAGGACTAAATGAATGTTCAGGTAAACCCTGACCTCTTCTTTCATTCTCCAACTGATTCTCTTTGTACTGAAAAGCAGATGGCTGCTTTTGGTTCAGGCCTTTTAAAAGTTCATCTTCAACATTTGTCACAACCATTGAAAGAGCATTGCCTTGCTTCTTAGGGTTAGCGCAATGATACAAACTCTCAGATTCTACTGCAATCTCATTGACTTCATGAGCAATGTTTTGTCTTGGTATATCTCTTTCTACTTCAGTAGATCTATGCAACATTTGTTTCAGGGAGTAGAACTCTTTGTCAGTTTTGATCATATATTGCTGCAGGTTAGTCTGCAGAGAAACAATTTTATTTTGTACTGTTAGAAATTCTGCTGTCAAAGCATCAATCAGTGCTTGGTGATGGTCAGATTTTTCCAGAAGTTGCTGACGGTTTTCCTTCTCCTGCCACTGCCGAATTCCACATTCTTTTAGAGAGTAGGTCAATCTGCTGATCAAGTTGACTAATGAGAAAGTGAAACTAGTTACACCACGATCTTTCTCAGGCAAGCAGCTGGGAACCTCGCATCCGGTTTGATGTCCATATTCCAGCAGTTCCTTATCAATTTTCTCAATCATTTCTTGTAGCATCTCTAGGTTCATCTGCCTGTCCTCAGTCCTCCTGGTTTCTATTCTTTTGGTAGGCACATCACAAAAGTTGTCTTCTGACATGTCAAAACACCTTTGAGAGTTTCTTGAACCAGGATGGAGTACTTGTCGGATTGCCTGCATGGTTTCAAATGGAGATGTGCCTTCTAGTTCTGCATCATTTTCCGCTCTACTTTCCAATCTGGACTTCACTCTCTGGATAGCCGCTGTTGCATTTAAACTGGCGTGGGCCACTGAGGCACCTTCTGCGGTCCAGCTGGGTGATGTCTGAGGCCGGACTCTTGGGGTTTCGGGAGTTTTGGGCTCCAGTGCCTGACCATCGGCCCGATGCTGCAGTGAACACTCTGCCCCCGACTCTGAACAGTGTGAAGCTTCATTTAGTGCCTGCGGGTCCATCACCGACTCACTGAGCAGGGACAGCTGTGTGGGCTGCTCGCTGTGCTGCGTTATTAGCTGTGCGGCGGGAGGCTGCCGGCCGCCGGGGGCCACGGTCACGTTGGGGAAGCCGGCCTGGCGCCGCGGGGCGTCGCCGAACAGATCCCGCACCACGGCCAGCGAGCGGTCGGACCGAGCCAACACGTCCCGCAGTTGCCACTGTTCAAGCGGCAGCTCGGCCATGGCCGGCCGCTGCTCCGCTCGCCGCCTCTGCCCGCCGCTCGCCGCCGCCGCCGCCTCCCTCTCCCGCAGCTCCGACTGTGCTGCTGCCTGGTGCTTGGAGACGCGGGTCTGCCGGCGCCACGCCAGCTCCCCCGGGCCGGGCCGGTGAACGCTCAGGTCGCTGATGGTGCTGTCCCACTCCTTCTTGGAGGCCGGCCTCCCCTTCTTGCGGATCTTCCTGATCAACGACATCGCGTCCGCCCGAGGAAGGCCCGATAGAAGCGGGCGGCGCGGACGCGCGCAAGCTCCCCCCTCCTCTCCCAGCGAGCGGGCGGTAGCAAAGATACTAGAGGAGCTTTGGGTGGGGGCGCCGCGGACACGCACACTCTCACCCTCCTCTCCCAGCGAGCGGGCGGTAGCAAAGATACTAGAGGAGCTTTGGGCGGGGGCGCCGCGGACACGCACACTCTCACCCTCCTCTCCCAGCGAGCGGGCGGGCGGTAGCGCCGCGGACACGCGCACTGTCCCCGCTCCGAGCGCGCGGCCTGGGGGGCCGCCGCAGACACTGAGCTCGCGGGCCTCTTCCCGCGGGAGAACTCGGACCGTTGAATAAACCGCGCTCAGTTCAAATGCTCGCGCCACTGGCGCGTCACACCCCGCCCGAGTTGCCTCGCCTGCCCGCTGCGTCGCGGCGCATCGACCTCACAAGAGCCGAAGGTCGGCGGTTCAAGTCCAGGCAGGGCTCAAAGATCATGACACAAAAAAATGCCCGCTGGTTGGAAACAAGGTCCTGCAGATGCCGGTTTACTAAACAAAGTCACAAAGCGCTGGATTAACTCAGCGGGTCAGGTAGCATCTCTGAACATGTTTTTCCGTTTAGTTTATTATCGTGTGTACCTCGGTACAGTGAAATGCGGGGTTAACTCAGCAAGACACGCAGCATCTCTGCAGAGAAGGAATGGGTGAGGTTTCGTGTCGAGACTTTTCTTCAGTTCTGTGGCTGTATTACTGTATTTCCACTTTTTCCAGCTGTCAGTTTGCCTACTACAAAGTTATTCCACCAGATATTGGCTCATGTGCAGGTTGACAAATGTGCATTAATAAAGATATTGAAGATGTTATTATTTGAATAGTGTCATGGGGTATGTTATTTTGAAAATGGACCTTGATGACAATAATAACTAGAATTTACTTTGTTAAAATTCTACGGCAATTTACAAGAAGGTTATCAAACCAAATGTAATTTAAGATGACATTGATATTGTGTGCTTAAGAAGGAACTGCAGATGATGGAAAATCGAAGGTACACAAAAATGCTGGAGAAACTCAGCGGGTGCAGCAGGATCTATGGAGCGAAGGAAATAGGCAACGTTTCGGGCCGAAACCCTTCTTCAGTGATGTTTTTATGTACCTTTGATATTGTGTGCTATAGTTAATTTTTGGATAAACAAAAGTGAAAGCATTTGTCAAGAATGTTTTTGCGATCAGGTTTCGGATTATGTAATTAAATTCTCTTGAGAGGTTTGAACTGTAACCTTTTGACTAAGGTAAGAGTGCAACCAACTAAGCCAGACAACACCACCAAAAGGCATATTTGCTGTCAAGCAGGTTTGCTTTTGGAATATACAAATTTAGAATATAAAACTACATTATTTTTCTTCTTCAAGACAAAAACATTGAAAGCAGTGATTTTCAATTCATCTCTCTTTTATGAAAATAATACTCAATTTATCATTTTTGCTGATTATGTTTGCAATGTTCACGTAACTTTTATTTTCTCCCTACTAATCCCACTTGGTCTGATGCTGCAAGATTGTTAAAACAATTTGAATCAAAATGCAGCTATTTTCAAGATAGGTACAAATTTTTGTTCCAAGTCAACAGATGTACATTAATTCAGGAAATTAATCAGTTTCCAATATTCTGCATACAAAATACAACATACAAAACATCAAATCCCTCAACTCAACTGAAATATTTAGGTGTGAGCAGGTCAGCCACTGATGAAAGTTTACGTTACCAGATTCCTAACCCTCCTCCCCATGTCTGCCTGAAAGAATTATCTGCATTGCATTTTTTTTAAATGCTGTTTTTCTACTTGTCTCAACTTTGTCTCAAGAATGACTCAACTTTGGACAGCCAGGTCTGTCACTATCACCAACACTTGTTGCTTATTTAAACATGTTTTAAATGATGACTATAATCAAGAATTATTTTAAAGCATTGAAATGCTCTTCCTGCAGTTCAAAGCAACAGCAGAATCTGTTATGAAAAACAACATGTATACGTCTAATTAATACATTTAGTGTACTAAAATACATAGGTGATTTTTTTCTTCCCCAAAGAGACTAATGATCGCAATCCCTTCAGGTCATTTTGCATTATATGGAAATTTAAATCAGAAACTATTGTATTTTTTCTACCCTTGTGCATCAAAAGATCTCATCCCCGTACACTTCTGGAATGTTGTAGTTGGCTTTGGAGCACCTGTCCAGGAACTGCCCAGTTTTATTTCCACAATGTAAATCTTGGATGTGTGGCTGAAAGCATTGAACCTGCATGGATATAACATCCCAACCATCCAATAACATTCCCTCAACACAGTCTTTTTTAAAGCCCAGTGATCACTGAGTGTCAAATCCTCACCACTTGAGCTCAATTATTAATTTTGCTGGCGACTGATTTTTCCCCCCTCTCCTACAGATTCCCTGCTTGCCGTCATCCTGTGGTGATTGTGCTTGCTCCCACTTTGACCTCCCCCACCCTGCAAAACCCCAGAATACAGAATCACAGTTTTTGAGCCACGCATCGTTCTTCCAAACTGCAGGGCTCCAATGCCAACCTCGCTGTCCCAACTCCACCATCCCCATTCCAAGGCTGGTTACAATGAAGACTTAATTGAGCTAGTAGTCACGGACCTCTTCCCCATCTGCAGTGAAAACTGGCTGCCACAAGGAGTATCGGTGCTAAAATGTACAATACCTGATCAGATTCGCTTTAGGCTTTGGCAGACTACGGTTTTATGACCGTAAAGACAGGCAGCTGTTCTAGGCACTATTCATTAGGGCGCAATAGAATTTCTAAACGTTATTATTTTTAAGCTGATTGGTAAATCCACAATGTCAGTACATTTAAATGAAACCCAAACACCGATTTGGTTCATGGCTCATGTTAGCAACATTTAATACTAATGGTCACACTAATTGTCATTTTAGTACAAAATAAACATCTGAAGTGAAGCAGCGAAATACAGTACCGGTACATCCTTTTTTTTAAACCTTACGGCAACCAAAGATTTTAATGCAATAAAGTTTCCTTTGTGAATGATACAACCTGCAAACATTATAACTGCACATTCCTTGTTTGATTGTAATGACCTTAGATCAATTACTTTCAAAGGTCAAAGATGAAGTTTAAAGTCAAAAAAATTAATGCACTTTTCAAGCAAGTAAATTGATAAATTAATTCATTGTGTAAGTCTGTGTCCTCACTAAAAAATCTTTCTTGAAACTATTGGTGGAAGTGCTATGCAGTTGAAAGGTCACAAGCACAACATTCCAAAAACACAATTAAATAAGATTTGTCAATTTGCAGCTGAAAATAAATAAACATCTAAGTGAGACATTAGTTAGAAGTACAATGAACATATTGGCAAGTTGTAATTAAGATTCAAGCCATTGATTTGGACCAAGGTTTTATTAGGATGCCTCTTCAAAGCGTCAGGTAAGGATAGAGTAGGGGGATGAAGTGAGATGTGAAAGGAGGTAAGACATTGATGGGATTATGAGGGAGATGGATGGATGACTGAGGGTAGAGTGAAGAAAAGCATGAAAAGGAAACCAAGTTCGTTTTGGGGAGGAGAGAAAGATGGTTCTCTGCTCATTGTGGCCCACAAGCCAGACACTTGTCTCTCCCAAGCAGCAGTCCTTATCTGCCACATTTTTTAAAGGTCTAAGACCAGTCCACATACGATTGAATCTAAGATGGAACTAAATGTGAGGTACAGAGTTTTATTAAGATATACTAGACTAAGTGGGACCCGTTGGGTCCCAGCTTCACACGGGAGGGCTGGTCCTCCAACGCAATATTCCACCTCTCCACCAATTCCAATATACACACACACACACAGACTCACACTCACACACATACACACACTCACATACAGACTCAACATACACATACACTTGGAGGGCTGGTCCTCCAACGCAATATTCCACCTCCACCAATTCCAATATACACACACACACACACCACCTCACACACACCCTCCACCTCACACACACATACACTCACACACACACAGACTCACATACACTCACTCACACACATACACACTCACACTCACACATACACACACTCACATACAGACTCACACACACACATATACTCTCACACACACATACACTCACACACCATATATATGACAGTAAACTTTCTTGAATCTACTCGCGCAGCCTCTCCACTATGGGGTTTCCGCAGTCACGTGACCTCTGCACTTACCGGAAATTATGCAATCAGCACGACCTCTACACTCACCGGAAATTACGCAATCAGCGCGACCTGTCCACTAAGCGGAAGTCACAAAATGAGTGGGACTTTTGGACTAAACACAGTCGGACTTAATAAAGCATTTATTCCTTCCAAACACAGTCGGACCTAATAAAGCATTTATTCCTTCCAAACACAGTCAGACCTAATAAAGCATTTATTCCTTCCAAACACAGTCGGACCTAATAAAGCATTTATTCATTCCAAACACAGTCGGATCTAATAAAGCATTTATTCCTTCCAAACACAGTTGGACCTAATAAAGCATTGCAGTTTCAAGCACAGGCAGGGCAGCAGGCCAAACAACTCATGGCATTGTCATTGGCTAACAAATCATTTATTGCAAGTACATTGCAGACTCACAGTTCAGTTGATTCGCAGCTTAGAATGACAGTCGTGGCTTCTCCCTCGCGATCTTGCAGAGTGACTGACTCACGTCCAAGGGTTTTATAGTCCTGCCCCCCCTACCCCCCGGAAGGGGCATCACCTTCATCACGGTGATTGACCAATCAGCTGATCTCAAGGTTTTTTTTTTAAACACTCATAACTTTTTTATTTTTCATCGATGGGAAAAATCCTCGGGGCTGGCTCAGCGGAGGAGGACTGTGAGTAAGATGGCCAAAAATCACAGCGATGCAGGATAGCGTTTTTTTCTAAAATCAATATACAGCGCAGACAGGAAGTGATCAAGATGGGACTTTTAATTATATAGATGTAAATAATTCACTAAAATGGAAGCTGGCAGGCTTAAGGTAGGTTGGGTTCATGTATGAGATTTAAAAGATTTTATACATCTGTTCTGACCCAAAGCCAGTTCTGTTTTAGATTAAAATTCAAGAGATTACTTTTACATAAACATAGTTACACCATAAGGGGGAACCCAAGAATTAACAAATATCTGCTTGGTCATACTGCCAAATCAGAAATGTGAGTATTGTGGAGAGAGAGATATCTTACCAAAGTACATTGTGGTTCAAAATTTGATTAACAATCTGTGAAATACTGTTAAGAAAATAAAATTGGCCTTCCATATTATATTCAATGGAGCAGCTTACATCCTTTTTTTTTTCTTGAAAGTCTATTTTTCTTAGAGAATTTCTGATTGAAAGTGGAATTGGCAGAGATTAAGAACATGTTTTTTTGGCTAGAAATGTCATTCAGACTACAGTTTATTGCATTCAGCCCAGTGTTGCCAACATTCACAATACTTGTTCATTAATATTGCATTTTTTCTAGTTTGTACATTTTACAGAAGTAGTAAGAAATGAAAGAGTATTGCTTACTTGCCACCTTCGATACTAATGCATGGTATGCAATTAATAAATTGCATTGAACTCAACAATACAATTCAATTCCCAAGCGGGAGGTACCGGAAAAAAAAATTAATGCATTTATAATGTTGATGGTGGGAAAAAAATCCATAGTTTCTTTTTCTTTGTCACAGAGTGATACAGTGTAGAAAAAGGCCCTTCGGCCCAACTAACCCACACCGGCCAACAATGTTCCAGCTACACTAGTCTCACTTGCCTGCGCTTGGTCCATATCCCTCCAAACCTGTCCTATCCATGTACCTGTCTAACTGTTTCTTAATCGATGGGATAGTCTCAGCCTCAACAACTTCATCTGGCAGCTTTGTCCATACTCCCACCACTCTTTGTGGGAAAAAGTTACCCCTCGAATTCCTATTAAATCTTTTCCCCTTCACCTTGAACCTATGTCCACTGGTCCTCGATTACCTTACTCTGGGCAAGGTACCCAATCTATTCCTCTCATGATCTTAATCACCTCTATAAGATCACCCCCTCATCCTCCTGCGCTCCATGGACTAGAGACCCAGCCTACTCAACCTATCCCAATAGCTCACACCCTCTAGTCCTGGCAACATCCTCGTAAATCTTTTCTGAACCCTTTCAAGCTTGACAATATCTTTCCTATAACATGGTGCCCAGAATTGAACACAATATTCTAAATGCAGTCTCACCAACGTCTTAGACAACTGCAACATGACCTCCCATCTTCTATACTCAATAGTCTAACTGACTTTGAGGTTTGATTAGACTAAAACTAAATAAACACAACAACATTAAAACTCAACAAGAGCAGGAACTCACTAAATCTGTCTGCAATTACTTAGCCCCATCCCTCCTGAGGGCATTGTTAAGAAAATAACAACAATTAATATTTTAATAGTTAAGGCCAGTACTCCCAATCCCCTTCTCCAACATCTCTAATAACTCTGGATCATGTTCAGTGACAGATGCATGAACTCATTCTAAGAATAAGTACAACATGTTCCTAAACATAAATAAACTTTCCTGCTGATTACGTAGTGTTTATATTTTGCTGTATGACAATATACCACTAAAAGTAGGGAAACAATAAAATGATAGATGTTTAATCAGGTCTAAAATAATGCATTTTTTTTACAGGTAGCCATATTCATGCCAATTTACACTGAGATGGTATTTTTTCAATATTCAATAAAACTAAATGCTTATTATGGTTTGGTGTCTTTTCTACCTCTCGCCCTGTAGGTTGCCTTACATATATTTTAGAGGAAATATTCAGTCAATCTTTACAGTGTCTGAATTTGCTTAGTTAAGTCTTTAAGTCTAAAATTCCGAAGCCTGTCTAGTGTTTTCAAGTGGTAGAGATAATGAATTCCTTGCAGTTCTGCAAATATAGAAACGTCTCGACCTCTTAATATGAGCACTTGGTCCTCTAAACTGTTCATTAAATGCATCAATCTCCCAGCATTTACGAGACATTCTCAGAGTACTGCCTCAATTTTACATCAAAGGACAGTGCACTCATCCCAGGAATTAATTTAGTGAATCTATACTGCACTGAATCTAAAGCTACTATGCACTTCTTTAATGCAGAAACAAAACGCTGCACACAGTACACATTACGATTCTTCAGTTTAATCAACGTTTACTGGTTTCTCACCATTTAATACGTTTTCCAATTTCATTAAAGCGAATAACCTTACTTTTTCCACACTTTATCTTCTCCTTATTTAGCCACTCTCCTTGTGTACATGCTTTTGAAAATTATTTGCAATTTCAAAAATAGTTCTCCCTTGCTTTTTATGATTAGCAAACGTGGAAACAGTACCAACATATCTAATATTTTTCTGTTTCTGATGAAGAGTAAATGATCTGAAATGCTAATTCTGCTTCACTCCATAGATGCTGTCTGACATGCTGAATACTTCCAGAGAGCTATGGAGTTAGAACCCAAGATCCCACTGTTCATCAATGCAGTTCAGGGTCCTATCATCAATTGTATACATTTGACCTCCCTTACATTTGACCTTACACATCACACCTGTCCAGATTAACTCCATCTGCCATTTTCTATCCATTTACAACTTTATCTGTGATTATATCCTGCTGTATTATTCTGCTCTATCATTGACAGCCTACTTCACTGTCCACAACTCCACTAATTTTGGTGTCATCTGCAAACCTACTAACCAACTCATCTACATTTTTGTCCCAGGTAATTGATATATATCACAATCAGTCCTAGCACTGATCCCTGTGGAATACCACTGGCCACAGACTTGTAGCCAGAGTAAACCCTTCCACTGCTACCTTGTATCTTCTATGGTTAAGCAAATTCTGAATCCAAACTGCGTCACCAAGGATCTCTTGCATCTTAATTTTCTGGAATAACCTATCATTATGGATCTTGTCAAATGCTTTACCAAAGTCCATGTAGACAACACCCACCATTCTCTTATAAATTTGAGTAAATTGTATCCCTAAGAATCTGCTCCAATAACTTCTCTACCACTGAAGTGAGACTGTCCTATAATTTCCTGCACCGTCACTATTTCTCTTAAACAGGAACTACATTGGCTCCTCTCCAATCCTCAAGGACCTGACCATCATGGACAACATGGGCTGAAGACCTTGTTTCCATGTGGCACAGCTCTATAATTCTATCTCCACACCTGCAACTAATGAGCACACAAAGATCTTCGTCAAGGCCCAGCAATCTCCTTATTTGCTTCTCGTTGAATGTATCATATCTAGCTAGTGATTTAGATATTTTAATGCTCTTCAAGGGGCCCAACACCACCTTCTTCTTGTTATCAAAATGCTCAAGCATATTATTATACCCCACACTGATTTATCTCACTGTCCTCCATGTCCTTCCCCTTGGAAAATACCCATGCATATTACTAATTTAGTACCTTGCCTGCATCTTGATTCTGAGCATAATTTCCTTCCTTTATTCTTGATGATCCTCCTTGTCCCTTGCTACCCTCTTGTTTTTAAGGCATTTATGAGATGCCTTGGGATTCTCATTAATCCTACTTGCCATCCTTTTTGGTCATCCTAATTCCATTCTTACTTTTTTTAAATTAGGTCCACATACCACAAATCTTAAATGTTGCATTTTGAGTACTAAGACTGATTGATTTGGTTTAAATCATGCACATTGACAGAGAGTTATTTTATTCACCTGGAGCATCCTCCTGAAAATTAGCCAAGGGGCAAGAAAGACAATGTCATGACTGGCAACCCTATCCCTCTAAGAGGAGCAATACACAATAGCTTTGTACAAAATGCATGCATTACACATTTAGATGTTGGCAAATCTACATTTTTTTTGTAACTCTGCACTATGGATTTTAACCTTGTAACAAGTTGTCATAGCATACAAAGCCCATGTTTCTAAGTTTATCTTTTTCACAATATTTTTGAACCAATGTTGTGAATATGTTTGACTCTTTAAGTGGGCATGTATTGTTTCCCAGCAAGATAATGCATTGGGATTCCACTTAATAATGTCAGAATCTATTTTCTCATCATTTGCGTTAGCAGATAGTGATTTCCACCAGTCAGCTTGAATGAGATTGAGGGAAGTGCTGATTCTTTTTTTCCCCCTCAAAGCTCCAGATGTCTGAACCAGCTGATACTTGCTGCCTTCAAGCGTACTGATCTGAGATTATGCTTCTAGTGTTGTCAGTCTGGATGTGAAATTACAAAAAAGGTTTTCACTTCAAACAGCAATAGGTATATACAAAGCAAGCCAGATCCTGAGGTACTCATGGCAGAAATAATAGTAGACATTAATCTATTATATAAAGACTCAACTTCTATTCATTTTGTTTTCTTTACATTGGCGTGTTACCAAATTTACTTAGCAATAATTTTTGACCAGGGCACTACCACTTTTCCTTTATCCTTTCACAGTTTGCTTATTTAATGTTCTTGTATCTGCATGTAACTTTCTTGAATCGGAAACAGAATACAATGACCTAAGATTTGGGTATTTCCCCAAAATCAAGTAAGTTCCTAATGAAGGCAGTTACAGGATCACTAGGGAAATGCTTGCGGTCTAGAAACATATTACTTGTCATTAGGACATAAAGAGGGAACAGCAAGAATGGCTGGCCACATCGAGCCAGATTTGGGAAGGGTAGAAGCAGCTATTTGTAGTTCTAATCCTGCTCCAAAAATGGATGAATAAACTATAAACTTAGCTTTTGGATGACAGGTTTAGTCTAGTTTAGAAACACGTAAAATGTAGAGTTGTTTCTCTTTCCACAGATCCTGCCTGATCTGCAGAGTCTTTATTAGTTTAGTTTAGCACTTTTAAAGTTTAGCTCAGAGATGCAGCGTGGAAACAGGTCCTTCTGCCCACTCAGTCCATGCCGACCATTAATTACCTTAGTTCTATGTTATCCCATTGTTTCATCCAGTGCTTATAAGGGCTAATTTTACAGTGGTCAATTAACCTAAAAACAATCCGATTTTGGGATGTAAGAGGAAACTCAGCACCTGGATACTGGGAAATGTGCAAATTCCACATAGACTGCATCAAACCTGGGTCCCTGATGTTACGAGACGGCAGTAATACCGACTGTGCCACAGTGCTGCCCTCGTGTGTACTGGTAGTTAGGGGGGGTGTTCAACAAAATCTTAATATGGGGTTGGTCTACAGTAGTAAAAGTAACTATGCACATGAATGCTGCAATGATTTTGATCCAATTTGGCATAAGTGCCTGGAAAATGGAGAAGGGCTCTGACTGGGATTTGCAATGTACCTAGTACCATTTTGTAGCATACACCCTGGATGCCTACAACACATTCTTAACTAATATGCTTGTTGGTGCTCGTTGGCAGATAATGTGAAGGTATTGTCTGCCTGCCTGCCTGCCTTTTCAACTTGGTGAATCCAGTTTGCTGGTCAATGTATTTTACTTTTGCACTCATTTACAAGAGCTTAGGTCACCTCATTTTGCATCAGACCAAGATTTATTCTCCTATTTGTTGCAGTCACTATGAAAATGGCTTGCCAATGGTCACATCCTATTGAGACAATGATAAAACACAAAATGCTGGAGTAACTCAGTGGTCAGTCAGCATCTCTGGAGAAAAGGAAGAGGTGACGTTTCAGGAATAGACCCTTCATCAAATCCTCCTATCCTATTAGAGACATTCCCTTTGTCCATGGCATCTTTCTCCCATCCTCTCTGCAAGTTAAAATTTACTTTGCTTCTGTCTTTCCCAGTTCTGATAAACATCTTTGACCCAAGATGTTGACTTTGCTTTTCTTTAAACAGATGCTGTCCGACTTACTGGTGTTTCCAGCATTTTCTCTTTTTCTTATATGTTACCTCAACCCATATTGACATATGTAGATAAACACCCTCTTACAAGACATACCTAAAGTAGCATGTACCAATAGAAATGCACAATCATATATATATATATAAAGTAAAGCTGGAACTTACCATTAATAGAAATAAGAAACTGCAGATGTTGGTTTTCACAAAAGGGCACAAAGTGGTGGAGTAACTCAGCGAGTCAGGCAGCATCTCACAAAATGCTGGAGTAATGCAAGGGGTCAGGCAGCAGAGAGGAGGCATGAACGCCAGAGATACTGCCTGACCTGAGTTATTCCAACACTTCAGAACTTAATATTCATGTGTGGTGGAATCATTATTAGTTTTATAGTTGTTGATTGAATTCCCCCAACCACTGTACTCAGTAATTCCTGCGAGCAGAAGTCTTCCGAAGATGCTATCAAAAATAGTTACAATATCAAAAGACTGATAGCACAATTTTAATCAATTTATTATGACAGTCTCAGTTTTGATTGACTCCAGTATTGGCAGTTGTCTGAATATTTGAGGAACAATTATTGGGACTTTGTGGATCAGATTAAGATGAGTTGGTTATCTCTGTAGTTGAATTGGGTTCAGGTCATGTGGAAATCAAAAGAAAACACAGCAAAGTGCGAATGAAGAGCTATGAAGTACTGAGCAGTATGCACAAAATTAACCTGATACTAAGCTGCATACTTAGAAGGGCAGGTTACCTTTAAGTTGCAGTGAAGAAGGCCTATATCTACATGTGTGTTTTTTCCCCCATAATTTTTGTACTGGTCAAGAAAATGTTATTATATATGTACACACTTGCAGAATTATTGATCCTGTTAATATTTTTGTCTTGCACTCTTCTACATCATACAGTGAACAGGATGCTTTAAGTTTATCACTATTCACGCTAAATTTCCATAGGGTTCACGGATTATTCTGAAACCACCAACTGTACGGTAAACTAAACCAAAGTTAATGATTATATTTCAAATAATAGCAGTTACAAATAAAATATAACCTAGAAGTAGTAATTCTCATTCTTCCACGTTGCGATTTATATCTTTGTATTTTGTATGGAGACAGATTGCTGGAGGATACAATTTTAACAGGGGTTCTAGAGCAGGGAGATTTGGGGATGTCAAAGCATAGTTTTATGAAAGTGGCAAGAAAATGGTGAGAAAATTGGTTAATTAATAGCAAATTAGATCTTGGGCATTATAAGTAGAGCCAAAATGCACAACAGCAAGTAATTTGTGATAAACCTTTATAAAACACTGGGTTGATCACAACTGGAGTATTGTGTCCAGTTCTGGATTTCAGTTCTGGAAAGATTTTTTTTAAACTTTGGACAGAATGCAGCAGAAATTTATCAAAATTATGCATGAAATATGATCAAATTAAATGAATAGGAAATGTTTTGAGAACAGGCCAATGAAACACAGGCCAATGAGACTAGGTTAGGTGAGACATCTTAGTTGGCATGGACAAACTGGGCTGAAGGGTATGCTACCATGCTGTAAGCCTTCACCTGCAATTGTTCTTCTAGAGCAGAGGAGGTTGTGAGGAGATCTAATAGAGGTCCTTAAAATCAAGTCAATTTTAGGCAGCGTAAATGGAGGCATCAAGAATGGGGTGAGGTAGAATGAAAGTGATTAACAAAAGAATCAGAAGAGGCACTAGTTTTTCAGTGAATTGCTGAGGTCCAGGATACATTGTCAGGGATAAAATGAGAGGCACAATTAATTGTGACATTCAAAAGCAGCTGAATAAGTATATGAAAGGAAATGATTTGCAGAGCTAGAAGCAGAGGTTAAGGGAGTAGTTTTATCTTGCATGAAGCCTGTGATGACTGAACTGGCCTCCTTCTGTGCTGTAATTACTCTGATACCTTTCCACAATATTTAAAAGTGAAATCATTCTTTACAATTTTCTATGAAAGGTTATGACTGCATGACTATTTATTTGTCCTGGGTTAGAACTGGTGAAGTTGGTTTCCGTTTCATACCTTGATTCCAGGTATTCTTCCAGGTCTTTTAGGCCTAGGACATGTCTGTGGGTAATCAATGTTGAAGGACTCGGGTTTCCATTGAATATGACAATCTCCAATGAGAGAATCTGTAAAGGCAAATAAACAACACATTAAGAAACACACGGGATTTTCATTAGAGTGTAATAAAGGAATATTGCAAGCAGATGTTTCCCTTTTGTAAAATGCTATGGTTTCATGTGAAAAGCGGCAGTGAAAACACCAACAACATGGAACAGGCTGGAGATACAAAGCAATAAAAATTAGGATTTGATTAGACTGTTTATTTTTATGCAATTTGGGGGGAAATATTTGGATAAGGTCCCATTAAAAAGAAAACAAGCTCTGACTGAGCAGTAGTAAATTCTGTCCCATTTTACGAGTTGCAATGTGACTGACATGGTTTTCTTCTCAGCTTGTGGTATCCGCAGTGCAAAGGAAGTGCCAGATAAAAATATATTTTTTAATATTTTAAAAACTTGTTTGTTTTTGTGTTTTGATTTTTATGATTTTCCTGATGACCTGCATCGCACAGTGAACACTTTCTGTCCTAAATGCCTGTTCTTTTTTTTGGCAGCCTTTGGTAGCAGAATGTGTTGATAGGGATAGTGTGCTACAACGGGTATTGATTTTCTCCACCAGAGACAAAGCATTAATGGCAGGAAACATAAAACAGGCGCTGCTGAGAATGCCACAGGCTGCATGCTGTTATTGCTCAGACCTAGCGATGCACTAAAGTCTCAGTTCTGTTGTCTTTATAGATCATCCTGGACGAAAATATTTGCATGCAAAAACTCTTTTTTAACAGTTGCATATCTCAAATTTGTGCATTTGCTTTTCATGGCACCTTGTACTGTGCAAACTACACTTAACTAATAATTAGTCATACACCATGGAAACAGGCCTTTTGGCACAACTTGTCTATGCTGACCCAGATAGCCCATCTAAGTTAGTCCCATTTGCCCATATCCTACTCAACCTTTCCTATCCACATACCTTGTGTCTTTTAAAAGTTGTTATTATACCTGCCTCAACTACCTTCTCTGAAAACTTATTCCATATACCCACCACCCTCTGTGTGAAAAAGTTGCATCACACATTCCTATTAAATCTTTCCCCACTCACCTTAAACCTATGCCCTATAGTTCTTGATTCCCCTACCCTGGGGAAAAGACTCAGTGCATTCACTCTATCTATTCACCTCATGATCATCCCTCAGCCTCCTGCACGCCATGGAATCAAGTCCGAACCTGCCTAATCTCTCCCTAAACTCAGGCCCTCCAGTCCTGGCAGCATCCTCATATAACTCTGCACTTTTTACAGCTTAATGGCATCTTTCCTGTGACAGGGTGACCAAAACTGAATACAATGCACCAAATGCAGCCTTACCAACGTCTTGAACAACAGTAACATAATGTCCCAACTGCTATCCTCAGTTCCCTGACTGATCAAGGCCAACATGCCAAAAGCCTTCTTCACCACCTTATCTACCTATGATGCCACTTTCAGGGAACTACTCCTGTATCCTTCTGTTCTAGATTACTCACATTTCACTGTGAAAGTCATCCCTGGTTTGGCTAAATTAAACTCCATTGGTCTTCCTCTGTCCACTTGCCCAGCTGATCAACATCACACTGTCATTCTTGATAACTATCTTCACTGTCCATGATATCACCTATTTAATGTCATCTACAAACTTACTAATCATGCCTTGAACATTCTCATCCAAATTATTGATAGAGATGACAAACAACAATGGGCCGTGAGGCATATGCATCCAGTCCGAATAATAAACCTTGCACCACCACACTTGCCATGAAGCCATTTAAGTTCTCCCTAGGTCCCATTCTGAGCATCAAATGTATTTCAGTTAGAAATATTTTTTGTAATAAAAAGGTTAATGATTCTAATATTCTAAGCGAGTAGACAAGCTGTTTTTATGATATTGCAAAGGCTAATCACAAAGTAAATATGAAGTGCACTATAATTCAATCGTGTAAGACAATTCATTGACAACAGACTTGCAGAGGTTGAGGAGACATGTTCTCAGTGTGCATTGGAGCCATTCCGCAAAACAACAGAGAGGAGACATGTTTGTCTTTGTGCTGGGCAGTCTCACGGAGTGACTGATGTTACGCTTGGAGCTTCTGTTACTTGAAAATGCTACTGCTGGGCATTTCCAGGCAACTTGAGTGTAAAGAGGGCTTTAATTTGAGATTACTTTACATTACTGTTACATTGCTTACAGTATCCCTCTGTGGCTGTAAGAGGCAGTGTTCAAGAAGATGGAGAGGTAGGGGACGCAATGTACAGTCTGATTGTCTGTGTTCACGGCAGACAATTTTATATTGACTACTTAAAACAGGCGATCATTTCATTGAACATTTACGCTCAGTCCACCTTGGCCTATCCCAGTTGCCAAACATTTTAACCCCCATTTCCATACTGACCTCTCTGTCCTGGGCCTCCTCCACTGTCGGAGTGAGGCCACATGCAAATTGGAGGAACAGCACCTATTTCGCTTGGGCAGGTTACAAACCTGCAATATGAACATTGTTTTCTCTAATTTCAAGTACCTCCTGCATTTCCTCTCTCTCTCTCTCTCTCTCTCTCTCCTCCACCCTAGTGGTCCTACCAGTTTCACTGTTCGCATCCTTTTATCCCTCTTGTTATCACACCTCCCCAACCAACAATGGGCCATTATGGGCTCCACCCTTCCTGAGGACATCTGTTGCCAGCCCTGATTTGTTCTGGCCTTTTCTCGCCCCCCCCCCCCCCCCCAACTCTACTTTCAGTCTGAAGAGGATTCCAACCTGAAACATCACCTATTCTTTTTCTCCAGACATCCTGCCTGACCCGCTGGGTTACTCCAGCATTTCTCTCTATCTTTAAGACAGATGTTAATTAAGAGAGTGCTTAACACCCGTCAGGTCTGGCTCGTGTCAGCCCCTTTTTCAATCACAGGTGCCTTCTTCCTAACAAATTGGATTCTTAATTTTTCATTTAGTACCTAAAAATTGGATGCACCAGTTTCTAGGATGGTACATTTCAATCAGTACAAGTGCGTACATATAACTCTAGAAGATGCACACTTTCTGAAGGGATGGATGTAGGTGGAAGTTTGAAGATATGGTACGGCCAAGACCGGCGATTTTATGGTTAATAACTCTGTAGAAATATGTGGCAGTTTGGAATTTCTAAGTTGCACATAATTCTTTCTAGATTTTGGACTGGAGAATAAACAGAAACCGCCAGCAATGAAAAATTCCAGGTGCTTGGATGCTAATGTGACTGACAGTCATTGATCACTTGCACCTGGGGCACAAATGAGCTGCGGTTCTTTGGCTGCTGTAATTCACAGTCACTGAGGAGATAACCCGCTTATCTGATCACGTCAAGCCATGTTGCTTCAAATGTCAGTGATTTAAATTGCAGACTGCTGTGTCATTTTTTTAAAAAAATTTAAATGTCCTGTTTATTACTTCATCCCACTCTGGGTAAGTTTCTGAAGCATACAGAGTTAAAATTGCATTGTACCATATTAATAACATATTAATTAACATATTTGAAATATTTTTTTAACAGGTATATATTAACAAAACCATTATTTATTGCTTTTGGGCTATTCAATAACAATATAATTGCATAGCAATTTCAAATCGTCCCATTTAATATTACAGTCAAGGTTCTGTCACAGGGAAGGTCAACCTTGTGCCGATCAGAAGTTACATTCCTCAAGAGTTCATAAAGCTTACTGATAATGAGAAGCAGTCTTTAAACATGTTGAACAGGACTACTCTAATCAAATTTTCATGATAGTTGATAAGCAGAACAATTGGTCTTTGTGATACAAAGATAGGGTTTATCACATTACTCTTTCACTGACAATTGTTTTTTCATGTTATGTTGTCATAGATTATTGGAATTTAGTTCCTGAATGCCTATGCCTATGGCCCGAGAAGCAACAGACCCATCAGAGGTGGTGTCATTTAGTAAATGCACAGGTCCTCCTCAGGTTACAACTGAGAACTATTTGTAACTTAAATAGTTTTATAAGTCAAACATGAACTAGAAAGCTGTAGAGACACGAGAGATTGCAGATGCTAGAATCTTGAAAAATAAATCTAGAAAGAATAAAAATAACTACTGTAGTTACTCAATGGGTCAGGCAGCAACTGTGAAGGGCGATGGACTGACATTGCTTTGGGTCAGGACCCTTCTTCAAGATTAAAGATGGTAACAGCTGGCAAGTGATAGGTGGGTCCAGGCAAGAAGGTGTTGCATTGCATATCGAGGGATGAGAGAAGGGTGGAGATGATCATAAAGACCGTAGGTAGTAAGTGGGGAAGACTGAGGGCTGCAGAGAGTTGAATCTGATAAGGAAGGAAGGTGAGGAGTGAAATGTAGAACCAGGGGGAGGAATGGTAGGGGTGGGGTGTAATAAATAGGAGATCTAGAGGGGTTAGGCGCAGGCGAGAAGCAGGTGGAGGTGGGGAAAGAATGGGTGGCATGGTGGTGAGGACTAGAAAAAAAGGAACAAAAGCTTGTGTAGGAGAGGATCAGCTGTGATGTTATAAAGAGCAGGCATGGGTAGACCTAGTCATCAGCCGGCCTCACTGAGTGAGTGGGTGACTGCTCACTCCTCCCAACTCTGTTTATCCTGATATAGCTCAGGGGTTGACATGGAGGGGAGTGAGAGAAGGCATGCAAAACTGTCCCATTCCCACCCATCAGAAGGTGCCTGCAGCCCCATAGCAGCCAGCAAATCTATCCCACCGCTCTCCCAAACATCTCTTTATGTACAGGCTGTCCATAAGTCGGGTTATGAACATAAATAATGTTCATAACCCAAGTAGGACCTGTATATAGGAGTTACAAGAGACTGCAAATGCTCAAATCTTCAGCATAAAACAAAGTGCTGGAGGAACTTAGTGGGTCAGGCAGCATCTATGGTGGGAGATGGAAAGCTGTATTACTTCGGGTGAAGAATGATCCCAACCTAAAATGTTATATGTCCATCTCCCTCCGTGGATGTTGTCTGGCCTGCACAGCTTCTCCTGCACCTAATTTTTTGCTCTGGACCTGCATATAGTTGATTATTCTTCCCCAGACCCAGTGGAGCCTAAAGGATGAGAATTACCCTCTGCCTATTTTTGTACATTGAGATATGTGTAATATGAACCTGACAAAACTGTATGTAAGCTTGACAGCCACTGAATCATTAGATCAAGTTGAACTATAAGTATGTTAGTGTGTACATTGGCAAGATCCATAATGAAATGCAGAAATAGGCTGCTGAGCAAGGCTTCGAAAGGCTGTGAGCCAGAGCCAAGGGTCTTATGCCATCAGGCTAGGGTGCAGTACAGGAGTCCAGATCTGGACTATCCATTGGCTCAATGTGTGACAGAGGCTTCAGGGATAACGGTGATCTGAAGTTCAGGAAATATAGACACAAAATGCTGGAGTAACTCAGCGGGACAGGCGGCATCTCTGGAGAGAAGGAATGGGTGACGTTTTGGGTCGAGACCCTTCTTCAGGCTGAAGTCAGTAGAGAGGGAGATTCACAGCTAAGGAAGTATAAGATGTAAAAACAGGACAAAGGGGATGGAGGTCGAGGAAAATGTAGAATAGATCAGTGTTAGCTGGGAGAAGGTAACAACAAAGCCAACAGATAAAATGTAGTCGGAGACAGTCAGACTGGTCAGAGAACTGGGAATTGGGAGAGATGGAGAGAAAGGGAAAGCAAGGGTTACTTGAAGTTAGAGAAGTCAATGTTCATACTGCTGGGGTGTAAGCTGCCCAAATGAAATATGAGGTGCTGTTTCTCCAATTTGTGCTGGGCCTCACTCTGACAATGGAGGAGGCCCAGGACAGAAAGATAAGTGTGGGAATGGGAGGGGGAGTTAAAGAGTTTAACAACCGGGAGATCAGGTAGGTTTAGGCGGACTGAGTAGAGGTGTTCAGCGAAACGATTGCAGAGCCTGTGCTTGAACTCGCCGATATATAGATAACTTGGGAGGGCCCAGGTTCAGGACAGCTTTGGGAAAATGCAACTGTACATTCAGAACTATCTTTGTTTAATTTGCTATGGTCTTGGGAGAGAATGCTGGGTCATTGAGCAGAAAGATTAGAAGATCACAAATCACCTAAACTGATAAAAGGAAATCATACGCCAATAAAGAACGCAAAAAGGAAATGCAAACCCTGTTACAATCCATCTTGGCTCTGGATAGGCAATATTCTGAAGCACCCACCACCCAATTATATAAAAGCCGTGCTGATTTACAAACAAAATTCAATCTTCTATCTACTAATCAAACAGAACAACTAATTATCAGGACTCGTGGTCTTTATTATGAATATGGTGATAAGGCGAGCCGGCTTATGGCTCACCAACTGAAGCGACAATCTGCATCACGACTTATTCCTCAGATAAGAGACATACACCAAGACATAAGAAGCAATCCAAAAGAAATATACAATACTTTCACAGCCTTTTATTCTTCTCTTTACACCTCAGAATTCCCCTTGGATACAATGAATATGGAAAATTTCTTAGACGATTTGGAAATACCCACTCTGGAATTAGAAGAGGCAGAAGATCTAGACCAAGCCCTTGGGCAGGAAGAGATTAATAATGCCATTATGGCGATGCAGAGTTGTAAAACCCCAGGCCCTGACGGCTACCCATTAGAATTTTATAAGAAATTTAAGGATAAGCTCACACCAGTTCTTTTAGAAATGTTTCAAGAATCTTTGGAAAATGGTTCATTACCCCCCACCCTTTCACAGGCATCTATTTCACTTCTTCTTAAAAAAGACAAGGATCCGACTCAGTGGATCATACCGCCCCATCTCACTTTTGAATGTAGATGTAAAAATTTTGGCTAAGGCGCTGGCTTGCCGTTTAGAATGCCAACTTCCCAAAATAATCTCAGAAGATCAAACAGGTTTCATTAAAAATCGTCATTCCTTTTCTAATATCCGCCGACTGGCCAGTGTGGTCTATTCGCCCAGTGCTTCTCCGCGCCCAGAGGTTGTTATCTCTTTGGACGCGGAGAAGGCATTCGATCGGGTGGAGTGGCCATATTTGTTCAGAGTCTTGGAGATATTTGGATTCGGCAAAATATTTGTAGCCTGGGTTAAGCTATTATATCATTCACCCTTAGCATATATACAGACAAATTATTTGCGATCTGATTATTTTCCATTAACACGCGGCACCCGTCAAGGCTGCCCATTGTCTCCGCTTCTTTTTGCAATTGCAATTGAGCCTCTCTCTATTGCACTTAGGTCAACCACATTATTCCAGGGCATTAGGAGAGGAAACAGGGAACATCGTGTGTCTCTATATGCCGACGACCTCCTTCTTTATGTGAGTGACCCTACAGCCAGTGGCCCTGTAATTGTGTCCTTATTAGATCAGTTTGGAACTTTCTCTGGCTATAAACTAAACCTCCAAAAAAGCGAATGCTTTCCCATCAACCTAGCCCTACAGATCCGACAGGAATCCCTGCCCTTTCCCATATCTCAAGAAGGTTTTGTATATCTAGGAATACACATTACCCGCTCTTTCACATCCCTGTTTGCAGCTAACTTACGCCTCAAGTTAGCCAAATGAAGGCTGACTTTGAGAGATGGCGTAGTCTACCTCTCACTATGGCTGGGAGAGTGCAGTCTGTGAAGATGACTGTACTACCCAGATTTCTTTACTTGTTCCAATGTTTGCCGGTCTTCCTATCCAAGTCATTTTTTAACTCAGTTAACCAATCTATAACCTTCTTTATATGGCGTAACAAGGTTCCAAGGGTCAATAAGTGCACTCTCCAAAGAGGTCGTGAAGTAGGTGGACTGGGCCTTCCTAGCTTTATTCATTATTACTGGGCATCCAATATCCAAAAGATATTATTCTGGCTCCACCGACCAGATACAGACTGGTGTCTGCTTGAGTCACAGTCTTGTTATTCCTCGTCTCTCCCAGCTTTAGTATATTCCTCCCTGCCATTGAAACCCTCTCGATTTACATCCAACCCTGTCGTACTATCCACCATCAAAATTGTTAATCAATTTCGTTGCCATTATAAGTTTACATCAGCTTCAGTTTTGGGTCCCATTCACAGTAACCATTTATTCCCCCCCTCCACACTTGACTCAACCTTCAGACAGTGGGGTTTGAATGGTCTTATGTGCATTAAGGATTTATACACTAACAACATATTTGACAGTTTTGATAACCTACACAAAAAACATGGCCTCCCACATAATAATTTCTTAAATATCTTCAGGTCCGTAACTTTGCCATGAAAAAATGTCCCTCTTTTCCTGATCTCCCACCTGTCACAGTGTTGGATATACTCACTTTTACCTTTGCAAATAAAGGACTGATCTCTGTAGTATATTCTCAACTGATGTCTTTAGGAGATCAAAACCTGAACAAAGTTAAAGCTAGGTGGGAGGACGACCTTGGTATAGATCTGTCTGAGGAATGCTGGACAGAAGCACTAAAAAGATTTCATTCCTCGTCATCATGTGCTAGATTGGGGCTCATACAATTTAAAGTTTTACACAGGGTTCATTTAAGCAAAGCCAGGCTTGCTGACATATATCCGGGGACAGACGCTGGCTGTGACAGGTGCTCCTTCTCTCCAACCAATCTAGCTCATGCATTCTGGTCTTGCCCCAAATTTGGTAACTACTGGGCAGTGGTTTTTAAAACCATCAGTGAAGTCCTTGGGATGACAGTGAGACCTTGCCCGCTTGTAGCTGTATTTGGTGTAGCAGATAAAACATTGGGTTTAAGTACAACCCAGTCTGATATCATTACATTTACATCACTTTTGGCCCGTAGGAGAATCTTGCTGGTCTGGAAATCTACCACTCCTCCATCTGCTGCTACTTGGCTGGAAGACGTGATGGTTTTTTTAAGGCTAGAAAAGATTAAATTCACATTGAGGGAGTCTGTGAAAAAGTTTTATTTGAAATGGGAACCTTTTTTATTATACTTTGCGGGTCTAAAGGAACTACCTATTGACTGAGGGCACTTGACAGTAGGTGGGGAGCCGCCTTTATTCTGTTTTGTTACTTTATTATTGTTAAAATGTGCATTTGTATTTGTGATATATTTGTATTGTGAAAACATTAGCAGCCAAGGGGTGTTTAGGGAGGGTGGGTAAAGGTTATTTTGTTATTATATATAAAAAACAAAATGGAGGGAAATGGAATGCAATATGTCAGATGTACTGTCTTTTTTTTTCCTCCAATAAAAATAAACTAAATATGAAAAGGAAATCAGGTGACATTCGAGTTTATAGATTACTTGTCAAGATGGGCAAAGTAAATTTCCAACAAAGATGGCTGCTATGCAGCACCACTCAGTGATAAATATTTGGAATTACAGTGAAATCTGCAGATGGAAATAAGTTAAAATGTAGATATAAGGAATTTCAGATGCTGGTTTACCAAAGAAAGACACAAAATGCTGGGGTAACTCAGCAGATCAGGCAGCATCTGTGGAAAACATGGACAGGTAGTGCTTCGTGTCGGGATCCTTCCTCAGTTAATCAATCAGTGAAGGGAAGCTCCAGTTGAGCTGAAGTATCAATTATCTGCTATCTCCATCCACAATATAATTAGAATGTTATCATCCCCTCACTGCAATAATGATATTTTTTCATTTTTTAGATACTATATGGTTTCAACTACACAATGCAGATTGTTTTCTTTCTGCAATCCATCATGATTCAGAGACATACTGTATTTCAAATTGCCATCTTTCATACTAATGTAATGAGACCATTATGTAGAGAGGAAAGGTAACGTTTTTTGTTGGCTCCTTGGAGATTTGCAAATGGTTGGAAATCTACAAGAAAAGGGGACTTCTATGGAGGACGCGCGCATGGGCCCTAGCTATGCCTGCCTCTGTAGGGTATGTTGAACAATCCTTGTTCGAGACGTACAGTGGCCCTCTCCCCGAACTCTACCTCCGCTACATCGACGACTGCATTGGTGCTACCTCCTGCACCCACACACAACTCACTGACTTCATCCATTTCACCACTAACTTCCATCCGGCACTCAAATACACCTGGACCATTTCCGACATTTCCCTACCATTTCTTGACCTCACCATCTCCATTGCAGGGGATAGTCTCCTGACCGACATCCACTATAAACCCACTGACTCCCATGGCTATCTGGACTACACTTCTTCCCACCCTGCTTCCTGTAAGGACTCCATCCCCTACTCCCAATTCCTCCATCTACGCCACATCTGCACCCAGGATGAGGTGTTCCACACCAAGGCATCGGAGTTGTTCTCATTCTTCAGGGAACGGGGGTTTCCCTCCTGTACCATAGATGAGACTCTCACCAGGGTCTCTTCTATACCCCGTGAATCTGCTCTCACTCCCCATCCCCTCACTCGTAACAAGGGCAGAGTCCCCCTTGTCCTCACCTTCCACCCTACCAGCCGGCACGTACAACAAATAATCCTTCGTCATTTTCGCCACCTCTAACATGACCCCCCACTTCCTACATCTTCCCATCTCCTCCCCTGTCTGCTTCCGCAGAGACTGCTCCCTCCGTAACTCCCTGGTCAATTTGTCCTTTCCCACCCGAACCACCCCCTCTACAGACACTTTCCCACCCGAACCACCCCCTCTCCGGGCACTTTCCCTTGCAACCACAAGAAATGCTACACTTGTCGCTTTACCTCCCCCCTTGACTCCATTCAAGATCCCAAGCAGTCTTTCCAAGTGCGGCAGAGGTTCACCTGCACTTCCTCCAACCTCATCTATTGCATCCGCTGCTCTAGGTGTCAGCTGCTCTACATCAGTGAGATCAAGCATAGCCTTGGCGATCGCTTCGCCGAACACCTCCGCTCGGTTTGCAATAACCAACCTGATCTCCCGGTGGCTCAGCACTTCAACTCCCCCTCCCATTCCGAATCCGACCTTTCTGTCCTCGGCCTCCTCCATGGCCAGAGTGAGGACCACCGTAAATTGGAGGAGCAGCACCTCATATTTCGCTTGGGCAGTTTGCACCCCAGTGGTATGAACATTGACTTATCTAATTTCAGGTAGTCCTTACTTTCTCCTCCCCTTCTCAGCTCTCCCTCAGCCCACTGACTCCATCTCTTCCTTTCTTCTTCCCTCCCCCCACCCTCACATTGGTCTGAAGAAGGGGTTCGGCCCAAAACATTGCCTATTTCCTTTGCTCCATAGATGCTGCCTCACCCGCTGAGTTTCTCCAGCACTTTTGTCTACCTTCTATTAATGGAGGCACTCCAAGCAGGAATTCCCCTTTCAATGAGTGAGAATAAATCTACTCACAGCTGTTATGCCTTGAATTATGAAAAGGAAGACGACATGAGACATGCTGATTCTTTTTGGCAGCTGAATAATATGGTACATATTATTAGTATATGCTACAATTTACAGTGAACTGCGCTGCAGGTTGCCTAGTGGCAAAGGATTGAGGTTTATTGGCACACTTGTGCCTTTGCAAAGGTCCAATCATGTTGGAGTGCCCACTTTGCAGCATAAAAGAAAGAAATTCTAACGTACGTGACTTTACGCTCCGCACCCCACAACTTCCTGCAGTTTTATCTCCGTGTACTAAAACAGTCAACAGTTCATTATAGCAGCTCTACTTGCCATTAATAACAAGGGTGATTGCAGACGTCAAAGTGAAAGCTATTTATATTTCTGCTGTCTTTTGGATCGGTAAATAATACAACTGATGGCTCTTAGCGAGATATTGATCCATTGTTGGTTTGCCATTTTCTTTAATAGAGTTTTTTTTTTAAACCCTGGAGGCATAGAAAATTAATGATTTTAATTAAATTCATGAAATTGATGTCTGTGCACTTGTTAGACATTCCAATATAATCTTATAACAGGTGTCACTGCCTGAGGTGTTGCTGATGCTGCCTTATTCTTTTTACAGCACAAGTATGACAGCTGGTTGAGCTTTCAAAAAATGTATTTCATTTTTTAAAGTGTCTTGTTAAAACATCAATTTGAAAGCAAACTCTGCTTCAATTTAATAAATTCATAGGATGTCTACACAATATTTTTAATCGATCAGTCTGAATTTTTCTGAAATTCAGGTATTAGTTTTTCATTTTTTGCAAATTATTCATTTCAGTTGAATCCCTCAATCTAACTTTTAAAACGTTAAATGAATGTTTAATGGAAAACAAAATATACTGTGTATGTGTAGTGGATTTCAAAGATAACCCTCGTACCAGATTTTACTCAATAATAATTGTTGTTATCAATACTAGAGTGAAAGCAGCCACTTCTAAGGAAAATTGAACTGAAATATTAATTGTTTCTCTCTCTGCGGAAATGGCCCGACCTGATGAGTATTTCCAGCATCTCATATTTTATTCCTGATTTCTAGCATCTGCATTTTACTTTCAGCCAGTCTCTCATTACAGTTTGTGTAAATTTAGGATTAGCGAGTCTAGAAAGTAATTTCCATGAGGTCCCTGCAGTTCTGTAGGATTCATACTTATTTTAAAGGAGGATTTTGGCAAGGAATTTAAATTTAACAACATTTGGAGGAGCATGTAAAACACAGTTTACACAGACACAAAAAGCTGGGAGTAACTCAGCGGGACAGGCAGCATCTCGAGGGAAGGAATGGGTGAAGTTTCGGGTCGAGACCCTCCTTCAGAAGAGTTATGGGGCTGTCCCACTTAGGCGACTGCAGGAGACTATGCAGTCGCCACATGGTGGCAACATGTTCGCGGGTGGTTGCCGGGGAGTCTCCTTCATGGTCGTGAGGAGTTCCCGCATTCTGGGAACTGGTCGCGGCCTCATTATGGTCGCCGCAAATTTTTCAACACGTTGAAAAATTAGCGGCGACCAGAAAGAAGCCGCCATGGAGAGTAGCGAGTATTCTCGTGCCGTAGGTGGGTCGCCAGGAGATCCTAGTGGGTTGCCAGGAGGTCGAAGGTTCTCAAAGGTTGTAGCCGGTGCTGACCGATGAATTTCATTGGCTCATGGGGGATAAAAAACATAAGCAGTAGTTTTCAGAACCAAGGATAACCGACCGGTAATGTTAATGTCCGCTGAGCTTCACAGCCCTGTATCTCTGGCTTTTTAAAAGTTGTCTCCAAACCTTCTTCCCCCCCCCCCCCCCCTCTTTTAAAGGACTTACCATACACTGTGCTTTAGCCGTCTTAAATACAGCGCCAACCTTCCTGGTCATCGCGGTGTGTGCCTGTATCACCTTGACTTTGCACCGTGTGAATTTCACTCAGACAGAGCTCCCCCCGCTTGCCCTGTCCCCCGCCTGCATAACGGGCTGGTGAAGGAAGCGATGTGTGTGTTCCACTCTGACAGTCGCTGTTCCAGTTGCCGGTTTTTCAGGCGACTGCCAGCAACTTGACAGTCGCCTGAAAAATCACCTAAGTGGGACAGGTCCATTACTCCAGATTTTAGTGTCTATCTTTGGTTTAAACCAGCATCTACACTTCCTTCTTACACACATATTATGCATATGGAAACATACATGTGTATCATTAACATGCTAAATGATTATTGGGGTCATCAGCCTTCTGATTTGTGCACATCCCTGGACAAGATCCTTGTTGATTTGCAATTCTGCCATATAGCAACTGTTGTTATTGGATTGCAACAGTCAGTGCCAAATGCAACAGATTAACAGTGTCATTGATAATGGAAATTATCATAGTTTAGCAACATTTTAACATTCTTCAACATTTTTAATGGCATGCTCCTACCTAAAATGTACACATATCTAAACTATTTAGACAGCATATCAATTTATGATTCCTCAACAGAATATTCAATAATTTATATTTTTCAGTGTATGCATTGTAAAACTTTCCCTGAATGAGGGGTTTTGTTTGAAGGCACAGATAATGAAATGGAAAGAGAGTTGTTTCAGTTTCCAGAGCAGGTTAAAAATTGAAAGTAAATTCCTCACGCAAAGCTGCGTAATTCTGACTTGAACCGAACCTTTATTGCTTTCCAATTTGTTTTGAAATTTTACTTAAAATCATAGAACACAGAAAGAGGCCCTTTGGGCCAACTCATCCAAGCAGACCAAGATGCCCCATCTATGCTCTCATTTGTTCACGTTTGGCCCAGATTCCTCCAAACTTTTCGTATCCTCGTATTTGTCCAAGTGCCTTTTAAATGCTGCTAATGTTGTAATGAACCATTGTGGGAATGCTGTGCAGTTCACGTTAATGTTCATGAGATGTTAAACCAAACATCAGGCCTAAAGTAGATCTTTCTGAAAGAAATTCAAGGAGTTTATTCTATTAGCCTGAACCCCTTTGAATTAATCAGCCAGGATTTCCATGCTGTTGAGATCTTATTGACTGCTCCTGTGAAACTCCTGGGAGTTCTTATAGAGATGAAGCCAGATAACGGTTTTGGTTTATTTTGAATCAGACATTACCAGTACTAGAGCACCTCAATTGTGCTTCAAGCTCTGACACTATCACATCTCTTTATGTAAAACAGAATTATGTTCTTATTGACTTATTGACATTTTTACTTGAATCACACATTCATCTCACCTCTAGATATTATCACGCCTGTATTTAATTGAAAGATGGGATCTTGAAATTCTCCATTGAAATTGACTGCATATCTCTTTTAACACGAACAACTGAAAAGTACTCTTATCTGCTTATGCATTGATCCAATGAATAATACCTTTCATTTTCTGAAACATAATTCAAACAACAGTGCATCCAATGGGGGGACATTGATCTTTGATTCTGCTTATGATCTTTGCACCAAACATAATTTCAAGAAATGTTGACTATGTTAACTAGCATGATATTTACAACTGATGTACTGTTAACTTGATTACGTAGCTGAGAAAGACATATCATAAATGAAATTATAGGAAGCATTCTGCACCAAATAAAAAAAATTAGTATCAACTGAGTAATAGACAGCCATTTAAAGAGGTCTTGTTTTTGGAAATGAGGAAGGAAAGGGTCACCAAACCAGAAAAACTATTGCTCTCGCACCATTGTTCTGCGGCATCATGTACCTGATCTATAAAATGTACTCCTCAAACTCTATTACTAAATATAACATTCTGTTAAACAAAGTCCAAATAGGTCCATAAAGTTATTTGAACCTTGTTTTATTGATTGTGGTGTTCACTGACTGCCTTTGTTAAATTATGCCTTTCTATTAAGAATCATCATCAGTTCAGATTTTAGCATTCCTGCTTCATAGGTGGCACACTGGAACAATCTAATTTAGTAGAAATAAAACAAGTTGTCAAATACAATATTCCCGGAATGTATAGGAAGACTGGATTTCATCTACTTGTTTCTTGAACAATTCTGAAAGGCTTCCTTGTGTACACAGAGGTTCAATATACAATTTGGAAACTTTTCGTAACAGTTAACAATGCTAGAAACAGATGTCATCAAGCCTTTTAGCTCTCTAATGAGGCAGGAAATGAGCAGCACCATAAGCATAGCTACTTGTAAATGGATGAGCGCCCATCTGCAGTTAATAATAATCAGTCTGTTTCACCAGCTACCAAAGCTGCACGTGCAACCTCAGTTCTCAGGTATCAGCTTACATATGCTCGAAGCAAAATCGAACAACGCAACAATTTATTTGGATAAGCCACGGTTCAATATGTCTTTTCAAACACGATCTGAAGGGCCCTAGTTTCCATGGCAACATATATAGTTAAATTTCACTATTCACTGAAGCAACGATATCGCTGCATTTATTAAAAAACGATCAATACCTTGGTGAATAAAAGATATATCTGTGAGAATTGGATTGCAGAAATTCATGTTGCTGAAATCTGATGCAGTAAAAAGGTCAACATGGCAGCCGAGTAGTGCAATTTACATTGCGGGCTACATCAAGCAATTTTTAGAGCTGAATTCAAAGCAAGATCCCTAATTTCAGCCATTTCTGTCAAATCATTTGGAGCAGAACTCAAAAGTTGAAGGGACATTCCAATGTTTTAGTTAAGAGACAGTCTCAGGCAGAGAAATATTTGTTGAGATATTTTTTATTGATGGGAGAGTTTGAAGTTCCTTGCATCATAATTTTGTAGGTTGCACAAAGATGGTGATTGTTGCCAAACTTCAGAGGGAATATTGCTTCTAAATCTTTATTACAAGTCTTGTTTCCTGGCAGTTACCTGTCAACTTGCACTCCCACCATTATCACGGGACAGACATCAGATATGCCCAATCTCTCATATCCATCCTACCTCAGAATCTCTCAGTTTGAGGATCAACTGGGCCTCCCCCGAGCGATCCTCATTCACAAATGGTCTCTCTTCCTCAGTGTTAAGGACCCATTTCTCTTTCCCAGATTGAGGAAAATCCTCTCTCCCCAGAGTCTCAAGAATCATCTCTCTTCCATAGTCCAGAGACATACTTGTTTCCAGTCTGGCCCCACTCAGTCTGAAGGATACATTTACACCACCTCCCCGCTAAGGTACAGCACCTCCACCACCACACTCATCGCCATCCACCCTTTCCCACCCAAAATCCTGGCTAAGGGGTGATTGCTTTTGCTCACCAGACTAATCCCCAACCACTTCCTTTCTGTTCCCAAAAGCTAGTCTTGAGGCAGAATATTTCCTTTCAAGACGTGACTGTTGCCCCCATCATCCACCCCTGGCTGCAGATCCACTGATTACTCACACTGGCCAATGATTCAGTTTACCAGATCTGACAGATGATCGATTGTTCCCAAATCCCCTAGCTGATGATCAATTGATCCCGTTGTCCGACTGATGATTAATTTATCCCACAAAAATGCAGGACAATAATCACTTCCAACATGCCTCACCTCCAACATTCTGGGGTCACCAATGACCAGTAAGATAAGCTTGACCATCCACATTAATATTATCATGAATGGGGCAGGTCTGAGTCACACCCATGATATTCCAACGCCATTCCACCCTCGACAAGGCACGTCAGGAGAGTGATGGAATTCACCACACTTGCCTGCATAAATGTAATGCTAACACCATTTAGGAGGACAGAAGTCTCCTAACACCGTATTAAACATGAGGCTCGGAGTACTGGCATTGTAAGAAACATACCTTTGTGTGCTCTTGGGGTATGGAGTTACACAGGGAATCCATAGATAGCTCCACAAGTTGTGGCAAGGTTGTTAAATTATGCACACGTGCACAATGATTCACAGATATCAAGCGAATCACATGCAACGTCACTCATTTATACTCTGGGTATGTGGGTGCTCTAATCCATCTGTTGTGGGCAAGCTATCTTTAAAAACTAATAGAAGGGTACACCACTGTCAGCATCACACCCTGGCTCATGAGTGAACTTCTCCCATGCTCGTGCAAGTAGGATGAGGCAAAATTTGGCATGATTTCCAGAACGATGATGAAGATGATGCTTCTTCAAGAAGTACATACCTGCCTCTCCAGCAGCATTTTGAACATACCAAAGAAAAGGATAGACACAAAATGCTGGAGTGACTCAGTGGCACAGGCAGCATCTCTGCAGAGAATAGGTGATGTTTCAGGTCAAGACCCTTCAGGCTGAAGTCTCAAATGTCACCCATTCCTTCTCTCCAGAGATGCTGCCTGTCGGGACATTGACACTAACCCACAGAGTTATTCCAGCATTTTGTGTCTATCTTCGGTGTAAACCAGCATCTGCAGTTCCTTTCTACACAAAAGAAAAGTATAGTTCATCACTAAAGCCCACTCCAAATCCTCTGATAATTATCCAGGTACTGGTTGTCTTTTAGCATCCAGGTCTCTGGAATTTGGAGACCTTATGGATGCAAACATTGTGGACACATATTTATAGCATTTGAAACTATATAAAACTTTGGTTAGGCCATATTTGGAGTATTGTATGCAGTTCTAGGGGCCACGATACAGGAAGGATGTGGAGGCTTTGGAGAGGATGCAGAAGTTCACCAAGTGCCTAGATGGGAATGTATTAGTTATAAGGAGAGTTACATAAACTTGAATCGTTTTCTCTGGAGGGTCAGACACTGAGGGGCAACCTGATGGAAGTAAATACAATTTTTAAGAGGCATAGATAGCATCTAATTTCCATGGAAAATTTCAAAGACCAGCGTTAAGGTGAGAAAGGAAAAGTTTAAATGAGGCTATTTTTTTATGTAGCTGCCTGGAACACACTGCCAGGGAAAGTGGTGGAAGCACAGATAAAATTGCAATGTTTAAGGGGCATTTAGACAGGCACACGAACAGGCAGGGAATGGAGGGTTGTAGATCATGTGCTGACAGATGGAATTAGTGTCATTTACAATCATGGTTGACACACACATCGTGGACTGAAGGGCCCGTTCCTGGGTTGTACTGTTTTATGTTCTATTCTATATTTATACATCAGCATTTATTTCGATCTTGTGCTGTTCTAGGTCTGAACCAAAGTGACCTACACGCAGAGCACATTAAAATACCTTGGTGGGATTTCAAAATTTGAAGTCTGGACAAGCTGAATGCAGAGACAAGTGGAAAAAGATTAAGCAAGATTAAGCAAATCTTGGTCTACCTTCAATCTTGACACTTGATTCAGCTTCCAATTACACCGTAATGCTAGCTCTGATGTACAGCAAAACAATTTTGTACCAATACTAAAATCATAACGACCAAGGTTTTGCAGTAAATATGGATGCCTAAACCTTCTCTGTACATTGATATTTCCTGTTGAAACTGTCATCAACTTTGGGATTTTTGTGCATGCGCAGTGAATGCATCCCACAAATCATGAAGTTGCTCCCATACCGACAGTGCTGCTTGTAATCTTTTCCACTGGAATCATAGGAAAATCTGTAGTAATTAACATGAATTCTGGGCCAATGTGAACACACTTTCAGAATCGATTAGATTATCAGTGGTTAGAATCACTGCTGCCACACAGCACTTTCTCACAGCTGCAAAGCAGCCCAACTGATTTGCTGGAGTATTGGGCAATATCAGTGCTTGGCGTCAAAAGGACTAGTGATTTCTTGTCATTCACTCTGGCCTCACATTTAAACACATCTTGTCTATTTTTTATAAAAGGATCAAAAACATGAACTGCGGAAGTAAGGGTAAGCCAATTAATGAATTAGAAATATATACTTTTGAGTCTCTGTCTTAAATCGATCTTCCTTTCACTTGTGCATCAATCTTCTCAAATTAAGACACAAAGTGCCCAAACTTGTCAGAGTAGACAGGTCGGCAGCATCTCTGGAGAACATGGATAAGTGGCGTTTCGGGTCCAGACCTGTCCTCAGACCCAGACTCACTGAGTTACTCCAGCACTTTATGCTGGCTTTTTTGTGAGCCAGCATTTGCAGTTCCTTGCTTCTCTATCTTCCCAAATTAATGCACACCACCCACCGGGCTAAACATGAGTCATCGTCACCTCACACATTAAGTGTAACACTCTCCTCAAAGAAAATTCACCTTCACAAAGAGTACAGTGGCATTTGCTCAGATCATTAGAGATGGATGGTAGAGCATTTTGGTGCAGTGCTCAGTTCAGCAATCTGTTGTCACCTTTCTCTGCTTAAAGTGTTAACTGGGAGAATTTGAAAGAAGGCTTCTTTTCTGCTTCACCATGTGGAAAGATGCAACAGGGAGAAAACACTGAAAAGCTGGTGAGGCAAAACCAGTTACGGGTAGGACCGAGAGCTGAATAGACAGAGGTCAGAGGGTGCGCTGGGGTAAATGGTTCCCTGTAAGTTGAATTGCAGTAGCCGAGATCCGTGGTAGGATTTGCAGCACCTTGATGGGTCAGAGATGCTGTTAAACAATGATGTGTAAAAGTTAGAAAGACATAAGGTTCTAGTCTGAACTAAATCAATTGTTTTTCTATAAATTTTAGATTCCAACTTTTAAAGTCACAGAGATATAGTCACTTAATACGCTGAACAGAAACCTCTGAGGGGAAGTATAATAAAGAAGTCTGTAGGAAGGAACTGCAGATGCTGGTTTAAACCAAAGATAGACACAAAAAGCTGGAGTAACTCAACGGGACAGGCAGCATCTTTTGGAAGGAATGGGGGACGTTTTGGGTCAAGACGAGTTCGGGTCAGGTCTGAAGAAGGGTCTCGACCCAAAACGTCACCCATTCCTTCTCTCCAGAGATGCTGCCTGGCCCGCTGAGTTACTCCAGCTTTTTGTGTCTGTAATAGAGAAGTACAAGACAGTGAAAAATCTGGACGGTTTAGATCTAAGTTAGCTCTCTAGCCTTAAAATTTTAAGTGCCTATCACAAGTTAAGAACAAGGTGCATAGCAAGCATTTTTTAAGTTAAGAATTTTTGGCAAACGGTTACTGACATGGGTTGTCGAACAAGAAATTCATGATTGCATTTATGTAAACTAATAGGGTTTAGAGATTTTAGCAACACACCAAGTGAACGCTGTGAACAGAGAAACTAGATGGTCTGAAAGTCTTCTCGTGTCTGAATCTGTTACTGATCTCGCAGCATGAAGACTTAGAAAAGCTGCACCACAACAGTGCATCTCCTTTTAATTGATTCAGAAACCAGTCAACAGAAATTACTCCAAATGCTAAATATTCTTCATTATAAGACAATAAGACCCGATCTACAATTTATTGCACCAAATCAAAATTCAAATCACTTCCCAGTTAACATGGCTACCCCTTCACTTTTCCTGACAATTAGCATGACTCTCAGCAAAGGGGAAGTAACAAAATTATTTTGAATTTAACTAAATGTGAACAGTTCCAGATGGCAAGGCTAGGTTCTTTGTCTTGAGAGACCTTATCAGAATGACTTTTTAGCAAGCATGAGTCTTTCAACCTTAAACAGACCAACTGGAAAATGTCACCCAAAACACCTGTTCTTTCACCTTTTGAACCCTACCACAATATGCTTTATAATATTTCTTCTGCAACCGCTGTTTCAGTAATTGTCATTGTGTGCAGTCGTAAAACAAAAAAGACAAAATTTATGTGAAAATTCAAAATTGGAATATTTGCAATCCATCTTTGTCATGTTCTTATCCAATATACATTTTGTAGCTAGGTTGCACAGCAAATCGTGTCTTTCACAATGTAATATTTGCACATTTGTGTTCATCTAAAAGCAAAGTCAATTGAGTCATCTTTTCTGTTGTTTTTGGTTTATTAATCTCTTAGAGTGGGCAGTGGGCAGGTGCTATAGACCTGCACGGGAAGGTAGACGCTCCCGCCCCCACGAGTCTCGGGCAGATGGGGCTCGTCAGCCTGGGAAGGCAGTCCATCTAGGAGAGGGAAAACTCTGATTTAAAACCTCCACTGCCTTGTGGCCATATCCAGTCATGGAAAAGGCTCCAGGAGTAAACCTCAAGAAAATCCGGAGTCGGAGCCCCTAAGGCAGTTCATCGTTGTCTACAACCTCGCTCTGGCAGCTCCTGTGACGGCGCTAGTGCCAAACTGTAACGGCCCTGGTGTTCCTTTGGATCGATCAGCGACGTGGAGAGGGGGGACGTGCTGCATGGGCAACAGCCTGTCCTCCACATGACATCGCCCAGGCTTGCATCCGACCAGGATGCATCACCCATGGTCAGTCATGATCGAGGGGGGCCTACTAATCTCTAATGGCTTTGATGAAGAGGGATAAATTAAGAAATCCTAGATTAAATATATTGCTTGCAAACATACTTTTGTCACAGTTTGAGTGCCAGATTAACATTCTGAATTTAATATTTCAGTCATGAAAATAATCCCAGATAACATTCCTCTCCTTGGGTTTGCACATATCAGGTGTCCTTTCACTATTTGTCTCATTTGTTTTATTCTGCGCTGCAGGGGTTTATATCCCATTCAGCCAGCTTCACTGAAGCATCCTTATTCATATAGAAATAATGCATTTATTTGCATTTACAATGATTAAGTAATTCAGCCACAATTTAAAAAAAAGCCTCTCACAAAACATAATATTTTATGTCTTGAAGTAGGAAATGTCAAGCAGCTTATTTGGAAAGCAAATAATGGTTTCAGAGCCAGTGATGCATGCCTCAGTGTCTTGAAAGAAACCTTAGAATCAGCAAGTGTTTGGTCTGTTCTTTGATCAGAACTAGGAATCTATTTCAAGCAGACAAAAGTGCCTTAACCCTTTTCAACAAAGAAAGCTAAAAGAAACAAACAGATCAAAAATGCAAGGTATGGAACAAATTTGGAACCTGACCTACCACACACATGACGTGAAATGGCCAATCCTGCACATCTCAGGATTTGTTTTTCAATTTTTGATTCATTAACTTTTTCTAGTCAAGGATGTTCTGTAAATTTGTAATACTCATCAATTATGCGGTGTTCTTTTCCCTTTGATTTAAAAATCCATGGATGTCAGTAATTAAACTTAACTATAAATGCAAAAATAAAGTAAGAATTGTCTTATCTTCTTTCGCTTATTTCATTACTGCCCAGGTTATGTTTTATAATTATCCCTGTCCTCTCTTCCCTCATACCTTCCCTACCTACCTTACCTTTTACTGCCTCCATACCTTTCCTTATGTCTACTTTTTTCCAGTCCTGATTTAAAGCCCATTGACTTGAAATTATATTTTGGTTTCCCTGTCGACAAATGCTGTCTGACCTGCTCAATGTTGCCAGAATTTTCAGTTGTTATTGTTGCATATTAATCTTACCAGGGATAAACGCTAACATTATAAGACAATTATTACTTAATTTTGCACGAGGTACAACCCTGTGACTCAGCGAAAATTTACAAAATGTAACCAAATCTCTACCCTCAGGGTTAACCTACTGCACCGCCACTGCAAGTGGCGAACAATGGTCCAAAAGCTCCAGACTTGTGCTTGATTACCAAAAGGATACGAGTGAAATATCTGCAGTTACTTTTCAGATTGAACCTCCTTTTTCATTGATTTTATTTAAAAATGCTTGTATGTTGGTGTTTTAATCTGGTTTAGAACATAGAACAATGCAGCACAGGGACATGATGCCAATCTAAACTAATCCCATCTGTCTGCAAATGACCCATATCTCTATTCCCTGCCGGTTCATGTGTCTGTCTAAATGCCTCTTAAACGTTACTGTCATATCTGCTTCTACCATCTGCTCTGGTTGTGAATTCCAGGCACCCACTGACACTTACCCACTCTCAATAAAAACCTTGCCTTGCAAATCTCATAAAACATAGAACAGAACATAGAACAGTAACAGGCCCTTTCAGCCAACTATGTCTGTGCCGACCATGATGCCAAATGAAACTAATCCCATCTGTACGCTCTTGTTTCATATCCCTCCATTCCCTACGTGTTCATGTGCAGGTCTAAATGCCTCTTAAACGTTGTTATCATAGCTTCTACCTCATCCCTAGGCAGCAGATTCCAAATACCTACCACTTTCTGTGTGAAAAACACACCTCACAAATCTCACTTTAAACCAATTTCCTCCAGTATCTGACATTTCCACACTGGAGAAAGTCTTTGACCACTTTTGACCACCTACTCTATCTATACCTCTCATAATTTTATATACTTCTGTCAGGTTGTTCTGTCAGAGTTGCTGCCTTATATCACCAGAGACCCAGGTTCGATCCTGACTGTGGATCTGTATAGAGTTTGCACGTTCTATTTGTGACTGTGTGGGTTTTCTCCGGGTGCTTCCGTTTCCTCCTACGTTCCAAAGATGCTCAGGTTTGTAGGTTAATTGGCTTCTGTAAATTGGCCTTAGTGTGTAGGATAGAATAGTGTACGGGTGATTGCTAGTCAGTGTAGACTCGGTGGGACGAAAAATCAGTTTCTCCGTTGTATCTCTAAATTAAACTAAGCCTTGCTGAAACTCTTCTGTTCCCTCACCAAAGCCTCGTCATCCTTCCTATAGTATAATGACCAGAGCTGCAAACAATACTGCAAATGTGGCCTAACAAATCTTTTATACAGTTTGTAACATGATTTTCAAACTTTCATACCAAGTGACCTGACCAATGAAGTCAAAAATGCCATAACCCAATTTAATAACCTACCCACTTGTGTTGCCACTTTCAGGGTGCTATGGATTTGCACATCAATGTCCCTTCATACATCAATGCTCCTAAACTACTGTATAGTTTCTTCTTGCATTTGACCTCCCAAAATGCATTACTTCCCTCTTTTTTTATTGGATTATACTCCTTCTGCCATTTATTCACCCAAAATTGCAATTGATTTGTATGCTTCTAGCAACCTAGGCCCAATGAACCCAACTTTTAGCATTTGTGCAGCTTTTTCTGGATCTATTTGGCTAACAAAGAAGGCAGTTTCATGGACTTGACAGCTGAGTGTTAAGTATTCAAGTCTTTCTCAACTTCTTAAGCAGGCAATAAAAGCATCAACAGTAAAATTTCAATAATCCTGCATGTTCAGAATTTTGGTGCTACTAGATGGGGAAATTTTCCTGATTATTGAATGTTATATGCTAATACATTTTTTTGGATGTCACACAGTATGATATATCTGTTCAGATGAAGCAGGCGAGTTGAAAAGGATCATGGCAACCTGGGTCTCGAGTGAAAAGGGAGCATGGGAACCATGGCCCCAGTGAGTGCAAAGAACCTGGTGAGCCAGATGCTGAATCATCAGGATCTCCGAATAGTTGGATATCAGGTTATCAGTGTTTCACTGCAAATCAGTGCAAAACTAAGTAAAATTACACTGCTGCGGCTGCATTACACGTCATACAACATGGAAACAAGCCCTTCAGTACAACATTTCCATACCAACCAGGATGCCTCTGTAAGCTAATCTCATTTGCTCTTGTTTGACCCGTATCTCTCTAACCTTTCCTATCCATGTACCTGTCCAAATGTGTTTTATTGTATCTGCCCCAATACTTCCTTTGGCAGCTTGTTCCATACTCTGAAAAAGTAGCCTCTAAGGTTACTATTAACTCTTTTCCCTCTCACCTTAAACCCATGTCCTCTAATTCATGAATCTGGGAAAAAGACTATGTACATTCACTCTAACTCATGATGTTATACACCCCTTATAAGATCCCACGATACGAGTTAATTCCAAGAGCTCTCCCTAGTTTAAAAAAAATCAAGCTCGTGGTAAGCACGGAGAATGAACGTAGCAGGTACGTCGGAGCTCGGGGACGTCTCTTAGCGGCTCGTAACGCTAACGGCAGGTAAGCACGGGAAGACTCGTGAAGATTTTTCAACATGTTGAAAAATGTCCACGAGAGCCCCGAGTACCAACGAGTGGCCATTACCGTAAATCTCCGAGTATGATTCAGGGCAAACTCGGGAGAGCTCTTGGAATGAACTCGTACCGTGGGACAGGGCTTTCAGGGTTCAAGAAAGTCTTAGCCTACCCAAACTCGCCCTATAACTCAGTCCCTCAAGTCCCATGCAATATATTTGTAAATCTTTTCTATACTCTTTTCAACTTAAATGGCAACTTCCCTGTAGCAAAGTGACCAAAACTGAGCACAATACTCTATGTGCAGCCTCACTAATGTCTAATACAACATTTTGAAAATCCAAAGACTATCAAGCAGATTCAACATGTTCATGAAAGAGAAACTGTGTTTGACACATTTATTAGACTTTGGATGCAACAACAGGATGGATAAAGGGAGTTAATGGATGTAATATATTTGCATTTCCAAAAATTCAATTAGGAGCTTAATTAAAGGTTACTGAACATTAGTCCATAAGTTTGGGGGTAGAATAATGGCATAGATAGTTGTACAGCCAAGAAATAAAAACAGAGTTGGGATAGGTGGGTTATTTTTGGTTTGGCAATCAGTAACTAGTGGGGTACCACAGGGATCAGCGCAGGGGTCTCGACGATTTATAGCCTGTTTTAATTGTTTGGATGAAGGGACCAAATGTACCGCAGCCAAATTTGCAGATGACACAAAGTTGCATTAGCGATTGATGAGGGGGACACAAAGACCTTGCAAAGGAATACAGGCAAAGGGGGTCATAAATGTCTGGAATGTTCCACCCCAGAGAGCTGTGGAGGTGGAGTTATTGAAAATGTTCAAAACAGAGATGGACAAATGCTTAAACTAAGAATGCCAGTGGGTATGGGGAGAGGCCATGGAGTTGGTGTTGAGAATGACATTCAATTACCCACAATCTTATTGAATAGCAAAGCAGAATTGAGGGGCTGATTGATCTAATCCTACACTCCTGTTTCTTATATTCTTAAGTAAACTGGCCCTGGCCATCCACCAAAGGCTAATAGTATTATGAGTATACTGTGGTGACATTCCAGGTCAGGGCCTTTCTTCATCCAATCTCACCCCATTCAAACGTGCAATACTCTAGTTAATCCACAATCACGACCATATTCTCAATACAATTCATTTAATTCAACATCACACAATTCAATACTTTCACGAATGTTTCATCCATAGACATTCCATAAGTGCCATTCCATCAGATTTGGTCTGAAAAAGGGTCCCGACCTAAAGCATAGTCTGTTCATTTCCATCCATATAAGCAGGCTGATCCGCCATGTTCCTCCAGCAGTTTTGTCTATCACTAAGTATTGTGAGTAATCTGTGCAGGCAACACAACTAACATCTTAAAAATAATTCACTGCAATTGGGATATTTTGGGGGGGTGAGGTTACTAACAATTTGTCAATGTGCCACACAAGCAAAGGTTTACTATTTCTTTAAAATATAACGTTACATTCTAGATACTGAAAAATCAATATTCATACCACTGAGACTGACCTTTTAAAAAAATCTTCTCAGTAAATTACTAGGTCAACAAAAATAACAAGATTTGGATAGTCAAATGGTTAGGTTAAATTCCAGATTTAGCAGAATAATAAGCTAGTCTCCTAGAAGATGTTTTTATTAAAATAAAAAAAGGTCAAAAAGGCAAGTTTACTTACTTCATAGGTTGAGTGCTTAATGGTAAGTTTTTTTCATTGAGAAGGCATTCATGGCATCAGAAGGGGAGGGTCAGAGGAAACTGGCAAAACCTGCTTTGTCCAGATCACACAAAAGCTGGAGTAACTCAGCGGGACAGGCAGCATCTCTTGAGAGAAGGAATGGGTGATGTTTTGGGTCGAGACCCTTCTTCAGACAGAGAGTCAGGGGAGAGGGAGACAAGAGATATGGAAGAGTGAAAATGACAGAACAAAGCAGATGAGGCGCAAAATAAATGTAGAATGGTACATTGTTAGCCGAGGGGAAGATGACAACGAGGCATACAAGCAGTAAATTATCAGTAAAATTAATCAGGAGGACAGTGAAACTAGTCAGAGAACTAGGGTGGGGGAGGAATGGAAAGCAAGGGTTACTTGAAGTTAGAGAAATCAATAATCATACCACTGGGTTTTAAGCTGCCCAAGCGAAATACGAGGTGCTGTTCCTCCAATTTGCATTGGGGTTCACTCTGACAGTGGAAGAGGCCTAGGTTCTGTTGGATAACTGTGGAACATTGCAACTGTACCACTACTCTAGGGACAATTGCCATCTCCTGAATAAACATTTGCCACATTTTTGCAAGGGATCCCTTTCCGATTTGTCCCAAGTATCCTGGTTTACTGATTTAACAATTACAGGTGAAAACGGTATTGATGGGTCACGAACGTTATGCTACTTTGTAAAGAGGTGTCATCATTTGGTGAAACTTCTAATTATTATTCAGTTAACTTCAATTAGGTTGAAATGGATTTTTCTGTGTGCCGGACGGAATTCCTAGTGGAATATCATTGGCTCTGGAAAATCGTTGGTAGATGCTGCTAATTTTGATACTTCAATATAAATAACTACGCCTCAAGAGTTCCACTGCCATCAATACTCAAATGTTCCTATTCCAGTAACTCCAATCAGGTATCCAGGCATCAGGTATAAAACAAAAACATGGAGCTGGATTTTTCTTTGTGCTGGATGTCTTGCCTTTTCATCCTGCACTATTTTATCCCTTATAACCCCAGAACTACACTGACCTTTATACCCTTCTAATCAATCTTGTGGCATCACTGGCCCATCTGTCCCAAGAAGCAAAGTGACTGGGAACAAGGTTATCTGGACCCTAGCTCATGGACATTAATTATGACCTTTGAGAATCATGCTGGAGGAACTCAGCGGGTCAGACTGTGGAGGATATGGACAAACAACATTTTCAGTCAGGACCCTTTTTCAGATTGATTGTAGTAGGGGAGAGAAAGCTGGAAAAGAGGGGTGGGACGGGACACAGTCTGGCAAGTGATAGGTGGATACAGGTGAGGGGCGAGGGGTGTTGATACTGGATACAATAGATCAGTCAATAACATAAGGAGCACCTCAAAGTATTTGTATTTTTCTTTCATAGTTGAATGACAACGTCGCCAGGAACATCTGGTATGCTACTGGGTTTGTCATGAAATAAATCTTTAGGTTTTGAAAATACCAATTGGCCGTGTTTCTCTGTGGACTTGTTTCTTGGAAGAACTGAATCAAATACATTTTCAGATTTCCAGATTCAGTCTTTCTTGATCTTAGCAACGTATAAATACAACAATAATATGTCTCTATATCATATGAACACAAGGTTGTGCTACTATACTTAAATCATAGTTATACTTTAACTTAAATGTAATTTCCAGCACTTCCACAATGAAAACACTCCAAAACTATTTAATTGCATGAAGTACTTTGAGATATCTTAGTCATAGATTCATACAGCACAGAAACAGGCTTTCGACGGTCTATGTGACCAAGATGCCCCATCTAAGCAAGCTCCATTTGGCCTCGTTTGCCCCATATCCCTCTAAACATTTACCACTCCACGTACCTGCTCAAATTCTTTTTATTTGTTGTTATATTATCTGCCTCAATCATCTCCTCTGGAAACATGTTCCATATACCTACCACCCTCTGAATGAAAAAAAGTTGCCTCTCAGGCTCGTATGACCTTCTCACAAACATATGTATTTTGGTCTTTATTCCCCTACCCTCTGTGCATTCACCCCAAATGTTCCTCTCATGATTGTGTACACATCTATAAGATCACCCCTCAGTCTCCTGCACTCCAAGGAATAAAATTCTAGCCTGCTCAACCTTACCCTAGAGCTCTGGCTCTCGAGTCCTGGCAACATCCTCATACACCTTCTCTGCACTCCTTCCAGCTGAATGACATCCTTCCTGCAGCAAGGTAACAAAACCTGAACATAGTACTCTAAATGCAGCCTCACCAACAACTTGTACAACTGTAACATAGCGTCACAACCTGTACTCAATGATCTTGAGATCATGAAAACCATCTAAAGACTCTGAAGGAGCCTTTTTTAAATTTTCAATTCATCTAATGGAGTGCTGAGACGCATCTTTTTTTGTATTATGCTGAAGGATGCCAGCATCTTTTTTAATTGTCACCATTGTTTCGCCTTTTTGCAGGTGCAGTTGGATCAGCTCCTGCGTGAATTTTGATGTAGCTGATAGCTCTCTCCGTACCATGGATGCCTACAGCCTGTGCACAAGCACAATGTCATCTCTTACAAATCTGCACCTCACCGGCTGAATATAAGTTTACCTTCATATTGCTGTTTTAAATTGGATTTCAGAACACCCAAACACATTCAACTCCGACCTTGGTAGAAAAGAAATCAGGCAAATGGGACATGTTCAGATACAAATCTGATTGGCATGGATGAGTTGGGCCGAAGGGCGTACCGTATGACTCTCTGAGTCTTAAAGTTGGGAGTACATAAGATGTACAAATTAGAGCCCACAAAAGTGAATGGTTCACCTGTAAATCCACAAGGAACTGCGTCCATGGGTCTGTTGCCTAGACAATAGAGCCAGACCTAGTAGTATGATTCATAAATCTGGGGCTTGGAGATTCAGGCAAAAACAGCATCAATATAAAAACAGCTATACAAAGAGTCAGTTTGTTTGGAAGTTGAAACTGTGCGGCCCAACTTGTCCATGCTGACTAAGGTGCCTTCCTCAGCTTGTTCCATTTGCATATATTTGACCCATATCCCTCTCAACCTTTCCTATACATGAACTGATTCAAATGTCTTTGAACCTTTGTACTTGTACACACCTCTACCACCTCTCTGACAGCTTGTAGCATATAACCACCAACTTCTGTGAGAAAAACTTGCCTCTCAGGTCTCCTCTCATCTTAAAAGCTATACCCTTCCGTTCTAGACTCATCTACCCTGAGAGAAAGATTGTCCATCTACCTATGCCCCTCGGCACGATATAAACCTCAATAAAGTCTTCCCTCAGCGTCCTTTGCTTCAGGGGAAAAGCCCCAGCCTATTCAGTCGCTCTTTAACTAAGCCATCTTGCCACAGCAACATATTTGAGATTCTTTTATGCACTCCCTCTCTCATCCTTCCTGCAGCATGGAGACCAGAACTGCACACAATATTCCAGGTGCAGTCTCACCAAAGTCCCGTGCAACAGTAACATGACATCCCAACTCTTGTACTTAATGCCCCACCCCATGAAGACAAGCATACCATGGATTCTTCACCACTTTGTCTACTTGTGTCACCACTTTCTGGGACCTAGATATTTGTACCTCTAGGTCTCCATCACACTCCCTAGGGTTCTGTCACTTAAAATGCAAATACTGCCCTTGTTTAATTCCAAAAATGCATCGATTTGCTCTTGTCCAAGTTCAATTTCACCTGCCATATCTTTGTTCACTTTCCCAGTTGATCTAGATCTTGTTCCAAGCTTATTCACAATCCACTACACCACCGATCTTGAAGTCAACCACAAACCTACTAATCATGCCATATACATTCCTATCTAAACTGTTAAAATATATGACAAACAGTGGGGGACCCAGCACCAATCACAGTGGCACACCACTGGTCGCTGGCCTCCAAATGGAAGAACCCTATACTTGCAGTGACTAGTGGCGTGCCGCAAGGCTCGGTGCTGGGACCCCAGTTATTTACAATATATATTAACGATTTAGACGAGGGAATTAAATGTGGCATCTCCAAGTTTGCGGATGATACAAAGCTGGGTGGCAGTGTGAGCTGCGATGAGGATGCTATGAGGCTGCAGGGTGACTTGGATAGGTTGGTTGAGTGGGCAGATGCATGGCAGAGGCAGTATAATGTGGAAAAATGTGATGTTATCCACTTTGGCGAGAGGATTTGAGTTTAGGAGCAAGGAGGTCCTACTGCAGTTGTACAGGGTCCTGGTGAGACCACACCTGGAGTATTGTGTGCAATTTTGGTTTCCTAATTTGAGGAAGGACATTATTGCTATTGAGGGAGTGCAGCGTAGGTTCACCAGGTTAATTCCTGGGATGGCGGGGCTGACATATGATGAAAGAATGGGTCGACTGGGCTTGTATTCACTAGAATCTAGGATGAGAGGGGATCTTATAGAAACATATAAAATTCTTAAAGGATTGGACAGGCTAGATGCAGGAAAAATGTTCTCAATGTTGGGGGAGTCCAGAACCAGGGGTCACAGTTTAAGAATAAGGGGTAGGCCATTTGGGACTGAGATGAGGAAAATAAATTTCACCCAAAGATTTGTGATTCTGTGGAATTCTCTGCCACAGAAGGAAGTGGAGGCCAATTCACTGGATGTTTTTCAGAGTTAGATTTAGATTTTAGATGATCAGCCATGATCATATTGAAACATAGAAACAGAAAATATGTGCAGGAGTAGGCCATTTGGCCCTTTGAGCCTGCACCGCCATTCAATATGATCATGGCTGATCAATATTGAATGGCGGTGCTAGCTCGAAGTGCCGAATGGCCTACTCCTGCAACTATTTTTCTATGTTTCTATGTTTCTATGACCTTCTGCCTCTTACCACCAAGCCGATTTTGTATCCAACTGGCCAGCTCACCCTGGATAACCATGTAATCTCATCTTCTGAACCCGTCTACCATGTGGGACCTTATCAAAGGCCTTGCTAAAGTCCATGTAGACAATGTCTACCATCATGCTCTGTCAAGCCTGTTGGTCACTCTTCAAAAAATCAATTAATTTCATGAGACATGATTTTCCTTGCACTGAGCCATGCTGGCTATCTTTAATCTGTCCTTGCCTTTCCAAATGTAGCTCAATCCTGCTTCCCAGAATCTCTTCCAGTAACATATCCACCACTGATGTCAGGCTGGTAGACACAAAATGCTGGAGTAACTCAACTCACTGACCTGTGGTTCGCTTGCTTTAACCTGTAGTCCTTCTTGAATAAAGGCATGACATTGGCCACCTTCTTGTCTTCTGTACCTCACCCATGGCTAAGGAATGTACAGAAATCTCTGCCAGGGCTCCAGCAGTATCCTCTCTTGCTTCCCTTAACATCCCCCCATGGTACTCTGGCTCAGGTCCTGGGAATTCATCCACCCTTGTCCAGACCACCAACAACCCATCTATCATAAGATTGATATGTTTCAGGACATCACCGTTCTCTGCCCAGAATTCTGTAGCTTCCTTGTGTTTCACCTTGATAAATATAGATGAGAAATATTGATCCATATCTTGTTATTTTATGCAGGATCCAGCAAAAAACAGAAGCAAGAAAACAATATAGTGTTAAAACAACAGAATGGTTTGATGGCAGAACATGCCATCTTTTCAGAGTTGATGCATGAACTATTGAATGACTCCTTCAGTTGCTAACAAGTTTAATCTTTTGATTATTTTTTAACTACAGTTATCAACGCATTAACAGGTTCCATTTATTATTGGTATTAGACTGTAAAATACAATATTAAATTCCAACTATACTTTTCCACTCATGTTACTCATGAATGTCACCCAAGTTCTACGCTGAACACTTTCAAAAACTTGTATGATTAGATCAAATTCCTGGTTAGTTTAGTTCCTCAGAATCCTGATAGCCAAATCTGTTAAATACATGAAGCAGCTGGTTTTAATGCAGCACATGTGATATGGATACGAGGAAAATGAAAAAAAAGTGCAGGTCATTAATGAGGGAGACACTAAGGCTTAGAAATTCCAAGTTGCGGTGCCCATTTAAAAAAAAAATAATTGGATCAATGCTAAACACACGACTTTATGAATGAAAAGCAGACACTCGCTGCATTCTGGAAAATTCACCTAATATCATCCTTAGAGGGGTTCCTGTCGACTGCTAAAAATGGCAAGATTAATGCACAGACCTGCTGAGTCCCGATACTTGGCTGAAAAACTAGCTCAGACTCATTTTTAGACTTGAAAATAAAGAGTCAGCTTTATGTTGAAATCAGGAAACTGCAAAGGACCTTGCGTTCCTTAACTTCTAGTATTCGGTTCGTAACAGGATCAATGGAACTGCAGACCTAAGAGGTTAAGCGCAATGATCTCCCTGCCATCTCATACAATATTGTCAGTAGGAAGGCAATTGACACATAAGCATTGGCAGTAAACTATCAATAAAATCTGGGGCATTTGTAGATTTTGTTCTTCCAAATCTGCTTTATATCTGATGATAGCCATTTGAACTTTATACAACAGGATGCAGAAATTATGTCCATAGATCTGTCATGGGCAAAGCAGATGGATAATAAATAAGGCAATAAAAACCTTATTGCATAGTTTTATAAGGTGTTGGCACCAGAGTGATTTTTTTTTCTTCTGTGATATATAGATACACATACATTCAATTTGCCTTATAACATCAGAGCTCCTCTTGCTAGGACATTGATGCAGCTGTGCAGAGTTTATGGTGCACAAAACTAAAGGCTCAACAAACTTAAAGAATATTTTTTCTTGCGTGCGACCCGCATGAGTCCCATGCCAGATTCCTGAAGTGTGGATCTTGTGCGACCAACTGGAACTCAAATGGAAAGACCGTTGGCACATGCTAAGACTGGCTGTCAGGAAAACACATTTTTTTCCACAGATTTTTCATGCTGCTAACAAGTTGTGGCAATTTACATTTAACTCGTTGGTTGAGAGCAACCTGTGCTCGAGAGCCCAAACCTTGAACAAAAGCACCTTTAACACAAAGCATGTGGATTGACAATGTCTGCTTTTTGACTGACAATGCATTTCCTTGGTTATTCCATAACATTTTATCATTATTTACACAATGTCTATTAATACTGATGATTCATCATTTTTTTCCTCATTCTGTAATCCTATGTGTTGCCTTTAAATTTTTGGTGCAGGACTCCTTAAATCTACAGGTGCATACAGCTAATATTTCTGAATTATTCATCAATCAGCTTCCACAGATTTGCTGTTACCCAAGAGAGATGCCCAACTTCCCCAGAAAGTATCCCCAGTACACTTGTCGTTCCAAAAGATACATGCAAGCATTATTTACAACAAAACAGATTGCATATAAACCCCAGGCAAAAAGTCTGTATAAAACTCACTTTTGCACTGGTCCTACACTTAAGACCTGTACAATTGGTCAATGGGAAAAAACGGAAGTAACAGAGAAAGCCAAAGAATTATCGCAACACTCTCAAACCCTTAATTAAAAAATGTTTGTTAATATTGGAATATGTCCAAGGTTACCTCTTTCATAGCAAGGGTTAGAAAATAAGAAAAGAGTGCCCAAAACATTTTTGCTGTAGCGGGTGTAATTGTAATTAGAAACATATTGTGTGTTGCTATAATTCATAGCATTCTTCGAGTTAGAAAAATCACATCAACTTTTATATGCTATAATCTTTTTTTAAAATACTTTACTGAATACCAAGAACATAAAGTATATAAAGTAGCATGGTTATAAATTGGTTTTACCCTGTTGCTGATAATTCAGTTAGTTACATATAAAACATGCCTGTTAATTTACCAGTGACTGTGTGTAGTAGATGGCTAGAAATCAGCAAGCGTCGGGAAATGAAGCAGAGTGCGTTTGCTGCAGTTCCATCAGGAACGCATATTGCTGCCTTTGTGATTCCCGTAAGTGGTATCACTGGAAACAAGGCTGATTGAAGACCGAGGCTCCTAACCTCCTGAGCTCTTACTTTCCCACCATAGCTTAACCAAGTCTGCCCTCACTGAGACTGAGGCGATTTGTTAGAATCACAGGTCTCTTTATTACAAAACTTAAAAGGACCACACAAAAAAACGTAATCATCTATAATACTCAAACATGTAGGAAAGACTTACATATTTTAGCCATGCAGTGGTAATTGACAGAAAGGAGAAACAGTTTTATATTAGTTACATTCCAAACATTTTAAAAACTCTCCCTGTGAAAAACAAAATGCATTTTCCTGTACCTGAGAGATTGTGGTCTTCTATGCCTTGCTGAAGTGATCTTCCTGAAAGAATCTGCTTTCCACACGCAGTACACTCTCACAGGGACCACACGGTTCCTACTGTACAGCCTTCCTTCTCTAGCCCCCACTCAGATGTGATGACACACTCTAACCCCAACCATCTGTTGAAACACGTCCTCAAACAGTCCGCACAAGACAGTTTACCCAATCCAATCACCGGAGCTGGGTGGCTCTTAAAAGCAGGAGGCTGGGACAAGGACAGAGAAAAAAACCCTTAAGTTTTTTAAGACTTTAAGCACCAGTAACCTGAGAGCGTGTGAAAGAAAAGACTGCTATAAATGAGGGGAAGGGGAGGTGCTGGAGGAGTAGAGGAGGAGAGTGAACGTCTCCCCCCACCCACAACAGTTAGCTGTTAGTTATTTAACACAGTTCCTTGGAATCCCAAAGGACACCCTTCCCCCCACATCCAAGGAAACTTCACAATAGGGTTAAATAGAGAGAGGCACATTAGTCCCACTTAAACATTCACGGGGCTTGAATTTTAAAGTTTTTATTCTGGGCTCCCTTCAGGTGTATTTCTTCAATTTTATTATGTTCTGCAAAATTGTGTATTGGGTTATTAAACAAAAAGCACAGGAGATTTATTAATTTTCAGTCTCTATAAAGTGCAACTAAATCAAAAGCATTGGTGATAATAATGACAGACCAGTTGATAGTTTACCTTAATTATTTATTTTGTATGTTTTTCCTTTCATGCAATCATAAAAACTTTTGTTTGACACCCTGGTTCCAGCCTGTGCTTTTAATCTTCTGGCCTTTTTCCATCACTGTCACACCACAAACAAATGGGTTGATCAGTAGTTTATAGAAGCACTTTGAAAGCCATGTATGGCATTCATAAAACAACAGGAAATAAAATGTACATTCTGAATCTTTGATTAGGTTGACATTTATGGCCATCACAGTGTTATCAGCAAAAGGAAAGCAGATTTTTTTTCCAAATAGCTCTTAGTTTTAACTTGCATCAATTAAAAATGAAATATTCATGCCTGAAAAAGTCATAGTACATTCAATGAGAGTACTTTCACCTAACAGCTCCAGTCCTTTGGTGGTGGAGGTACATTCTATCTGATCTGCTGATAAGACTATTAACACAGCCATGGCTGTGCAGGACTGTTCCACTAGCAGCCCAGCACACTCTCTGATAAGCCATGGCCTCATTTCTTTTCAAAACTGCCCAGCACAGAAACGTGAGCAGGAACAAGCACTAAAGTTCTTTAATCAATGAGCTTGTAATTAATCAATAAGGAATAATCAATGTGCGTACATCAACAAATGTGTTAATTGTCCACAGTAAATATAGTATTGCTTTGTTCTGTGGCACACAAGCACCTACCATGTGTGTGTGTGTGGGAGAGGGGGGAGGGAGGGGGGGAGGAGGGGGGGGGGGGCGGATGATGGGGGATGATGGTGGGGGGGATGGGGGGAGGGGGGAAATCTAACCAATATCAATTCCTCCTAAGGTAGAGCAAAAGTTTGCTGTCTTTTGCTCCTGCCTCAATAATCTTGCATTGGCATTGCGTTCTGATCTGAAAATTATGTGAAGGCAATCTTCCCTTTTTGTACATGATAAACATGACAATGTTGCTAACAGTCCACTTTGACCTTTAAATTTGTTATTTCATGATTCTACTTTCTATGGGAGTTGGTTTTATGTGTATTTTGCTAGGTAATTTTGCATTTAATATTCTCATCTTTGCATTGATTTTTGTTTGTTTTAGTACTACCTTCCACTGCAGCGGGTTCCATATGCAATTTAAAATCTTCCTCCCCGTTACTTTAAAGTCTTTTGCGATCTCTTATCTATTGGGAGTTTGTAAATGAAGAGTTGCAGATACAGGCAAAGTGCAGAGTAGATTATGTGGCACATGAGTGTTAGAGTGGACTAGATGCCATCACTCTTCTGACCATGAGATGAGAATGGTGCTGCTGAGCCAACGCTAACACCTACGAAGTGTTTATTTTTTGTTTGAGGTACACTGTGTTTCATTCTTCACCCCAGACTCCAGTAGGAACCAAAAGTTTGCAAAGTAAAAGGTGTGAATGTGTAAAGCACACATTAGTGGAGTCAACCCCTACATAAAAGTTAACTATTTTCAAATACTCCATACAGGATGCAGAAAACACTTTTCCAGAGGTACCTTTCAGTTTTTCACATAAATGAGAACATCCTGCTGTATAAACTGAAAGAAGATTATTGTGGCTTTGAGGCAGCCTTGATTATTTAAAAAAAGAGCCCAAAAAATCCTGTCCTAAAATCACATAAACTAAGACTTTGGTCCAAAAATGATAATGTAAACGACTCTGTAAGATTTCATCAATGAGTTATGGGCTCCCAATTTCTTCACATCAAAAAATGATTTAACACCTGTGGTGGGGTCAGGTTGACCTTGTACATAATCAGGAATGATGCCAGTTTACAACAAGGACTACATAGGCACCTTATCCAATAACTGCTGTCCACATAAGGAGTGGGCGATGGTAGAAGGACATTGGCTTCCGATGGAAAGAAGTAATATTATAACCCAAACAATAGACCAATATCAGAATCTAGTTTTTCCAGGAGACCAAACATTGCAGATATTGATACAAGGAATTGCAGATGCTGATTTACCAAAAAAGACTCACATTGATGTGGTACCTCAGCATGTCAGGCAGTATCTCTGGAGAACCTGGGTAAAATGATGTTTCTGGTCGGGACCCTTCTTCAGGCTGATTGTAGTTTAGGGGGGGGGGGGTAGAGAGAAAGCTGGAAGAGAGGTGGGGGTGGGACAATGTGATATGTGAATACAGTTAAGGGGGGTATTTGATTGCCAGATGGTTGGACTAAGGTCAGAGCTAAAAAGACAAAACGTGTGGACTAGCGAGGTATGGATAGAAGAGGCGTGAAATGTGAAGCCAGAGGAAGGAATAAAGGGCCTGTCCCACTGAGCGAGGTAATTCAAGAGTTCTCCCGAGTTCTCCCCTGATTCGAGCTCGTGTAATGTACATAGCGGGTACGTACGAGTAAAAAGTAACCATTTTTTTCATCACGAGTATTTTTTTACTCGTGGACATTTTTCAGTATTGAAAAAACGTCACGAGTTTACCGGATTTCCCGAGTACCTACAGTTACTCGTACGAGCCTCTACGTGACATCCACGAGCTCCTACGTACCCGCTACGTACATTACACAAGCTCGAATCAGGGGAGAACTCGGGAGAACTCTTGAATTACCTCATACAGTGGGACAGGCCCTTAAGTGAAAGGGGATGCGGAGAAGTGGAAAGGGAGAAATGGATGCCCTAGGTGGGGAAGAAAGGGGGAAAAGGAGGGGTCTGTTTGAAGGTTAGTTGCCTAAAATTGGAAAATTCAATGCATACCATTGTGTTGTAAGCCACCAAAGCAAAATATGAGGTGTTGATACTCCAGTTTGCATGAGGTCTCCCTCCTACAATGGAGGAGGCAGAAAATGGAAAGATCAGTATGGGAATGGGAAAGGGAGTCCAAATGGTTAGCAACGGGGAGATCCAGCAGGTCTCGGTGAACTAAGTCAAGTGTTTGGCAAAATAGTCACCCGGTCTACACATTGGGAGCAACTAATACAGTAGATGTGGTTAGAGGAGGTGCACGTGAATGTTTATCTCACCAGGAAGGACTGTTGTGATCCCTGGATGGAAGTGTTCAATTAACTTAAATGTGAGATGTGGAAATCAAAGCATCCGTAAAAATCCGTATAGACAAAACTGAAGGTCAGAATTGAGTTACTGGAGCCAGGACACAGTATTACTAATGTGTAGGAAGGAACTGCAGATGATGGTTTATGCCTAAGATAGATACAAAATGCTGGAGTAACTCAGCAGGACAGGCAGCATCTCTGGAGAGAAGGAAATGGTTACATTTCAGGTCTGAAGAAGAGTCTCAACCCCAAACATCACCAGAGTTGCTGCCTGTCCCGCTGAGTTATTCCAGCATTTTGTGTCTATCTATCGGCAGTGTTACTAACTTCTGCATCACTGTGCCAACTTCTGTCTGAAATAAGGATTAGTGAATAATAAAAAATCTTGTTTGGGGGTAGGGGTAAATAGGAGGAGAGAAATGAAATTGGAATTTACCAGTAGAGTGGTGGTGCCATCAAGTGTGGCAGCCTCGCCAGTAGCTGTCTGTCCTTTCATCCTTTTGGTATTTTTAGTCTGTCTAAAAGTTTGTTTTTGGAAGCCTTTTAGTCTTTTTTATGTGGAGGGTGGGGGTTAGGGGAAAACCGTTTTTCTCAGTCACTACCTGGTCGAGGGTGCGTCTTTCCTCTGAGCCGCATCTTCGCCCCCTCCTTGCGGTCTACCATCTGGATTGGCGCGGCCTTTCCTGCCGGAGACCAGCCAGAGCTTCAGCTTCAGCGGCGACGCAGCACTGAATTCCATCGCGGAGCGGGCGATGCCTTACCGGGATCGCCGTGTGGAGCTCCGGAAGGCCTGCCGACTTTAACACTGTGGAGCTGTGGTCTGTGGCATTTCCAGCTGTGGGCGGCGCTGACTCTAACATCTCGGAGGCCTGGGATCTTTCACCGAGGATCGCCAGTGTTGGAGCTCCGCCCAGCTCGGCCTGTGGACTTCGGAAGCTGAGGTCTCTGGTGGGAAGCGGCCGATTCGGAAACTCCAAGCTGCTGAGAGTGTTCTTCCGTTCCGACGTTGGAGTTTCATCATCCCGGCGAGAGGGCCTGAAATATCGGGCCGTTGCGGCGACTGTGGATGGCCCATAGGCCCTGACCATGGGTGAACATGACGAAATGGACTGAACTTTATTGCCTTCCCTCACAGTGGGAAACGTTGATTCCGCTGTGGGGGATGTTTTATGGTTTATGTTAAGTTCTAGTGTTGTGTTTATCTTATTTATGTGCTGCATGGTAATGCAAATTTCACTGCACCAATTGGTGTATGTGACAATAAATGTCCGTTGTCCTTTGTCCTTTGTCCTTTGAGAAAATATAATGCTATGTAAGATACGAGGTGGGATTGACTGATCATCTGAAATTGCTAATTATGTGTTAAGTATTAGGTGTTGCATTGTGCCAAATCAGAAGATAAGTTTTTCTTATTTATATTGGAGCAGTGCAAGAGATCAAAGACAAAGATCAAAGGGAGAGTAGGGTGGAGATTAAACACCATATTCTGGATAACGTGGATAGATTGAGGTTTTAGTTTCGTTTACAGATACAGGCCCTTCGGCCCACCAAGTACGCGCCATCCAGCAATCCCCGCACACTAACACTATCCTTTACACGCTAGGGACAATTTACAATTACACCAAACCAATTAACCTACAAACCTGTGGAATGTGGAAGGAATGTGGAAGGAGATCCCAGAGAAAACCCATGCAGGGGTGTACAAACATCGTACAGACAGCACCCGTAGTCGGAATCGAAAACCCGGGTCTCTTGCACTGTAAGGCAGCAACTCTACTGCTGCGTCAACTACTGCAAAATGGTTGCCTAATCTGCTTTTAGTTATCCCAGTATAGAGGAAACCACATTGTAATGTGGATACATGTGAGGTTATCCGCTTTAGTGGAAAAAACAGGAAGGCAGATTATTATCTGAATGGTGTCAGATTAGGAGAAGAGGAGGTGCAACGAGACCTGGGTGTGCTTGTACATCAGTCACTGAAAGTAAGCATGCAGGTACAGCAGGTAGTTAAGAAAGCTAATGGCATGCTGGCCTTCATATCAAGAGGATTTGAGTTCAGGAGCAAGGAGGTCCTACTGCAGTTGTAGAGGGCCCTAGTGAGACCACACCTGGAGTATTGTGTGCAATTTTGGTCTCCTAATTTGAGGAAGGACATTATTGCTATTGAGGGAGTGCAGCGTAGGTTCACCCGGTTAATTCCCGGGATGGCAGGACTGACATACGATGAAAGAGTGGGTCGACTGGGCTTGTATTCATTGGAATTTAGAAGGATGTCTTACAGAGAGGATATGTTACAGAAACATATAAAATTCTTAGAGGATTGGACAGGGTAGAAGATGCAGGAAAAATGTTCCCGATGTTGGGGGAGTTGTGAACCAGGGGTCACAGTTTAAGAATAAGGGGTAGGCCATTTAGGACTGAGATGAGGAAAAACTTTTTCACCCAGAGAGTTATAAATCTGTGGAATTCTCTGCCACAGAAGGCAGTGCAGGTCAATTCACTGGATGTTTTCAAGAGAGAGTTAGATTTAGCTCTTAGGGCTAAGGGAATCAAGGGATATGGGGAAAAAGCTGTAATGGGATACTGATTTTGGATGATCATCCATGATCATATTGAATGGCGGTGCCGGCTCGAAGGGCCAAATGTCCTATTCCTGCACCTATTTTCTATGTTTCTATGTAAGCAGTGCATGAAGGACACTAAATTGTATGTGGTGTAGATAATTCACTGCTTCATCTGAAAGTGTGTTTGCATTCCTGCTTGCTGGTAAATGAAAAGGTGGAAGGGCAAATGTTGCATCCCCGGGAGAAGGCAACAGCTGAAGGAGGGTAGATGTTAATGTAGATAGAAAAATGAACCAATGAACTGGAGAAGGTACACTACTTTCGTAATGCTGCAGAAGCAAAGGAGAAGGTATGTCCCATGATGGAGGCGGTTTTGAGATTAAGGAGGTTGATCTATTAGCTTTGAGACCTGTGGGGTGGAGTGGAGTGGCGATATGGAGCTTACTTTGGGTGGGAAGATAGTGGGTTAGTGCAGAAGGGCAGGAATGAAACTAAGCCATGCCAACTGTGGAGGAGAAGAAATCATGGTTGGAGGAGAAGAAATCATTGTGCAGCAGGAGACATCGTCAAATCAAATCGAATGGAGACAGATTAACTAGGAGAATGTATATATATATATATTATACACACGCATATGTACACGCACAAAAAAAACAATAATAGTGCAATAATAACAATAGTCTATATAGTTCGTTGCTTATTTAAGGTCATAGAGTCATAGAGTGATACAGTGCGAATACAGACCCTTCGGCTCAACTTGCCCACACCGGCCAACATGTCCCAGCTACACTAGACCCACCTGTCTGCGCTTGCTCCATATCCCTCCAAACCTGTCCTATCCATGTACCTGTCTAACTGTTAAACATTGGGATAGTCCCAGTCTCAACTACTGTGGCAGCTTGTTCCATACACCCACAACTTGTTCCATACACCTTTGTGTGTAAAAGTTACCCCTCAGATTCCTATTCCTAATAGCCGAATGGCTGTAGGGAAGAAGCTTGTGATCACAGTGGTCAGCAGAGTTCTAGAGGGATCTAGGAGTGCACGTTCATTGTTGCCTGAAACTGGTGTCACAGATAGATATTGTCAACATTTTGGCAATCAGGCAATTGACCCAAAACATCACCTATTCCTTCTCTCCAGAGATGCTGCCTGTCCCTCTGAGTTACTCCAGCTTTTTGTGTTTTTGGTTTAAACCAGCATCTGCAGTTCCTTCCTACCTATTGAGTATAGAAGATGGAATGTTATGTTGCCATTTTACGGCACATTGGTGAGGCAGCATTTGTAGTATTGTGTTTAGTTTTAGTCACTCTGCTATAGGAAGGATGCCATTAAGCTGGAAAGAGTGCAGAGAAGCTTTACAAGGATGTTGCAAGGATTTGAGGGCTTGAGGTTTAGAGAGAGGTTGAGCTATGACAATATTCCTTCAAACGCAGGAAGGTGAGGGGTGATCTTAGAGAGGTGTATAAAAATGAGGAGAATAGATAAGGTGAATGCATAAATTCTTTTACCCAGGGAAGGGGAATCAAGAACCAAAGGACATAGGTTTAAGAGGAGATGGGAAAGATTTAATAGGAACCTGAGGAGAAACTTTTTCACACAGAGGGTGGTGCCCAGGGCCGGATTTACATATAAGCTTCACAAGCTTAAGCTTAGGGCCTCGAGATCTAGGGGGGCCTCGGCAGGGCCGGATTTACCCATAGGCTTCATAGGTTGAAGCCTAGGGCCTCAAAATCTAGGGGACCTCCGGCCAAGGTGTATTTTTCCCAGAGTAAAAAAAAATCCAGAGAAAAAAAAAATTGGAGCGCTATCAGCGTTTCCACTTTGACGGAAATGACCCGAAATTCTGCTTCCGGCGCGCTGGAATTTTTTTTGGGGGAAAATTGCAACTATCCGCACCTGCGCAGTTAGAAACATAGAAACATAGAAAATAGGTGCAGGAGTAGGCCATTCGGCCCTTCGAGCCTGCACCGCGATTCAATATGATCATGGCTGATCATCCAACTCAGTATCCCGTACCTGCCTTCTCTCCATACCCACTGATCCCTTTAGCCACAAGGGCCACATCTAACTCCCTCTTAAATATAGTCAATGAACTGGCCTCAACTACCTTCTGTGGCAGAGAGTTCCAGAGATTCACCACTCTCTGTGTGAAAAAAGTTTTTCTCATCTCGGTCCTAAAGGATTTCCCCTCTATCCTTAAGCTGTGACCCCTTGTCCTGGACTTCCCCAACATCGGGAACAATCTTCCTGCATCTAACCTGTCCAACCCCTTAAGAATTTTGTAAGTTTCTATAAGATCCCCCCTCAATCTCCTAAATTCTAGCGAGTACAAGCCGAGTCTATCCAGTCTTTCTTCATATGAAAGTCCTGACATCCCAGGAATCAGTCTGGTGAACCTTCTCTGCACTCCCTCTATGGCAATAATGTCCTTCCTCAGATTTGGAGACCAAAACTGTACGCAATTCTCCAGGTGTGGTCTCACCAAGACCCTGTACAACTGCAGTAGAACCTCCCTGCTCCTATACTCAAATCCTTTTGCTATGAATGCTAACATACCATTCGCTTTCTTCATTGCCTGCTGCACCTGCATGTCTACTTGAATGACTGGTGTACCATGACACCCAGATCTCGTTGCATCTCCCCTTTTCCTAATCGGCCGCCATTTAGATAATAGTCTGCTTTCCTGTTTTTGCCACCAAAGTGGATAACCTCACATTTATCCACATTATATTGCATCTGCCATGCATTTGCCCACTCACCCAGCCTATCCAAGTCACCTTACAGCCTCCTAGCATCCTCCTCACAGCTAACACTGCCCCCCAGCTTCGTGTCATCCGCAAACTTGGAGATGTTGCATTCAATTCCCTCGTCCAAATCATTAATATATATTGTAAATAGCTGGGGTCCCAGCACTGAGCCTTGCGATACCCCACTAGTCACTGCCTGCCATTCTGAAAAGGACCCGTTTACTCCAACTCTTTGCTTCATGTTTGCCAGCCAGTTCTCTATCCACATCAATACTAAACCCCCAATACCATGTGCTTTAAGTTTGTATACTAATCTCTTATGTGGGACCTTGTCGAAAGCCTCCAGATATAACACATCCACTGGTTCTCCCCTATCCACTCTACTAGTTACATCCTCGAAAAATTCTATAAGAGTCATCAGACATGATTTACCTTTCGTAAATCCATGCTGACTTTGTCCAATGATTTCACCACTTTTCAAATGTGCTGCTATCCCATCTTTAATAACTGACTCTAGCAGTTTCCCCACTACCGGCGTTAGACTAACTGGTCTGTAATTCCCCGTTTTCTCTCTCCCTCCCTTTTTAAAAAGTGGGGTTACCTCGATGCCACCTGTCTACCAAAGATCCTAGGTGTCTATTTTAGGTAAGTAGTGGAATATTACATTGTGGGTGTGCCTGTTTCTCCGGGCCGGGGGGGTGGGGGGCTGCGGTGTCTGCGGCACGGAGTCGGAGCCTCGCTGTGAGAGAGGGAGGGAGAGAGAGGAGAGATGTGAGAGGGGGAAAGGGGGGGTTGAGACAGAGGGGGAAGAGAGCGGGAGGGAAGGGGGAGAGAGAGAGAGAGGGGAAGAGAGAGGGGAAGGGGGGAAGGGGAGAGGTGGAAGGAGAGGGAGGAGGAAGGAGGAGGGGGGAGAGGGAAAGGGGGATTATCTTTAGTGAGATTGCAAAATTTAGGTAGGTTTTAGAGCAATTATATTTTCTCCTCCATATAAATAATATCAAACAATTGGAACTGCTTTCTTTTCCTTGATAACAATACTGAAAAATATGTATTCCATAGTTTGCGACTTTCATTTTGCATCATATTTTTAATGTTCACACACTAACACAGTCGAACAGTAACAGGCAATCAAATCAACACACAAAACATTTTCTAAAAAAAGGTTTTATTTACTGCAAAAACTTACAGTATTTTATTTGCAGTGTTTGCCTGCTCCTTTATAACATTTTACATAACATTTTACAGTACAACTTGATTATTAAAACAAGGACAGCTTCAATTCTTGATTTAAAAAAATCTATACAACAATGACCCCAATCATCCCATTCCAACCACTCATTACTCTCGACTCAACCAAAATTATTTCTGAAATATTGGTCATAAATTTGGTGCAAAACTGCTCCAAAATAAGGCTCAGAATGTACCAGAGAGCATCTAAAACCCAGGCCGCAAGGGACTTTAAGCTTTGCGCTTATTTCACATACATTTTTTGTAATCCTGCCATGCCACCCCCCTTTTTGAAAAGCCTCGTATGGGCCTGGTGTATGATATCTTTTACACTAATAGGCCTTTCTTACATATGCTGTCACAACGCACTGTAGTCTCTAAACAACACTTCAGTAATTTTCCTTGCCCAGCATTTCAGAATAATAGTGTTTTAAGCCGATAACTCGACACTAGCACTGGCAATAAATAAAAAGCGCAGCTTTCCAGCCCTGATCTCATTGGCCACGCTCGGCTGTCAATCTGGTGGACTCTTCCATCTTCCTCTCGTCGTGGGGGTGGGGGATTGGGAGGGGCCTCACAAGTGGAATAGCCTAGGGCCTCTCTTCATCTAAATCCGGCCCTGGTGGTGCCTATATGGAACAAGCTGCCGGATGAGGTAATCGAGGCAGCTATTATACCACCAATTAAAAGACATATGGACAGGTACATGGATAGGAAAGATTTAGTGGGAAATGGGCCTGTTTCTGTATATGTTATTCCCTACAAGAATAAGTTCAGCCAGATGAAGGACAGTGGTGGTGGAGGGGGTAGGCTCAGCCTCTGTTCAAATATGTGAGTCCCAAGGTTATTTTGATGTGGTATGATAGATTGTGTATCCATTGTAAAATTGGGTAAGGAAACATTTTAAAATGATGGTTGGTGTCAGAGCAAAATGGCAGCAGGGGACAAGAACGGGCTGAAATCATAAATCCACTTCTCAGCTTGTGGATCTTGGCGAGGATGTGAAAGCAGGGAGTTAGTGACAGACCAACAGGTTCTGGCATTGCCAGCAACTAACCACTTCGCAGAATGATCTGCAGAGGAAGTAAGCTGCTTGAAAACCCACGGTTTTATGGTGAGATCATGATGCAGGGGGAAGCACGAGGAGGCAGCGGAGAACTGGCATTCAGCATCTGCACGCTACAGGTCAGTTTGCCAAACCACAATAGTTCCACCCTTTGCAGCAGTTTTGTTAGCAACGTTGGGGTTGATCCGTAGTGGGAAGAGTGCAATGAGTTCAAAATGTGGCAAGTTGGACTGAATAAATAAGAGCTGTGTAATTGCCCAAAAAGTATTTAATTTGTTTTAGGCAGGAACACCTTATTCTTTGATTCACTGACCCTGCCAATAATTAAACCTCTGAAGAGATACCAGTCTTTGTTCCTGCATTTGATACTATAATCATTAGATTCTGTAAACCATTTCTCATTGGGTTCCTAAATTCAATGACTCAGGTGGCAACATGGTCTGCAATGGTCAAGAGTATCCTGCATGCTACCAAATTGGTGATAAATTAGATATGCATGTTCCCTTTTAAGGCTATCCATTTCTTTTTCCAAACTTTAGACCATCTAGCCTAATCTCTCCTTGGCTGTGTGGCTAATTTCCTTATGGGATTTTGAAACAGTTGGTTGTAAATTATACCTGTACATAAATGCAATTTGTCACAGTTGAATGAATGTCTGAAAGCTATCTGACTATGAAAGGCATGGCAGTTGAGCTCTATTCTGTCCTTATTACGCACACAGAGAAAATTAGGAGAAAGTACTGACCACAATCAGCCTTCAAGAAAGGCTCCAACCTCTCTGAAGGAAAACTCCACTTGCTCACACTCAGTAAAATATATCCGCCACCCCTTCAATAACCTGATAACATTGAGGTTGCCCCAGTGATTCGAGTGGAACGCCAACAGCCCAATGGCAGAGATTACCTTTTCACATATGTTTACATATTTGTGAACTTTGTTAACTAAATTGCCTCAATAAAATGTAACCTTCAGGCCCCGGCCCTTCCCCCCACCACCTACCACAGGATCATGCACCCTAGGTTGAGAACAACCAGCTTACTGAAAAGGCATCAACAGCCTCTGTTCCCACATCAAACCCTACTACTAAATCAGAAGTGTTCAGAATAGAGCTGGGGTTAATGACAGTATTAAACTATGGCCCGTGTTTTTTATTGGTTATGGTGACAAAACACTCGTGTTCATCATCATTACACTATGAAAATTACAGTAACTGTGAGATTTCCATTCATGAGAAGAAATTCAGTATATTTCATTGGGTATTTCAGTCTATAAGAGGTCTCAGTAAGTTTGCATCAGTGCCCGAAACCATAGCTAATCAAAAATCTCCCTGGTAAAAAATGTATTTTTTGTAAGCGGATTGTAGTTCCTTCAAATGAATAATTCAAAATATAAAGTTCTCATCTTCATTTATCACATAATGTGGTGATTAATATGACTAATTAAAATTGTGCTTTTCATTGCTAGTAGATGCCCGTAAGTACTCTTCAGTATGGTTGGCTGCTCGAACAGCTTAATGATATCAATGGTACGGATACTTATGAACACCTGACAGCAAAGGAGATCAAAAAAGTGGAGACCTCACTGTTGAGTCTTTTCGGACCGGCTTCTTTGAGACCAGTGATGAGCTCCGTTGCTACGTTACTGAGGATCAATCAGTTTACAGGGATGGAGCTACACATGTGGAAAATGATTGAAGCTAATGTTACAGCAAATAGATAAAGGAGTCAAGGAAAATAGGGATTAGGTGGAAATGTGGGTGAGCTAAAGGATCTTAATGAGTGATCGAGCAAACTCAAAGAGCTACACGGCCCACTCTGGCTTCAATTTTTATAATTTTAAATCTTAGAAAGGCAAGGCTACAGCATCTGACCACCTGACATTCAGCATCAATATCTGTTACTAAGCATCTCCCAGATGGAGCACATCCATGTTGAAGTCCAGGACATACCTAGGAACAAATAAATTAGGAACTGATAGCCAGAGCCAGCATTAATTGGTCCATAATAAACAAGTTACTGAGCTTCTTCAGGAAGAGGTGAGGTACATTCTGAAAGAGGGGATATTGGTATTGGATAAGGCATTGCATCGCTCCATGCCACCCTCCAATTATTATCTCATGCTTGATCATTATCCACCTCTTGCTGCATCGGCTGGTTAGTTTTCTGCCGAGCTAATCAATTGAGGCATTTTTCACTGGATGCGCAATGCCTTCAGCTTCACCCCGACTACTTGGCATTAGGAATTGCTATTCCTTTTCTTCACTTGTCTCAGGTAGCCATTGTGGACATGATGGCTGTAAAATAATAGCCCTTATGTACTGCCTCAGTGTAATCTTACACTCTTCTTACACTCTTGTACTGAAGGATGAATGTGCCTATGTTAGAATTTTTTTACTGAACTGTAAGCAAAAATAGAAATGTCACTGTACCTAGGTAAATGTGATTAAAAAAAAGTATAATTGAACGTTTGAATTAAAATTCCTTTGGTTCCTGACAAACGATTTTTTAAATATTTTTTTTTAAATTATTTTTTATTACTATACAAAACAAAAAAGAGAAAGAAAAGAAAGAGAAGAAAGACAACAGAAAAAGCCGCCAGACATAACACTATTGGTGCAATCCACATGGTGCTACACAGTCAGGCATTGCAAGAGCACAAGTAAAGAGCACAGGACTACATCGCTGCAGAAAATATGAAATTATTGGTCTTTGAGATGGTTGATAAATGGTCCCCAAACACTTAAAATGTTGTTGGGTATCTTGAAGTTGTGGAAGCGTATCCTTTCCATCTGTATGATTATTATCATTTCATTGAGCCATTTTTCGAAGCGGTGGGTGTGGATGATTTCCAGTCTGTTAGGATCATTTTCTTGGCTGCCACCATACCAAGCATCAGTGCTTGTTGTTCTTCAGACGTAAAGTTCAAAGCAGTCTCTGAGCATCCAAAAAGTGCCAGTTCTGGATCAGGGGGGATATCTTTTCCATAGGCCCCAGAGAACCACTTAAATATTTCAGACCAGTATCTTTGTATATGAGGACAGAGCCAGAAAATGTGTGTTAAAGAGCCATCTGCACCTTTGCATCTGTCACATAATGGAGAAATAGATGGATAGATTCGATGTAATTTGGTCTTTGGATGACTTTAAACTGAATCAGTTTATACCTGACATTGATCGAACAAGTTTGGATTCTGGTCAAACCTTCATTCCAAATGTCGTCAGACACCTCGAAATTCAGCTCAGTAGACCAGGCTTCTTTCAGATGGTTAGTGGATACAGAGGTGGTGAATAGACGCACAAAGCGAGATATTAGATGTTTGAAGCTGCAGGAGCTCGTAGAGTGGGCAACTGTCAGGCATGGTTTGAACAATTGGAATTTGGTCTTTAACGTAGTGCCTAATTTGGAGATAGCGAGAAAAATGAGTTGGAAAGGTTAAATTTTGATTTCAGCTGATTAAACAAAGCAAACTTTTTTGATTTTTGATATAGAGTTCTGAAAGTATCAGAGATTATGTCAATGACTCCTTGCGACATTGGGATTCCCCCTAAACTGGAAAATCCCCATTACGCTCATTCTCTACACAAGAAAAAGGAAATGAGCAGAGTTCAATTAGTGCAGACAGCGTCTATAAAACCCCTGATACAGTCACATACTGTAAATCTCCACAGTTTTCATTTTTGCTTTAAATTTACAGTATATTTTTTTGCATTTTGCACAAGATATTTGACCACAATTTTTATTGTACTGTAAGTAGGTTGCCTGAATTTGTAGATTATGCACACCATAATAAAAAAGGTTTTGCTCTTTATCAAAATCAGATACGCAGTAAGAGGTGTTATTATAGATTGTGACTTCAACTATCGGTGATTACTGTCCTAAAAAACAAAGCATAAAAAGTCAACATCTAACCAGATGCCATCTGATTTAAAACCAGGTACTGTGGTTATCATCACCAGGCAGGAATCAAACAGTATATATGTTTCTCTTAACAACAGCTGGGTAACAGCTGCAAGTACCACCTGACACTGTAGCAATGTAACCAAATAAGATCTTGCAGACATTGAAAATTCCACTAACCATGAATGTAAGCTGTGGTTTGAAAGAATCCTGCTCCTTCTTTAATATAAAAAGGAAATTACTGGTAGGTTTGACTTAAAAGGGTCTCCTTATTTAAATTAGTAGCACTTTAAGCCACAGTTTATTTGAAGCTTCACTTTTAACACACCAACATCACAACAGGGTTGTAATCATACTTTGGTTCTGGCATTCATCTGTTACCCCATGAATATTCATTTACCTAAAGACCAGAAGAAAATCATCGTGCTTGACAATGTATCCATAACTTACAATTTAAATGATTTAACTTTTATTTTAAAGCGAGTCATCTGGTAAAGCGGAACATTAAATAACTATCTGACACCTGGAGACTATTATTAACACAAGTACAGTTTGTTTCACAGCAGAAAAAAAGTTTAAGATTGTTTTTGCTAAAACCCTGCACTTGAAGTTAGTGATAGTTTGTCCTATTTTTTGATTTTTAAAGAATGCAAGGCCCTCCCTTGCATCTTGATGCTGTACCATGCAAACAGATTAGGTTCTGCAAACAGACTTCCACCAACATGTCTCCTGCTGCACCAGAGGACCAAACACCCTCGACCACTGTTACACCACCATTAAGGATGCCTATCGCTCTATCCCTCGTCCTCACTTCGGTAAATCCGACCATACCGCGGTGCTGCTTCTTCCTGCCTACAGGCAGCAATTGAAGAGCGCACCCCCAGAGGTGAGGACTGTACAGAGCTGGACAGGGGGGACAGAGGAACAACTCCAGGACTGTTTGGAATCTGTAGACTGGGCAATGTTCAGGGACTCGGCAACAGATCAGAATGACTACGCCACAGTCGTTACAGACTTCATAAAGAAATGTGTGGAGGACTGCATCCCTACAAAAATCTTCCGAGTGTTTCCCAATCAGAAGCCTTGGATGAACTTTGAGATCCGCACTCTTCTGAAGACCAGACACCGGGCATTCATGTCTGATGATACAGTGGTCTACAAGAAGTCCAGATACGACCTTGGTAAGGCCATCAAAAAGGCCAAAAGGGACTTCTGCTCCAAGCTGGAGGATGAGACAGATGTTCGGCAGCTGTGTGGGGCCTGAATGCAATCACCTACAAATCAGGAGGTAGCTCGAATGTCGGCGAAACATCACTACCTTATGAGCTCAATGCGTTTTACGCACGCTTTGATAGGGAGAATACTGATGTGCCTTCTCGAGCCCCCATTCGCTTGGATGGTATTTCAGTCTCAGTCACAGAGGCCGACGTCAGAAAATCCTTCAGAGGGAGAACCCTAGAAAAGCACCTGGACCTGATGGTATACCCGGTCGTGTTCTAAAAACCTGTGCGAATCAACTGGCTGGAGTTTTTACGGACATTTTCAACCTCTCACTTCTGAGGTCTGAGGTTCCCACCTGCTTTAAAAGGGCATCAATTATACTGGTGCCCAAGAAGAGCAAGATGACGTGCCTCAATGACTATCGACCAGTGGCACTAACATCAGTGGTGATGAAGTGCTTTGAGACGTTGATTATGGCGCAAATCAACTCCTACCACGACAAAAACCTGGACCCACTGCAGTTCGCTTACCGCCACAACAGATCAACGGTGGATGCGATCTCACTGGCTCGCCACTCCGCTCTGGACCACTTGGACAACAAAAACTCATGTCAGGCTGCTATTCATTGATTACAGCTCGGCATTTAATACAATCATCCCCTCCAAGCTGGTTACCAAACTCGCAGAACTGGGTCTCTGCACATCCCTCTGCAATTGGATCCTCGACTTCCTCATTCACAGACCACAGTCTGTTCGTATTGGTGGAAATGTGTCAGCCTCGATAACAATCAGCATGGGAGCACCTCAAGGCTGCGTGCTCAGCCCCCTGCCGTACTCATTCTACATTCATGACTGCGTAGCCGGTCATAGTGCGAACTCCATCATCAAGTTTGCTGACGACACCACTGTTGTGTGATGTATCACTGATGGGGACGAGTCAGAGTATAGAAGAGAGATCGACCGACTGACTAAATGGTGCCAGCACAATAACCTGGCTCTCAACACCAGCAAAACCAAGGAACTGATTGTGGACTTTGGAAGGGGTAGGATGGGGGTCCACAGTCCCATTTATATCAACGGGGCGATGATAGAGAGGGTCAAGAGCTTCAAATTCCTGGGCGTGCATATTTCTGAAGATCTCTCCTGGTCCGAGAACACTGATGCAATTATAAAGAAAGCTCATCAGCGCCTCTACTTCCTGAGAAGATTACGGAGAGTCGGTTTGTCAAGGAGGACTCTCTCTAACTTCTACAGGTGCACAGTAGAGAGCATGCTGACCGGTTGCAACGTGGCTTGGTTCGGCAACTTGTGCACCCAGGAGCGGAAAAGACCACAAAAAGTAGTAAACACTGCCCAGTCCATCAACGGCTCTGACCTCCCTACCATCGAGGAGATCTATCGCAGTCGCTGCCTCAAAAAGGCTGGCTGCATCATCAAAGACCCACACCATCCTGGCCACCTGGGCCAGATTTAGATTAAGGGAGGCCCTAGGCTATTCCACTTGTGTGGCCCATCCCAATCCCCCACCCCCACGACGAGAGGAAGATGGAAGAGTCCACCAGATTGACTCCGATGTGCAGCCGAGCGTGGCCAATGAGATAAGGGCTGGAAAGCTGCGCTTTTTATTTATTGCCCGTGCTAGTGTCGAGTTATTGGCTTAAAACACTATTATTCTGAAATGGAGGGCAAGGAAAATTACTGAAGTGTTGTTTAGAGACTACAGTGCATTGTGACAGCATATGTAAGAGAGGCCTATGACAGTGTCAAAAATATTATACACCAGGCCCGTACGAAGCTTTTCAAATAGGAGGGTGGCATGGCAGGATTACAAACATTTTATGTGAAATAAGTGCACGCAGCGCATATCACAAGTGCGAAGCTGAATGACCCTTGCAGCCGGGGTCCAGGGCCCGCTTAAGGGCCCTGGAATCTCTGGGATTATAGATGCTCTCTGGTGCATTCTGAACCTTATTTTGGAGCATTTTTACACCAAATCTATGACCAATATTTCAGAAATAATTTTGGTTGAGTCAAGAGTAATGAGTGGTTGGAATGGTATGATTGGGGTCATTGTTGTATACATTTTTTTAAATCAAGAATTGAAGCTGTCCTTGTTTTAATAATCAAGTTGTACTGTAAAATGTTATGTAAAATGTTATAAAGGAGCATGCAAACATTGCAAATAAAATACTGTGTTTTTGTAGTAAATAAAACCTTTTTTTGGAAAATGTTTTGTGTGTTGATTTGATTGCCTGTTACTGGTCGACTGTGTTAGTGTGTGCACATTAAAAATATGACGCAAAATGAAAGTCACAAACTATGGAATTCATATTTTTCAGTATTGTTATCAAGGAAAACAAAGCAGTTCCAATTGTTTGATATTATTCATATGGAGGAGAAAATATAATTGCTCTAAACCTACCTTAATTTTGCAATCTCACTAAAGATAATTCCCTTTCCCTCTCCCCCCTCCTTCCCCTTCCCTCTCCCTCCACCTCTCTCTCCCTCCCCATCTCTCGCTCCCCCTCCCCTTCCCCTCTCTCTCTCCTCCCCTCCCTCTCTCTCCCTCCTCTGTCTCAACCCCCTCCCTTTCCCCCTCTCACATCCCCCTCTCTCTCTCTTCCCCTCCCCCTCCCTCGCTCTCTCTCTCCCTCCCCTCCCTCTCTCAACCCCCCCTTTCCCCCTCTCATATCCCCCCTCTCTCTCCCTCCCTCCCCCTTTCTCTCCCCCACTCAGCGAGGCTCCGACTCCGCACCGCAGACACCGCAGTCCCCCCCCCCCCCCAGCCGGAGAAACGGGCACTCCCGCAACGCAATATTCCACTACTTACCTGGAGTAGACGGGGGCCATCGTGTGATTGTGTGGAGTGCAAATGGAGATCTTAACCCACCCGGGCAAACTGCGCACGCGCGGAGAGACAGCGTCATTTTGCGTCGCTACTGAGTCACCGGCTTCCCCAACTGCGCAGGCGTGGATGGTCGAAATTTTTCCCCCCTCCCGCAGGCCGGAACCAGAATTTCGGGTAATTTCCGTCAAAGTGGAAACGCTGATAGCGCTCCAATTTTTTTTCTCTGCATTTTTTTTACTCTGGGAAAAAACACCTTGGCCGGAGACCCCCTAGATTTTGAGGCTCTAGGCTTCAGCCTATGAAGTCTATAGGTAAATCCGGCCCTGCCGAGGCCCACCTAGATCTCGAGGCCCTAAGCTTAAGCTTGTGAAGCTTATACGTAAATCCGGCCCTGCTGGCCACACACTCATCTCCCCGCTACCTTCAGGTAGAAGGTACAGGAGCCTGAAGACTGCAATGTGCAGGTTCAGAAATAGCTGCTTCCCCACAGCCATCAGGCTATTAAACTCAAATGAAACAAAACTCTGAACATTAATAGACCATTATCTGTTTATTTGCACCTTATCTGTTTATTTATTCACGTGTGTATATATTTATATAATGGTACTAGACTAAGTGGGTCCCGTTGGGTCCCAGCGTCACATGGGAGGGCTGGTCCCCCAATGCAATATTCCACCTCTCCACCAATTCCAATATTGGTGGCCAGTGGGGGGGCTTTCTGGAGCGCTAGTATGGGTGTTGTGTGCTGAAGGGACTGGTTTTCTGAGGGCTAGTATGGACATTGTGGGCCGAATGGATTTCTGGTCTGGCGGCTCATTCACTCAAGCCTGTTGTGCTGGCAGCTCACTCACTCACGGCTGGTGGGCTGGCAGTTGACTCACGGCTATACCTTGAAATTCCATTTCAAGCAGGGTGCTAGGTCAAGTGCAGTTTCTTACCACTTCAAGCAGGGTGCAAGACCACCAAATTCAAGTGCAATTTCATACCATTTCAAGCAGGGTGCAAGGCCACTAAAGACAGCGAGTCGTGACCTCTCCATCCTCCATCTTGCAGAGACTGAACGACGCCCAAACTTCTGGGTTTTATAGTCCCTCCCCCCTCCCCAGAAGGGGCGTGGCCTTCATGGCGTGATTGAAAGGAGAGAGAATCTCAACTTTTGTTAAACACTATAAACCCTTTTATTTTTCATCGATGGGAAAAATCTTCGGCACCTGACGAACGGAGGGGGACTCTGGGTGAGATGGCCAAAAATCATAGCCGAACGTGGTAGCGTTTTTTCTAAAATCAATATAAAGCGCAAACAGGAAGTGGTCAAGATTAGACCTTTAATTATATAGAAGCCAAGGCAACTTTAATTAGGCAAGGCAACTTTAATTAGGCAAGGCAACTTTAATTAGGCACGGCAACTTTAATTAGACAAGGCAACTTTATTTAGGTAAGGCAACTTTAATTAGACAGCACAGCTTTAGCATTTCCAAACCAAAGGCAACACAGCTTTAGCATTTCCAAACCAAAGGCGACACAGCTTTAGCAATTCCAAACCAAAGGCAACACAGCTTTAGCATTTCCAAACCAAAGGCAACACAGCTTTAGCATTTCCAAACAAAAGGCAACACAGCTTTAGCATTTCCAAACTATATTTTCAAACCACATTAAGAGCACTGACAGGTCAGTAAAACCACTCACAGTTTAGTAGACATGTGTTCAGTATTATTCACAGCTCAGACTGAGAGACGTGACCCTCTCGCTCCCCCATCTTGCAGAGACTGACTGAGGCACTCAACACTTCCAGGTTTTATAGTCCCTCTGGAAGGGACGTGGCCTTCAGGAGAGAGAATCTCAACATGTTTTAAACACTGATAACTCTTTTATTTTCATCGATGGAAAAATTCCTCTTGTCCTGCGCAGCGGAGGGGGACTGAGTAAGTGGCAGCGTAAGTGGCAGCGTTTTTTCTAAAATCAATATACAGAACAACAGGAAGTGGTCAAGAACAGACTTTTAGTAATATAGATATGGACACACTGATCTGTTCTGTATTCATGCCTACTATATTCTTTGTGCTGAAGCAAAGTAAGAATTTCATTGTCCTATCTGGGACACATGACAATAAACTCTCTTGAATACTCTTGAATACTCTTGTTATTCTCGCTGGTGCTCGCTGGAGGGGAGCGCTCCATTTCGCTGGACCGGGCCAGCCAGCAGCCTGAAGTCGCAGCCTGAAGTCGCGGTCTGCAGAGCTCCAGCTGGTGCGGCGTCTACAGCCCGGGATCCCTCGTGGGGGACCCGGGGGAAGAAGAAGAAGCCATCACTGCCGGCCCGCGGCCAACTTCTATCGCGGGGCCGGCATGGACTTACCATCACCCCTGCAGGGGAGCTTCGACCGCCGGCCCTGCAGTCTACGGTGCTGCTGGCTGCGGCGGAGACTTTAAATCTCGACAGCCGGCCTGCGGCCTACAACAACTTAAAGCCGCGGTCTCCGGTGAAGAAGAGCCGATCCTGGACTGACTCTGGACTCTGGTCCTGTTCACGGAGGGGAAATGGAGGAGGATTGGCCAAATTTTTGTGCCTTCCACCACAGTGTTGAATGCTGTGGCGGATGTTTGTGTTACATTTTTTATTGTGGTTGTGTGTTCTTATTATTGTATCGCTGCTGACAACCCAAAATTCCACCAGCTTGGCTGTGTGGTCATTAAAATACTATACTATACTATACTATTATCAAGCAGTTTCTTGACACAGTTCAATGAGAAGGAATGGCTTCCAAGTGGTCAATTTGGGAAAGTCTGTACTATTTCTTAAAGATTGGGAACAAAGCCACGAGGAAGTAGAGTGCAGGAAAGAGGAATTGGAAGTCAAAACAATTCCTCTCCAAGAACCCTGATTCATTAACTGATCACTGCTTTAATGTTTCCAGACAGAAATACAACCAAATGGCTCATCTGTTAAAGCCAGGAATCCCCCCTGGCTTGGCTGCAGGTTTCTGTAGGTCTAATAGTCTTGTTCAAGATAAGTCAGGACTGGTACAATTGGTTTCAGCATTTTTTAATACTGTTGTTTTAATTTGAATCCCTCAATAAACCATCAACTGGCATTTATCCTGCTAAATGCACTTTGCTTATCACAGTGGTAGATAAAAATGGTTAGCTATAACTGTTGGCATGGTAGATGGCATTCAGGCCAAATGTGCAGGAACCCAAGTAATTTTTAGAAATATATAAACTGAAAGCAGAATTGTTCACTCCCATCTTGTCCAATTTGTCACTGGCAGAGTTACAATGGATTACATCCACGCAAATTAGAATTTATAACAGTATAACACAGTCACAGGCCCTTCAGTTCACAATGTCTGTGCTGAACATGATGCCAAGTTAAACCAATCTCCTCTGCTTGCACGTGATCCATATTCCTCCATTCCCTGGCTCTCTAAAAACCTTTTAAATGCCACTATTGTATCTGCCTCCACCACCACTCCTGGCAGCACGTTCCAGGCCCTTGCCCAGCACATCTCCTTTAAACCTTGCTTATCTCACCTTAAAGTTATGCTCTTCAGTATTTGACATTTCCACCTTGGGAGAGAGGTTCTGACCATATAACCTATCTGTGCCTCTCTTAATTGTATATAATTCTGTCATGTCTCCCCAATTCTGATTGTATAAGAATAGCAGAGTAATATTATGCAACACGCAATTGTCATGTAACAAAAATGACAGAAAGTAACTTCATTTCAAAATCATAAAACAAATAAAAATGCTGATTTTGGAAGCTGAAAAAGAAATTGTCTGGAAGAAATTAACCAGCCAAGCAGCATTTATAAAAAGAGAAACCAGTTAATGGCTTGAGTCAGTGACCCTTACTCAGTTCTGTTTTTGTTACATTTCAGATGTACTTCAATGGCAGCAGAATACCTTTGGACATTTTGACTTTGTTTATGTAAATGCAAGTCTTCATTTTATTTGTACTGGATTCACAAAATACTGTCACGTAATCCCCATCCAACTTTGTTTTATCACTTCGGAGGGAGGACGTAAGTTGTACACAGCCTCTTCTGGAGTGTTACTGTGGATTGCAGAGTGATCAATTATTCTCCCCAATTTTTCAATCTTTAAACATTTTTAGTTATTTAACCCTACACTTCGACTATCTGGAGACATATGTTTCTTTTCCATTACTCTATTTACTTAAGTTCTCTTCCGACCATTTTATACTCTCGCATTTCTTACACAATGCCAATGGCAGTGAAGAAAAATGTTGGTCAAAGACTTTGTTACATTCATGGAGTTTCCAACAACTTATGACTGAAGTAGAAGGTTTGGTCCAAAGTTTCTTTGGCTATACATATCTTACAGGAAATGAGAAACTGCTTCAGCTTAATAACATTTCATCATCAGTTTTCTCATGAAATGTCATCAGCCTACAATATTAATTCTGTTTCTTTCTCCACAGATGCTGCAACCTCCTGAGTATGCCCAGCACTTTTTATGAGTCATAGAGCACAGAAACATTCCCGTCAGCCCATTGCAGAGCTCCCAACTATCAAGTGCCGATCTACACTGATCCCATTAATCGGCACTTGAAGTGTAGCCTTCTATGGCTTGGTGATCTGTGCTTGTCTAAATATTTGTTACATGTTGAGAGGGTAAATACCTCCACCACCCCCTCATGCAGCGACCTCCAGATTCCAATCACTTCTAAGCCTGGTTTTAGAACCCTCTGCCACAAGGAAAATTTCCTACTATCTACCCCATCCATGCCCCTCATGATATTTGTATACCTCTATCAAATTACTCCTCGGTCAAGAAAAATAAACACAGCCTATCCATCCATCCGGCGGAGGCAATGTCCGAGTGAATCTTCTCTGCCCCCTCTCCAGTGCAATTACATACTCCTACCGTGAAGCAACCCAAACTGTACACCATACTCCAGCTGTGGGCAAACCAATGTTTTATTAAGTTGTATAGTAATCTCCCTCTTATATTCTCTGCTTCGGCTAATGAAAGCTAATATCTCATATACTTTCTTCACCACGATCTACTTGTGCTGCTAACTTCAGGGATCTTTGGACTTGTTTGAAACAAGCTGGGGCTATCTCAACCCTCCTATTAGCTGATGCAATGGTAAGTTTGCAGGACAAATCTACCCAGCACTGAATTGATCATCAGTCTCAGAGAGGACAGCGAGATGGCTTTTACAGTGAAATAATAGTTTTTGAAAGTTGGGAATCTCTGTGATATTTGATTAAAGTGCGTTATTTGATACAATGAAAGGAGTTTGGGATATACTGGTCCATGATATACAGCAGAACAGCAGAGAAGTGCCATAATTCTACAATTCATCTCAATTCTACGAAAACTGAGAATTATATATTTTTAAGAAACTTTAAACTGCTGGCCCTGATACTTACAAGAGGCATGTTTGGAATGTGAGTAGGAGTGGGTGGTGGGGGAGGAGTTGTGGGCAGGAAATTGATCAGTGCTTGTGAAGGTATATTCAGAATTCAGTTTGCGTCGTGCCAAGAAAAGTTTGCACAGAAATGTATTTGCCCACAGACCCAAGGCATTGCAGACCACTGACCAGATCTTGTGCAGTCAGCCTGCC
>CM075977.1:84214390-84282206 GCA_038087875.1 Malacoraja senta | reverse complement strand
GGACCACATCCCCCACAAATCCATGCAGGTTGGAAGGCTAATCACATAGATACATCGATACATAGAAAATAGGTGCAGGAGTAGGCCATTCGGCCCTTCGAGCCTGCACCGCCATTCAATATGATCACGGCTGATCATCCAACTCAGTATCCCGTACCTGCCTTCTCTCCATACCCCCTGATCGCTTTAGCCACAAGGGCCACATCTAACTCCCTCTTAAATATAGCCAATGAACTGGCCTCAACTACCCTCTGTGGCAGAGAGTTCCAGAGATTCACCACTCTCTGTGTGAAAAAGTTTTTCCTCATCTCGGTCTTAAAGGATTTCCCCCTTATCCTTAAGCTGTGACCCGTTGTCCTGGACTTCCCCAACATCGGGAACAATCTTCCTGCATCTAGCCTGTCCAACCCCATAAGAATTTTGTACGTTTCTATAAGATCCCCTCTCAATCTCCTAAATTCTAGCGAGTATAAGCCAAGTCCTATCCAGTCTTTCTTCATATGAAAGTCCTGACATCCCAGGAATCAGTCTGGTGAACCTTCTCTGCACTCCCTCTATGGCTATAATGTCCTTCCTCAGATTTGGAGACCAAAACTGTACGCAATACTCCCAGGTGTGGTCTCACCAAGACCCTGTACAACTGCAGTAGAACCTCCCTGCTCCTATACTCAAATCCTCTTGCTATGAAGGCCAACATACCATTCGCTTTCTTCACTGCCTGCTGCACCTGCATGCCTACTTTCAATGACTGGTGTACCATGACACCCAGGTCTCGCTGCATCTCCCCATTTCCTAATCGGCCACCATTTAGATAATAGTCTGCCTTCCCGTTTTTGCCACCAAAGTGGATAACCTCACATTTATCCACATTATACTGCATCTGCCAAACATTTGCCCACTCACCCAGCCTATCCAAGTCACCTTGCAGTCTCCTAGCATCCTCCTCACAGCTAACACTGCCCCCCCAGCTTAGTGTCATCCGCAAACTTGGAGATGTTGCTTTCAATTCCCTTGTCCAGATCATTAATATAAATTGTAAATAGCTGGGGTCCCAGCACTGAGCCTTGCGGTACCCCACTAGTCACTGCCTGCCATTGTGAAAAGGACCCGTTTACTCCTACTCTTTGCTTCCTGTTGCCAGCCAGTTCTCTATCCACATCAATACTGAACCCCCAATACCGTGTGATTTAAGTTTGTATCCTAATCTCTTATGTGGTACCTTGTCGAAAGCCTTCTGAAAGTCCAGATACAACACATCCACTGGTTCTCCCCTATCCACTCTACTAGTTACATCCTCGAAAAATTCTTATAAGATTCATCAGACACGATTTACCTTTCGTAAATCCATGCTGACTTTGTCCAATGATTTCACCACTTCCAAATGTGCTGCTATCCCATCTTTAATAACTGACTCTAGCAGTTTCCCCACTACCGATGTTAGACTAACTGGTCTGTAATTCCCCGTTTTCTCTCTCCCCTCCCTTCTTAAAAAGTGGGGTTACGTTTGCTACCCTCCAATCCTCAGGAACTACTCCAGAATCTAAAGAGTTTTGAAAAATTATCACTAATGCATCCACTATTTCTGGAGCTACTTCCTTAAGTACTCTGGGATGCAGCCTATCTGGCCCTGGTGATTTATCGGCCTTTAATCCATTCAATTTACCCAACACCACTTCCCGACTAACCTGGATTTCACTCAGTTCCTCCATCTCCTTTGACCCGCGGCCCCTGCTATTTCCGGCAGATTATTTATGTCTTCCTTAGTGAAGACGGAACCAAAGTAGTTATTCAATTGGTCCGCCATATCCTTGTTCCCCATGATCAATTCACCTTTTTCTGACTGCAAGGGACCTACATTTGTTTTAACTAATCTCTTTCTCTTCACATATCTATAAAAACTTTTGCAGTCAGTTTTTATGTTCCCTGCCAGTTTCCTTTCATAATCTATTTTCCCTTTCCTAATTAAGGCCCTTTGTCCTCCTCTGCTGGTCTCTGAATTTCTCCCAGTCCTCTGGTATGCTGCTTTTTCTGGCTAATTTGTACGCATCATCTTTTGCTTTGATACTATCCCTGATTTCCCTTGTTATCCACGGATGCACTACCTTCCCTGATTTATTCTTTTGCCAAACTGGGATGAACAATTTTTGTAGTTCATCCATGCAGAAATTGTTCATCCTTTTGTAAAATCACCTTTTGTAAAATCGCCCCTAGTGTGTAGGATGCGAAAATGGGAAAGCATAGAACTAGTGTACGGGTGATCGATGGTCAACATGGACTCAGTGGGCAGAAGGGCCTGTTTCCACACTGTATCACTAAACTAAACATGCAAAGGATCCTATTGCAGGTTCTACCGGCTTCCAGCATCACGCTCTATGCATCCCAGCCAGGGCCAACTTTATATTACACAATGCAGAGGAAAATCAGGCCACAGTGCCTCCTCTGATGAAATGTTCACAGCCTGAAATTTGGCCTAGAACTTGGATTTTGCTTTCTATTATGAACTAAAGGTGCATATGATGCTTGATCCCAACAGATCACTTGCAATAATTCATTCAACGATGCAAAATTGCATTGAAACGTGAACTGCTGTGATGTACAGACAGATTATGTGCAGTGCAGATCTTATCAGGAGCTACATGAAGAGCTCTTGTCTGCCAAACAATTGCCTAGCCTCAATGTTGGGAGGCATGTCACTGCATACAGGAACTTTCACCCACCCTGCCACAGAACCACTTGCAGGTAAGGTTGCCACAATAGCAAGGGAAAAGCAGTGGATGTTAAGGCTCTGTTTCTGGGCAGCCGCCATATTAAAGTCTCCTCTAAGTGACTCCTATGCCACAGATCACCCTACACCACTGTAAGGTGTGACCTGATCAAGGGTTCATTTTGCATCAAGCAATCCAGTCATAATGGCTGTGATCAGCCTGGCTATAGTCAGCTATTCCATAATCCTGACCATAGACAACTGAGGCTAGTGGATTGACAATGATGTCACAGTACCATCTCCTTTCCCATCCCTTTACAGTGTTCTCCAATATTTATTTGTGAGACATCAGCATGCACAAATTGATCCAATTTCAAGGCTTTCGTTTCTTATTATGTCTAAATGTCATCTTATTGTATTTGGGCACTTAAAATAGAATTGGACCAATTGAAGAAAAAATGGAAGAATTGCACAAATTATTTGTTCTATTTTCCACTGCCTGTTGGATCATTTGTTTCATGTCCAAGTGTATTTAGAGGGAAACCTAATCTATAGAAGGAGAAATCTAGAGAGAAGCTATATACTGCATATCTTGCTTTATGTATATCTTACTGGATAGGCATCCTGAACTTTCCAAACAGCCAGTGACACCACGTTTGAAAAAATTAGCTCTTGACGTCCTGCATTGTTTGCTCCAGAACTGTTTCTTTCACTGTCTGTTAGATCACAAATCTTTTGATTTTCTTTCAGATTTAATCGTCTTAGAGCGGTACAGTGGCGCAGTGGTAGAGTTGCTGCCCTACAGCCCAAAGACCCAGGTTCCAACCAGACTATGGATGCTTATCTGTAGGGAGTTTGTACGTTCTCCCCGTGACCTGCGTGGGTTTTCTCCGGGAAGCTCCGGTTTCCTCCCACATTCCAAAGCCAAACACGTTTGTAGGTTAATTGGCTTGATAAAATTGTAAATTGTCCCCAGTGTGCACGTTAGTTAATGTGTGGGATCGCTGGGCGGCGCGGATTAGGTGGGCCTGTTTCTGGGCTGTATCTCTAAACTAAACTAAACGTCAAACCAAGCAATCCTGTGTACTGAGTCTGAAGAAGGGTCTTCACCCGAAAGTCACCCATTCCTTCTCGCCAGAGATGCTGTCTGACCCGCTGAGTTACTCCAGCTCTTTGTGTCTAATCCTGAGTACTAGCCTGCTCTCAACACATTAGGCTCATTTTTACAGGACCCCCACAAAAAAAGGAACACTAAAAACTGAGAGCCCTGGGGTTATAAATTCTGCACTGCCGTCCTGGTGGGAGTTTATGATCTGATGATCTCAATGCTTAAGTAATTCTCTCCCTTTATCCATCTCCACCATCCATGGATGCATACCTGAGAGAGCAAGGACCAGTAGTCTATGCCGAGAGGTTATGATGAAGAGTACGTTGGGATCATGGAAAATTCATTTGATGTACAAACCATTGGTCCGGACCCACGAGGCATAACAGTCAGATTTTTTTGTGCCATATGTTCAATGAAGTCCCACGTGATTTTCTTTTCAAATGATTTTGAAATGAATGACATTCTGGGATGTTGAAATCAATAAAGCAGAAAAAGCAAAACAAAATTCTCCCTTTTGATTAAACGCTCCAAAAGGCAGAATTTTAGATGTTTATTTTACCATCCAAAGTAAGATAGTAAAATAATTAAATCTAAGGTTGAATTCTGGAGACCATCAAGCAGAGCTGCAATAAGTGCTTACAAAGTGTAAATGGGACAGGGTTTGGTAGTAGCTGAGGTGAACGCAAGCAGAGGTTGAGACAAGGATGTGGAATTTTTAAGGTCTGCAAGGACACAAATAGCTAGAGTAGCTCAGCAGGTCAGGCAGCATCTCTGGAGAACATGGATAGGTGACGTTTTGGGTTGAGACCCTTCTTCAATGCTCAACGCCTAATCATCCTACTGGAACCGACTGAAGATAAGAGTTAAGGTGGGAGATGGACCAGGGTATACAGAGTTTCTGGTGAGAACACAGCTCGTTGTGCTTAATCTTGCCAATGTGGACCTAAAATAACGTATTTGATGGTCCAGAACTTGAATAGAACAGTGTAGAAAGTGTGAAACCAGACAGTGATAATCAGTGTACATGGCAAAATTATACGGATACATACAATGTCATCGCCACGTTTATACACAACAACTAAAACATTATTAGATGTGCTACTATGCAAATGAGATGGAGCGATATAGAAAATCGATTCTTATTTATGACTAATGGTTAATTTATTTTAAGGCTTTGGGCAGCCATGTCATAGCCATCATTAACCTTTATTTGACTTGGCAACTATCCTGGTTCTCTATGCCTTCTACTTAGGTGCCTCCTTGTTGCCAGAGCTTGAGTGAAAATCTGAACTTTTTGCTTCACTCCACCAACGGCTGAGTTTTTGTAAATGCTTTAATTGCAGACTGCTTGGCACTGAATTAGCAAATGTCATAAGCAGTTACCATTGATATGATAAAATAGCTTCAAAAATTAAATATGTTTATAAATTCACTCCAAAATATAATATTTTGTGCTAACAACATATTGTAAACCTGAAACTTAGACATTGCATAAAGAATCATTGCTATTTTACACCACTTTTTTAGACCAACTCTTCATGGATAAAGGGAGTATTTGAAATGGCAATGAAGATGGACTATTGCGTAAAACTGAATTTATATATATCGAAAAATACTGAATGATTTCCCATATATTTTCAAGGGAACCCTTTGGAACCCTTTGGAAGTCTAAAAAGTGGCAAAAACATTCACAAAGAACACTGCAGTGTACACAATGTTCATCTGGGGGGATCTCAGCAGAGTTTTGTCCATTGATCAATTCTGCCTACTCCAGCAGGAAGAATAACCCCCAAAATAATTACTTTTACATTTCTTGTGTTTATTTCCCTGGATATTAACTCGAAGACAAAGCCAGGGGCACGAGGAAGTTTCTCTGCTGAGCGTGATGCAGAGGAGATAAGTAAAAGCAATTGTTGAAGGAACGATGCAGACCACAAGTGTTTTTTGTTGTCATCAGAGTATGATGGAATCCACAAAAAATGTCCATTTATATTAATTTGAAAGCAGAATACAGATGGTTTGGATGCTGATTTTTCCATGGAAGCAGAAAAACCAAGGAACACATTAGTAGAGTGCTGGGGCATAGGCACAAAAAGCTGGAGTAACTCAGCGGGACAGGCAACATCTCTGGGGAGAAGGAATGGGTAACATTTCGGGCTGAGACCCTTCTTCTGAAGAATAAAAAAGAACCCCTTTCCATAATGTCAATTGGGAATTACAGTGTGAAAACTCAAAATGGATCTCAATGGGTTGATGAATCGGGTCGAGACACTTCTTCAGAAGAAATGTCACCCATTCCTTCTCTTCAGAGATGCTGCCTGTCCTGCTGAGTTACTCCAGCATTTTGTGTCTAACTTCAGTTTAAACCAGCACCTGCAGTTCCTTCCTACACATGGTACATTAATGAGGTTAGTGGTTGTAACTATCAAAGGGAGAGAACGAAAACTAACAAGAAAATCTTGACACTTAAGAATCTGTAGATGTTGAAATCTTGAGCAAAACACCAAGCGCTAGAAGAACTTAGAGGGTCAGATAGCATCTGTGGAGGGAATGGACAGGAGACATTTCTTCACAATCCTCCTCCTCCTCTCTCCAATGGAGTTTTGCAAAACTTTCTTACTACTCCCTGAACCTGCTGTTCGACCATGTTCAGACCCATACAGTCTAAAGAGGGGTCCCGACCCGAAACACATCGTCTGTCCATTCCCTCCATTGATGGTGCCTGACCCATTGAGTTCCTCTGGCACTTTGTGTTTTGAATGAGAAAATGTGTCACAATATGGGAGACGATTACTGAATAATGTTACTGGTACCCATTTGGAATACTCAAAGGAAAACTGTGCAAGTAGGTTGAGTGAATGATCAATTCTCTGTCAGATTCTGATTTTGTGGATTGAGATGCATTTTGAGTTTTCCCCACTGTAATTATGGAATGGGGTTATTTAGACATTGGTTCAAGAAACATATATCCACTCCCATGTGGAAGTGAAATCCTGGAGCTGATCTGAAAGGGTCAGTCATAGGTCTGCTGGCCCAAAGAAGGCAAAGCAAAAGCATCTTTCTGTCCTGGGCCTCTTCCACTGTCAGAGTGAGGCCCAACAAAAATGGGAGGAACAGCACCTAATATTTCGCTTGGCCAGCTTACAACTCACCGGTATGATTATTGAACTATCTAACTTCATAACCCTTGCTTTCCCTCTCTCTCTCTGCCCCCCCCCCCCCCACCCTAGTTCTCTGACTAGTTTCACTGTCCTCCTGATTAGTTTTACTATCTGGTGACCTCCCCCCCTCCACAGCCTCTAACCTTATCGTTCCACAGCCCTGCACTGCCTGCTTCTACCTCCTCCCCAAAATCCACAAACACTACTGTCTCAGCAGACCCATTGTTTCAGCCTGCTCCTGACCTACAGAACATCTCCAAATACCTTGATACCAGCCGATCCATCCCTTGTCCAGTCCCTTCTGACATATATCCGAGACAACTCACACGCCCTTCAACCACTTTCAACTTGAAACCCCCATTGCCTCATCTTTACCATGGCCATCTACGACAAACCCACCGACTCCCACGATTACCTGGACGACACCTCCTCCCACCCTGACTTTTGCAAAGATGCCTCCCACTAATCTCAATTTTTCCGTCTCTGCCGCATCTGCTCCCAAGATGAGGCTTTCCATTCCAGGGCTCTCAAGATGTCCTCTTCCTTTAGTACACGTGGTTTCTGCCCTGCCATTTTTAGATGGATCCAACACTCACTTCCGCTTTCGCTCACCCACCCTTCAGACAGAACAAGAATAGAGTTCCCATGGTCCTGAACTTTCACCCCACCAGCCTCCACATCTAACACATCCTTCTCTGACATTTCTGTCACCTCCAACGTGATCCCACGAGGAGTCACATTTTCCCATACCCACCCCTTTCAGACTTCTGCAGAGACTGCACCCTACACTACTTAATTCCATCATCCTTTCCCACCCAAACCACCCCTTCCCCAGATACTTTCCCCTCAACCGCAAGAGATGCAACACCTGCCCCTATACCTCCTTTCTCACCTCCATCCAGGGACCCCACCAGTTAGTCTTGGTGAGATAGAGGTTCATGTGCTTCTCTTCTAAGCTCATCTACTGCATCCGGTGTTCCCGACTTAGCCTCCTGTACATCTGCGAGACTAAACAAGGACGCAGTGACCATTTTGCCAAATGTACTCAGTCTGCCAAGGCCCGCTGCATTTCCAGGTTGCTAACCATTTTAACACCCCTTCCCATTCACATACTGATCTTTCTGTACTGGGCCTCCTCCATTGCCAGATTGAAGCCATACGTAAACTGGAGTAAGCTGCAGTGATAGAGTTGCTGCCTTACAGCGCCAGAGATCTGGGTTCAATCCTGGCAAAGTTTGTACATTCTCCCTGTGCTTGTGTGGGTTTTCTCTGGGTTCTCTGGTTTCCTCCCACATTCCAAAGATGTGCAGGTTTTTAGATTAATTGGCCTCCGTAAAATCGTCCCCAGTGTAGGATAGAACAGGTGTACAGGTGATCATTGATCGGTGCAAACTCGGTGGGCTGAAGGGCCTATATCCACACTATCTGTCACTATAGAGGAGCCGCCATCTTGGAGGAACGGTTGCTAAACAGCAGCCGTCCGTCAAATTCACTTTTTCTTTAGTTTTAGCTTTTTTTATTTCTCTGTTTGTTTGGGGAATTTTGATTTTTAATGTGGGGGGGTAAGGGGGAAACTATTTCTGGGTCCCTACCTGGTCGGTGAGGCAGCTTTTTCTCCAGGCTGCCTCGTCGACCCGTCCTCGTGGCCTACCAGCGGGCATGGAGCGCCGTTTCCTGACGGGGGCCGCCCAGCACCTTCAGCTTCGGTCGGCAGCACAGCGCTGGAGCGCTATCGTGGAGCGTAGCGGGCGATGCGTTGCCTGGGTCGCTGCGCTGGGTCGACGCGGTGGAGCTCCGGTATGCGGTGACTGCCGAGATCAACACCTCCAGGCTGCGGGACTGCGGAGCGACCAGCCGCGGGCGGCGGCGCCGACTTTAACATCGGGAGCCTTGTGGCTCCAACTCGGCGCGGCCCTGTCGGCTTCAGGTGCCATGGACTCCGCTGGGAAACCGGCCGTTCCAGCCGCTGCGAGGACTCTCCCGACGGCCAGGAACATCGGGCCTCCGTAGAGGCAACTGTGGTGGCCTCGATGGGCCTGACTCTGGGGAGAACTGGGTTGGGACTGGACATTGTGCCTTCCCCCACAGTGGTGGTCATTGTGGGGGGATGATTTTGTGTGCAGTGTCTGTTAGTCTGTGTGCAAGATGGCGGTCGGAGGGGAGAGTGGATGCTGGTGCGGTTTGGCTGCCGCTGCTCTCTCCTCAAATTGTGTTTCTTATTTTCTTTTTGTGCTTTTGTAATTGAATTCTGTCCTTGATTTGTGTACTGTGGTGTTTTTATATTTAATTTATTCCGATTATGTGTTTTGTATTTTTGTGATTCTATGTCTTGTAAGGTGTCCTTGGGTGTTAGAAAGGCGCCAGCAAATAAAATGAATTATTATTATTATTATTATTATCTCTAAACTAAACTAACCTCATAGTTCACAACCCAATGGTATGAACATGGAATTCTCCAATTTTAGGTAACTACCAACTCACCCCCTTTCTTTTCCCCTCCCCCCCTGTGACCCACCTGTACTCACACCTAATTTCCCCCCTCCCCCTCCCAACTACATTCCTTCCTCTAGCTTCACAATTCACAGCTCTTTAATCCTTTTGTCTTATACCTTCATTTTTTTTCATCTTTGACTTTGTCCATTCATTTACCGACCAAAAAAAACCCCCTAACCAGTATCCGCCTATTTTGCGCCTGGCTTGGTCCTGCCCCTCCTCTTTTCCAGCTCCCCCCGAGTCTCACAATCAGTCTGAAGGGTCCTGACCCAAAATGTCACCTATCCATGTTCTTCAGAGTTGCTGCCTGACAGAGTACTCCAGCACCTTGTGTCTTTTTTTGCATATCGGGTCATGACATTAAAAATAATTTTAGTATGACAAGAAAGAAATCGAAGAATGTGTGCACACACTGATGGAAATGATGCAGAGATCCTATGGTCGTCAATGTTATGCTGCATATCACTGATACTAACTTGACAATCAACTGTATCGACCACTAACTCTTCATCCCACCTCATGGTAATGTGGCAGCTTATTATGACAGAAGAAACTCATGGAAACAGATTCATTTTATGCCAGAAGGAAACCATGGTAACACCATAATAAGCACTTGGTCTACCTGCCTCCAGCGGGCAGTTCTTTCAGTAACCAAAGCAATTATCGCAAGAGTAGCTGCAAATGTCCTGCATATAATCCATCATCTATAATTTAGGTTCTTTTTATAGAGAGTGCCTTTCACTTTCTGTAATTTATGACACAGTCCCAGTGTTAGAAGAACTAAACTGGTTACGTCCCTGTTATACACGAACCCCAGGATCCTTACAAATATCAACATGCGAATCATTTCAGAAATGCATTTTCAGTAAATTGCAGTGTTTTCTTCTAAAATGCTAGCAGTTAACATTTCCTCATCTGTTCTCCCCTCCTCCACTGAAGGTAATGACTTATGTCAGGTACAGTTCATGAGAACATGCAGCCCTTTGACATTTCAGACGTAGCCGTTCTCCCTCTTGTACAAGTTGAGAGAAAATCAAACCTGGTGATGGAGTGCCCTAGAGCCGCCCCTTTATGAACCCCTGGTTAGACTGCTCAACAGCTGGCACCAAAAGTCACTAAATATCACTTAGTGGCCTTTGGGCTGTTACGGGCTCTTATCTGCTGTGGATGAACTTATATTTGGCCTCAAGGTAACAGTTTTGAACTGTTCAAAATGGAAATCTAACTTTACTTGAAGTGTCGCCTTTATCATATTGAAATAGTCAAGAATGTTCGAACAATACACTAAGAGGTCATTTGGCATGTCAAGTCTATTTTAACTCTCAAGGGACTAATGCTATTAATCCATTCTCCTTATTTTTCGGTGCCCATTCAATTTACGGTTTCACGCAAGCCACTTAATTTCTCTTTTGATTCTTTTTGTTCCTTACCTACATTAAGGAGTAATTTATAGTGGCCAAATAACCTATTAGCCTATCATTTGGAATGTGGGAGGACACAAAAGGACCCAGAGGAAATCCAGATGGACCAGATGATTGAACCTGGATCACTGGAGCTGTAAAACAGCAGCACTAACTGCAGCAGTTAATTTATTAGATATTTATAAACATGAAGCCTGCTACCTTTTCTCCAAAAGGAATCAAATGATTCCATATCTACACAGTATAAACAAGGAAAAGAAGTAGCAACTGAGAAATCCTCATCTTCAGCATAACTATTTATACTCCTAAAGTGTTAAAAAGGGTTGATTACTTAAATAAAATTACAGAGCCACATAAGACCAAAATCTTGGTTATGGAGGTTGGTTTTCGGGTATGTCTTCAATAAGGGAGGGGAGGTTGAGAGATGAAGAGGTTAAGGGAGGGAATGCCAGGCCGGAGGTTTCAACAAGACATGGGTCTCATTTGTGGGGCAATTAAAATCAGTGATGCTCAAAGGACCATAACTGCCAACTGATGGTATGGAATAAATCAGGTTGCCTCCAAGGAGCGACTTCAAAAGAAATGTTATGATGGCCACATTTTAGAATATGTAGCCAATAGCTTGATCAGAAATCCAAAAGCAAAATACTGCAATTCACAAATCACAATAGAAAATGCTAGAATACCAAACTGATCAGGCAGCGCCTTTCATCAGGATTAGCCCGCACCTTCTCAGCATTTCCCAGTATTTTTCTTAGTTCGTTTAGAAGTATGGGTTTGATGAGCACCCTTTAAGGTGGAGAGAGAGAGAGAGAGCGAGGCAGAGATAGGAATTCCACAGCTTCAAGTCTCCAAACCTAACTTTACGCAGCTGAAGACATCAGTGATAAAGCAATTAAAGCTTTCGTGCTCAAGAAAATAGAAGTGGATGAGCCAAGAGTTGGGAGGGAGTGGGAGGCTGAGTGAGCTGAGGATAGGGTCTGCATGCGTGGAGAGTTGGTGAGACCATGAAGTGGTTTGAAAATAGGTGTCAGATCATTTCAGATGAAGTAGTGAACACAAGGACAAAAGCCGATTTCCTCCCCACCGCTCCCTCCCTTCATTTACCACTTCCTCTTTCCCTCATTTAACCCCCAGTCTTCCTAAAAATTCTCCACCCACAACCGTCCAGCCCTTGCGTGACTTACAACTTCAAGCTCTCAGCTGCTGAGGTTTTGTCCTTCCTTTCAGCATGACTGTCTGTGGCTGTTAATTTCTTCAAACACTCTGGCCTCCCACTTTCCATATGTCCATCCCCAGCGGAAGATTACTTCTGGTTTTCAAGCCACACTAAAGGTTTCCAATGTAATGACTGCAGTAATGACTGACTAGCTTCATACCTGCCATAGAGAGTGATTCAGAAACTGGATCTGTACTCACCTGAGTTCAGAAGAATAACCGGTGATCTTATTGAAACTTAGGTACCCATGAGGCTTGACAGGACAGATGAGTGGTTCATGTTTCTCTGTGTGTTCAGAAGGGTGGCACAGTTGTGGAGAACTTGTAGAGCTGCAACCTCACAAAATCTTAGACCTGGTTTCAACCTGACCTCAGATGCTGTCTATTTAGAGTTTGCCTGTTGTCCCTGTGACCATGTGGGTATCCTCCAGGTGCTCGGGTCTCCTCCCAAACTCCAAAGACATGTGGGTCTGTAGGTTAATTGGACACTGTAAAATTGCCCGTAGTGTGTAGGGAGTGGATGAGAACATGGGATGAAATAGAACTAGTGTGATTGGTTGATCGATGGTCAGCATGGATGCAGTGGGCCGTAGGGCATGTTCCATGCTACACCTCGAAACTAAAGTAGAGGTCACAATCCGTTTAGGAGTGCAATATGAAGACAGGTCCTACCCAGAAGGTGGTGGTCCTTTTTAATCCTCTTCTCTTCAGGTTCGGTTGCTGAGCATATTCAAGGCAGAGATTGATTGATTTTAGGATAATGAAGGAATCAAGTGTTGGTCAATGACAGTGTCACAGAGGTTAAAGATCACCCGTGATAAAGGTGATGGAGGAGAAGGGTGGTGAAGAAGGTGTTTGCCACCGAAGATAGACACAAAATGCTGGAATAACTGAACGGGTCAGACAGCATCTCTGGAGAAAAGGAACTATTCTTTTTCTCCAGAGATGCTGCCTGACCCGCAGAGTTACTCCAGCATTTTGTGTCTATCTTTGGTGTAAACCAGTATCTGCAGTTCCTTCATACACAAGGTGTTTGCCTTCATCAGTCAGAACATTCCGAATTGAGATGTCATGTTATAGCTATACATGACGTTGGTGAGATTCAACTTGGGAGTATTGCATGCAGTTCTTGTTATCCACCGATAGGACGGATGTCATTAAATTGGAAAGGGTGCCGAAAAGATTCTGAGACTGGAATGCTGCAGTTACAAGGAGAGAATGCACAGGCTACGGCTTTTTTTCCCTGTAGCTTTGGATGCTGAGGAATGACCTTAGGTACCGTATTTCCCGGCAATGAAGTAGCTATTTTTAACCCTATAATAAGGCCCGAAAAATTACCTGCGTCTTGGAGGCCGAAAGCTAGGCTGTTCATAGGCCTATAACAGGTGTGTCAAACTCATTTTACCTCATTTTAGGTCACGGGCAAAATGCGACTTCTTGCCCGCTCTGGCATCGGGGAAATCATCCCGCGGGCCGGATCGGACTCCTTCGCGAATCGGATGCGGCCCGCGGTCTGCGAGTTTGACACCCCTGGCCAATAGGAAGCGTTTCACCACGTTGAATGGAAATGACCACCGCCACGGCGAATGGAAATGGCCGCCACAACGGCGAATGTCAGTTTTTTTCCCCAAAATTTAGCGACTCAAAATGGGGGTGCGTCTTCGACGCAGGTGTGTCTTCATTGCCGGGAAATACAGGTATATAAAATCATCTTGGCTGGTGTAGAAAAGTTGGGCCACAGGGACTGTTTCTGTGCTGTACACCTCGCTGGTGTGGCAAGCTTAGCAACCAAATTACGGCTGGGTGAATGCAAATGCATTATTTCTATCTGTAATCTTCATTATATGAGTAGTCCAAAGCCAAACCCATTTCCCCCTACATCACAAAGAAATGTCGGGTCAATTTTAACACAAAACCTTTAAAATAAAAATGCAGATGTCAGTTTATACATACAACAGCTATATCTTCTAATTAATTCCAATTGTACAAGTCCTACATGGAAGTGATTTTTTTTTTCACAAAGAGTAATGGAACTAAAACTATTTCAGTTTCTAATAATAATTAGAAATAATATTACAATAATATACAATAATATTACTTTTGAGGATGTAATAGTTTCAGATTTAGAAATTCTTTCATCAGAAATGGTGCTTTTCGAGACTCCCTGCACTTAATCCTCCAACAACATGAGAAAGTTCCAACAGTGCCTCCACAAATCCCTCAATACACTTTCAGGATAAGTGAACCAACATCAGTGTCTTCCCCCTGGCAAATGTACACAGAACCAATGCACTAACTAAAGGCACTCGGCTCCAACAGGCAGGCCTTATTATCTACATACCCAACATCTGATTCCCAAATCAGACCACTCTATTCCGAGTTCTTACAGAGCAAGAGTTAATCAGGTGGGCAAATAATTCAAGGAAGTTCTCAAAGTCTCAGTGGAAAAATGCAAGATCCCTACTTACTACTAGGAATTCCTGGCCCATGAATGTTGAAAAACAGTGAAGCAGCATTTGGGTTGGCATTGATCATCTTTAGTCTATGCATTGTGAGCACACAGAAGCCAAGGTAAACTATGAAGGAGTGCACCACCTCCTAACCCACTCATCCAAATCTCATGAAAGCATCTCCAGTCCCAAATGTATCTCATCAGCCACCTCAGAATTGGAGTGAAAGTCATTGTCAAACCTCAGGGGCTGCAATGGAAAAGTGTCAATTAGTGTATTCTGGATCAAGTCCCAACTCAGAAATGGATTGAGGCAATCTGAACACAAAATCTTTTGAGGGCTTATTTTCTTCGTTATAATTCCTGGGAAAAGCCCAGTTTACTTTAGCTAAAAAAAAGGGTGGAGATTTCAATCCGCACACACTGCTGTGGGATTAGTGGAGTTTGGTGGATTTGGGGAGGCTGGGTATACAATTTACCCAGGGCATGTAACTGGTACAGACAGGCGGGGCCGTGATGTGTAAGCAGGGAGATCCCCACCTCATTCTGGAACAAGTGTAACGCAGAGATTGTTTTGAATGTCTTTGCTCATTTGTACAGCTGGACAGCTCTGCATCCAATCCTTCTGCTCATCTAACAGCATCTGAAGAGAATGCAGATACGGAATTTACAGATGCCTTTGCACAAACAGCTGGGCGAATCTGGACAGCCTTTTCTCATAACAGCCTAGTGCTATCGCTGCCAAAGTTGACAGTACGTGCTATTATTCTTTTAGGAGGGAGTTATCAATGGTCTTATGACTTTTAGCATTTTCAACAATGTTGGACTTGGAGATTCAAGGCTAACATTTGCTGCTATAGACATCAACAATAGTGTGGCACAGCTGAGCTTGGAAGAGGGGCAGCAATCACCAGCAATTGGATGGGTGTTAAAGACATTTACCTCACCCTGTACACAGCAAGTATAGGGTGCTCTGCTGCTGACAATGAATCTTTTCTTTCACAGCCTGCTCCAACAGTCTGCACTATTAAGGGAACCTCCCCTTTCTCCTATTCCTCGATCATTGTTTATTATCTCAACATACTGGATCCACCATTATTAATTGGTACTTTGGGAATAGCTCGCTCCAAACACTTGTTCCAAAATGCCAGGAATCCTGCTGCAGTGCTAATACTGCTTTAGGATGAGCAAAATGATTCAATCTTTCTCATCTCTGGCAAAATAAATCTGAAGATTTTTCCTTTAAATCTGTGACTGCTGAATGAATCCAATGTGGAATGACTCCCCTTGCTTCAGTTTGAAAAATCACACAATTATTACAACCTTGCACCCACACAAGAAGTAACTGATAATGTGCGTGCATTTTAAAAACTCAATATACAGATTAGTAACAGTAGATAGTGAATTACCTCACAAAAGGTGAACATAATTTCCCCCCGACAGAACTACCAAAGTTGTATTGTTAAATGTTTCTCTGGTAAATTGAGAAGTTGAGAAAATCATAATGAGTTTCCAGGAATGCTTTCCTTTAACCAATACTCATAATAAGCCCCAGTGTCTGCCCATTGCATGCCAATGGTATTAAAATAGGCGTAAAGAAAGTTTGGATGCTGAGGTCATGTGCCTGGTATGACATATTCCAGCATGTTCTTCCCAAACTACTCAACAGTTACGAGAGAGGAATACAGGTTTAAAATTTGAAGATTTTAAAGTCATTGATAAATTAAAGAAAACTAAAGTTGACCTTGGATAGACAAAATATAAATACAAACAATTTTCTTGAGAGGTTTCAGTGGTCTTTTAATGCCTTACCATCAACAACATACAATGGGCTGTAATTTTCACTTTTTTTCTATGTGCTACGACAGTTTTGTAAATATTTCCTGACATACATTTGTTAGAGATAACGATGGAAATAGTAGAATTAATGGAAAAATCCTCTTAATTTGGACATGGCAAAGTTGGTGTAAAAAAGTTATGGGCTAAACTCCCCCACTTGAGAGGCTTGTGACTTATCTTGTGCCCCTCCTAATCTTGGCTCATGCATAGGATTTATGTCTTCCTGCAGTCCAGAATGGATGCCAATTCAGTGGATTACTAACCAGATTCCACACACTGAAGATAGACACAAAATGCTGGAGTAACTCAGCGGGAGAGGCAGCATTCTGGAGAGAAGGAATGGGTGACGTTTTGGGTCGAGACCCTTCTTCAGACTGATGTCAGGGGAGAGGGAGATACATATATAAGGAAGTAAGATGTGAAAACAGGACAAACACACTGAAGTCCAGTTGACAAAAGCTCAAAAGGTAACTGTTTAAAAGTGGAGCCAGAAGCAGAAGCAGTTCAACACCTCTGCGTCTCCCCATCACTGGCCTATCTCTTTGCCAACTGCAAGTGGGTTGTGCCTTCCAGGGTAAGGACTCTAGACTGTGGACTTTCTTTCCTAAACCTCTCCTCATCCCACTTCCACAACAATCCCCTCAAAAGTTATTTTTTGACCAAATTTATAAATCACGAGAACACTATTCTGAAGAAGAGTCCCGACCTGAAACATCCACTGTCTATTCTATCCACAGATGCTGCCTGACCTACTGATTTCCTCTAGCACTTTACGTTTTGCTCAAGATTCCAGCATCTGCAGTTTCTTGTGTCTCCAACTAACATTATTCTTTTGAATAATGTCATTTATTTTCCTTTTTCCCCAGTCATCTTCCCTTTTATCATAATTTAGTGAAGCACCATAAAATGATGAAAGTGAGAACGGTTGTCTGTTTGAAGCAATTTTAATTCTTATTCTAGACTTATGGCACTTAAATATTTTATTGAACTCTGTTGGTAGCTTCCAGATTGACTAAACTGTTCCAGGGAATGTAATTAGGAACTTTAAAGATCAATCTGGGGGCCTGCAGTAAATTTGCATGCAAACTTAGGCAACTGAACAAACAGAATCTATTTCAGGCAGTTTGCAGGCTGGATCCAGGCATTAGTTGTATTACTCTTTCAGGCACTTTACTGTATCACGAGCTCAAAAACGCTCAGCTTCAAGCTAACACTGAAGTATTCATCTAAATAAAGTATAACTTGAATGTAGAGACTGTGAATTTAATGGCTCCGTTTATATTGGTTACAAATCTAAAAATCTGCTTCATAATACAAATTTTAAGACTATTTCATGAATAATAGTTTATCTACTTTTACTGCCTATTTTTTTAAAACATATTTAGCATATGTAATATGAAAAGCAGTCTTAAGTAGTTAGATATTCACAGAAATAACACAGATTATAGACAAAAAATGAATTATAAAGTCACTAACTTCTTAGCTCCACAAATAAAAGCAGCATGATTTACAGAGCTGGACAAAGAGCAAATTGCTAACAGCTTCTGAAAATGAATGAATCATTTCATGACATTTGTTAACAGTCCCATCAAGATTTTCCGGCCCTCGAGGTTAGCTGTCAGGATCTTCTCTCTAGCTGCATCAACCAGCAGAATTCTCCACTTTTATTCATGTTACAGTCCCAGCATAACAGAAACAAGCGACAGAATAGAGTAACTCTCATACCTCTCGGCAGCTGCAGACTATATCAAACACAATAAACTTTGTTATTGGAAGAAATACTTCAGATTCTGCCAAACATGGCTGTGGTGCTGCTGCTGTTGCTGCGATTGTTCAACTTGCATTGAAATACAGCTGTTTCTGTTAGCCTCGATCTTTTGTACTGCTCATCTGACGCACAGCCAGTCCTTACTCAGGACGTGCTTGCATATGCATGATGCAGAGTGAAAAAAAAAATTCCCTTCTTCCACTATTATTTAATGCTCCCTGAATTCAGATGTACATTTTTAGAAGCCCTTTAATTGGCACTCATTGTTCCCTGTCCACCGGGATGTCTTCTGTCTCACTTCAGGAATCTAAACTTTGTAACTGAATCAATCAACAAACACCGCATGTCGTGTATATTCAGTAACGAGGAGACGACAGGAAGGGAAGCTAATATGCTTTGCTTACTCTCGAGTTAAGGGGACTTTTGCTCAATTACAAAGTGTCAGCTTTGGTCTCATTTTCTTGCTTGATCCATGAGTTCTGCCCCCACCCCCTCCCCCCAATCTATTCAGGTGGGGGCAGCACACTCTGCGGTTTGTGGCTTGTGCTCTTACAATCGAGCACACTTCTTGAAGTCGCCACAATGTTATCAGGCGACCAAAGGAAGACGGATCCTTTTTACTTTAAAGTGCCAAAGGGGCATGTGGACTGCTAGAAGAAAAAAAAAACATTGCGGAGAAAGGAAGCAGATTGCATAGAAAATGAAAAACGTGTTACTCATTATTGTATACCACTGAAGATCAAAACACAATGATCACAAAATTGTTCAAAATGTCTGAATTAATGCAGATGAGATGAAAGAATTTCTAACTCTTAAAATGTGACCAGTTTTCTAATAGTACGATAAAAGGCTTTTCTTATCAGTTCAGCATCTCTCAGCACCTGGTAATGAGAACATTCTTTGTTCACCCTAATTCACTGAATTACACAGAGAGCGAGAGACAGTGAAAAGGTTTACTGTTTGCTATATAGACTTGCCTATTGACTGCCATCAATTGACTGAAACTCCATCAGATAACAGGCTAGCATTGCCTCTTGTATCACTGAAAACCAAGCAAAAGCACACACATTGAAGCAGTTCTAACCAGCCTTTGGGCATAAATAGACAGGGCATACTTCAGAGTGACTGCGATTTTTAAATTTTTAATATACATTGATGACCTTTAGTTAACCATAACAAATCAATATAGGTCAAAGAAATCAGTTAAAAGATTAGAAAATATTAACTAAATTGCTCTCAGTATTAATAGTCCGCAAAGTAGGTATGCAGTGTAGGAGACTGCAATTTTAGGAGGACAAGGTGGTTTAAATAGAGTAAAATTAAACATAAAACATCAGGCAAAATGTTTAAATATGCTAAATAAGGTTTAAATATTTCATGGAAATTACTAGTAGTTTGGATTATATATTATTGTTAATTCTGGAATCATTGGTAAATTTTGGTTTGATTGTGCTAATCTACTGTAGTCAAGACTGAGTTTTTTACCCTTTATCCATGTGTGTACATTTTACTGCATTGCTCCCAATATAAAGTCATAGAGTCATGCAGTACAGAACTAGGCCGTCAGCCCAACATGTCCCCGCCAACTACCAATTCCTATCTATACAGATAGGGTGTCAGAGGTTATGGGGAGAAGGCAGGAGAATGGGGTTAGGTGGGAGAGATAGATCAGCCATGATTGAATGGTGGAGTAGGCTTGATGGGCCAAATGGCCTAATTCTATTCCTATCACTGATGATCTTATGATACAGATCCCATTTCACAGCACTGGGTATGTAGCCTTCTATGCCGTTGCTATTCAAGTACTCTTCCAGAGAGGAACAAACTTTCGCAACTCCATTCTTGTGGTTTGTTGCACCATTTGGACTTTCCCAATAATTTGTGTCTAGCAGCCATAACCAGGAATTTATTATTGAATATTTAGTTTAATGAGAAAAACGTTAGACTATCTATTTTCTTAAGTAAACATTTGGGATAAGATGTCTAACAGATAAGGAGAAAGAACCTAACATTTCTGGTTGAGAGAAAATAATACTGAAATATTACAAAGATCGTCTTGCAGTTCAACAGAAATCAAATACTTTGGTAGTTATCCTTCATCAAATTGTTATTTATTTGAAAGATTAGCAGGGAAGCACCCGAGGCAGAGCACTTTCCTGAAAAAAAACGCATATATTGAATTATTTCCTCAGCCTTGATTGTGAGCTCACAAACAGTTGGCCAGTAATGACTGAATCTGATATTGTTATATGCCCAAAATGCCACTGGCTGTTACAATTTCAATGCTTATCCTGGCCAAATATCTTAATCTGAATGACTGTAATTTTGTTAGATTTCTTGACAAAATGGAACTTAAATTGTTTATTGGCTAAGTTCAACCATCCCTTGCCAAAGCTGCATTTTGTGTTTAGAAAGAAAAATACATTTAGGATTGAGCAAAGCACAAATTGCTGGAATAATTCAGCAGGTCAGGCAGTATCTGTGGAGGTAATGGAGGTTTTGGGACAGAACACTTCTCCAGTATGAAGGAGGGTTCTGACCTGAAATGTTGCCTGTCCATTCCCTCCACAGATGTTGCCTGACCAATGGAATTGCCCTAACACTTTGCATTTTGCTCATGATTCCAACATCTGCAGTTCCTTGTGTCTTTGTCTTATATTTAAGATTGCTTATTTATTTTTAAAAGCAGAAGCTATAAAGTCAACAACTCTGTTCTCTGTGATGTCTAAGCTCCCCAAATGCAATGCTTAGGAAACATGGTCAGCACCTTAATTAAGCAAACCTGGATTGAAATTTCCCAACACTTAAGTGACTGTCACAGCTCCCCTAACTCAGCACCAACTATTCTCAGGCCTCACTCAGTACCATGAGTGCCGGTCGTCGCTGGCACCCATCCAACCAGTGAACCTGCCCTATATCCACATCAGCACTGATGCAGAGGAAGAGACAGAGAGAAGGCAAAGACTCTCCTTCACTGATAACTATTCAACTACTCTGTCCCTTCCCCATTGCACAGACCAACAAGTTGGACTACAAGTTGTGACCCTTGAAATCACATCCTTTGCTACTTTCTCTCCAATCTCCGCTTGCGACTTTTCTGAATTTTCCCATGAAACTGACCTTCTTTCTGCAATTTTTTTGCCAGTTATATACTCATCACCCCAAATCCAATTAACCCCTTAATAACTCTTCCAGTTTAAGTCAACAAAAATCTTCTCCTACTAACCTAAACTGGCTCCTTACTGAAGCAATGTATTGATTTTAAAGTTCTGATCATTATTGCCAAACTCCCCAGCTTTACCTTTCCCTACCACTGATCTTTTTTTCTGCCATAGGCTTATTTATTTGATCTTCCCCAGATGTAATCATTGAACTAGTGAGGCCCAGGCCCCACTGATACAAAGTGCAGAATTCCTTAGTTACATTACTCCACCATCTTATCTCTTTACTCCTTTATCCATCACTGGTACTGTGGTGTTTGGATTACCTTTCCCTCAGACCACAGTACGTGCGCCTACATAACAACAATGTCTCAAGCACCATCTTGAGCAGCACAGGGGCTCCACAAGGAACTGTGCTGGCTCCATTCCTGTTTACCATCTACACAGCGGATCTCCGATATAACACCAACAGCTGCTTTTTGCAGATGTTTTCGGATGACACAGCTGTTGTCGGCCTCATTAAAGGAGGCAATGAGGAGGAGTACAGAGACATAATAAGTAACTTTGTGGAGTGGAGTGCACTCAATAACCTCCATCTTAACACCACAAAAACCAAGGAGATAGTTGTGGACTTCAGAAGGGGGAGGAGGAAGACTCAAGCAACACCAATCACCATTAAGGGCACTGAGGTGGAGGTGGTCGCTAACCACAGGTACCTTGGTGTGCAGCTTGACAGGGAGCTGGACTGGAAGTGTCATATGGAGGCGGTGTACAGGAAGGGACAAAGCCGACTGTATTTTTTAAGGAGGCTGAGGGCATTTAACATCTGCCAACCCCTACTGTGCAGTGTCTACCATTCAGTGGTGGCCAGTGCTCTGTTTTTTGCGGTGGCCTGTTGTGGAGATGGCGCTCGCATAGCGGACAAAAACAGACTGGACAAACTGATCAGGAAGGCCGGCTCAGTGGTCGGGGCTGAGCAACGAACGGTCCAGCAGGTGGCAGAGGCCAGATCACTGAAAAAACTGGTTTCTATAATGACCAACCCCACTCACCCACTCCATGCCCTGAAGGTGATCAAGAGCAGCAGCTTCAGTCAGAGACTGATTGCACCAATGTGCAAAACGGAGAGACATAGGAAGTCCTGCTTACCAGCTGCGATAAGATTATACAATGCGCATAAATAACTGCACTTTTTAAAAATTAATTGTATTTTAACTTGTATTTTAACTTGTATTTTAACTTGTTAAGTATGGAAGCTATTTGTGGTGTTATGTATGTCTTGAAGCTGTCGTGGCATTGTAATTTCCTGCAAAGGATTATTAAAGGTATATCTTATCTTATCATATTGCCAAATGTTACCGCAATTACCACATTTTGGGTCATTTTCCTGAAATTCTCCTCAGGTTTTGCACGTCTTTGGGGTGTCGGAGGAAACCAGAGCACCCAGTGGAAACCGGAGCACCCAGTGGAAACCGTAGCACCTAGAAGAAACCGGAGCATCCAGAGGAAACCGGAGCACCCAGAGGAAACCTATGCGGCCACAGGGAGATAACCTCAGGCAATATCGTAAAGGAGTAATGAGATAGGTGTAAAGGTTTCATAACGAGGCGTCGTTACTTTACTATCTTTATTCATACTGGAGCATTACACATAGCACTAGCTGTACGTGGTCTGTCACAGGAACTAGAGAGCGATCTGTGGGTGGGGAGGTTGTAGATATACTTGTGATATGGGGAGTGGTTAGTAGGTATGAGGTCACTATGTTAAAGGCACATGCATATCTCATCTACATCTTTCCTCTTCGAAACGACAGGCAAATACAATGGTGACATGGCCAAATACATCCGGGAGAGGGTCTCCTCGTGTTCCACCTGCAACAGCCTCGCCCCCCATCAGCAGCGTCAGCCGCTTCTACAGCAGCCCGCGCCCGAACTGCCCTGGATGGCGCTTGCCACTGACATTTTTGAGTGGCGGGGCAAACATTTCCTGGTGCTCGTTGACTCCTACTCCAGCTGGTTTGTGGTCGACCGGCTGCATTCCATGACCTCTTCGGCCGTCATCGACAGGTTGTACCCTCATTTTGCCACTTTTGGCCCCCCGGCAAGCCTGCAGTCGGACAATGGCAGCCAGTTCACGAGCTCCGAGTTTAAAGCGTTCGCTTCCAGATGGAACTTCCGCCATTTCACCAGCAGCCCGGAGTACCCGCAAAGCAGTGCTAAGCACCTGTTGGAACAGTGTGGTGGCATTAACTCCAACTTCCATCTGGCCCTCCTCAACCTTCGGAACATTTCCCGCGACTCTGCCATGGGTTCACCTGCTCAGCGGCTCATGTCTCGCGCTACCAGACTCCCGCTCCCTGTGGCCCAGCGCTCCCTCATACCCTCCATCCTCCCACCTGCGGCGGTTCAGAAACGCATTGCCTTCAGGCACGACGTCCAAAAGCGTTCCCATGACAGGTCCTGCCACCCGCTGCCGCGCCTCTTCCCCGGTCAAGTTGTCCGTATGCAGACCGTTCCCGGTCACTCCAAGCTCGCTACTGTCGTCGGCTCTGCGGGGTCGCCCAGGTCCTATTTCGTCGACCACGCTGGAGCCATTTACCGACGGTCCCGCCAGCACCTTCGGCTCGTCAACGAGCCGCGTCCTCCTGCCGCGGATCCCTTTGCTCCCCCACTGCCTGTTTCGCGTCAGGGCGTTGCTCTGCCCGTCCGTCCTGACATGCAACGTTCTGCTCCTCCTCCGCCCCTTCCGTTCCATCCCACTTCTGACACCATGTAAAGGTTTCATAACGAGGCGTCGTTACTTTACTATCTTTATTCATACTGGAGCATTACACATAGCACTAGCTGTACGTGGTCTGTCACAGGAACTAGAGAGCGATCTGTGGGTGGGGAGGTTGTAGATATACTTGTGATATGGGGAGTGGTTAGTAGGTATGAGGTCACTATGTTAAAGGCACATGCATATCTCATCTACAATAGGGTGGTGGAGAAATGTAGCTAAGGAAGTGCACAGTTTGGCTTTGAGGAATGTACACCAATAGTATAATGATTACATCTGGGGGAAGAACAAATTGCCAAAAATAAAAGAGCACAAGGCAAGAAAAGCTTAGTGGTAGGGAGAGGTAAAGCCAGGGAGTTGGGTATTTTTAATGTGAAGATTAATAGGTTTTTGATTGGTAAGGGCATCAAAGATTACAGGGATAAGGCAAAAAAAAAAATGGGGTTGAGAGGGGAAAATAGATCAGCCATGATTGAGTGGTGGATTAGACTTGATGGGGCGAATCACCTAATTCTGCTCCTATGTCTTATGGTTTTGTCTGATAATAGCAATGATAAACTCATTGATCCAATTTCAGTCATGTGTCACACAATGGGATCACGCATTTCCTTATGATACGGGCGGAGACATTTGACCAAGCCTAAGCCAGCTCTCTGTGTCACCCATCATATGCATTCCCCCACATCTCCCAGTAACTTGTTCTTCCTCACATGCCCAACAAGTCACTCCCATCACTCACCTACATTAGGAGAAATTTACAATAGCCACTGACCACACTTCTTTGAAGGAAATTGAAGCACAGAGGGTCACTGGGAAAGCGTGCAAGCTCCACACAGAAAGCAACAGAGGTTGGGATTGAACCCAGATCCCTGGAGCTGTGAGGCAATGGCTCTACCTACTGCAGCACTATTCATGAGGTGCACATTTGATTTTAACTGAGTAAGAACAGTGGCACAGCTGGTAGTGATCCTGACCTTGGGTGGTGCCTGTGTGGAGTTTCCATTTTCTTCCTGTGACTACATGGGTCCCCTCCAGGTGCTCCAGTTTCCTTCAGGTACTCTGGTTTCCTTTCACATCCCAAAGACAGGTGGGTTTGTAGGTGAATTGGTACCTGTAAATTGCCCCTAGTGTGTAGGGAATGGATGAGAAATGGGAATGCATAGCATTGGCATTAAAGGGTGTTTATTATTGGTCACCATGGAATCGGTGGGTGAAAGGGCCGGTTCCATGCTGTATCTCCAAACTAAATAGTTATTGTAGCTTCAGAATGAGATAAGTCCCTTTCACTATTTTCTTTTACTAACAACAAGTGCGGCACAGTGGAGTTGTTGCCTTACAGCGCTTGCAGCACTGGAAACCCGGGATCGATCCAGACTACGGGTGCTGTCTGTATGGAGTTTGTACGTTCTCCCCATGACTGCGTGGGTTTACTCTGAGATTTTCGGTTTCCTCCCACACTCCAAAGACTGGTATGTAGGTAAATTGGCTTGGTATGAATGTAAATTGTCCCTAGTGTGTGTGGGATAGTGTTAATGTGCGGGGGGATTGCTGGTCGGCCCAGACTCGGTGGGCCAAAGGGCCTGTTTCCGTGCTGTATCTCTAAAATAAACTAAAAGATGGAACCAGGAAAGACATCTTGGATTGTCAAGCCTGACTTATTTGAAATTGAAATTTTGTGCACAGCATGAACAGACCAAACATAAAAACATAAGAGGACAAAAGCAGAATATAATATAAGGGAATAAACTCAGGAAATTCATCTTCTGCCTCCCCACCCTTCTCCCCTCCCCCTCCCCCCCCCTGGAAAACCAATGCGTATTCCAGGAGCTTATAGTAACTGATACAGATAGCATTACGAACCACCACCCACCTCCTTATTCTCCATATTCTATAACTTTTGGAAAGCCAATTACTCAATCTACCTCCCTTTAAAGACATGCCAACCATTTGACACATTCAAAGGCAACCTAATGTAGAGTTAGATGACTCTCTGAGAATAAAAGTACTTTCTGGCAGCAAGCCTAAATGTGCTTTTGTACCAAAACCCCGAAACATCGCATGCCTCTCTGGCTCAAATAATCCATTCACTCAGACAGAACTAATCTCTTCATATCACCATTGTACTGCTTTTCAAGAGTAAAACACCCACAATCCCCAATAATTAGTGATATCTAAAAGCCCATTGAAAAAGAAAGATTTGTATTTATATACAGCCTTTCATGACCATAACAGCTAATGAAGTGGCTTAAATGCAGCAATGTAATTATGGTCAAATAATATGTGTTTTAATACTGCTAGAAGAAAGCATGTTGGCCAAGACATTGGAGAGAACTTTATTGATAAACTTTATTTTCCATTGGATATTTAATGTCAAACAGAGAGGGTTCATGTGTTCTTGCTTTAATAGCATATTCCACAGAAGGCTCCCCTGACACTGCAGCATGCACTCAGAGAAATGTTGGCCCAAGGAAGACACTCAAAACTGGAGTAACTCAGTTGATCAGACAGCATCTCCGGAGAAAAGGAATAGGTGGTGTTTTGGGTCGAGACCCTTCTTCAGACTGAGAGTCAGGGGAAAGGGAAAAGAGAGATATAGACGAAGAGATAGAGAAATATGGAACAAATGAATGAAAGATATGCAAAAAAGTAACGATGATCAAGTAAATAGTCCATTGTTAGTTGTGGGCTAGATGAAAACGAGTCATACAGACTTCACCATCGTGTCGTGTCTTCACCATATCCCCCCCCCCCGACCTCTGTCGGAAACAGAACAGTCTGTCCTCAACAGAGACCTCACCTTCGTTCCCCTCCCCCCCCACCTCAACGAGCTTTTCCTCCATCTGTATGTAGTTTTCACACAGCTAACAGCTAACTATGGATGGTTTCCTTGATCATTGTTACTTGTTTGCACATCTTTCATTCATTTGTTCTATATCCCTCTATCTCATAATCTATATCTCTTGCTTCCATTTCCCCTGGCTCTCAGTCTGAAGAAGGGTCACGACCCGGAACATCACCTATTCCTTTTCTTACTCCAGCTTATAATGTCTACCTTCGGTTTAAACCAGTTCCTTGCTACAAAAAAAATTGGGCCAGTTATTTTGCCAAGTCTTTGAAATGGATCTTGAACTCTCAATCTTCTAATTCAGAAAAATTGGTGCTACACTGAGGCATAGCTAATAACACTAGTTATTAATCAAATGGCCTTTAACTGTCCATTTCCAGGCTAATGATATCCATTTAACATATAAGATTGTTAAGGATTTGGACACGCTAGAGGCAGGAAACATGTTCCTGATCAGGGGCCACATTTGAAGAATAAGGAGTAAGCCATTTAGAACGGAGATGAGGAAACACTTTTTCTCACAGAGAGTTGTGAGTCTGTGGAATTCTCTGCCTCAGAGGGCGGTTCTCTGGATACTTTCAAGAGAGAGCTAGATAGGGCTCTTAAAGATAGCGGAGTCAGGGGATATGGGGAGAAGGCAGGAAAGAGGTGCTAATTGGGGATGGTCAGCCATGATCACATTGAATGGCGGTGCTGGCTTGAAGGACCAAAAATGGCCTACTCCTGCACCTGTCTATTGTCATTTAATTGTGAAGTAACCAAAACCAATTACAGTATTTTCACTTCAGTTAAATCAAGGTCTTGTGCAATTGCACTTCTAGTTTTATATTTAAGTGTTTATGTTGTGCATCATAATTTTCTACTTGTTTTTGCTACAGCTGGTAATATATTTCATCAACTTTAACCCACAAATCTACTCCCACTCAGCAGCATGGAACAGGAAGTCCAACACAAAGCTAGAATACACCAGTCCAAATGCATCAAAACTTCACTTATTCACCATGCTAGAGCCAAATACCCCAACTTACTTGGCTTCATCTGTGTACTGTATATTCTGTCGAACTTATGTCATCAACAAATGTGTGGAATATTGCCCAGATTCTTTTACCCAGATCATTAATCAAAATGGTTGAAAGCAGCAAATAGCTCAAGGAACTGCAAACTCTTCCAGTGATCAGCCTCATCAGAACTGCTGTCTTTAATGATCATCTTCCTTCTAAACAAGTTCAAGTTCACATTTGATTCACAAAAGCATCTGATTCCGTATTCCAACCTAATATCATCCACAGTTACTCAAAACGCAACTATATTTTGCAGTAATTTGGGCAGCATCTAATCAGAGGAAATAAATTATATTATATTTGCATAATGCACTGATAATATTCAGGCATTGAACCCAACATCTTGAACCTCCTTTCCCAGAAATCATGTAGTTTTTTTCACAATAACCTCTACTCTTTCCAAACCAATGATTCCTATTATTGAGTTCCCTAAAACTGAAATATAATTAAAAAGCTATAACCATTCCAAGAGCCTGATTTTGATTTGCTGCTTATTTTTTTATATTGGTATCACATGGGATATATTCCAATTCATCGAAACAATCACAGATTTCAAGGAGGTGCAAGTCATTCTAGTAATGCCGCCCCCATTTCTTTCACGAGGCCCAGCAGACAAGTCTGCTGTAGCACCTTTAATTCTAATATAAACAATTTATCACTTCTACCAATTCAGTTTTAGTACCATTCCCAAATAGTAACTCCAGCAACTGCGAGGAAATGATGAAGTCTAATAGAATTTAAGCACGTCATATCAACAAAATCCACCCAAAATCTACCTTGTACAACCCTCAATGGCACTTTGTCTTCAGACATAGAGATTAGGGTTTTGCTGTCAATGCCTCACCAATTCACAATCCCTTTTTACTTTGCTCTTCTGTTCAATCAGGGAGTAAAATTTACTGCCTACAATTAAATCTGATACAGTACCTACTACTATTCACTTCAGATGTGATTATTTTGTACCAGGGGCGGAAAACCCGGGGGGGGGGGCAGAGGGGACACGTCCCCCCCCCCATGTTTTGAGTGGTGGGGGACATCCCCCCGAAGTTTTTGTGATCCGTATTTTAAAGTGGGGGTTGGACTGATGATCGAGGGCGCGATGATTGGAGGAGGGAGGAGTGGGGGTGGGACTGAGGATAGAGTGCGGCGATTGGAGGAAGCTAGACGTGGCACAGACCTGCGCCTCATCCGCAGGCAGGATCAATCCCGGCCGGGTCTCCGGTGCTGTCCCGAGTGCCCCCCCCTGAGACGGGTGGCCAGAGAGGTCAGGAGTCAGACGTGAGCTGTGCCCCCTGGCCCACAGCCAGCGCAGAGAAACAGCGCTAAACCCAGCTCAACTCTGCCTGTCCCGCCAGGTGAACCTGCCTGGGCTTGCGGGAAATATGGCCAGCGTGGAGAAGCAGCACTGGTATCCCGTCAGTCCAGACACGGCTGTAGTTAACCCGGTGAGACAGGTAGAGTTGAGCTGCATTTAGCGCTGGATTGAGCCTCCGAAGCCTCGCGCGCATGTGTGTGAGTGTGCGGACGCCAAAAAAGTGTGTCCCCCGTCCCCTCCATGTTTTGATAGCGAGTTCTGCTCTTGTTTTGTACCTACTCAAATATTTTCTCTTTGATTGAATTTCTCTGCACATCCTCAGCTAACCATTGGTTTAGTTTTGTTGTGTGCTCACAGGGTTATAAATGTATCTCTCATGCAAAAGAATGATTCTGAAAGTACAGTTATTCATTCATACTGAAATAAGCCCCTCCAGCCTTACATCCTCACAGAATCCCCATTGCGCTATGTAAGGGGTAATCTGTTACAAAGAATTAGAATCCTTCCTTAGGGGATTTGACAGACTGATAATGCTCTGCTCCACTCTTGTAGAAATCCAGAGCACCCCATTACTGGGTATACTGGCCACCATTGATGGATCAGGTTCTGTTTGAGTCAAAGGACAGGGAGTTTTTCTTTGGGCATGTTTTTTTTTCAAAGCTGTATGGGTCTTGTTTTATACAGATACATTTATAAGTGGGACTGCAATTTCACTATGACAGCCAGGGCAGGAAGCCAGGGATCTGAACAGGTCTAAACGATTAATATGTTTTATTTTCCTTCAGGGCCAGGAAGATCAGAATTCTCGGCTGCATAATTATTTACTTACATGCAAACCGGAACTGGGACACACCTGGGTGCTTTAATAAATGTGTATTTCAAATTTAAAATATCCCAGTACTCTTCTGCAAGTAGGGCAAAATGATGTATAACAAGTAAACACAACTCAAATGTGAGGTGTACCCTATAGTTTGTATGATGTGGACGAGTCAGAGTATAGAAGAGAGATCGACCGATTGACCAAATGGTGCCAGCACAATAACCTGTCCCTCAACACCAGCAAAACCAAGGAACTGATTATGGACTTCGGAAGAGGTAGGATGGGGTCCCATAGTCCCGTTTATATCAACGGGTCGATGGTGGAAAGGGTCAAGAACTTCTAATTCCTGGGCGTGCATATTTCCGAAAATCTCTCCTGGTCCCAGAACACTGATGCAATCATAAAGAAAGCACATCAGCGCCTCTACTTCCTGAGAAGATTACGGAGAGTCGGTATGTCAAGAAGGACTCTCTCGAACTTCTACAGGTGCACAGTAGAGAGCAGGCTGACCGGTTGCATCGTGGCTTGGTACGGCAACCTGAGCGTCCAGGAGCAGAAAAGGCTGCAAAAAGTCCATCATCGGTTCTGACCTCCCTACCATCGAGGGGATCTATCGCAGTCGCTGCCTCAAAAAGGCTGGCAGCATCATCAAGGACCCACACCATCCTGTCCACACACTCATCTCTCTGCTGCCATCAGGTAGAAGGTACAGGAGCCTGAAATCTGCAACATCCAGATTGAGGAACAGCTTCTTCGCCACAGCCATCAGACTATTAAACACAACTTCAAACAAACTCTGAACTATAACAACCTATTGCCCTTTATCTGTTTACTGATGTGTGTATATATATATTCTATTTTATATGGACACACTGATTTGATCTGTATTTATGACTACAATATCCTGTTGTGCTGCAGCAAAGCAAGAATTTCATTGTCCTATCTGGGACATGACAATAAACTCTCTTGACTTGACTTGCTTTGTATTCCTTTGAACAATCCCTGGAAATTGTCTGTCCAAGCAGAGACAACTCTGAACCTGATGTCTGCAATGTAGACCAAATCAAAGGGTGGGAAATGGATAGCTTCCCCATCAAATCTGGCGTTAGGCAGGGTTGCCCACTCCCCCCTATCTTGTGTGTTGCATGGAACTCTTTGATGAATCCATCGGGAAGGAAAAGAGCATAAGAGTGATGACGTTGACAGACAGTGCGGGCACTCAGACCAAATCATCCCTACATATGGATGATGTTGCCCACTTTTGGTCAGATCTACAGTCAGTCTGCAGATTGATCAGCATCTGCGACCAGTTTGAGTTGGCACTGGGTGCCAGAGTAAACCGCAAGAAGAACACGGGCATGCTTTTTGGAAACAGGCCCGACCGATCTTCTGTCCACTTCACCATAAGGTCTGTTTACCTGAAGGTGCTGGGGAACTGGTTCAGAGGGGCTGAGGCATGCAACAGGTATTGGTTGAAGTGGATTGCCAAGGCCACCAGCTTTCTCCCCCTCCCATACTACAATCAGTCTGAAGGAGTATCCCAACCCAGGTTCCCCAGCGATGCTGCCTGACTCACTGATTTGCTCCTGCACTTTGCATTCTATGCACGATTCCAGCGTCTGCAGTTATTTGTGTCTCTGAAACTTACCTTATTGATTACTATCTCTTCTCATGTCAATGGAACGAACATTTTAGCAGCAGGACCAAGACGTGTGCTGCTACCTTTCACATTTAGTACATGCAACAGCAAAGGAATCTCAAACTCTGTTATTTCTACAGTCCGCAATACCTTCCATCTTTCAAAATAAATATGGTGCCTTTCTTTGCTAGGCAATTTATATGACACAATCAAGAAAAGCAAAATCTAAGATTCCCAGGCATTTCACCACAGTGTTATCAAACTAAATTGAACCGAATCACATAAAGAGAAATTAGCGTTGATATCTTGGTCGAATCTCTAAATGTATTTCAATGGAAGAAAATGGAGAATTCTCGAATGTGGTGAAATGATAGTTGATGTTATCAGGCAACTGAACCATCCTAACGCAACCAGAGAGCAGCCCTGAACTACTATCTACCTCATTGGTGACCCTTGGACTATCTTTGATCGGACTTTACAGGCTTTATTTTGCATTAAACGTTATTCCATTATCATGTATCTGTCCACTGTGAATGGATTGATTGTAATCGTACTGTCTTTCCACTGACCGGTTAGCACGTAAAATAAAAGCTTTTCACTGTACCTCGGCACATGTGACAATAAACTAATCTGAACTGAGTAAAAAAGACATCTGCAAGTGATGGAATAAGTAAAAAGAGGATGGCACAAGAGGCCCGAATTAGAAGGGCACGGATACATTGAAGGGTGGTAAGGCTGGGAGAAATCACTGAGGTAGACAGGAAATAGACAATGCAGGATTTGACAGTGAGAGTCAAGACTCACAAGTATTTATTTGACAATATGTACCGAAACGGATCAATGAAATTCTTACTTGCAGCAGCACAACAGGTCCCTAAACACCGAAGATAGACACAAACTGCTGCAGTAACTCAGCGGGACAGGCAGCATGTCTGGGGAGAAGGAATGGGTGACGTTCCCGGGTCGAGACCCTTCTTCAGACACAGTAGTCAATAGATAACATAATAAAACAAACAATAAGGATACAAATTTAAATGAGGACTTGTTTCACGGGTGCCAGTATGAGTCAGCAAGCATCAAGTGCACCATGGAAAGATACGTTGGACGAAGCCTAGTAGTAACGGAAAGGGGGGCTGGATCTGGAAACTCATAAGATCATAAGAGATAGGAGCAGAATTAGGCCATTCGGCCCATCAAGTCTACTCCGCCATTCAATCATGGCTGATTTATCACTCCCTCCTAACCCCATTCTCCTGTCTTCTCCCCATAACCTTGGACACCTGTACTAATCAACAATCTATCTATCTCTGCCTTAAATATATCCACTGACTTGACCTCCACAGTCTTCTGTGGCAACGAATTGCACAGATCCACCGCCCTCTGACTAAAATAAATTCCTCCTCATCTTCCTATATGAAGGTCCTTTTATTCTGAGGCTAAGACCTCTACTCCTAGACTCTCCCACTAGATGAAACATCCTCTCCACATCCACTCTATCCAAGCCTTTCACTATTCTGTAGTTCTGTGGTGAATGCGGTCCGCCCCTCATTCTTCTAAGCTCCAGCAAGTTCAGGCCCAGTACCGTCAAATGCTCATAATGTGTTGACCCACTCATTCCTGGGATCATTCTTGTACACTCAATTTCTCCTTAGTGAGGAAGAGTTTTCAGAGGCAATCCAGGTAAACAGAATGTTTAAGAAAGAATTGCAGATGCTGGAAAAACCGAAGGTAGCCAAAAATGCTGGAGAAACTCAACGGGTGAGGCAGCATCTATGAAGCGAAGGAATAGACGTCACCTATTCCTTCGCTCCATTGATGCTGCCTCACCCACTGAGTTTCTCCAGCATTTTTGTCTACCTTCAGGTAAACAGAATCCTCAGTCAGATATTGAAGTGACAGCCTTTCATTTAAATTTGGTGACCTCAATGGAGAAATTTGTTGTCGTTTTCAGTGAGTCAAAAGCTGGCAGATGCCACTTCATTTAACTCTGCAAGTGTCTACTCATCACAGAAAAATCATTCAGAATGGCAGGAGCACACCATAAGCTTTGATCATCATGATTGTAGAGAAGTAAGTGGGGATAATATTAACTGACACAGAAAACAAGAAAATATTTCATATTTCCCTTGGGCAGCTAACAACACTGCGGTAAGAATATTGATTTCTCCAACTTCTAGAAACCCTTGCTTTCCCTCGCTCTTTGTCCCTCCTCCACCCTAGTTCTCTGACTGGTTTCACTGTCCTGATTATTTTTTCCTGATTGTATGCTTTGTTGTCACCTTCTCCTCAGCCAACAATCAACCATTCTACATTTCCTTAATCAACATCTGCTTTGATCTGTCATTTTCTCACCCTACCCTTCCATATCTCTAGATTCCCTCTCCCCCGACTCTCACTCTCCAGAGATGCCTGTCTCGCCGAGTTACTCCAGCATTTTGTGTCTATCTTCACAAAAAAATATTTACTGCCTGATTGAAAATGTGCCAGACTGTTGATGGTTTTCACAGAAGCTGTTCAATTTTCTTTCCAGATGCTTGCGTTTGATTTTAAATATGCAGAATCTGTTGTCTTTCCTTTGAGTTATTGAGAGTGATTATAACAGACATCTGCAAGTGGATCATGTTCTTTCTTGCTGTAAACAGACAACATTAATGCTCGTATAAATGCAGATGACATTTCAAGGCTCTGGAGTGTTTTGTTTTAGACTTCTGCACAATACTCATGCTTGCTTAAGAGCTCATTACATTCAATACACCCAATTAATGTTGAAAGGAACTGCGAAGATGAAAATAAAACACATGCTTTGAATACTGTCTTTCCTCATATGAGTCTTTTTAATTTTAGACCCTTCGGGTCTGAAAGACAAGAAGTTTATCTTTGGTTTGCCAGCACTAAACATATGTAAGAATATTGGCAACCTGTTATACTGACCTCTGTGCATTTAGTTCTAAACAGTTCAGCGATCCGATCAATGGGCTGAGGGTCTGATATTTATCTATCACAAAGAAACTTAAAGAACTCACTTCTGATTTCAGCAATCGCTAATTAGAGTCATCAGATTAAACTGTTTGGAGCAAGTAGATTACTTTTTGATACATCTTGCACTGGTACTTTTCATGGTCCAGTGCTTTCCTGCATCATCATCTTGTTCTAATGAGGTGTTCCCGGTGGCCATTGCTTGAGAGTTGGAAGTTTGGTGAGTTTCCATTCTGGACACTAATCATCATTGATTATCTCAACCACCTTTGGACCTGAAGGTTCTGACTACGGAGCATGGCTTTGGACAGTTTGGCTAGGTGGTCACATGGTAGTGACAAGGACCACATAGAGGAGAGGTTGGGCAGAAGGCATGCTCTCATCCTTAACGAGGACAGGGTATGCCTTGTTCATATTATGTGGGCGCTCCAATTTCCTCCAACATTCCAAAGACGTACAGGTTTATATGTTATTGGATTCAGTAAGTTGCAAAAAATTGTCCCTAGTGCGTAGGATCATGTTAGCTCACCTGTACGGGGTGATCATTGGTCGGTGCAGACTTGGTGGGCCAAAGGACCTGTTTCCACATTGTATCTCTAAAGCCTTCTATTCCAATCTTGGCATAACCATAATTATAAGAGGGACTAAGCCTAAATTTACCACAAGACCTGCAACAAAAGGAAAACTCTGACAATTCAATGCCACTACAACTAATTCAACCATAATATTGGGCATTCTATAACACAATTTCCTTAAACAGTGATTAAAATGTCCAATTTGCATGCTTATTGCCACATATTTTGGATTTGGATTAAAACATTAAAAAAAAAATCCAAGATGGCAGCTACCTGCAGCGACATTTTGCCAGCACAACAGAAAATCTTCAAATATAGTATTTCTGAGCTCACATGTATTAAAGAACCTGCAGAAACCAGCGATGTAAGTAGCGAGCTGCTAACACACAAATGTATTAGCGCTACTGCGATCTCCCGGAGGTAGCAACTGTGAGGGCATTCCCGATCAGAGGGGAATCCCCGACCTCGCGGAGGCACGCAGGTACAGTAAGTACTGTACCTGGAAACACCAGGGAGGCCTTCATGGAATCCGGAATCGAGGCCGTCGGGCAGGATCTCCCAGCAGCAACGGTGCTGGAAGTGCTGACTGTAAGGGAATTTCCGATCGCAGGGGAATCCCCGACCTCGTGGAGACTCGCAAGTACTGTACCTGTAAACAGCGAGGAAGCCTTCATGGAGTACGGAAATGTGGTCGTCGGGCAGGACTACAAGTAAGACTGAAGCGCAGGGGACTTTGGCCCTCTCTCCCTACCATCCTACTGGCCAATGTACAGTCCCTTGAAAACAAGGTGGAGGACTTAAGGGCAAGGCTGCTTTACCAAAGTGAGCTGAGGGAATGCTCTGTATTCTGTTTCACAGAGACATGGCTCACCCCCAGCTCCCCAGACTCAGCAGTCCAGCCTGAAGGTTTCTCCATCCATTGCATGGACCATACACTGGCATCTGGGAAAGGGAGAGGAGGGGGTGTCTGCCTCATGGTCAATTCTGCGTGGTGCTCAGACGTGGCAGTTCTATCTAACTCCTGCTCCCCAGACCTCGAACATCTGGCGGTGAAGTGCCGCCACTTCTACCAACCAAGGGAATTCACCTCCATCATCCTGACCGCAGTCTACATCCCACCCCAGGCTGATGTACATCTGGCACTGGGGGAGCTGCACGCCATGGTCAACAAGCACCAGACGGCTTACCCCGAGGCATTTACCACCATTGCCGGGGATTTCAACAAAGCCAACCTGAAGAAATCGCTCCCTAACAACCACCAACATGTCCCCTGCAACACCAGAGGATCAAACACCCTCGACCACTGCTACATGACCATCAAAGACGCCTATCATTCTATCCCTCGCCCTCACTTCAGTAAATCCAACCATACTGCGGTGCTGCTGCTCCCTGTCTACAGGCAGCAATTGAAGAGCGCACCCCAGAGGTGAGGACTGCACAAAGCTGGTCGGGGGAGGCAGAGGAACAACTCCAGGACTGTTTGGAGTCTGTAGACTGGATAATGTTCAAGGACTCAGCAACGGATCTGCATGAATACGCCACAGTCGTTACAGACTTCATTAGGACATGTGTGGAGGACTGCGTCCCAACAGAAACTTTCCGAGTGTTTCCTAACCAGAACCATGTGGTCCGCATTCTTCTAAAGACCAGATCTCGGGCATTCAGGTCTGGAGATACAGTGGTCTACAAGAAGTCCAGATACAACCATGGTAAGGCCATCAAAAAGGCCAAAAGGGACTTCTGCTCCAAGCTGGAGGATGAGACGGATGTTCGGCAACTCTGGCGGGGCTTGAATGCCATCACCTCCTACAAGGCGAAATCAGGAGGCAGCTCAAATGTCAGCGAAGCATCACTCCCTGACGAGCTCAATGTGTTTTACGCACGCTTTGATAGGGAGAACACTGATGTGCCTTCCCGAGCCCCCATTCGCCATGATGGTATTTCAGTCACAGTCACAGAGGCCGATGTCAGAAGATCCTTCAGGGGGATGAGCCCTCGGAAAGCACCTGGACCTGATGGTATACCCGGCCGTGTTCTCAAAACCTGTGCAGACCAACTGGCTGGAGATTTTACAGACATTTTCAACTTCTCACTTCTGAGGTCTGATATTCCCACCTGCTTTAAAAGGGCATCAATAATACCGGTGCCCAAGAAGAGCAAGGTGACGTGCCTCAATGACTATCGACCTGTGGCATTAACGTCGGTGGTGATGAAGTGCTTTGAGAGGTTGATTACGGTGCATATCAATTCCTACTTCGACAAGAACCTCGACCCTCTGCAGTTCACTTACCGCCACAACAGATCAACGGTGGATGCAATCTCACTGGCTCTCCACTCCGCTCTGGACCACTTGGACAACAAAAACTCGTATGTCAGGCTGTTGTTCATAGACTACAGCTCGGCATTTAATACCATCATCCCCTCCAAGCTGGTTACCAAACTCTCAGATCTGGGTCTCTGCACATCGCTCTGCAATGGGATCCTCAACTTCCTCATCCACAGACCACAGTCTGTCCGTATTGGTGGAAACGTTTCATCCTCGATAACAATCAGCACAGGAGCACCTCAAGTCTGCATGCTCAGCCCCCTGCTGTACTCACTCTATACTCATGACTGTGTAGCCGGACACAGTAAAAACTCCATCATCAAGTTCACCAACGACACCACTGTTGTGGGACGAATCACTAATGGTGATGAGTCAGAGTATAGAAGTGAGATCGACCGATTGACCAAATGGTGCCAGCACAATAACCTGGCTCTCAACATCAGCAAAACCAAGGAACTGATTGTGAACTTTGGATGGGGTAGGATAGGGACCCACAATCCCGTTTATATCAACGGGACGATGTTGGAAAGGGTAAAAAACTTAAAATCCTGGGCGTGCATAATTCCGAAGATCTTTCCTGGTCCCAGCACACTGATGCAATTATAAAGAAGGCACATCTACTTGTGACCACTGCCCAGTCCATCATCGGCTCTGACCTCCCCACCATCGAAGGGATCTATCGCAGTCGCTGTCTCAAAAAGGCTGCCAACATCATCAAAGACCCACACCATCCTGGTCACACACTCATTTCACCGCTGCCATCAGGAAGAAGGTACAGGAGCTTGAAATCTGGAACATCCAGGTTCAGGAACAACTTCTTCCCCACAGCCATCAGGCTATTAAATACAACATCAAACAAGCTCTGAACAACAACAGTCTATTATTACTATGGCACTTTATCTGTTTATTTATTGTGTATATATATATATATGGTCTATGCTATATGGACACACTGAACTTTTATCTCCTGTTCTTCTTTACGTTTACATATTCTGTTTTACTGCAGCAAGCAAGAATTTCATTGTCCTATCTGGGACACATGACAATAAAAATCTCTTGACTTGACTTGGATCAAAGGTTGGTTAGATTCAAATACTCAGTTCACACAAAACCTTATTAATAGGAAATGTATTTTTTAAGTCTGAATACGTAATGTGGTGCATACTCAGTTGGAATACAATGATTCATATTGGTTACAATGTCTTCTGACCAACACAGATGAGTCCATTATCATTTACTGCAATGGGTTCCCTCGTTGCCTCGGGAAATCTTACGTACATTACATAACATACATTACTGCCTTTCTCCATTATTATTGGCTGAAAGTGGGGCTGAATCCTTGGACACCATTGCCATGTTGCCAAAATAAATAGTAAACTCTTAATGCCCAGAAGAAGAAAAAAAATCAATCAACCTTAACACACTCCTTGTGAATTCAAAGAGTTTATGTAATGAAATGTCAGAAAATTTTCCCCCGAGGAGTTCATTGCTACATTTAAGTTTCAGAGATCCTGTTCATTCATGACAGATTTCAAATATAATGATGATTGTGATCTTGGCATTAGCTAATTCTTGCCAGAGCATGATTCCTAACATTGACCGGTATCCCATTTTAACTGTTCTCATGAGCTTTGAGATTTATTTATCGGGTCACCCTCTACCACACTGATTCTAATGCTTCACAGAAAACATGTCTGAGAGATGGCAATAGATTTAATTCAGTTTCACATTGATTTCCCAATGTATTATAAATAATATGACTAAATACATTTTACTGTTGATTGCCTCAGTGTTTATTATTGTATCTGATCTGTTGTACTGTTTATGCCAAGTTTTCAGATGAACACCAAAAAAATGCAAGGATTTTGCACAATCTTTCCTTTAACTTGTCTTTTGCACGATAATGGTAATTGCTCATTCTGTGAGTCATTTTCCTCCAGAAAGCATCATCTGTTCCAGGTTTTCCCTGGCTCACTCCAGGGACAGCTTTGTTACACGACATGAGAAGAATCTTTACTCTTCTCAGAGGAGATCTATCCTGCCTAGATTATCAAGCAAACTAATCCAGAAGTGGATGATTCAGATAAATATATTGAGACTTGGAAGCCAAATTTTAGGAGATGAAAGATTAACTATGATTGTGAACTTACTTTTACAAGGGAAAATACACATACCTTTGTGAAGTAATGGATATTAATATGTGAGGTAATACGTGAGGTTATATCAGTGCCCTATATGTGGCGACTCTTTGCAAACTTCGTGCATGGCATGCAAAGCAAAGAATTTCATTGCAACATGTCACATGTGATAATAATGTATCATTCATACATCAAGAAGTTTGCATTGCTAATTCTTAGTATTCACTGAAACTCATCAAAAAGAGTGGGAAAAGATCACCTAGTCTATCCGATAGGCTTCCAGCCTCTGGAGGATTGTCTCCCTTGAGCACCAATTTACTCTTTGAAGTGATGCTTTGAAAGCAGCTCCCACCTCTTCACAGTGCTCTTGGATACATATCAGCAACAAGGTTGTGCCAAGCAATACCAATGTTACAAACTGTTAGAACTTGCATCTGCAAAGGACAGTGGACGCAGAGGTCTGGATTTTTTAAAGGCAGAAGCAGATAGATTCTTAATAAGCAAGGGAACGAGAGGTTACAAATGTTGATAAGGAATGCCAAGTTGAGGTTACATCTTTTACACAATAAGAGTTATGATTTTATTAAATGCTAGACGAGGGTCAACTGCCTAATCCTATTCCTAATTCATTTCATTATAAATTGGAACTCATTCAAACACCTACTGTCTCTATTCAGACTAACAGCAATTTACTCATGCTCGTGAGCTTTCTGAACACCATCCGCTTCTGGTCCAGCATGTCTCAGTTTTAAAATACTCCATCCATGTTTCCAACCCCTCCATGGCTTCATTCATCATCTGTGTAACATTTTCCAGTCCTACGACCAGCAGATTTCTATGTTCTTCCAATATTAATCACCCATGCCTGTTATCAACTGCCTGGTGAGGAGACGTTGGAATCTCTAAGCATCTTTGACTCTATCCTCTAGTTAAAATGCTCCTTAGAACATGACCATAACCAGTCTGAAAAAGGGTCTCAACCCGAAATGTCACCCATTCCTTCTCTCCAAAGATGTTGCCTGTCCCGCTGAGTTACTCCAGCATTTTGTGTCTACCTTGTATTAAAATATCTTTACGTGGCTAAATTTCATTTGTTATCCTGACCTTGAACCTTTCAGGATGCAGGCTCCATGGAAGTGCATGCACACTTGTGAGTTTCTGATTTGTGCAGTTCTGATTTGCTCCAGACTTGGTTTTACTACCAAGCCCCCTTTCCTAGACCATTTTCATTAATTAATGAATTCTGGATCAAATCTAGAGATGTCCCAATTGTGTTTAGCAATATTTCTTTGGCTCACCTTGAATAGTTTTGCTCAATTTCTGTGCCCTTGTGCAAATTGTGATACTGCTGATAAATCTCATTATTGTGGAGAATTATTACATTTTTAATGTTAAATATAAATAAAGATGTAAATATATATATAAAGAATAAAGGAAAATATAAAGTATTTAAACATTCACTGTTAAGCAAAGGGGTGGAACAATCATTGGGTAAATTGAACACATCTGGGGCATTGGCATTGCGGGACATCACAAGGAAAAGCCACAAGACTGATCCCTGCAGAAAGATCTTGCTTCATATTGAGATCCGCTGCCAATTAGTTTTTGAGATCTGTTTTTCATGTACGAAGGAAATGAAGAAATGGGCAGGTCACCAAGTGTTGGGCAACAGGAAGACTTATTCAGATTGCGCAACTGGTCAAATACTGTTCCCTACTGCTGGTCCGTAAACACCATGCCTGGCCAACAGATGCATCCATTGTGCGTCATAGAGTCATAGGGTCATATATTAGAGACATAGAGCCTTCAGCCCACTGTTGCATGCCAACCATAAAGCATTTATACCATTCCCATTTACTCAGCACTCGGTCCCTTGCCTTATATGCCTTTGTGATTAGAGTGCATCCAGATATGTTTTAAATGTTGTGGGAGTACCTGAACTTACAAGCCATTCAGCCAATACCTTCCCGGTTCCAACTACCATCTGGATGAAAAACAAAATATTCCGCAATCGGTTCCCCTCAGCCTTGTCCACTTCAAGGAAAACAACCCCAATCTATCCAGCTCTCCTCTGACATTCTTCATCCCAGGCTACATCCTGGAGGAACTTCTATACACTCCTCAAGTGTAGCCAAGCTCAGTCAATAGCATGGTGAGTGTGACTTTGCAACAAATAGGAAAGTCCAGGTTTGCTGGTGCATGGACCTTAGGCTTCACAATGATTCTTTATAACATGTTTTTCTACACCAGGGATGGATGAGTAGATGATAAGAATAGATTCCTTTTTTATTAAAGACACAGCATGTAAACAGGCACTTTGGCACATCGATTCCACGCCGATCATCGATCACCAGTTCACAATGGTTCTATGTTATCCCACTTTCTCACTCACTCCCTGCACATTAGGAGCAATTTTTTGTAAACATGTTTTAAACAATTAACTGACAAACCCACACATCTTTGGGATGACAGGAGGAAACCAGAGCACCTGTAGGAAACCCACATGGTCACAAGGAGAATTTGCAAACTCCACACACACAGCAACCAAGCAGCAACTCTACCAGTCGTGTCACTGAGTCACCCACCTTTCTTTCAAATGTTATAATCTTGTTTTGTTTTGGGAGGAACCAACATTTTTACAGTCAGTAGCTGCAGTGTGTAAATTCTGTATGATGCATTGCACCGTCATTAATGTTGATTCAGCACAGTCTCCCTCATTTGAACTCTATCATTGAGAAGACAAGAACAACAATGTCATGCAAACACCAGTATCTGCAGGTTCATCTCCAGATCATGTGACTTGTTAACTTTAACATACATCATTCTCCTTCTACTTTCCAGGACAGAATCTTAAAATTCCCAAATACTGTTTTAGGGATCTTCACAAAAATTGCATGAGTTCCCAGGGCCAGTGAGATTGGTGATAAATCCTGCCTTACTAGTTTCATCCTCAACCCTAGAAGCATACTTTCCAAGAAGATTGAGTAGGTTTAGATTACAGCTCCTGTACTGAATGAGAATGAGAGCATGAGATGGAAAATAAACCGGAGTTATGTGATTAGTCCATTACTGTAACAGAATGGGATTGAGTTGATAGGCCCCGGAGAATCACAATAGTCTTGTTTCCCTTTTTAATTAATGACTGAAATCTGCAACTAATTCATTAATTTAATAAATGGACTTGAAGTCAATTAATATAACAATTTATACATACAGAAAGACAAAGAGATAAATGTTGCGTTTGCTACTATTTTAGTTTCATTTCATTAATTATTTATACCACTATATCACATAACATTTTTATGATTTGGCAAAAGAGTGAAAGGAGATGTGGTGACGTGGATCATGATATGTTTGCAATCTAGAAATAAAAATGTAAGAATGAAAATCTGCTTCTCAGACTGCAAATATGTGGTAAGTGGTGCATTTGTTACTGGAATCGTAAAAAGATACCTTAAATATCATTGAAGGAACAATATCAGGATTTGCTGAAAATCAAAATAGCAACTTGTGACTCTGTAAGAACTTACAACAGTCAAAGTTAGGCCACAGAAGAGAAAATTTGCAATAATCGTACTAAGTGGTAATAAATGGAAGTACACTGTTTCATACATTTCAGAGAAAAACAGTAACAATTTTAAATACCTAGACATTACACAGAAGTTTTTATAAGGTATAATGAACATAGAACAGTATTTCACAGAAACAGGCCCTTCGGCTGACAATATCTGTGCCGGACATGATGCCAAGATAAACTAAATTAATCTGTATGCAAATGATCCATATCCCTCCATTCCCTGTATATCCACGTGTCTATCCAAAAGCCTCTTAAATGCTATTATCATATCTGCCTCCACCACTACACCTAGCAGCATGTTCCAAGCACTCACGAATCTCTGTGGGGAAAAAAACTTGCCTTGCTCATCTCCTTTAAACTTTATCCCATCTCAGCTTAAAGATATGCCCTCTAGCCTTTTATTCACCCTGGCAAAATAGGTTCTGATTGTCTACCTTATCTATGCCTCTCATAATGTTATACACTTCTACCAGATGTCTCCTCAACCTCCAGCATTCCAGAGGAAACAATCCAAGTTTGTCCAATCTGTCCTTGGAGCCAACACATGCTAATCCAGGCAGCATTCCGGTCACATCTGAACCCTGTCCAAAGCCACCCCCCCCCCCCCCATGTCCTTCCTGTAATGGGACCACCAGAACTGCATGCAATATTTCAAATGCAGCCTAACCAAAGTCCTATAAAGCTGCATCATGACCTCCTGGCTCTTATATTCAATGTCCTAACCAATGCAGGCAAGCATATCATACGCCTTATTTGCCACTCTACAAGTGTCACTTTCAGGGAGCAATGGACGGGAACCCCAAGATCCATCCGTACATCTATGTTATAAGAGTAAAGGAACCCTGATAGTCCATTGAGAATGAGAAGAGATCAATAGCTGTTGGCAGAACAAAAATATAGAGAAGAAAACCTGGCTTTGTACCCAAGGGCTCAGAATTCAGAAAGAATGAAGTTGTAGTTAAGACCCAGGTCTGAATAAGATTGAATACAATATTGTGTAAATTATGACAATTCCTTAAGTAATGGCACAAAAACAAAGAAGAATATAGTGCAGTTTTTACCTCCCACAGGTTTGAGCATAGAGGAATAGAGTGCAGGTGTTCTTAGAATGTGGGCTTTGGCAAATCAGGGGGCAATTGGAGCAACCCAACTTTGATATTGTTTTACAAACATGGCATCTGTGTATGTCAAATAGCTGTTTGACAAGCGGCTCGTGAACATTTTCCAGCAGACTTCTGCATTATGAAATATCAGTAAAGATGGGCACAGCTTTCAGCAGAGTGCAGGGAATTGGGAAAAGAATAACTGGAATGTTGCCTATTTTATTCCAGTAGTATACAATAGTACAAAACTGATGGCCAAGTATTAAAAGTGTATAAGAGAGGAAAATAAGTAATTGTATTACATTATTGTACAAGCAAGGAACTGCAGATGCTGGTTTACCAAAGAAAGACAGAAAATGCTGTCTACTCAGAATAACTCAGCAGGTCAGGCAGCATCCCTGGGGAACATGGATAGGAGACATTTCAGGTCAAGACCAATCTTCAGTCTGAAGAAGGGTCCCGACCTGAAATATCATCTATCCATGTTCTCCAGGGATGCTGCCTGACCTGTTGAGTTACTCCAGCACTTTGTGTCTTTCTCTGAATAAAATTATTAACTGGTACAGAGCTGTAAAAAAAGTGAATGCACATGCGAACCCATCGCAGAAATGAGAGCATTTACAATAGAGAATAAATAAATGACAGTGGAATTAAATAAATACTTTGCATTTGTCTTCACATAAGACACAACTAGCCTTTCGGAAATAATTGGAAACCAAGACTCCAATGCGAATAAGGAAATAAATGAAATTAGTATCAAAATGCTGGAGTAACTCACTGGGTCAGACAGCATCTCTGGAGAAAAGGAATAGGTGACATTTCAGGTCGACCTTTCTTCAGACCTTCTCAACCCGAAACGTCACCTATTTATTTTCTCCAGAGATGCTGTCTGAACCGCTGAGTTACTCCAACTTTTGTGTCTATCTTCGGTTTAAACCAGCATCTGCAATTCCTTTCTACAAAAATGAAATTAGTGCCAGTAACAAGTATAACAACGATTTGGCTGAAGATCAAATGTTTAATTTTCACGTTTGCTAATGACATGGAACTAATGTGAATGTAAGTGTTGATGAGGATGCAAAGATTCTTTAAAAGCAATTATGAAGGCAAGTGGTTTATTGGCCTTTATTGCAAGTAAGGATGTCTAACTATCATTATATAGAGCCTCAGTGACAACACACCCAGTGGACCAGAGAGAAGATAGAAACAAAATGCTGGAATAACTCAGCGGGTCAGGCAGCATCTCTGGAGAGAAGGAAAGGGGGATGTTTAGGGTCCAATTTTAGTCTCTTTTTTTGAAAAAAGGAAATACTTAGAGGGAATTCTGCAAAGTTTCACCAGACTGCTTCGAACAATGCCTGTCTGTCATTTGTATATAGACCAGCCACAATCCTGTTGAAAGGCAGAACAGAACTCAGGGGTTTTATAGTGGACTCCTGGTTCTATTTCTTATGTTCTTACGTGAGAACTGCTTTTGTGTATATGGGGGACTTTATTTAAGCAATCATTATTTAATACTATTGCATTTAGATTTAAACTTACTTTTAATTACTTTATTGTCTCATTTCATAATCTAAGATTGTTGAATAAGATTATACTTCAGTAGGGTGAAAGGAGTGGATGGAATTGAAACCTCCAACAAGATATGATTATATTATTATCAGCCTCGTTCCCGTCTTCATAGTAGGTTCTATAATGGAACAAGATCACAATGTTGTGCTGCAGAATCAGAAGACTTTATTCCTATATTACAAATTAATGACTGAAGTCCTGTGGCAATTCATTAATGTTACCCATGCCGATTCAATGAAGCAATTTAACAGTATGAATGCAGCAGTTAACGACTTGTAACATTATTTTACATAATTAAGAAAACCTTGATAATATCATGGGAGCGAACCAATCTTACATTCATTAGTTGGGAAGACTTTGATTGTTCCATCTGTTGCAAGCAATTTAAATGCCATAAATTTGAATTCTTTAAACTGCTCTTTCTTACTTAATTTACAGCTTGAATTATTATTCATGTGCATATGTGCTTACTTGTATTTACACCATAAATATAGATTGCCACAACACCACATTTTTATTTGATAATTTATTGTATATACTATGACAGCTCAATAAAAGGGCAATACAGAAGAAATACTGGGTCTCAAATTCAATCAGGTAACATCTGGGAGAGTAAATATAATACTGTAACCATGAGTGTTATATAAACATTTTTTTGATGTGAAGAGCACAGCAGTGAGCTTTTACATTAGCGTAATACATCTAAATTAATTTATTTTAAAAAACCTTCACAATAATTGGTGACAGTAAATGTTGGTTGCTAGGGCTCAAGGGGATTTGGTCAGGAGATTGGCTTGGCAATCTGTTGGTTGGACGATCAGGCTGAAAGTGGGTGAGGTTCATAAAACTGCAAGGATTAGGGGGTCATAATCAAGGATGGAGCACTTAAGGAAGAATAAGGAAAGAACACTGAATCGCTGAAAGAGTATCTGGCCAAGACAGATTCCTGATAGTGGACACCACAGGCAACATCGCTAGGCCCGACCAACCACTACATCACCGATCCATCACCACCACAGGGACAGACATAAAATGCTGGAGTAACTCAGCGGGACAGGCAGCATCACTGGAGAGAAGGAAGGGGTGACGGTTTCGGGTCAAAAACCTTCTTCAGACTCGCCACCACAGGGACAATGGGCCTTTAAGGCCAAGATGAGACATGATATTTTGAAGAAATTGATACTTGAAAGCTACTAGATGGTGCCAGAAAACATAAGGACTCTTATACTACAATCATTATACTCCATTAAATACGCATGGTTGTGCTCATGTATAGTGTGATTTTACTCGATTGTAAGCAAAACGGAGCATTTCATTGCATCTCTGTGCATGTGACAAGGTGACTATTGAAATAATACTGAAACAAGCCTCACAAGCATTGTAAAGACCTTCGACTGCACCTGTGCCCCAATGTTTGAACAATAATCCCCAAACTGTTTTCCATGTTACTGGATATCATTGTGCATGTTAAGTCCTCGCTAAGGACTAGCTCATCAGATATAAGGAGGACCTCAGAGTTTGTGTAACTTACAGTAAGTCCACAATTTTCAATTATGTTTACAAAAAAAGATGGAATAATACAAATCTTCCCATTTAATGAATGTAATATTGTTTTGTGCCAATTCACACAGAGGGTGGTGGTTTGTATATGGAACAAGCTGACAGAGGAGGGAGTTGTGGAAGGTACTATAACAATATTTAAAAGACATTTAGACAGGAATATGGAGAGAAAATGTTTAGAGGGAATAGACCAATTGCAGGTAGATGGGACTGGTATAGAGAGGATAGACACAAAAAAACAGAGTAACTCAGCAGGGAAGGCAGCATCTCTGGAGAGAAGGAATAGGTGACATTTCACGTCAAGACTCTTCAGAGTGTCTTCAGAGTGTCTTCAGACACTCCTGCATTTTGTGTCTATCTTCGGTTTAAACCAGCATCTGGAGTTCCTTCCTACACTAACTAGTATAGAGAGGGCATCTTGCTCGGCATAGGGAAGTTGGGCTGAAGGGCCCCGTTTCTGTGCTGCATGTCTATAACTTGACAATATATGATCCAATTTCTCAACAGCCTTTGTCAGCACAGAGCAGACACAATGTAAAGTTGTCCTTCCATCCATTTTATATCCTATGTAATCTGAATGGGGTTTTAATAATGTGTGCTCTGAACATACAGAGACTGTCCTACATGTTTTCCTCGGAGGATAATCTTTTCCATTAGATTGAAAATGTAGTGGAACAGGCAGAATTAACATTGAAATCCAAATATTTATTTTCTTTCTGAAACAATTGCCTGTAATAATTTGTAAGGATGTTTGATATCAGTGGTTTGGATTTGATAGTACAAGCAAGAACCCAAATAAGACATAAATGTCTTCAGTTCAGCAACATTACTGTGGTTGCTTTTTACTTCTCCACAATGAATAGCTGTTCCCAGCCAGCAACAGGCTAGATATTTGAAACCACCTTTCACTTGTACAAACACATGAAGGCCCAGTTTCCACTTGTAAAAACAGATGACGACCCATGTGCTTCCCCTATTTAATATCAACAGAAAGCTTCCACCAAATGGCAGGACCCTTGGGATTCCTCCTCTCTGTTCAGTTTGTTTTTAAGGCAACTGAAAAACAGACCTGGAATTAGTTATGTCAGATATAACAGTGGGTCTCAAGCTACACTGATTTTTAGCATGTAAACTGCTGTGAATCAATCCATTTTAAAAGTACAGTGCTAAAACAAAATGGGCCTACTGCGGACAGAAATTAAAATTGCACCTAAAGTTAGGCTCACCATATGGATGTGATTTGGAAATTACATCTTTTTCTTCAACTAAAATAAACAGAATAATATAAAATAAACAGGATTTTTTTTTTAAATGGTAAAAAAATATGGTCTCAGCAACAACATAATAATTGAATAGTTTTGGTCACACACAATTTGATTTAAAAACCAAGATAGCGCCTTCAGGCTATTAAAAAGCTCAAATTCTTACCTCACACTCTCTCAATGAGCTCATTGGCCCTTTTAGTCTCATCATCTGCCTGTGATTTCCATTACTTCAGAATGATTAAATCCCCAAGGAAGATATTCCCATAAAAGATCTGTCACCTGAATGCACCGATACTGTGCAACAGAAGATTGCCATTCAATATTCTCAAAAGTCTACCAATGTGGATATGCCCACTGCAGCACATAATCCTCCCCCATTGTGAGACCACAGTCAAGAGAACGCAAGTTTTTACCTCAGAACAGATGTCAAGAGTCAAGACTGTTTTATTGCCATATGTCCCAGATAGAACAATGAAATTCTTACTTGCAGCAGCATGTCAGAATTTGTAACCAATATAATAAATGAGAAAAGAAAGTCACACACACACACACACACACACACACACACACACACACACACACACACGCACGCACGCACGCACGCACGCGCGCGCACGCACGCACACACACACACACACACACACACACACACACACACACACACACACACACACACACACACACACACACAAACAAACAAACAAATAATAAGTGCAAAAAGACAAAACCAATGTCCCCAAGTCTATATAGTTCAGAGATTTGCAATAGCATCAATGCGTTTAATGGCTTAGCAGCTTGTTAGTTACAGCACAGTGAAGATTTCAAGACCTTTTTGGAGAATGACTTTAAGAATTTAAGGTTCACTAGAGTATTAGGATTTTTTCAACAATGCAAATGTTGTCTGTGGGGACAGTTAATGGCGCTGTCACTCTGAGACAGTTATGGATTCAAGTCCTACTTGGAGGCTTGAAAGCAAAAAAATGCATCTGTTGCTTCAGTGCAGTGCCATGGGCCTTATCTGCTGGACGAGGCATTAACCACATCTGCTTTCTCAGTTGAACACAAGATGCTGGAAGCTTTACTGTTTGCATAAACAGTCTGGTTGTGGGAAATAGGAGGTTTGATTAGTAAGCTTGGCACAAAAAATGGGGACATTGCTTATAATGAGGCAGATATTCATAGACCACAGGAAAATATTGATCAGTTGGCAAAATGCATCAAGCAAAGGCAGGTGGAAGGTATTCCTGATAATTGTGAAGTGATGCATTTGGGATGATTAACAAGGGCAGAACATACGCAATGATTTGTAACGCCAAGGTGTATTGAGGAACTGGGGGACCTTGATGTACAGGCCAGGGAGCCTTGAAGGTGGCAGCACAGGCAGATAAGGTGGTTTAGAAGGCATATGGGATATCAGCCATCATTAGCTGAGGCACACAACATGAAAGCATGGAGGTTATGGTATAGCATAGAAAACATTGTTTTGGTCATAGCAAGAAAACTGTGTACAGTCCTGCTCACAACTATAGGAAGGGTGTGATTACAGTGTGGAGAGTGCAGTGGAGATTCACTAGCATTTTGCTTGGGATGGAGCATTTCATTCATAAGGTGAGACTGGATAAGATAGATTTGTTTACCTTGGAGTAGAGAAGGCAGAGGAGGGACTTGAAATTGGAGAATTCAGTGTTCAGACCTTTGGGTTGTAAACTATAAAAATGAGGTACTGCTTTTCCATTTTATGTGTGGCCTCACGCTGGCAATGGAAGAGGCCAAGGACAGAAAAGTTGGTGTGGGAAAGGGAAATGGAATTAGAATGGTTAGTAACCAGGAGATCCAACAGACCTGGGTGGATAGAGTGCGTGTTCAGCAAAACAATGGCCTCGTCTATGCTTGGTTTTGCTGATGTAAAGGCCACATTGGGAGCAACAAATGCAATCGACAAGGTTGAAGGAGGTGCACGTGAACATCTGCCTCACCTAGAAGGGTTGCTGGGGACCCTGGATGGAAGTGTGAGAGAAGGTCAATGAAAGTAAGCATGCAGGTACAGCAGGCAGTGAAGAAAGCGAATGGCACGTTGGCCTTCATAGCAAGAGGAGTTGAGTATAGGAGCAAAGAGGTCCTTCTGCAGTCGTATAGGACCCTAGTGAGACCACACCTGGAGTATTGTGTGCAGTTTTGGTCCCCTAATTTGAGGAAGGACATTCTTGCTATTGAGGGAGTGCAGCGTAGGTTCACCAGGTTAATTCCTGGGATGGCGAGACTGTCATATGCTGAGAGAATGGAGCGGCTGGGCTTGTACACTCTGGAATTTAGAAGGATGCGAGGGGATCTTATTGAAACATAGAATATTATTAAGGGTTTGGACACACTAGAGGCAGGAAACATGTTCCCGATATTGGGGGAGTCCAGAACCAGGGGCCACACTTTAAGAATAAGGGGTAAGGCATTTAGAATGGAGATGAGGAAACACTTTTTTCACACAGAGAGTTGTGAGTGTGGAATTCTCTGCCTCAGAGGGCGGTGGAGGCCGGTTCTCTGGATACTTTCAAGAGAGAGCTAGATAGGGCTCTTAAAGATAGCGGAGTCAATAGACAATAGACAATAGGTGCAGGAGTAGGCCATTCGGCCCTTCGAGCCAGCACCGCGGGAGATATGGGGAGAATTCAGGAACGGGGTACTGATTGTGGATGATCAGCCATGATCACATTGAATGGCGGAGCTGGTTCAAAGGGCCGAATGGCCTACTCTTGCACCTATTGTCTGGTGTGGTGTTGAGAAAGGTGTTACATTTCCTGGGTTGCAGGGAAAGTGCCTTTGGGAGGGAGCGGGTCGGGTGGGAAGGGATGAGCAAACCAATGAGCTGCAGAGAGATTGGACTCTCTGGAAAGTGGAAAGGGTTACGGATGGAGAGATATGACTGGTGGTGGGATCTTAAAGAACAGCACATATTCTGCTTAGGTCAATTATAATGCAATGGCATGAGTAATGAATGCTCCAATTCCAAGTAATACTTCTCCAATTAAATGAAACTGTCCTGAATTTCTACCAGAAGCATTCATGCATGGCTTTGAGTAGATCGTCACACTATAGGAAAGGTGAGATTCCACTGTTGAGGGTGCAGTGGTGTATCACATGGATTCTGTGTGGCATGGAGCATTGCATTTATGAGGAGAGACTGATAAGATGGGTTTGTTTTGCTTGGAGTTGAAGAGGCAGAGAGGGGACCTGATAAGAGGTATACAGTATACAATAAGTGACATAGACAGGGTAGATAATAGGAAACCTTCCCCCAAAAACTAGAGGACGTAGGTTTAGTGCATTGATTTAATAGATTGTCATAATTTTGAATAATTTCTTGAGTTATTTGCTTCAGATTACATATGAATTAAATATAATTCATATTTAATTCATAATGAATTACATATTTAATTCATTTGTAATATCAATTACATAAGGCCTGCGCATTTAATTCATATCACATGAACATAATGTCCGTTTGCTCTGATGCTTTGATATCCTGAGCACGGCCCGTTTTGAGCTCCTGATGTAAGAATCGCTCAGTCAGCAATCACTTGCACAGCCTTCACACTGACGGCCCAGTGTTGTCCACTTCACACTCGGTTAAGCACTCATGCTACAGTATATTTAATCATCAGACCATGTGTATAATAGACCTGGGAAGGTATTCCACAGGGATAGTTTTCACTTTTTGGTCGACCTGGACAATGACGTTTACTTAATCATCTATATCCTCTGGGAAACTCTACTGCGCCAGTAACATCAGTCACATAGGGACATGGCTGCTCTCAGAATGGAGAGCTCCTGGCATTGAGAAATCTATCTATACATAACTAAAACTCTGATCTAGTTATCTTCGGGTGTGTGCGGTCTTTCTATTTGTGCAAAAACAGTTTGCGATAGCGCTACAATTTTTCGCCAGTTCACTCACCGTTCTCCTATGCTGCGATTGCACCAAGTTTCGTTCCGATCGGTTAAATGTCGCAACATTTAGCGAGGTTTAAAAAATCTTAAAAACCGCGCATGCACAGATCGATCTCTTCTCCTGCCGTTCAGCGCCGCGCGGATTAGTCTCTTCCCCCGTCACTCACCGGGACGGTCCGTCCCTTCCTGCGCCATCGCGTCTTTACTGGAGCTGAGAATGGCCGGCGGAGGTTTCCAACCGGACACAATTTTTGGAGGGACCCGAAGCAGCCCAGTCACAAGCAGCCCAGCCCCAAGCAGCCCAGCCACAAGCAGCCCAGCCCCAAGCAGCCCAGCCCCAAGCAGCCCAGCCCCAAGCAGCCCAGCCCCAAGCAGCCCAGCCCCAAGCAGCCCAGCCCCAAGCAGCCCAGCCCCAAGCAGCCCAGCCCCAAGCAGCCCAGCCCCAAGCAGCCCAGCCCCAAGCAGCCCAGCCCCAAGCAGCCCAGCGTCGGAGATCCAGCCCAGCGTCGGAGACCCGACTCAGCCCAGCGTCGGAGACCCGACCCAGCCCAGCGTGGGAGACCCAGCCCAGCATCGGAGACCCAGCCCAGCCCGGAGTCGGAGATGTCGCCGCTGTCGCCAAACGGAAAGTGGAGACTCTGATCCCGGCGGAGGAGAACGACCAGTGACCAGCGCCCGCTGTGAGTTCCCATCTCACCGCCAATTCCAGCCACTACCCCTCTGGTCCCCCTCGCTGGCTCCCTCCCCCCTCCCCATCTTTTCTCTGAGCTCACTCCCCCCTCCCCCGCCCACAAACCCCTCTCCCCTCACAACTCCCTCCCCCCCACAACCCCCCGCCCCCACACATTCCCCCCACCCACACACACACCCTCCACCACACATCCCTCCTCCCACCTCCCACATCCATCCTCCCCTCCTGCCCACATACACATCTCCCCCGCCATACACCCCCGCCATACACCCCCCTCCCCCCACATCACCCTCTCCCCCCCTACACCTCCCCGTCCACATACACCCCTCCTCCCCTCCCACCCCACACCCCCCCACCACACACACCACTTCCCTCCCCTCCCACACATGAAGAGGAGGGGGAGGGAGTGCTCGGGGATGAGGGGAAATGAGCTGTGCCTGTGCAGTTAGGGGCTATGAGTGAGTGGTGGAATATTGCGTTGAGGGAACGGTTTGCGTTGGGGGAACAGGTGAGTGGTGGAATATTGCGTTGGGGAATGGGTTGCATTGGGGGACCAGGCCTCCTGTGTGACTGGGACCCAACGGATCCCACTTAGTCTAGTTATATATAAAAATGGAATAAAGCGTCTGAAAAAATTCTGTGCTGGCAATGGAGGCACATCCCTGTGATAAATCCCAATGATGATATTTATGGCTTTCCATCAGTGTCAGTGTGGGATTACATAATACTTCCGTCACTTCTTCACGCTAAATGTTAGGCACAGAATGAACCCCAGGCATCGTATTTTTATCTGTTCTGATGAGAGGTCATGAACATGAGATGATCACCCTCGCTTCAACTGTGCTGCCTGACCCTGATGAGGCAACCCTTCTGCCTGACCTGATGAGGATTTTCAGCATTTTGCTTTCTTTAATGTTTTCTCAGATGCTGTGTCATCTTGTAAGGTTTAGTGTGAACATTTTCAGTCAGATTCTCAGTAACTAGGACTAAACACAAATTGCTGGGGTAACTCAGCGGGTCAGGCAGCGTCTGTGGTGGGAATGGATGATGTTGCTGACCCATGTCCTCCAGAGATGCTGCTTGACCCGCTAAATTACCCCAGCAATGTGTGCTTTGCTCAAGATTCCAACATCTGTAATTCCTTGTGTCTCCCTGTAGCTGGGGACCGTTACATTTTGCAGGAGGAAACAAACTGCTACGCTCTTGGATGTTGTCAGGAAAGGCTAGATCCCTTGTCATGGCTCCTAAGAAATTCACAAATGTCTGCAAGAATTTAAACTCATTCATTATAATTCCTTTGATTTACAGTTCTTTGGAGTGAGCAATTATATGCCATTCAGCCTTTCCATGTACAGTGAAGATGTACAACATCTCTCTATCCTTCAGAAAACATCTTAGAAGTTAGGGGACATGAAATGGTAATTTCTGCATTGACCAAACTATGTACTAAATATTTTTATTTGATCTTTCAACCAAATTAACGGTACATTAGATGTGGCTTTTCAGATAGATCTCCGAGTTTAAAACAAATACCCTGGCAATCAAGCCTGCAGTCGATGTTCTTCTTTTTAATGCCGCTTTTCTCAGTGTGCTCTTTACTTTGTCAAATCAGTTAAGTTCACCAGATGTTTCCTAACTGCAAATAATTAAATAATAAACTGGAGTGGGATATGAAACTAAAAATATATCTTTATGTGTAACATATGTGACTTGTCTTTATGCAAATTGCTGGCACAGCTGAAACCTATTGCCTACAATTATAGTGCAATGTTGTTCCTGAAAACTGCTGAGTGTTATTACATCTCTGGGAGGTGCAGTAAAGTGTTCATCTACAGGATGCTAAGCATGTGATTGACTGAGGTTGGATCACACAGCACCACAGACTCTAAGGAACATGACAGTGAACAGAGTAAACAGGAATCATTTTGCAAGCAGAGGTACAGTGTCAGAATATGATGATGATTACCATGATACGTTATTGTCACTTGTACCTAGCTGGGTGCAGTGAAATTATTTGAAATTAAAAAGCCCCAGCCTATGCAGTCCCTCCTTTTAACTCCAGCCTTGGTAACATCCCTGTGAATCTTTTCTCACCCTTTCCAGCTGAATGGCATCTTTCATATAGCTTGATTATCAGATCTTCCTACAATACTCCAAATGTGGCCTCATCAACATCATGAACAGTTGCAACAAGATATCTCAATTCTTGGACGAATGTCCTTTTCTGAGCTAAAAAAATTACCCAGGAGATCAAACCTGCAGAATATTTGGTTGTTTAGCTTTAAATACAGTAGTTATTCATGGAGTTCTTTCCCCAAGGACAGACGTTATTTTTACGATGCCACAATGTACTTTGTTAAATTCAGAACTCCGTTATCTATGTTTGGTATGAAAATGCTTTCAGATCACCGACTCCATGTGAGTCTTGCAATTCAAAACCATTCAATATTGCTTAATCTCTAAGTAAGCACAAATTCATGCACGATATCCATATCAGATAAGCTGGAAATGTTAATGCTTGATGTGTCACTTCCCATTACCTCTTTTACATTTTCCATGAACCGACTTGGATTTCTTTCCAAGTGTTCCATTATCTTAGCACATAAGACACATTTTTTGAGGATTACACATCTACTCTTGCAAAATGTAATAAAATTGTATTCTTTAAAGCTTAATCATTTCAATCCAGTTACTACATTCAATCCAGTCACCAGTCACCATATCCTACTCGCCCATCCTACACAGTTGCCGAAATATCTACTGATTGCCCCAGCTCTTACCTTTCCCTTTGATTGTTCCTAGCCCTGAGCCACCCATCTCCCTGCTCCCTGGATTGCAAATGACACCAAAACATTCCCTTTCTACCTCCTATCAAGGAACACAAAATGCTCAAGTAACTTAGTGGGTCAGGCAGCATTTCTGGAAGACATGGGTAGGCAACGTTTAGGGTTGGGAGCCTTGTTCAGACTGATTATGGCAAAGGGAGAGAGTGATGGGACCGGGACAAAGCCTGGCAAGGCTAGAGATGAAAAGAAGATAAAAGGGGAATGGGGTGGGTTTGTCAGAGAATGGGTGCGCACCAATTGAATTCTCCAATTTTAGTTAACACCCATCATCTTTTTTTTCTCTTCTCCCTCCATGCACAACCATTCTCCCACTATCCCACCCTCTTTCTCTCCCACCCTCTTTCTCACCCACCCATCCCCTTCCTCCTATAGCCCTGCTTCAGGCTTTATATTTCACTCCTCTTCTCTCCTTATCAACACTCTTTTGTCAACTTTTTGTTAATTTTTCCTTTCTAGTCTTTGTCCACCCATCTGCCAATGAAAACAAAAACCCTCACCTGTATTCACCTATCACTTGTCAGGCTTTGTCTCACCCACACCTCTTTGCCAGCTACACTACAATCCCACTACAATCAGTCCGAAAGGTGGTCCTGAACTGAAACGTTGCCTATCCATGTCCTCCAGAGATGATGCCTGACCCACTATTATTCCAGCACTTTGTGTTCTATGCAAGGTTCAAGTATCTGCAGTTCCTTGTATTCCCCTCCCATTGAACCTGGCCCAAACATTTTGATTGCTCCCTTCTTTGTCCACCTCAAAAGGAGGCCATTTGGTCCTTTGGGATGATGCTAGCTCCCTGGGCATTTCCATTCCTCACTAATTTTCCCTGTAACTTCTCCTGCCCACATTCTCATGAACTTTCCTCGTCCAGATTCCACCACTCATCTACACCAGTGGCAATTTACAGTGGCCAAATAACATACCGACCAGAATTTCTTTGTGGTGTGGGAAGAAAGCAAAGTGCCCAGAGGAAACACATAGCGTGCTTGGCTTGCTGCATACTTTGTTCCCAGAAACAAATCAAACTTTTGATTTGTGAAAGTGAAGAATATATATTGACAGCAATGTTGAGTTGCATTAGGTTGCTGGAAGATAGGTTCTTTTGTAAGATTTGATCAGCATGTTAACCCCGTCATATGGAATTTATTTTGCAGCATATTACATTTATAAATGTAATAATAGAATTCTAAACAGTCAATTGATAGAAAGTAACCCAGCTCATTGAAATGTGCATTGAAATGATCAGATACTTAATATATTTAAGAAGGATCTACAGATGCTGGAAAATCAAAGGTAGACAAAAATGCTGGTGAAACTCGGCGGGTGCGGCAGCATCTATGGAGCGAAGGAAATAGGTGACGTTTCGGGTTGAGACCCTTCTTCAGACTGATTTGGGGATGGGGGGGGGCGGCAAGAGGAAAGGAAGAGGTGGAGACAGTGGGCTGTGGGAGAGCTGGGAAGGGGAAGGGAAAGAAGGAGAAAGCAGGGACTACCTAAAATTGGAGAAGTCAATGTTCATACCACTGGGGTATAAACTACTTCTTCCCACCCTGCTTCCTGTAACGACTCCATCCCCTACTCCCAATTTCTCTGTCTATGCCATATCTGCACCCAGGATGAGGTATTCCAAACCAGGGCATCGGAGATGTCCTTATTCTTTAGGGAATGGGAGTTCCCCTCTTCTACTATAGATGAGGCTCTCACCGGGATCTCTTCTATACCCCGTAACTCTGCTCTCACTCCCCATCCCCCCACTCGTAACAAGGGCAGAGTCCCCCTTGTCCTCACCTTCCACCCTACCAGCCGTCACATACAACAAATAATCCTCCGACATTTTCGCCACCTCCAACGGGATCCCACCACTGGCCACACCTCCCATCTCATCCCCTTTCGGCTTTCCGCAGAGACCGCTCTCTCTGTAACTCCCTGGTCAATTCGTCCCTTCCCACCCAAACCACCCCCTCTCCTGGCACTTTCTCTTGCAACCGCTGGAAATGCTACACTTGTCGCTTTACCTCCCCCCTTGACTCCAAGGACCCAAGCAGTCTTTCCAGGTGTGGCAGAGGTTCACCTGCACCTCATCCAACCTCATCTATTGCACCGCTGCTCTAGGTGTCAGCTGCTCGACATCGGTGAGACCAAGCGTAGGCTTGGCGATCACTTCGCCCAACACCTCCGCTCAGTTCGCAATAACCAACTTGATCTCCCGGTGGCTCAGCACTTCAACTCCCCCTCCCATTCCGAATCTGACCTTTATGTCCTGGGCCTCCTCCATGGCCAGAGTGAGGCCCACCATAAATTGGAGGAGCAGCACCTCATATTTCGCTTGGGCAGTTTGCACCCCAGCGATATGAGCATTGACTTCTCCAATTTCAGGTAGTCCCTGCTTTCTCCTTCTTTCCCCTCCCCTTCCCAGCTCTCCCACAGCCCACTGTCTCCACCTTTTCCTTTCTTCTTCCTGCCCCCCCCCCCACCCCCACATCAGTCTGAGGAAGGGTCTCGACCCGAAACGTGGCCTATTTCCTTCGCTCCATAGATGCTGCTTCAGATACTTAATATGTGCCCCCTTCCTGTGAACGTCTGCACCAGTAGAGGTACATCACTGTTTATCCCTTTGTAGTTTACCCCTTTATGGCTTTTCCGGCAGGTGATTAGATACGGATAAACAAGTCTGATGGTGATTTATGAATATGATATCAATTTTAATTTTATGATTCCTCTTTTTCTTAAAATCAAAATTGGTAAAGTAGTCTTGATATCAAATTAATTAATATTCCTTCATGTTTATATCCATAAACTGTCCTGTGACAAAGACTGTGGCGAAACAAGTCCACCTTGGCCGACTCGATTTCCCGGTTGCCAAACATTTTAACTCCCTTCCCATTCCGACCTTTGTGTCCTGGGCCTCCCTGTCAGAATGAGGTCTCATTCAAATTGGAGGAACAGCATCTCACATTTCGCAGCTTACAACCCAGGTGAATGTTGATTTATCTAATTTCAATTACCTCCTGCATCCCCCCCTCCCCCCCCTTTCTCTCCCACCCTAGTCATCCTACAAGTTCCACTGTTCACATCCTTGTATCCTTCTCATTAGCACATCTTCCACAGCCTTCAATGAGCCATTATAGACTCCATCCTTCAAGAAGCCATCTGTTGTCAGCCCTTTGTACTGACCTTTTCTTGCCTTTTTTCCCCATCCCCCCCACCACCCCTATCTTTCAGTCAGAAAAAGGGTTCCTACCCGAAACGTCACCCATCCCATTTTTCCAGAGATGCTGCCTGACTCGCTGAGTTTTTCTAGCATTTTGTGTCTATCTTCAGTTGATTAATTTCCATATTTCAGTCTACAAAATGACACAAATTTACTTCAATTGCCCAAAAGCCACTCGGGACAAAACGCAGACTCAATCATACTGCATAGTTCGGTACTACCCATCATTGGCTTTAGTCATTGATACAGCATTTGATGACGCCAACATTGTCAGATTTAACATCACATGTTTATATTCAAAATGCTTTTAAGAAAAGCACGTTATCACATTTTGGCATTCCTGAATGAACAGTTAAGCTGTGACAGTAGTTTGCGCAAGCAGGAATTTACTCCCATTTCACAACTTCTACTTTCTACGCTCGTGTTTGAGCCTTTTAATTTTAGCAGCGGTTCTTGGAATGCATTGCTCTTTTCTTCACATGTTCCGTAACAATGACATTATTTTGTCCGTAATTGGTAATAAAAATTAGATCATAGTTTTTTTTTGGCAGCGTAGTGTTCAAGTGAAGGGTTAGGGTTAGGGTGACACGGTGGCGCAGCAGTAGAGTTGCTGCCTTACAGCACCAGAAACCCATGCTCAATCCTGACTACGGGGGCTGTCTGTATGGAGCTTGTCCGTTCTCCTCCGTGACTGCTTTTGTTTTCTCAAGGTGTTCCGGTTTCCTCCCACATTCCAAAGATGTACAGGTTTGTAGGTTAATTAGCTTCAGTAAAATTGTAAAAAATTGTCCCTAGTGTGCAGAACATTGCTAGTGTATGGGGTGATAACTGGCCGGTGCGGACTCGGTGCACCGAGGGGCCTGTTTCGCACTAAACTAGAGGGCAAAATAGACTTGGGACCATGGAAGGAGTTCAGTTCCCATTTTATGGCAGTGTGGTTGTTATATTACTGGACTAATAATCCAGATCTCTTGACTAATAACCTATAGATATTCAGGTCCAACAATGGTCATCTAAAAACCTCCAGAAATGCAATGTTGGTATTATGTTCATAAGTAATAGGAGCAGAACTAGGCCATTCGGCCCATCATGTCTACTCTGATATTCAATCATGGCTGATCTATTCTACATCTCTTAATCCCTCTTTTTAATAGCAAAAAAAAATAGATGACTGTGCAAAGATAACATCTTCTTGAGTAAAGGTTTCTCAACCTTCTTGCATCTGGGACCACTCACTGCCAACTTGGACCTAATCACATTTCTAATAATTCCCTGACGAGCCCATCACTGGCCCCATAGCAGAAGCGTCCACGTCGCGGGGCTGGAAACTGGAAGTATCCCGAGCTAATTCTGCTACCACCATCATCTATTGCAACAAGTGATGACTCCGACTGATTGTCGCCGGAAGCTTGCGTCCTTTTCAGGACGGACAATGACAGCAATGTCAACATTTGATGGACACGAAATAATAATAATAATAATAATAAGAAGAAGAAGCCCATCACTACAGCCAAAGGCATACATCCATGTCCATGCTGTTTGTGGGTAACCCACTGCCCAGGTATACACATGCGCGGGAGAGCAAGTCACACTCGTCTTTGGAGATTAGCGGAAGGTCAGGTTGTGAAACTGAATCACTGGCAGAAAGGAAACCTTCTGAGGTTCAGTGTGTTCAGGGAGAGAATATCCAGGAAATACAATGCTAAATGGGATTCTGCTACCCCATGAAAATCACAGCCTCAAAATTACCTTGGCTGATGTCACTACAGAAATATTTAATACAACTGTGTACATTTCTTCTAAACCAGGATCTATAGTATATATTTTTAATGTATTGAGATTTCTATTAAAATAGAAAGACAACTGTGATACAATATATCAATCATTTGCATGATAACACCATCTGCTTATTTCCTGAATTATACAACACAAGCCAGCAGCATAATCAAGGATGAGTCGCACCCCCCTAGCCACTCCCTCTTCTCCCCTCAGGCAAAAGGTATAGAAGTGTGAAAACGCACACTTCTAGATTCAGGGACAGTTTCTTCCCTGCTGTTATCAGGCAACTGAATCATCTTACCACAACTAGAGAGCAGTCCTGAACTACTATCTACCTCATTGATGACCCTCAGACTATCTTTGATCGGGCTTTGGTAGACAAAAATGCTGGAGAAACTCAGCGGGTGAGGCAGCATCTATGGAGCGAAGGAAATAGGCAATGTTTCGGGCCGAAACTCTTCTTCAGACTTGTGATTTCCTCTTTGATCGGACTTTACTGACTTTACCTTGCACTAAACGTTATTTCCTTATCATGTATATATACACTGTAAATGGCACGATTGTAATCATGTATTGTCTTTCCGCTGACTGCTTAGCACGCAAAAGATTTTCACTGTACCTCGGTACATGACAAAAAACTAAACTGAACTGGAGTAAGTACATGTAAGAGGCAGATGGTGGTTTATACCAAAGTAATGCTGGACTAAGTTGGCAGGTCAGGTAGCAACTCTGGAACGATTTGCGTGTGGCCACACACTGGCAATGGATGAGGCCCAAGGACAAAAAAAATCATCATGGGAATCGACAAACCAGTTGCTGAGACTACGCTTGATCTCGCTAAGGTACAGGAGACCACGTCGGGAACACCAGATGCAGTTGATGAGGTTAGAGGCGGTGCATATTAACCTCTGTCTCACTTGGAAGGACTACTGAAGTCCCTGGATAGAGTCGAGGGAGGAGCTATAGGGACAGGTGTTACAGCTCCTGTGGCTGCAGAGAAAAGTACCTGGGTGGTTTGGGTGGGAAGGGATGAGTGAACCAAGGAGTTGCTGAGGAAGTGGCCTCTGCAGAAGACGGAAGGGGTGGAGGTGGGAAGATGTGACTAGTGGTGGGATCACGTTGGAGGTGATGGAAATGTTGGAGGATGATGTGTTGGATGCGGAGGCTGGTGGGCTGAAAGGTGAAGACCAGGGAAACTCTGTCCTTGTTGTGTCTGGGGAGCAAGGAAGTGAGAGCTGACCTCCAGGAACCAAAAGGGTTGTGGGCGAGGGATCCATCTATGATAGCTATGGGGGAAACCACATACACTAAAGAATGAGGACATCTACACTGTGGGATCCTACAGAAAGCCTCATCTTGGGAACAAATGTGGCAGAGACAGAGGAATTGAGAGGAGGGGGATATCATTTTTACAAGAGGTAGGGTGGGAGGATAACTGTGGGAGTTGGTAGGTTTGTAGTAGATGTCAGTTGATAGTCTTGCTCCGGTGTTAAAGACAGAGAGATCAAGAAAAGGGTCATAAGGAATAGTAGTAGAATTAGGCCATTTGGCCCATCAAGTCAACTCCGCCATTCAATCATGGCTGATCTGGGAGAGGGGCGTCTGAGATAGTCCAGATGAATTTGAGGGCAGGATGAAAGTTAGTGGTGAGGATAATGAAGTCCATGAGTTCTGCACGGGTGCAGGCCTTAGCCCCATTGCAGTCATTGATGAGGCAGAGAAAGAGTTGTGGGATAGGGCCAGTCTATGCCAGGGACAAGGACCATTTGACGTAACCAACAAAAAAAAGCGGGGAAAATCCCCAAAAAGAATAATGATATGACCTATTCTCAAAACATACTTCTGTGGGAAGGAACACAATGTCTGAATTTGCTTTAAATGTTGTTTGGAAAGATATGAACCACGCTGGAATGTTGAAACAAACCACATGTGCCCAATTTGAATGCAGAGCCATTTATCTTCAGTCTTAAGTGCCGAGCCAGAAGTCTCAAAATAGATAAACTTGCGCAAACTTAATAAAATAACTGCAATTATTATTTTACTTAATTTCCTCTAGGCACTCTAAACAAATCTTAGGTTTCCTCTGGCATGCATTCACATTCCGTTTTCTTGTCCCTGCATAAGCCGGCCCAAGCAGCTCATAATTTAACTTTTGTCAACGGGAAATAGAAGATCTTGGAGGATGTGAGGGGTAGGAACGAGAGGTGCCTAAAGGAGGGTAGAAAGTATTAGAGGAGTAAAGACAGGAACCAAGCTGTGATTTGACAATAAACACCCCACAGGGAATGTGGCCACTGGGGTGAAGGGGGTCTCGGTAAAGTGAACAGATTTCAAGAGAAGCCAGGAATATAGAGACTGGGTCAAAGTTTGAGGTGAAGCCAAGATCACCTGCAGTAACACAACTTTGTATGGTAAGAACCTCTCTCATCTCTGAGCAAAGAGCCGAGAGAGGAAATCACTACGGATTGTCGAGCTTTTAGACCAATGATAGGTGAATGAGCAGGACAGAAGAGGACGTTAGTGGGATTAAGTCCCTTTCAGGCACTGAGCAGGAAGGATGGCATGACAAAATGTGGGGCAGTTCATATTAATACTCAATCGGAGAAAGGCAACTGGAGCGTCAGTCAACCCGATTACAATTCCTGTGGAAATACATCTACAACAGAACAGATTCAGCTCAGTGATGTAAAGGAGGAAACATGCAGTTGAGTATTTTTCAGATGAAGTGTGATAAACTTTTTAAAGTGCGTTTCTAAGTCAAAACTGACTCTGTGGTGAGTTGGCAGATCAGTGTTGGCGGGTCAGTTTCTGCATCCTACGTCCAGTGACTGACGGCACCAGACGGGTGCATCAGACAGACCATGGACCTCACCTCAGCACAGTGGAGCATCTGTGAAGGCATGCTGCTAAATACTTGACTTTTAAAGCAGCTGGGATGGATTCAGCAGATTACTATGAAGGCAGTGACATGTGTATTTACACTTACTGAATCATAGTATTAATTTTGCACCACATCTAAAAATAAAAGGAAAATTCACATTCCTAATTTTCTCAAACACTTCCATAAAAGGATCTGTGCTCAATGTATATTCGTTAACTTCAGAAAGTATTAACCGTTGTCACTGCTTTTCCAGCCATGAAAACAGACAGTACTATTTGCACTTTGTGCATCATAATTTTAGTGTTTATATCATTGGTAAAAATTCCAGTCCTCAAACAATGCATCTCTTTGAAATACTTCAATTCCTCTGTTTGGTTCCAAGTACAACAATCAAGATTACACTTGACCATTAGTAATTCATGACCAAATAGACCACTCACATTCATTGTCTAGTCCTACTAAACAGAGACAATGGTGAATTATCGCCATTGTAGAATATTTACTGCTTTCAGTAAAGGAAGAGCACAATGAGAAAACAACAGAAGAAAATAAAAGGGACAATTCAGAAATCCAATCACAATTCCAGGTTCCTTTTATGTATTTTATGGCATTTCACATCAATGTACGTTATTTCCTTTTATTTACAAAATTATATCTTTGAAATAATCATTCTATGTTGGTTTCACCAATTACAGAGTATTTCATGCAATATATAATTCAAAGGTATACAATTTGAATATGTCATCTAATTTTTTCAGCTTTAAGATGACTGCAGTTGCTATTTTACTTCTAAGTAAAGGCATGCATTATGTAAACTAGATATAAACTGCTCTATTACACATGATTCTCACTCTATACTCTTTCAATCTGCTGTTACTGTTGCAAGTCATAATATATCTATATAGATGCAGTTATATAGTCCTTGTAAATACTAATTCACTTTCACTGCCAACCATCAAGTAAGTGACTTTTCATTTCAACAAATCTGTCATTGTAAGATAATCACTACCCAGGAATCTGGATCCTCAGTGAATGCTTGTGCTGTTTTTAATCCAAAAATTACATTGAATTTACAGCAAAGTTCAGGTAATTTCACCCAACCGTATTTATGCTACTCGCAAGTCTTTTATTATCTTCATTTCACCCGATCTTTCCGCTTCTTTCTCTCTTGTGTGCTGACCAAGCTTTCCACTGACCACACTTTCTTTGGAGGATTAAATAATGTGGCAGGTGTTCAAAACTGAAATTATGTTTCTCTTCAAAAGAAAAAGCTCACATGATGGGCTTCGTTTTGCCAGTGAGAATCCTGTGTACTATTCAGATGATCAGTCCTCAGTTCAAATATTCCCTGGTAGGTCTAGTGTCTGTTCAATTCAAGGAACCTTCATCTGCCTTCAACTTGTTCCGTACACCACCACCGTTTGTGTGAAAAAGTTACCCCACAGATTCCTATTAAATCTTTTCCCCTTCACCTTGAACCTATGTCCTCTGGTCCTCGATTCCCCTACTCTGGGCAAGAGACTCTGTGCATCTACCTGATATATTCCTCTCATTCCTCTATAAGATCACCCTTCATCCTCCTGCGCTTCATGGAGTCAGAGTGCTACAACATAGGACAAGTCCTTTGTCCCACCTTGCTAGTAACAAGGCAGTCAGGAAACTCCCTAAAATGGCAGAGAGTTGTTGCAGATGTGTCAGGGCCCTTCTTCAGACACAATCAACCAACCTGCATATCTTTGGGATACGGAAAGAAACCCGAGCACCTGGAATAAACGCAAGTCACAGGGAAAACATGCAACATCTACACAGTAGGCACAGGAGGTCAGATTGGGACTCGCAGCAAATACTCTTTCTCTGCCAATTTGCTTCCCATTTAAAGTGTGCTAGACTAAGTTGGACCCGTTGGGTCCCAGCTTCACATGGGGGGGGGCTGGTCCCCCAACTCACTATTCCACCTCTCCACCAATTCCAATAAAAACACACCCTCCACCCTCCCACACACGCGCACACGCGCACGCGCACGCGCACACACACACACACACACACACACACACACACACACACACACACCACACACACACACACACTCACACTCACACTCACACTCACACTCACACTCACACTCACACTCACACTCACACTCACACTCACACTCACACTCACACTCACACTCACACTCACACTCACACTCACACTCACACTCACACTCACACTCACACACACTCACACTCACACTCACACTACACACACACACACACACACACACACACACACACACACACACACACACACACACACACACACACACACACACACACACACACACACACACACACACACACACACACACACACACACACACACACACACACACACACACCACACACACAAAAACTTTCCACAGCTGAGCACGACCTTCCACTGTAGGGCTTCCGCAGTCAGCGGCACTTCCGCAATCAGCGTGACCTCTGCACTCACCAGAAATTAAGCAATCAGCGTGACCTGTCCACTAAGCGGAAGTCACGAAATAAGCGAGACTTTTGGACTGAACACTGTCGGACCTAATAAAGCATTTATTCCTTACAAACACAGTCGAACCAAATAAAGCATTTATTCCTTCCAAACACACTCGGACCTAACAAAGCATTTATGCCTTCCAAACACAGTCGGATCTAATAAAGCATTTATTCCTTCCAAACACAGTCGGACCTAATAAAGCATTTATTCCTTCCAAACACAGTCGGACCTAATAAAGCATTGCAATTTCAAGCACAGGCAGGGCAGCAGGCCAAACAACTCATGGCATTGTCATTTCATTTCATTTCATTTCCAATTAAACATTGCACTTTCAAGCACAGACAGGGCAGCAGGCCAAACAACTCATGGCATTGTCATTAAGGGCTAACAAATTATTTATTGCAAGTACATTGCAGACTCACAGTTCAGTTAATTCACAGCTTAGAATGACAGTCGTGGCCTCTCCCTCGCGATCTTGCAGAGTGACAGACTCACGTCCAGGCATCTGGGGTTTTATAGTCCTGCCCCCCCCCCAGAAGGGGCGTTACCTTCATTGCAGTGATTGACATGCGAGAGGACCAATCAGCTGATCTCAAGTTTTTTAAAACACTCATAACTTTTATTTTTCATCGATGGGATAAATCCTCGGGGCTGGCTCAGCGGAGGAGGACTGTGAGTAAGATGGCCAAAAATCACAGCGATGCAGGGTAGTGTTTTTTCAAAATAATGACCACATCCTTGCACACACCACAGTAAGAGAGTAGCTTTGAGCATCGATTACTTGTACCGCTGCTGGCAAATTCATTTCACTTGCACTTTATGTGCAATGTGACGAATAAACCGTATTGTATTGTACTTAGAAACATATTTTCCAATCACAACTCCAGTTTGTCAAATGCTTATGGGTTTCTGCTTTGAGAAATCCATGTAGCCAAGATGAATACACAAATAAAAACATTGATGTTGCTTGTTTTGAGGACTTTGAATAATTAGAGTCACAGCCTGCACATCCAAGGTGTTGTGCACCACCCAGTCCAACAGATTGGCCTGAAATATGGAAGGCAGTTATAGAAGTTG
>CM075977.1:83988185-84214190 GCA_038087875.1 Malacoraja senta | reverse complement strand
AGGCTGCCAGTTCAGATAAATGAACCTGCTAAGTGTGGCCTTTGTTGTTCAAATATATTCCATGTGCCTTACCCAAGCCAAACATCTTCTCTTGCAGTAAAACACAATGTTTGAATTTCTACTGCATTAAAGTATCCACTTACAGGCATTTTTATTTTTCTTAACTGCTTGATCTCAATCCAAAATTCCATGGTTGCTAGCTGTCCAACTGGCCCTATGGTCCGGCAAACACTCAGTGGAATCTTTCAACAGCATAACTGGTGCCTCGTGCCCACTGTGATCATTCCACAGAAAAATAACCCAGCCACGAAAGAGTTAAAGCAAAAATATTTAAGATTGAATCTTTTCTGGTTCAGCATTTCCATGTGCTTACGTTGCAGGATGATGATGGGGAGTTTTATTTAACAACCTTGGAAGCCTTATTGACTTTTGTGTTTCTGTGTGGCCCTGCTTCTTCCTGTTTTATTTCACTCTAGCCTCTTACAGTTGAGGTTGGCAAAAAAGAAATTAAGTTGTTCATTTAATTGAAGGGAAACCTGTACTCCCATAATACACCGAGGTCTGTGGTCTCTCCCAATATTACCAGGCTGCAGGCCATTGTGCAATTTTCAACAATAGTCCATAATGAAACGGTCAATTTAAGTGATAGTTTTCCTGCTGTTAGACCTTAGAGAAACAGTGCGGAAACAGGCCCTTCGGCCCACCGAGTGTGTGCCGATCAGCAATCTCCCCATACACTAACACTATCTCAACACCAACAAGATACTACACATTAGGGACAATTTACTATTTTAGTGAAGCAATTAACCTACATCTTTGTGTGTGGGAGGAAACCGGAGCACCTGAAGAAAACCCACACGGTCACAGGGAGAACATATAAACTCCGTATAGACAGCACCCGTCGACAGGATCGAACCCAGGTCTCTGGTGCTGTAGGCAGCAGCTCTACTGCTGTGCCATTGTGCTGCCCATTCCAAAGGTGTGCAGGTTTGTAGTTTTCTGGCTTCTGTAAATAGCCCCTAGTGTGTAGGATGAGAAAGTGGAATAACATGGAACTAGTTTGCGGGAGATCGGTTGGTGTGGACTTGGTTTCCACACAGTATTTCTAAAACAAAACTGGGGAAGTTTGGTAAGCCTTACCAACTTCCACAGTTGTACATAGAAACCTTGCTACTGCGATGCATTACAGCTTGGTCACAGTTGGTGTGGCAAAAGCTCTGCCCAAGACTGTGAGAAATTACAGTTATAAACTTTAGTAACATTTTTGTTAATTTATTTTGTAACCATGTATCTTAAATCAGTGAGTTATTTACTCTGATTTTAAAGGCATTTGTTGGCATCTTGAGTATGTTTCCAATAAAATCTTTATATGCGAAGAGAAATCAAAACCAAAGAGTTTCAGAGCATGATGACATAACTGCTGATCCATCTGCCGATCAAGGTAGGCATGTGGTACCACATAATCAATAAAGCGGACAGTAGGTGCTAAGATAGAGCGTTCTATAAAATTGAGGAAGGTGCATGTGACGTCATAAATGAATACTTTTCATTCGTTTTCTCAAAGGAAACACTCTTTATAGTTGGATAATTCGATGAAGCGGGAGTTATATGTCTAGTGAAGGTCTCCTAAAGGGTTACCTAAAGGGAGGTAATCAATGTCTTAGCAGATTTAAAGGTAGATAAATATCCAGGACTAGTTGTGATTTAACCCAGGCTGCTAAGGAGGCAAGGAAAGAGATTGATGGGCTTTGGCTGAAATGTTTTTGCTGGACACAAGTGAGGTATCAGACGACTGGAATGACCGGGAGTCTGTGCGGCCGTATGGAAGGACTGCAGAGGGATGCTGCCAAGCCGCCCAATGCTCACCCTCCGAGGACTGGAGAACCAGAGAGGAGGACGGAGGGAGCCGACAATGGAGCACGCGAGAGCAATGTCTGGTAAGAGAATGAACCAGGGTCTTACCTTCTGTGCCCTTAGGATCGGCTGCGGGAGGTGCCCCCAGGGCACAAAGGCTGAAGTTGACCGGGCGAGGAGAGGAACGACGGTTCACTGGACGATCCAGATGGAGGTGACGGCTGGAGGCCCTGCAGCAGCCTGGGGCTCGCCTGGATCGGGCGCTGTTCCAGAAGACCGCATGGTGCACGGTCCAGACTGGACTTTGTAAACGGCACCAAAACCTGGCGACTCTTGCATGGGGTCTCAAAAGACTATTTCTATACACTTTGTACTATTCAGGGATTGTGCTTAGATATGGCAATACTTTACTGAATTATATGCAAAACTAAAATCTCACTGTACATCTGTACATGTCACAATAAAGAACCATTGACCATTGAGAAAGGCAGCAGGGAGTTTTGAAGATTAGACGGACCTTAGAGTACAAGTTCATGGACCCTTGTAGGTGGCAGCATGGTTAGGAAGGCATAAGGGAATAAGAGCAGCCTTCATTTGTCGGGGCATTGGACAGACCTCAACTGGAGTAATGCATGCAGTTCTGGTCACCATGCTTTAGGAAGGGTGTGACAGTGCTAGAGAGAGTGCAGAGGAGATTCATTAGGATGTTGCCTCAGATGGAGAAGATCATTTATGAGGAGAAACTATGCCTACTCTCACTGGAGTGGTGAAGATTAAGATTGGACATGACTGAGGTAGATATAATAATCAGGGGTATAGATAGCAGAGATTGCACAAAACCTTTCCTCATATCAGAGTTAGATAACACTAGAGAACATGCATTTAGGGTAAAGGGGGAAGAGATTTATAGGGGATATGAAGAGGATTTTCTTTACCCAGAGAGTGGCAAGTACCTTGTAGAATGCATTGCCTGAGAGAATAAATGAAGTTGGGTTACGAACAGTATTCAAGAAGTATGTGGATGTGCACTTAAAAGTTTAGGCTTGGAAGCCTACGGAACAGGTGCTGGGAACATGGAAAGGTAACCTATCTATGATTCTAAGGACATAGGGAGTTGCAGATGCAGGGTTACAATAAAACACATAAAGTGCTGAAGTAACTGAGCAGGTCAGGCAGCTCTCAATGTCAATAAAACCAAGGAACTGATTATTGACTTTAGAAGACTAAGGCCATGGATCTATAAACCTGTCTTCATCAACGAGATGGTGATGGGGAGAGTCAAAAATGTAAAATCATGGTTGAAGATATCTCTGAAGATCTGTCGTGGACCCAGCACATTGAGGCAATCATAAAGGAAGCCCATCAACGACTCTACTTCCGAAGAAAATTGCAGAGATTCGATATGTCAAAGTATACTTTCCAGAAGCTCTACAGGTGTGCAGTAGGGAGCATATTGACTGGTTGCATCACACCCAGGTCAGCAGCTCGAATGCCCAGGAACAAAGAAAGTTGCAAAAAGTGGTGAATATTGCCCAGTTCATCATAGGTACTGACCTCCCCACCATCTACAGAATCTACAGGAGTTGTTGCCTCAAGAAGGCAACCAGCATCATCAGAGACCCACACCTCCCTGTCCACACTCGCATTTCACTCCTGTCATCTGTGCAGCCATAGCATGTGCAGCTAATGACAGGGATTACACAGATCCACCTGCAGCATGAGATACCATGTACAGTCTTCAGCAGATTTTTTCCTCGTATTTCATAATTTTTTGCAGTTGGGCATGAGCGCCATATGCAACACATACTTAGCAAACCAAAAGAGGGTGAAACCTAATTTCCAGACATTCTTCTTCTTAGGCTGACCCTTGGGATGGAGGATAATTTGCTCTGCACCAGATTTGTGGGTTCTGAGGTGGCTGTTAGGGCCTATGTGGGAAGTGCAGAAGAGGTAGTAGATGACTGATGGGGCAGCCGCGTAGGAAGCGTCGGAGGTATTTCACTCCTGCTGCATACAAGGGTGTCAGATTAGGAAAAGGGGAGGTGCATCGAGACCTGGGTGTCCTTGTACATCAGTCACTAAACATAAGCATGCAGGTACAGCAGGCAATGAAGAAAGCTAATGGCATGTCGGACATTGCGAGAGGATTTCAGTATAGGCCAAAGGAGGTCCTTCTGCAGTTGTACAGGACACTGGTGAGACCACACCTGGAGTATTGTGTGCAGTTTTGGTCTCCTAATTTGAGGAAGGACATTCTTGCTATTGAGGGAGTGCAGCATAGGTTCACCGGGTTAATTCCCAGCCTGGTGGGACTAACAGGTGATGAAAAAATGGATCGACTGAGCTTATATTCACTGGAATTTATAAGGATCAGAGGGGATCATATAGAAACATATAAAATTCTTAAGGGATTGGACAGGCTAGATACAGGAAAAATGTTCTTGATTTTGGGGAAGTTATGAACCAGGGGTCCCAGTTTAAGAATAAGGGGTAGGCCATTTAGGACTGAGATGAGGAAAAACTTATTCACCCAGAGAGTTGTGAATTCTCTGCCACAGAAGGCAGTGGAGGCCAATTCACTGGATGTTTTCAAGAGAGAGTTAGATAGAGCTCATAGGGCTAATGGAATCAAGGGATATGGGGAGAAAGCAGGAACAGGGTACTGATTTTGGATGATCAGCCATTATCATAATGAAGGGCTGAATGGCCTACTCCTGCGCCTATGTTTCATGTTTATGTTTATGTTTATGTCATCGGGAACTAGGAATAGGAGCCTAAAAACGGTAATGTCCAGGTTCAGGAGCAGTTTCTTCCCTACAACCATCAGGCTAATAAGAGTCAAAAGTCAAATGTCAAGAGTGTTTTTTTGTCATATGTCCCAGATAGAACAATGAAATTCTTACTTGCAGCAGCACAACAGAATATTTAAACAGTGTACACTGTTTAAATATACACTACAACTCCAAATAATCTTCAAACTATATAGATGGGGGCATTGTTCATGTCTTTGCACTAATATCAGTTGTTCGTTTTGTTAATATGTATACTGAACTTTTTGTTGTTGTTTATTATGGTATTTACAGAATAATACGTTAACATATCTGTTGTGCTGCTGCAACTAAGAATTTCAATGGTCCGTTTTGGAACATATGGCAATGAAACACTCATGATTCTTGACACTTGATCTCTGGAGAACATGGACAGGCGATGTTTCGGGTTGGGTCCCTTCTTCGGACTGACTGTAATAGGAGAGAGAAAGCTGGAAGAGAGGTGGGGTGGGTCAAAGCCTGGCAAGTGATAGGTGGATACAGGTGAAGGATGGGGGGGATTTGATTGGCAAACAGTTGGACAAAGGACAGAGATAGACAAAAAGTGTGAGATAAGGAGAGTAGACGCATGAAATATGAACCCAGAGGAATATAGGATACAAAGGATACAAAGGATATTTATTATCACATACACCAATTGGTGTAGTGAAATATGCAGCACACAAATAAAGCTAAGACACAACATCAAAGAATTTAACAGTAAACATAAAACATCCCCCCACAATGGTTCCCACTGTGGGGGAAGGCATCAAAAGTCCAGCCCCGTCCCCTGTTCACCCATAGTCGGGCTTATTGAGGCCTCCGCAGTCGTGGCTACGGCAGCCCGATGCTTCAGGCCCTCTCGCCGGATGGTGAAGCTCTGGCGTCGGGTGAACGCTCTCAGCGGCTTGGATTGTCTGGAGCGGCCGCTTCCTCCCCGGAGACCTAGGCTCCCGAAGTCCACGGGCCGCTCTGGTCGGAGCTCAGACTCTGGCGATCTCGTTGTGAGATCCCAGGCTCCGCGGTGTTTAAAGCTCAGCGCCGCCCGCGGCTGGAAGCACCGCAGACCGCAGCTCTGTTGATGTTGGAGTCGGCGGTCTCAGCACTCCGGAGCTTACCGCACGGCGACCCGGGTAAGGCATCGCCCGCTCCACGATGGTGCCTCAGCGCTGTGCCGCTGCCGAAGCTGAAGTCCTGGCCGGTCCCGGCAGGAAACGGCGCTCCAGTCTGTTGGTAGGCCGCGAGGAAGGGGCGAAAACACGGCTCGGAGAAAAGCCGCATCTCCGACCAGGTAGGGACTGAGACAAATAGTTTCCCCCTTCCCCCCCCAATCCCCCACATAAAAAGACTAAAAGACCTCAAAAACAAACACTTTTAACTCACTAAAAATAAAAAAAAAGGGTGAAAAGACTAACAGCTGCTGGCAGGGCAGCCATACTCGACGGTGCCCCTGGATTTGGGGGGAATCCCCCCATCCTTAAAGGGGATGGGAAGAAGGGGAAAGGGGGAAATGAGTGTCCATCATGTGGGACACAGGAAAGAAGGAGAGAGGGGGGGGGGGGGTTTATAATATTAATGAACTTGCAAATAAAGCATAATATGAATATGAAAATTGATGGGCAAAGGTATAGCAAGTGTTCCCTTTGGAGACATTTGAGCTCATCCACTTCAAACCTATGTATTCTCATAAAGCGAGATGCAGGGGAACTGTGGAAGAGTTCAGAAGGTTAAATATTGAGGTACAGAAATCACTACTGAACCAGTGCAAAAAAATTAAACTCCAAGGTGATGTTGGCTTATATCACAAAGTGAGATGGATCTTCTGTTAATGCAACACCACTTAAAGCACTGCATTCAGTACTATTCACCAGGAAGGTTATATAGGTTCCGTGGATAGTGGGGAGAGGTGTGTATATCGAGGAGGTGGAGAGTTTGATGCCAGACTTTAAAGATCCACCAGGATGATTGCTGGGCTAAAGAGTTAAACTATGAGGCCACTTTATGCAGGCCAACGTGTTGCTTTGAGCATACTAGATCAAAAGGGAGTGTAATGGGCCCATTTAAAGTGATTAAAGGATTGGGAAGAGTAAATAGAGAGAAGCTGTTTCGTCTGATGACGGAGATTTAAAAAAGGATAGCTTGAACCCTTAATAAAAGATCAGTGTGATATAATAGGTGTGATGTCAGAAATCGCCCTCTCGTGTGAAGGCCAGGAGAACTCTAGAACTTCTTCTCCAAAAATCTGTTTCAACTGAATATCTCATCATTGACATTCATAATCCTTTGAATTTCCAAACCAAGACTGGTTGATGCACACAAGATGTTGGAGTAACTCAGCGGGACAGGCAGCATCTTTGGAAAGATGGAATGGGTGATGTTTCGGGTCGAGATCCTTTTTATACTGTGGGTCAGGGGAGAGGGAGACGAGAGATATGGAAGGGTAAGGTGTGAAAATGACAGATCAAAGCAGATGATGATAAGGAAATGTAGAATGGATCATTGTTAGCTGAGGGGAGGTATACAATCAGTAAATTTTAATCAGGAGGACAGTGAAGCTAGTCGGGGAACTAGTCGGAGAGATAGGGAAAGCAAGGGTTACTTGAAGTTAGTGAAATCAATATTGGTTGATGGAGTTGTGGCAGAAGTCAGCTAAGATGAGTAATTCAAAAGTGGAGCAGTCTTGGAGGGCTGAATGGCAAACTCCATTTAATGTATTCTCAGAAGCTGCAAAGATCTTTCCCAGTGTCCCTTCCTTTTCTCCAGCAACACACTTGCTCCACTGCTTCCTCCTCACCCCTTACTCCACCATGTTCAATGCTGCTTGTGGTCTTACGGGCTTCAAGCCTGATGATTCTTGTAGACACAAGGAACTGCAGACTGCTTGTTTATTAAAAAAAAGACACCAAGTGCTGGAGTAACTCAATGGGTCAGGCAGCATCTCTGGAGGACATGGATAGGTAACGTTTTGGATCGGGACTTCTCTTCAGAGTGATTGTAGAAGGTGGGAGCAGGGGGGGTGAAGAGAGCTGGGAGAGAGGTGGGGCAGGACAGATCATATTCTTGATTCCTCCACAACAGAAAATAGATTCTCTCTGTTTATATTTTAAAATCCTTTAATTATTTTAAATGGTACAATAGGTGGCTGCATGTATGATTGTACTTACTAACTGCCTCAAAATAGGATCCGTGGTGTTAGTTAACACCATGCTTCCAGTCATCAACATTTTGAAAGTGGCACATTGTGAGTGGCCAGTGTGATCATCTGTTTTGGGTGGTGGTAAATCAACCTCCTTTGATGATCCTTTCCCCTGATTAGTCTGAAGAAGGGTGTCGACCCAAAACATCACCCATTCCTCTCTCCAGAGATGCTGCCTGTCCTGCTGAGTTATGTCCAAGTTTTAGTGTCTATCTTCAGTTTAAACCAGCATCTGCAGTTCCTTCCTACACATTTTGTCTGCTCCACTGCAAAACCTCCTCAAGGTATGTCTACTTTGAAGAGGTTGTACTCTCTCTGAAGAGAGAGTACAACCTCTCTCGCTGCTCCCCCTCTCCGATTCCTCCTGCTCTCCGACTCTACGATATCTCTCTACATCATCGTCTCTATCTCTCGTTTCACTTTCCCCTGACTGGTGTGAAGAAGGGTCGCGACCCGAAACATTACCCATTCCTTCTCTCCAGAGGTGCTGCCTGCCCTGCTGAGTTACTCCAGCTTTTTGTGTCTATCTACCTTTGATGTAAATGGGATCTCGAATGCCATTGATTTGGGGTAGAGTCTGTGCATTGTATGTGCAGACCAGTTTTACTGCTGGACTTGCAAATGAATCCATAAGAAGATAAGTTTCCAACCATCTTTGTGAATGAGGAGATGGGCACAAAATGCTGGAGTAACTCAGCGGGTCAGATAGCATCACTGGAGATAAAGAATAGGTGATGTTTCGGGTCAAGACCCTTCTTTAGACCCCTTTCGGCTCAAATATCCACCTATTCCTTTTCACCAGAGATGCTGTCTGACCCGCTGAGTTACTCCAGCTTTTTGTGTCTATCTTCGGTTTAAACCAGCGTCTGCTGTTCCTTCCTGCACATTGTGAATGAGGAGAATGGGTCAGTGGTGTTAATGAGTGAATGGCTCCACGGTGTGCAAGGTGGGTAATTTTGCTAATTTTTACTTTGTAAATATACAGCCCATGGGAACAGTATACTGTAGTCCGTTTTACGCAGTGACCAGAGAACTATAACGGTTTCCAACATTTAATTAGCCCATTAGCTGAGTCACCAGGATCTAATACGTGTTATTGCGAGTCTGGTGTTGCCTGTGGAACAGATTTGCCACACAAAGGTCTAATCTCTTGTGCACTTTGATTTCCTCTCATATTTTCAACAATGAGGCATCTTCCTGATATCATGACAGACCGTCTATCATAACAGCTTTGAACGGAAGTGATGGATTTTATTTTGTGATTGTTGCCAGCTTTGATTGAAAAGGATGCTCAAAGGAATGTTAGAGTGAATAATTTTCAGTCAGAAGTTTAAATCCTCCCAAAGTCATTCAGCTTGTCCCACACTAAGAAGAATTTCCTTTTCTTTTCCTCGACCATCATCAGCTCATGTTTGCTGTATAAGGAAGATGCAATTTATGCAGATGAATTGCCTCCAGACAAAGAATACTTGCTAAGAGAGCTAACTGAATGTGCTGTAATGACTTAGATTAAAGGAAAGCAATTGAGAGCATGAGAGGGTGAGGAGAAGAGATTTAGGGGGATGCTCACCATAGCCTCATTCATCTGTGGAACTGGTTCAAGGTTCAACATTTTTAACAGAAAAGGACTCGATGTGCTGGAGGAACTTAGCAAGTCAGGCAGCATCTCTGGAGAAAGGTTTCAATATGAAACGTCACCTATCCATGTCCTTCAGAGATGCTGTCTGACCTGCTGAGTTACTCCTGCATTTTGCATCCAATTGTGTATTAACCAGTATCTGCAGTTCCTTGTTTCTACACGTTAAACAGAAAGCCAGTTCCATACCTGTTCTGGATGGGGATTTGGGTCACTTATAACTACTTGTGTCTCCTGAGCCATAACAGATCTGTTTCCTAAAGCTGTTTTCTCCCACCAAAGCCAGCATTGGCAGGAATCTTCCATTCTTCGTAAGTCTAATTCTTAAAGCGAGTGACGTGGCCAGTTGCAAAAACACTCCAAACATTTGTTCCTGTGGAGTTGGAAGAGACAGGATTGCTCAACTTTATTCTGCAGGAAGACCAGAGGCTGCCATAAACCTGCCATGATACCCCTTTGGCTTGCTCCTCCAGGGCTTGATCCTGGGCCTGGAACATTTGAAAATTACAGGCCCCATCAGCCAAACTATGTCAAGCTGTCCGGCTGACAGCTGCAGCTGTCCTGACTCATTCTGGTAAGCTCGAGAGAGAGAAATCAATCTGGGTCCTCACATTGGCTCTCTATCCTGGTTTGGTCACTGAACAAATTAGTCTTCAAAAATATTTACACCATAAATATTATATCAAAAATGCAGAATTTTCCTAAATCCTCGAGATACGTTCACTGCAAAGACAATATGGTCAGTCATGGAAGAGCACATCATTAGATACGTGTAATAATATTACAGAAACACCACAATATTTACTCAAGGGCAGAGAGTTAGAATTGTTTTCCCCGGGGTGGAAACCTCAAGGACTAGAGGTCAGAGATTTAAGGTGAGAGGGGCAAACGTGTGGGGTAAGTTTACACAGTGTGGTGGGTGCCTGGAATGCACTGCCAGGGGTGATGTGGAGGTAGATACAATAGTGGCATTTATGAGGCTTTTATATCGGCACGTGGATATGCAGGGAATGGAGGGATATTGATCACATGCGGCCAGAGGAAATTAGCTTAACTTCTCTACATATAGGACATAGACATTATGGCTCGAACGGCCTGTTCCCGTGCTATACTGTTCTATAAAGCTTGTGTGGTGAATCATATTATCACTTTGACTTCAGGAGCATAACAATAGACAATAGACAATAGACAATAGGTGCAGGAGTAGGCTATTTGGCCCTTCGAGCCAGCACCGCCATTCAATGTGATCATGGCTGATCATCCCCAATCAGCACCCCGTTCCTGCCTTCTCCCCATATCCCCATATTCCGCTATTTTTAAGAGCCCTATCTAGCTCTCTCTTGAAAGCATCCGGAGAACCTGCCTCCACCGCCCTCTGAGGCAGAGAATTCCACAGACTCACCGCTCTCTGTGGGAAAAAGTGTTTCCTCGTCTCCGTTCTAAATGGCTTACTCCTTATTCTTAAACTGTGGCGCCTGGTTCTGGACTCCCCCAACATCGGGAACATGTTTCCTGCCTCTAGCGTGTCCAAGCCCTTAACAATCTTATATGTTTCAATAACATTACTCGGATTATTAAATGCAGTACTTCTTCAAAGCTACAGCCCCAAGGGATGAACTTCATTATCTCACCCGCTAATTCAACATCTTTATAATAAGGACCGCATTTCCCCCCAAAAATGAAGCCAAGAGAACCACATGTGCAAGAACGAGTTCACCCAGCACCTCTTGCACCACTGCTACATTTAATGCTGGTTACCCAGTGCATAACTTTATCTCTCATCAAAAGTGATGGTAATATTCATCCCCATATCTTAGCCATGGTGATTTCCATTCCTTCAATAATTCTAAATGGTGATTTTTCCCCAATGTACATTATATTCCATCAATACTTCAAAATATCATATTTTCTGCCATAAAATGGCCCAGAACATAACCGTTTGAGAGTTGAATTCCAGTCTCATGCTGTTTAGGAAACCAAAGATCTTATTAATATTAGGCAGAGTACTAATACATGATATACATGATTGTAAATATTAGATTCATAGAGTCATAGAGTGATACAGTGTGGAAACAGGCCCTTCTGCCCAACTTGCCCACACTGGCCAACATGTCCCAGCTACACTATCCCCACCTGCCTGTGCTTGGTCCATAACTTGTCCTATCCATGTACCTGTCTAACTGTTTCTTAAACGTTGGGATAGTCCCAGCCTCAACTACCTCCTCTGGCTGCTTGTTCCATACACCCACCACCCTTTGTGTGAAAACGTTTTCCCTCAGATTCCTATTAAATATTTTCCCCTTCACCTTGAACCTATTTCCTCTGGTCCTTGATTCACTAACTCTGGGCAAGAAATTCTGTGCATCTACCCGATTTAATCCTCTCATGATATTATACACATTATATACATAATGTACTTGCTTTGTGAGCCATTTCAATCACATCAACATTAGGAAGGGCTGGTGATAAGGCTGGAACACGGAAATGACAAGAGAGAGTAAAGAAAGATCAGAAACACATGAGGCAGCTTGCGTGTGGAAGAGCGTGAAGGTGGAAAGGTTCCCAGAGTTTGAGATTTGATCTAACCACCCAAGGATTTGCAATTCATTACTTGCTGAAAGACTCAATCGCATACAAAACAGACTGATGAAGCAACTTGAATTATCGTAACACCAGACAGCGCATTTTGAAAGAGAGAACATAGCTGTTGGAATATTGCACTTTTGAATGGGAGCATTCTCTTACTTTATCATTAAAGATTTAACAACAGTTATGGATCATTTAAAAAAAAATACCAGTAGAGCCAAAAAGAAAATATGCTGACATTACCAGAAATTATGTAATAATATGCTTTCCCTTCTTTGATATCTCCAGTGCCCATTGTTTCTAATTGGCACATTGTGTCATCTAACTTAGGTTGTAATCAGCTCTTTTCAATGCTTTAAAATTAATGCATTTCAGCCTCTGATTTACTATATAATCTACAATCATCATACATAGTTTTATTCATCTGTTTCAAATTGCACATGTGTTGAGGTCTTTTACCCGCAGTTTCATTGAAGTCTTCCAAACCAAACTAACCACTAACATCAGAAACGAATAATCAAAACTGGGTTTGCTATCGAATTTCAAAGCCCAGTGTTTCAGTGCAGAGAAACTTGGAAGCATTTTATGTCTGATTTTGCAAGCCCAAAAGGTGATATTTTGAAGGTAAAACGTATCCAGAGATTTCATAAAGGCTCACGCATCCACGTTTTGAAGGAGGTATTTTGAAGTCACCAGTTGGAACTACCATGTCCCTTTGCAATCACCACGTATACACTTGATAGACCTAGAACTCATTTGTTCGATCTTTTAAAACACTTGCCATGATATTCAATACTCACCTCAAGACCTCATACACTGAGACTAAAAGTACAATCACTTCATGGTCAGATCTACCCATGTATGCGGTAGTTTTTTTTAATGTCATGACTTTTCAGGGAAGAGTCTAATTGCAGTCGAGTAATTTGACATGCGACTCAAGAATTTTTCATGTTCTTTTAGGAGCAGAATTAGGCCATTTGGCCCATCAAGTCTACTCCGCCATTCAATCGTGGCTGATCTATCTTTCCCTAACCCCATTCTCCTGCCTTATCCACATAACCCCTGTCACCCTTTCTGTCCTGCACTCACAGAAATCACACCAAATTTAGTTATGGTTTCAAGCAAAACATCCGCTCCACTCTTGTGCAGAGCTCATTTAGTGAAATGTAAAAAATACCTTTTTTCCCAGTGGAGGGAGCAACCTGTAGAATTCTCTTCCATGAGGTAACTGGGGGGGGGGGGGGGGGGGCATTGAAATAAGAAGATAAATATTTGAAATATCAGCACCTTGGGCTTGGTGGGGAGCAGGCGTGGAAAATGAGTTGAGATTTGGGGCAGATCAGCCATAATCAAATGGAATGATCAAGCAGCCAGAGTGGTCAGCAGCCCTATTCCCATTGACATGTTTTAATGTTCTCATGTAAAGCAAGTGCAAATGGCTTGGATAGAGTGGATGTGGAGAGGATAGCCTCAGAATTAAAGGACGTTCTTTTAGGAAGTAGATTAGGAGGAATTTCTTTAGTCTGAGGGTGGTGAATCTGTGGAATTCTTTGCCACAGAAAACTGTGGAGACAAAGTCAGTGGATATTTTTAAGGCTGAGATTGACAGATTCTTGATTAGTACAGTTGTCAGGGATTATGGGGAGAAGGCAGGAGAATGGGGTTGAGAGGAAGAGATAGGTCAGCCATGATTGATTGGTGTAGTTGACTTGCTCGGCCGAATGGCCTCATTCTGCTCCTATCACTTATGTGTTTATGAACTTATGACAACACCAACATGGGAAATCATTTGTGCTGTCTTCTCTTGCCTCATTTCCCTTTCCAGTTGTCCTGGGCTGTTAGACACGGACATTCTTTAGGAATTCAGGGGGCAGCAGGCATTAATACCAACAAGACGATAGACACAAAAAGCTGGAGTAACTCAGCAGGACAGGCAGCATCTCTGTGGAGAACGAATGGGTGATATTTTGGGTCCCATTCCTTCTCTCCAGAGATTCTGCCCGTCCCGCTGAGTTCCTCCAGCTTTTTGTGTCTATCTTCGGATTAAACCAGTATCTGCAGTTCCATCCTACACATTACCAACAAGAATCAGTCTTTAAAAATCCCTGTTCAAATGTAAACTAAAACAGTATTCTGTTTTGAATTTAAAAGGACAGTTTTGTAAGCAAACAAAGCTATCTACTAAACAAAGGCTACTGGCTCACAGCAGGAGGCAGGCTGTTTGAGAGATGCGATTTGCAAGCTGACATGACCCTGAGATGTTCTCGTATGCATCAGCCAAACATAAACCAATAGAGCAATGTTATTTAGCCTACACCAAACGAGGCGTCAGACATGAGGCGTCAGACATCTTCAGCTCAGATATTTCACACCATTATAGCTGATATCAAGAAAGATTCTAGATCAGAATATTCTGTCACTTTATCATGGTCACAGATATATCTGCTTCTGTCCATTAATAATGGGAATATTTTTACCCAGAGAATTAACCCTCACTAAATTAAATTTGGGTGTAGGAAGGAACTGCAGATGCTGGTTTATACTGAAGATAGACACAAAATGCTGGAGTAACTCAGCGGGTCAGGCAGAATCTCTGGAGAGAAGGGATAGGTGATGTTTCGGGTTGGAACCCTTCTCTAGACTGAAAGATAGAGAAGGACAGAGGGAAACAGTGCCGGCAACGGATAACTGCAGGAAGGGTGTAGTCCATAATGGCCTATGGTTGTCTAGGGAAGATATGCTATCGACATGGAAAGGTTGGACGGGCCTGCCCATGTGAGTGCCGGAGGTCGGATGGGCCCACGTGGGCACTGGACGCGCCGTCGAGAACAAAGAGGGACCTGGTGTTGGTGGACCACCGAGATCAAAAGAGCACCCCAAAGGGTGAGGGGGGAGGCCCTGAGAACAAATGGGGACAGGGGGTGGGGAGGGGGTGGGGGGTCGCCGAGAACAAAGAGGGACCATTGGGGACTAAGTGGCCAAATGGAATATTTTATAACAGTTGGCGTCCTATCTGTGGCGACTCTTTGCATACTTGTGTAAGCAAAACAAAGAGTCTCGCTGCAACATGACACATGTAATAACAAAGTATCATTCATTTATTCATTCAGGATGTGAACAGAGGAGCTAGTAGGATGACTAGGGGGGAAGAGATGGGCGGGTGGAAAGAAATGCAGGAGTTTCTTGTCAATGTTGAGAAGTCAATGTTCATACCACTGGGTTGTAAGCTGCCCAAGCGAAATATGAGGTGCTGTTCCTTCAATTTGCGTGTGGCCTCACTCTGACAATGGAGGTGGCCCAGAACGGAAAGATCAGTGTGGGAATGGGAATGGAAAATGTTTGGCAACTGAGAGATTGCGTAGGCCTAGGTGGACTGAGCGTAAGTGTCCAACAAAACGATTGCCAAGTCTAAACATAGTCGTCAATGTACAGGGGGCCACATTGGGAACTCCGGATACAGTAGATGAGGTTGGAGGAGGTGCAAGTGAACCCCTGCCTCACCTGAAAGGACTGTCGGGGTCCCTGGTTGAAGTTGAGGGAGGAGGGGTACAGGGACAGGTGTTGCATCTCCTGCAGTTGCAGGGGAAGGTACCTGGGGAGGGGTGGTTTGGGTGGGAAGGGATGAGTGAACTAGGGAGTTGCGGAGGGGCGAAAGACAGAAAGAGGTGGAGAGAAGAAGATGTGACTAGTGGTGGGATCCCGTTGGATTTTGGGTGTCCGTCCTCAGAATCTTTTAGACCATCCATGCAAATTAGTTTGTCACTACAAAAGTGTTTGAAAATGTGCCGAGTCAGTTTCAGTGTGCTCCCCTGCTAAAATATATGATTCACTAGAACCATTTGTCAAACTCTAAATATTGAAGTAAACAATGTCATTGTAAGCTATTGGAATTTATTGAATCACCCGCTGTTATCTTTGTTCTTAAAAGAGTGTAAAAACCTGATGTAGTTTGAGCTTGGAGAGATTTTACTGCTAGGATGTAAAAGACCGTTTACATTTAATAGTTCCAGTCTAGTAAGTAAGTAAGTAAGTAAATTTTATTTATATAGCACGTTTAAATCAACTCGCCTTGAAACCAAAGTGCTTTACATAAAATAAGTCTCAGAGCAAAATCAAAGAGCTGGGGGAGCCCAATGGGTCAGGTAGCAATTGTAGAGGGAATGGACAAATGACGTGGAGAGGATGTTTCCACTAGTGGCAGAGTCCAGGACTAGAGGTCATAGTCTCGGAATTAAAGGACGTTCTTTTAGGAAGGAGATGAGGAGAAATTTCTTTAGTCAGAGGGTGGTGAATCTGGAATTCTTTGCCTTAGAAGGATGTGGATGCCAAGTCGGTGGATATTTTTAAGGCAGAGATAGATTCTTGATTAGTACAGGTGTTAGAGGTTATGAAGAGAAGGCAGGAGAATGGGGTAGATAGGGAGGGATAGATCAGCCATGATTGAATGGCGGAGTAGACTTGACGGGCCAAATGACCTAATTCTGCACTTATCAGATTATCTTATGATGTTTGGGGTCGGGAGCCTTCAGACTCCAGTCTCTTTGTGGCTTGTCATTTATCACAATGCCAGTCATGATGCAAAATGGGGGAATACTCAATGGGACGGACTTCCTGGCCATTTGGTACTTCCTAACACATGAGAAGTTTGAGGAAATGGGGTAGTGATGTTTTTCGTGGTGGATGTAGATATTTGAGATAGATAATGGACAGATACCATCAGCACTTTGGTCATATTCAGCATTTATTAATGAGAACCATTAGGGAAAGAAAATTACCATTGGACTCCTGAAATCTTAGGAATTAACTCTGCTACATGTAAATTCAGGTGTATATATATGAATATTTGCCCAGACACAGAGATGTAAATACATATAGTGGATGACGTGACATTTCTTGGAAAAGATAAGAGTTGTGAGTTTCTATTTAACTTATAATTACGCCAAAACCTTTCAATGAATTCTGGGCTGTAACAAATAAATAAATTAAAACAAACTTTCGCACTTCAGTCTCGGGTTTGTGCAAAGTTAGTCAATATAACAGAGGCCGTTCTATTCTGTAAGCCTCTGCCAGATCCCTCTTTGAACATTCCTTTGATTATACCCCTCGATCAGACAAAGGAACAAAACTGATCATTTTGTAGGCTTTGCTCATTTCTCCCTGGGTATCAGACGTTGCCTGAGCGGAGTGAAGACAGCAATTAGGATTGAGTGCATTTCACAAAATCTACAATTTTTTCCTTCCATTCATTTCATTGGAGGGAACCTACTCCAAGTCAGTGATAACACTCAAATAGGTGGTATTGTAGGCAATGAAGATGGTTATCAAGAATTACAGCAGGATCTTGATCAGCTGGACAAGTCGGCTGAGAAATCGAACAATGGAGTTTAATTCAGATAAGTGTGAGGTGTTGCATTTTGGGAAGTTAAACCAAGGCCGGTGAATGATAGGGCCTAGGGAAGTGTCGTAGAGCATAAGGATTTAGGACTACAAGTACATAGTTCCCTGAAAGTGGTGTCCCAGGAAGATAGGGTGGTGAAGAAGGCTCCTGGCACATTGACGTTCATCAGTCAGCATATTGAGTATCAAAGTTGGAACGTAATGGTACAGATGTACAAAGCCAAACTTAGAGTGTTGTCTTCAGTTTTGGTCATCCAAGATGCCATTAATGTTAAAAGGGTCAGAGAAGATTTACAAGGATGTCGCCATGACTTGAGACCCTGAGCTATAGGGAGAGATTAAGCCGTCTAGGACGTGAAGTGCAGGAGGCTGTGGTGTCACATTATACAGGTGTTTAAAATCATATGGAGAGTTGATAGGATAAATGCTCAGAATCTTTTTTCTAGGATAGGGAAGGCAACACCTCGATGGCATAGGTTGAAGATGAGATGAGGAAGATTTAATAGGAACCCGAGGGGCAACTTTTTCCACACAGGTGGGTATATGGAACGAATTGCCAGAAGAAGTTGGTTAGGCAGATACAATAATAATATTTAACGACGTTTGGACAGGTACATAGTTAGGAAAGAATTAAAGAGATATGAGTCAAATGAAGGTAAATGAGTAGTTTAAATGGGATATATTGGTGAGCATGGACGAGTTGGGCCAAAGAGCCTGCTTCCATGTTGTAGGACTCTGTAACTCTAGGAATCTATGTTTCGGAAGAAGTTTATGATCCATCCACTAGAGGTGAGATGATCCAATGCCAAGATGAAAAAAACGCCCAACTCCCTTCACCACCAATCTTCTATTAATTTACAGTCACAGTGTTGAGAAACAGGAGCAGAATTGAAATCAAGTCTTACCTGATTAACTTGGCCCCTCACAAGCAGCCTCTCATAATGAATGCAAGGCTTGCATTAGTGGATTAAAGGCGACTGGACCAAAGTCATGAAATATAGTGGTTTGCTTTGAGATACCAACAGGCTTCCTTCTTCGTTCATTCACTTCCTTGTGGACTAGGTATTTGTGAAGAAAGTCTGGAAAGGAATGCAGTGATCTTTGAAAAAGTTCATCTTGAGCAGCCGCACAATACAGGAGGGAGTCTGTGCTCAACCAGCTGTTCCCAGGTACACATACAAGACAGACATTGACTGCTGCTGGGCCATCCTCACTCAGCGAAGGGCTCACATTGGTTTGTTAAAAACGTATTGTTTCTCCAGTGCAAGGAATTGTCCACTACTGACTGCCTCCGACTGGTACAATGCAAGGTGCAGGAGGAGGTGCAAGGTGAGAACACACTAATGCTCAGCACAAGCAGCATCGATGCTCAGTGGGGACGGATCATAGTCCAGGATCCTGTCGCTGTTGCGGGACATACAAGGATGGCTCCCGTCTAACAACCTCTCAAATGGCTCACTGCTGGATGGGACATTAGTGAAAGTGAAAGAATTGTATTGTCGCAGTTGCGATTAATGTGGAATGAGATTGGATGAAGAAGGATTGCAACATGAAACATTGTCTGCTTCCCTCAGCAGATATTACCTGATCTGCCGAGTTCCTCCAGCACTTTATGTTTGAATGAATTGTGGTGTAGTATATGTAATGGATGAGGTATACTTCTGAAAAAATATATTGCCCCTTGTTCAGTCAAATTCAAGCCTCCCGGCTTCTGGATCACATGCAACCTCTACATTGTATCACCTGTGCAGAACCCCAACCACAGCAGTTACCTCAAATGAATTGTGTAGGAAGGAAATGCAGATGCTGGCTTCCTCCACCTTGAGTCTAGGTGACATTTTCCTCCTCTGTTGGCTATAGCTCCAATTCTTCCTCCATCCTTCAACAGAAATCCGCACATTGTTTCACTGTTCTGCCACCTCCTTGTGTACTTTCACTAGCCCCGCAGTGGCAGAGTGAGCATGGGTGAGGTGCCTATCTGCTCAAGGCTGTTCCACTGTGTAATAAAGCTTGGCCACATGTGTAACAGATTCTTTAGCTGGAAGCCTTGCACATAACCTATATGGGGCTATCATGTATCAATGATTCTGAGGCCAACTCCTTTCAGAATATCAAGGTATCCCAAAAATGCCATTCAGATAGTTTGTGAACGGTTAGAATACCTACGGCTAGAATACTAACTAATAATATATTATCCTCGAAATTTGAACTATCAAGGGGCAATAGACAAGGATGTTCATTATCACCGCTGTTATTTGCTTTAGTAATTGAACCCCTTGCTGAAAAAATAAGAACACACATGGATATTTACAGTTATAATACAAAATATTCAAATAACAAAATATCCTTATATGCCGATGATGTACTATTGTACATCACAAAACCACAAATTAGTATACCAAATATATTAAATTTAATTGAGGACTTTGGATCCTTTTCAGGATATAGAATAAACTGGAACAAAAGTGAAATTATGTCGATAAAACCAAAAGACTCAACACACCTCAGGAAATTCCCCTTTAAAATAGCTACAGAAAAATTCAAATATTTGGAATTGAAATTACTAGAAATTACCAGGATATGTTTAAAGCCAATTATAATCCCTTACTTAAGAAATTAAATAATATGATTAAATTCTGGAAGGACACTTCCGATGTCCTTAATAGGCAGAATAAATGCTATAAAAATGATTTTCTTACCACAAATCCTATACCTATTTCAATCAATACCTATACATCTCCCAAAAAAGTTTTTCAAAAAATTGGACTCAGACATTACAAATTTTATATGGGATTATAAATCCCATAGAATACAAAGAGCACACCTTAATAAATGAAAAGAGTTGGGGGGTCTCGCGCTCCCTAACTTTATGTATTATAAATGGGCAGTAAATATTAAAAATATGATTCACCTGCTGGACAATTCTGCCCAGCAGGCGGACTGGATTATAATGGAAAAAGGGGACTGTTCCCCGAGTAATAAGTTTCCTCTCTCCAATAAATTTGAATAATAAAAATTATAATAAAAAACCAATTATAAATAGCACAATTAGAACATGGAAACAAATAAAACAGAATCTAAAATTAAGAAACCTATCTCTCTCAATACCAATAGTTAATAACCCATCGTTTAAACCTTCAACCATAGACAAATCATTTATACAATGGGAAAGAATGGGAATCAAAACGCTCGAAGATCTGTATGAATTGGGAAAATTACTATCATTTCAACAACTACAACTGAAATATAATCTGAAAAATAATCAATATTTTAAATATCTACAAATTCGTGATTACCTGAAAAAATACACAAAAGACTATCATAATATGCCTTCCGACTTACTAGATGAAGCAATGAAGACAAAGGCGGAATCAGCTAATCTAATATCGTACTTATATAATATCATTTTAAACATAGAAATACCCACAACAGATGGAATTAGAAGAGACTGGGAACAAGAATTAGCTATAAAAATTTCAAAAGAGAGCTGGGATAACCATTTACTACAGGTGCATAAATGTTCGATCAACGTACGACATACGCTCATCCAATTCAAAACATTACATAGACTATATTATTCAAAAACTAAATTAAATAAAATCTTTCCTAATGTTTCACCAATCTGTGATAAATGTCTATGTCAAGAAGCTACCATAGCGCATTCTTTTGTTTTTTTGTACAAAAATCCAAAAATTCTGGTATGAAATATTTGATATTTTCTCAAAATTAATTAAAATAAAACTGGTACCAAAACCAGAATGGATCATTTTTGGAATATCGGAAGGTATCCCTGAATTAAACGTGTATCAGAAGAACTTATTCAATTACGGGCTAATAATGGGGAAAAAGGCTCATACTTAAATTCTGGAAAAATGCGCCCACACCAACAATAAAAATGTGGACATCAAATATGTTGGAAACATTACATCTGGAAGAGATGAGATTCCTCTTAGCAGGAAAGCAGACCAATTCCAAAAGACGTGGTCTACGTTTCTGGACCTATTACAAGCATGAGGTGCAATAGTAATTTAAAAATAAATAAATAAAGAAATGGTATCAGGACCTGGGTAATGGGAGGTAAAACAATAAAAACAGACTTGGTTGGTGGTTCCCTTCTGCGATTGTTCCTACTTTCTTTTTCTTTCTTTTCTAGGATCTACTTTCTTACTTTACTTCCTTCTCTAACTTCTTTTCTAAGGGGCTTTCTTTTCACAACACTCTCTTGCACCTCACGACTCTTGCGCACTTTCTTACTTTTCTTACATCTATCTTTCTCTTAAAGCTCGAAAAAATGAAGCGGTATAAAAAATGTATTAAGATATAAGTGTTGTGTATTACTGTAATTTACCGTACTTCTAATAAAAATAATTTAAAATTAAAAAAAAAAAAAAAGTTAGTTTGTGAACGGTGGTTGCTAGGTGATGCAAGAAACAAAATGCAATTTTGGTCTTCCCTTACTGAAACTTTTAAGAGTAATGAAACATCTGGTTTTACTCATATATACAGTTTGCAATATAATTCCCCTAACTAAGAAGACTTACCCACACCCGCCAATTAACAGGCACATATTCAAATGAAAGGCCCTCTCAACTAAAATGTCTCAGAAACTGGTGTCACTGAGAGCTTCCATCCGAGGTTGACCTCATCCTTTGATCAGTGTGCAAACAGTGGCACAGCTTTGGAGCTGCTGCCTTACAGCACTAGAGACCCAGGTTCGATCCAGCTGCGGCTGCATTCTGCATAGAGTTTGTGCGTTCTCCCTGTGACCTTGTGGGTTTTCTCCGGGTGCTCCGGTTTCCTCCCACATTCCAAAGACATGCAGGTTTGTAGGTTAATTGGCTTCAGCAAATGGCGCCTGTAAATTGTCCCTAGTGTATAGGATAGAGCTAGTGTATGGGTGATCATTGGTCAGCGTGGACATGGTGGCCTGTTTCCATGCTGTATCTCCCATACTAAAACTAAAATTAAATGCTGACGAGACCACCCTTACAGCCAAGCTAAATCAAAAGGAATAGATGACTGCATCTCTTAATTATGTTAAACCAAACAGCTATTCACGAGTATTGAATCTTAACCAACCCTTTCCAGTAACAAATAATGTTTATCACTGATTATAATAGCACTGACCTATTGACATTGTTAGCTTTCCACGGTGCCTATTCTGATCAGTTCACACTTTGAAGCATATTGGATACAGCCCATTTGGAACTGAGCTAATATATTTTAGTTGGCAAAATCTAGAGTAATTTTTACGTCATATAGCATAAACATACAATATAAATATTCAGCAAGGGCAAAACTCATTTTTGATCACAATCTTTGAACATTAGAACAGGAAGATTTATAGGATTTTTGGAAGATGGACACAAAACGCTGTATTTATAATAACAGGGAAGATCTATTCAAACATGAAGAGTTCGAAACACGTAACTACAAACTAAAGGGCCTGTCCCACTTACGCGACTTTTTCGGCAACTGCCGCCACCCGTCATAGGTCGTTATAGGTTGCCGAAAATTTTCAACATGTTGAAAATCCAGCAGCGACCAGAACAAGGTACGACTCTTTGGGTAACTACTCCGACCATACAGGCTTCACCCAGGGTGTCGCCTGTATGGTCGTGAGTAGTCTCCTCAGTCGCCCAAAGAGTTGCAGCGTCTTTCTGGTCGCCGCTGAATTCTCAACATGTTGAAAATTTTCGCCGACCTGCAACGACTTATGACAGGTGCCGGCAGTCACCGAAAATATCGTGTAAGTGGGACAGGTCCTTGAGAGTTCTGATGATGGATTTTATATGTAGAAGATTAACGTCATTCATTTCTCAAGCTGATTGATTTTCCTCATCTTTCCAACATCTCTAATGTTTTCATCAGATTCCCAACATTTGCAGTTTCCCACCATTTTCAAAATGACCATATTTTCAGCAATTGAGCATACATCATCGCAGTGTCACAAAATTTCTTAAGAGCTGAAGCATTCACATAGTCATCAGCAAAGCAAATCCCAGCATCTATGGGAGAAGCTTGGTTCGAGATCTGCAAGGATAACTCCCTTAGCCATCACTTCAGGGAAATGCCTTTGGTAAAAATCCTATAGGAGGAAGACAAAAGTGCTGGAGAAACTCAGCAGGTGCAGCAGCATCTATGGAGCGAAGGAAATAGGCAACGTTTCGGGCCGAAACCCTTCTTCAGACTGATGTAGGGTGGGGGGGCGGGGAAAAGAAAGGAGAAAGGAAGAGGAGGAGCCCGAGGCTGAGGGAGAGCTGAGAAGGGGAGGAGACAGCAAGGGCTACTGGAAATTGGAGATATGAGGTGCTGCTCCTCCAATTTCCGGTGGTGCTCACTATAGGTGGTGATCCTGTAGGAGGAAACTCCCATTGGGGAACTCATTAATCCAGTGATGGCTGTAATGAATGTTGGGGGGGGAAATAATAAAGCATTCAACACAACCTTTGTGTCAGAGTGGAATTGTCAAAGAGGAGAGGGCATGGCTTTAGGTGAAAGAGGCAAAGTTTCGCTGAACACTTATGCTCTGTCCTCCTGGGCCTACACAATCTCCCCTTTGCCAACAATTTTAACTTCCCTTCCCATTCCCACACTGACCTTTTTGTCCTGGGCCTACTCCACTGTCAGAGTGAGGCCAGACCCAAATTAGAGGAACAGTACCTCATATTTTGCTCAAGCAGCTTACAACCCAGCGGTATGAATGTTGATTTATCTCATTTTCAAGTAACTCCTGCATTCTCTCCATTCCCCCCCCCCCCCCCCCCCCCCCCCCCCCCCCCCCCCATAGTTGTCCCACCAGTTCCACTGTTCGCATCCTGTATCCCTCTTGTTACCACATCTTCCCCAGCGAACAATGAGCCATTATGAGCTCCACCCTTCCTGAGGTCATCTGTTGCCGACATGATTTGTTCCGGCAGCTTTTCGCTTCCAGTTTATTTCCCCCAACCCCACCTCTATTTTCTGTCTGAAGAAGGGTTCCGACCCAAAACGTCGCCTATATTTTGTGTCTATCTTCACTATAAACCAGCATCTGCAGTTCTCTCCTACATAAGTTTAAGGGAGATGTATGGATAAAACAGATATTGGGCAACAAGATTTTATTGTGTGATTTTTGTGTTCTTTTGTATTGAATATCACCAGGCAACTATGGAATGGCTTTGCCAAGCAAAGAGTAGTAAAAACCTCAGAATGGCATCATTTCAGTGTTGTGAAGATTATGTTCTAGCCCATTATGCTATCTCAATGCTGAGGGAAATGCCAGGGTTTAGATCTGGGATTTAATGGACAGTCTGTCCATTTCTCTTCTTTGGAACATCTTGGAAATAATCCTACATAGCAAGAAGAATGGCTTTTTCTGATTCAGTGATCCCTATATAGAATGTCTAAAAGACATTTGGAATATATGGGTTCATAGAGAGTGGTAGACACTGCCTCGTCCATCACAGGTACTGACCTCTCCACCGTTGAAGGGATCTATAGGAGGTGTTGCCTCAAAAAGGCAACCAATATCATCAAAGACCCACATCACTCTGGCCACGCTCTTATTTCACTTGTATCATCGTGAAGATGGTACAGGAGTCTGAAAACTGTGACGACCAGGTTCAAGAAAAGCTTCTTCCCAATAGCGATCAAATTCTTGTACACTATACAACACTAACCTCAACTATGAATTTTTATGGACCGTCTTTAAGGACTTTGGGTTTTTGCACAAGTATTGTGGTGATTCATTTATTTGAGTCATACAGCAAGAAAGCAGGGCCTTCGGCCCAACTTTTTCCATGCCGTCGAAAGAGGCCCATCTTCGCTAGTCCCATCAGCCCACATTTGGCTCATATCCCTCTACATCCCCCCGTTCTCTAGGGGGCGCCGTCCTGTGTGGTATGGCTGCCCAGCCTGCAGCTGTCCGTTTCATCTTTTTTCTTATTTTTAGTTAGTTAGTTGTTTTGTTTTTTAGGAGTTCTATTCTTTTTTATGTGGGGGCTGGGGGGGTGGAAGGGGGAAACTACTTTCTAGGGTCCATACCTGGTCGGAGAGGCAGCTTTTCTCCGGGCTGCACCTTCGACCCGTCCTCGCAGCCTACCAGTGGGCCCTGGAGCGGCGTTTCCTGAGGGGACCACCCAGGACCTCGGCTTCGGCGGCGGCGCAGCGCTGGAGCGCTATCGCGGAGCGGAGCAGGCGATGCCTTGCCCGGGTCGCCATGCTGGAACTCCGGTATGCTGGGACCGCCGGTGAACAACGCGGAGCTGCAGGTCTGTGGAGCGGCCAGCCGCGGGCGGCAGTGCTGTACTTTACATCGGGAGCCTGGGATCTCTCGCCGAGATCGCAGTGTTGGAGCTCCACTCAGCGTGGCCTGTTGGCTTCGGAAGCCGTGGTCTACAGTAAGGAGGCAGCCGTTCCAGGTGTCCCAAGCCGCTGAGAGGATTCTCCCGACGCCGGAGCACCATCACCCGGCGAGAAGGGCCTGGAACATCGGGCCTCCGTGAAGGCGACTGTGGAGGCCTCAATAGGCCCGACTATGGGTGGACATGGGATGGGGACTGGACTTTGTGCCTTCCCCCACAGTGGGAACCATTGTGGGGGATGTTTTTATGTTTTATGTTAAATTTCTTTCTTAATGTTGAGTCTAGTTTGTGCTGCATGGCAAGATAAATTTCACTACACCATTTGGTGTATGTGACAATAAATGTCCTTTGTCCTTTGTCATTTGTCCCTACATCTGTCCACTTCATGTACCTGTCCAAACATCTTTACAATATTGCTACAGTACCCACCTCGACTACATACTCTGGTCTGAAGAAGGGTCCCGACTTGAAACATCGTCTTTCCATGTTCTCCTGAGATGCTGCCTCACTCGTTGAGCTACTCTAGCCCTCTATATCGTCTTTTATAAGCCAGCAGTTTGTTCCATATATCCACCAATCTCTGTCTGAAAAAGTTAACCACAGGTTCCTATTACATTTTTCCCCTCTCATCTTCAACCTATGTTCTCTGGTTCCTGATTCCCCTACTATGGCAAAAATATTTTGTGCATTCACCTATTTATTCCCCTCATGATTTTTATACTCCTCAGCCTCCTGCATGCCAAGGAATACATTCCTAGCCAGCCCAACCTCTCCCTATAACTCAGGCCCTTTCTGACACACAGAATGTTTAAAAGACATTTGGAACATTTGAATGTTTAGAATATCGTTTTTTTAGTTTATTATATATTATCTGTGTGTATTGTGTTCACAGGCCTGTTACGTTGGTGCAAGTAAAAGGTTTATTGTACCATTGTCAGTGCATATGACAATTAAACACTCTTCACTCTTCAGACAGTTACATGGATAAGAAAGATTTGGACTTTCATTATCTTGCTTAAATGATTGTTGCCATTTGCAATAACCTTGTTATTAACCTGGTTGCTTTGTGATTTCCCCCAAAAAAACACCCACTCTACTGAGAAGGAAATAAGTATTAATCAAAGAATAGTTATTCGAGAAGTTGGTAAGCTTCAAACATGATAATTCCCAAGACCCCGATGAACTACATCCAAGAATTTCAAAAGAGGTGGTTACAGAATTATGAATGATCTGGTTATCATAATTTCTCTGAAATCCGGTGAATTCTGCGATGGTTACTGAAGACTGGAGTGGGGGGGGGGGGGGGGGGGGGGGAAGAAAGAATGTGGTGCCACTATTTACACAAGAAGCAAGAGAGAAAATAGAAAACTATTGACCAGTTAGCCCAATAGAGGGGAAAATGCTGGTATCTGTAATGAAAGAGGCAATATCATAACAACTTGAAATAATTTTGAGCCAAATCAACATGGATTTATGAAAGGAAAATATTGTTTTACTAATCTGCTGGAATTATAGGTGTTACTCGGTGAACAAAGAAGGGGAAACTAGATGTTGTGATGTATTGGGATTTTTAGAAGTTGATCTATACATTCCCATACAGGAGATTAGACAATGTTAGGCACATAGCATGGGATAATATATGGATATGGACTGCTTTTCAGACAACACAAAGAGTGGAATAGAAACATAGAAACATAGAAAATAGGTGCAGGAGTAGGCCATTCAGCCCTTCGAGCCAGCACAGCCATTCAATGTGATCATGGCTGATCATCTAAAATCAGTACCCCGTTCCTGCTTTTTCCCATATCCCTTGATTCATTTAGCCCCAAGAGCTAAATCGAACTCTCTCTTGAAAACATCCAGTGAATTGGCCTCCACTGCCTTCTGTGGCAGAGAATTCCACAGATTCATAACTCTCGGGTGAATGTTTTCCTCATCTCAGTCGAAAGATTAACTCCTTACTGAAAAATTAGAAATCACAAGAATGCTCAGAAGTCTTAAGAATCAATGATAATTTACCATAACTCAAACAATATCATTATTTATGAACAAAATCTTCTCTGGTAACTATCTCTAGAAGGATACTACAGGGGTAAGTGCTTAGACCACAACTACCCTGGATTTGTAACAACATGTTGACTGAGGGGACCAAATGTTGCATTTCTAAGTTTGCTGATAATACTATACTAGGTGGAATTGTAGCTAGAGTGGGGGGGGGGGGGGGGGGGGGGGGCAGGGGGGGAGGGGCGGGGGGGGATATAAAGAGACGTTAAAGGGACATGGAAAAGCTAAGTAAGTGAGTGAGAACATAACAAGGGGAATATAGTGTGGAAATATGAGCTCATCTACTTTGGTGCAAAAAATAGAGTGTTGTTAACTGGTGAGGAATTGGGAATATTGATGATCAAAAGACTCAAGTATGCTTGGACACAAGCACTAGAAATTCAACATGCAAGTGCAGCAGATGACATAAAAGGCAATGATGTCTTAGTCTTTGTAAGATTGAAAGGTTTAGATTATTAATAGATTTGAATAAAGCTTGAAGAATAGTTTGGAGTATTGTAATAGATTTGGGTCTACTGCAGTTGGGGGGGAGTATTGTCATAGAAGTGCCAAGATTTGATTCATTGGACTGATTTGTTATGGGGGGAGAAATATTCTAATCCGAGATTCTGTGGTGTTTAGAAGGATGAAAGAATATCTCATTGGAACCAACATGTCATCTCTGGGTGCCCGCTCTACCACCCTCCAAATGGGCCAGCTCAGGGCCTGGCAGACATTGACGTAGACAACAACCTGGCTGCTAAACAGCCGGTTAAATGCAGGGACCATGGTTCCCCTAGAGTGAGTTGACAAGATTTTTAGGCAGATTTAGGTCATTCGGACTCGTCACTCTACTCCATACAGTTATGGCTGACCTATCTTTCCCTCTCAATCCCATCTCATCCCATCTCAATCTCATTTCCTGCCTTCTCCCCATTACCCCTGACACCCATACAAATCAAGAATCTATCAATCTCTACCTAAATATCCATTGACTAGCCTCCACAGCCATCTATGGCAATTCCACAGATTCATCACCCTCTGACTAAAGAAATTCCATCTCTTCTCCTTTCTAAAGGTACATCCTTATATCTGAGGCTATGACCTCTGGTCCTTGACTCTCCACTAGTGGTACTCCTATCCTCTCCACAGCCTTTCACTATTCGGGTAATTTTCAATGAGGTCCCCCTGATCTTCCAAACTTCAGCGAGTACAGGCCAGTGGTTAAACAAACAAATGTCACAATCTCACAATTAGGATAAGACTGGTCAGGACTGAGGATGAATTTCTTCACATGGACGGTGATGAATCTTTGGAATTGCCTAGTCTGAAGAGCTGTGGAGGGTCAGTCATTAAGTTTGTTCAGAACACAGATCGATTGATTTCTGGTTATTAAGGGAATCAAGGCCTCGATGGACAGTGCAAGAAAATGACACCAAGTTCGACGATCATCCATGATCTCGATGAAAGGACTGGATGGCTATTCCTGTCCCTATTTCCTGTGCTCCTGTACTTAGACTGAAAAAAATCAGGGATTGAATCGGTTCTTATTAGTACCAATTGCTGCTCAGGGAAGATTTAGCTATCCTAGGACACTGCTTCTCCACTGATTGCACTTATTCTGTTGTGAATGATACTTACAAACAGAAATCTCCCATTCTATTGTTCTCACATTTTGATTTGTTTTTCCACTCGGCCTGTTTTGGACGACTGAATCAAAGTTCCTGACAAAGAGACCAGGCAAGTAATCTGCTCTCGGCCTTCTGCCAAAGCTGGGAATATGCCAGTAATATTTCCCATACACTCAGAGAGTGCCAATGTGCAATTAAATCTGACTTCTTGCTCTCCCCTGTCAACCAAGGTTTGCACCCGTGGCTGCTGAATATCAGAATATCCATAGATGAAATAAAAAATATTTCTCCCTTTCCACCCTATAAGCACAGCCCCTTCATTGCTTCCCACAGAGGGCAACACACAGACGTTGATAAACAAACACACACGCACGCGCACACACACACACACACACACACACACACACACACACACACACACACACACACACACACACACACACACACACACACACACACACACACACTCACACTCACACTCACACTCACACTCACACTCACACTCACACTCACACACACACACACACACACACACACACTCACACACACACTCACACACACACACACACACACACACACACACACACACACACACACACACACACACACACACACACACACACACAGAGCCATAAATGCATAGACAGGCAAATTATTGGAATCATAGATTTATTGGAATATGAATTTATTTCACAGCTCCAGCCAGGATCAAGGTTTTACTGAACCCCACCACCAGAGTCTAGTTTAGTTTTGGCTGGGAATTTAAGTTTGTGGCCTCGTGCATAAACAGGGCTTTGTCTGTGTTGACTTCCTTTGGTATCTCTGCCTATAGACACATTTGCATCTGTACCTCCAGGGGAAACAGTACAAGAGTCTCTTGGTACAGAGCTGGACATCAATCTGAGCAGTTGCATTAACACTAGTCCACACACAGGCAGCTGCTCCTCTGACTGCAAATGCTCAGCAACATGCACAAAGACAGCACAGATGCCAGCATGGCAACATCAGGCGCAGTGTACATTTGCCAAATACCTGCTGCCAGTCAGACTCGGTCTCAAGACAGAGATTGCAATTTCCGACAGTGAGGCCATTTAGTCTACTGATTATCCTGAATCCCAACTGTACAGAACTTCGGAGCAGAGGTGGAGCGTTGTTGAGAAATGCACGACCTAGAAGGCCTGGAATGATTTTTTGAACTGAAGGAGCTCTGACTCATTCTGCCCAATGAACATTGCAAATGTTAGACTGGTTTCCCTTCCAGAATCCCTGGTTATATTAGGATTGTGGTGATATAAACCAGGCGTATTGCTTTAAGCTACTCTGGATGCAACAAAGGGCATTGGCCTATGTGCTCTTAGCAGAAATTTATGACAATGTGTCCTCATACAGACTGCTGCTGTCTGAATGTGAAAGCAGTTATTTCTCCTTTTTACTAATTTTTTTAAATCAGGTATTTGAGGTTTCTAGGCATAAGGGGGAGAGATTGTATTCCTCAGAACTAAGAAGGTTCGAGGAAATGTAATAAAAGTGATAATAAGTGGCAGTAACAATTGCATATTGGGCATCAGCAAAAAGGCTTGTGGGGAGACCAGGAAAAACAGCTTTAATGTAAAAAAAACACAAAGTGCTGGAGTAACCAATCAGTCTGAAGAAAGGTCCCGACCTGAAATGTCCCCTATCTATGTTCTCCAGAGACAGACACAAAATGCTGGAGTAACTCAGCGGGTTGGGCAGCATCTCTGGGGAAAAGGATTAGGTGATGCTTTGGGTTGAAACCCTTCTTCAGACTTCTTCAAATCTGCTGAAGGGACACAGGCCAAAACATCACCTATTCCTTTTCTCCAGAGATGATGCCTGACCCGCTGAGTCACTCCAGCATTTTGTGTCTGTCTTCTGTGTAAACCAGTATCTGCAGTGCCTTCCCACACATGTTGTCCAGAGATGCTGGCTGACACGCTGAGTTACCCCAGCACTTTATCATCCTTGTTCTTAAGCCAGCCTCTGCAGTTCTTTGTTTCTATGGTTTTAATGTAGCAAGGGGATTAGAGTAGGAATGAATTGCTGGAAAAAGATGAAAGCAACAGGGTTTATTGACTGGGAGCCAATGTTGAACAGCTCAGGTCAAATGTCAACAATCGAGAAAGGGACTAGAGTTTTGAATGACCTCAATTAATTGTGGATAGAAAAGGAATTGTAAATATATATGTTTAGTTTAGATAAGTTTATTGTCACATGTACCGAGGTACAGTGAAAAGCTTTTATGGTGTGTGCTATCCAGTGAATGGAAAGACTTATATGATTACAATCAAGAAGTAACAGGATCGGTCCGAGTCAGCCTGGATTTACAAAGGGGAAATCATGCTTGACTAATCTTCTGGAATGTTTTGAAGATCTAACTCGGAAAATGGACAAGGGAGAGCCAGTGGATGTAGTGTACCTGGACTTTCAGAAAGCATTTGATAAGGTCCCACATAGGAGATTAGTGGACAAAATTAGGGCACATGATATTGGGGGTAGAGTGCTGACATGGATAGAGAAGTGGTTGGCAGACAGGAAACAAAGAGTAGGGATTAACGGGTCCCTTTCAGAATGGCAGGCAGTGACTAGTGGGGTACCGCAAGGCTCGGTGCTGGGACCGCAGCTATTTACAATATACATCAATGATTTGGATGAAGGGATTCAAAGTAACATTAGCAAATTTGCAGATGACACAAAGCTGGGTGGCAGTGTGAACTGTGAGGAGGATGCTATGAGAATGTAGGGTGACTTGGTCAGGTTGGGGGAGTGGGCAGATGCATGGCAGATGAAGTTTAATGCGGATAAATGTGAGGTTATCCACTTTGGTAGCAAAAACAGGAAGGCAGATTACTATCTAAATGGCGTCAAGTTGGGAAAAGGGGAAGTACAACGGGATCTGGGGGTCCTTGTACATCAGTCTATGAAAGTAAGCACGCAGGTACAACAGGCAGTGAAGAAAGCGAATGGCATGTTGGCCTTTATAACAAGAGGAATCGAATATAGGAGCAAAGAGGTCCTTCTGCAGTTGTACAGAGCCCTAGTGAGACCACACCTGGAGTATTGTGTGCAGTTTTGGTCCCCTAATTTGAGGAAGGACATTCTTGCTATTGAGGGAGTGCAGCGTAGGTTTACAAGGTTAATTCCCGGGATGGCGGGACTGTCATATGCTGAGAGAATGGAGCAGCTGGGCTTGTACACTCTGGAGTTTAGGATGAGAGGGAATCTCATTGAAACATATAAGATTGTCCAGGGTTGGACACACTAGAGGCAGGAAACATGTTCCCGATGTTGGGGGAGTCCAGAACCAGGGGCCACAGTTTAAGAATAAGGAGTAAGCCATTTAGAACGGAGATGAGGAAACACTTTTTCTCACAGAGAGTGGTGAGTCTGTGGAATTCTCTGCCTCAGAGGGCGGTGGAGGCAGATTCTCAGGATGCTTTCAAGAGAGAGCTAGATAGGGCTCTTAAAAATAGCGGAGTCAGGGGATATGGGGAGAAGGCAGGAACGGGGTACTGATTGGGGATGATCGGCCATGATCACATTGAATGGCGGTGCTGGCTCGAAAGGCCAAATGGCCTGCTCCTACACCTATTGTCTATTGTCTATTGTCCACAATGCACAGATACAGGATAAAAGGGAATGACATTTAGTGCAAGATAAAGTCCAGTAAGTCTGATTAAAGGTCCCAGGATCTCCAGTGAGGTAGATGCAGGTCAGGACCACTCTCTAGTTGGTGATAGGATGGTTCAGTTGCCCGATAACAGCTGGGAAGAAACGGTCCTTGAATCTGGATATGAGAGGAACAAAGGCAGAATAATTGTATGGAAAGAAAAGGGAATTTTGACACAACTACTTTAAAGAAATAGAGCAGATGATAAATTGAACTGCCTCTTATTACACCACATCATTCTTTGACCACATTTCCTTGTCCAAATTAAAATTGCCTTCCTATACCTCAGTAAGCTCTCCCTCTCTCCATCCCTGCACCTGCTCCTGAAATCCCCACCCATGGCTTTTCATTTGGGCCACTTGGTCTCTCCATGTCCTGACAGCTATCAAATCCCATTCATCCAGTTTCCCTGCTGACAGGGCATTATTTGACAAATGTTGGAACATTTTCCCATATTAATGTCTTTATATAAATACAAGTTGTTATTGTAATTAATCTTCCCTGAGGATATTGACTCCTTGCAAGGTTAAAGTGCGATCATTTGTAATCTTGATCAATTTAGTCTTTGCTTGATAATTCACACAGCACAGCCTTTACCACAGCTCACCTCCATTGATCATAAGCAGGGGATCATTGCCCAATTAGCCATATCATTGCACAATCTGCAACTCATTGCAACAAATCATTCTCTTCAGTGCGACCCAACAGCGCTGAAGGGTTTCTAGCTGAACCATGTGGTGCAAGGATGTGGTGGGAATTCCATTTATGATTGGCCATTTGACATGAATGAGCATCAGCAGCAGAACCGGTTGCCAAGATGTGTCTATCTAGTGCACTGTGTGTATGCAGAAGTACAGTGGTGTAGCTTTGCTATGCTAATTTGTTGAACGGATCATTTTTCAATCCTTGTGTGGCCTGACAATTGGAGAAAGAAAACTTGTACTTCCACAGTAGTTACATCATCAGCTACACTCAGCAAACATTAAATCCCACTGCATGCTTGAAAGCTTCTTCATGGATTCCATGGAGACAACAGGCAAGACACTTCGACACATCAAACTGGAGCTCCAATACACTACTTAGCAAACAGATGGATTTTAGATTAAAACAAATCATATATTGTTTCAGCTTTTACACACCCAAAGGAAAAATGAAATTTGAACATTTGTTCAAAGCATTAAAAGAAAATATACAGCTGCTGCAAAGACAATTCACCTCTATGTTGGCTGATCAGCTTAATTGAAATACAAAATATAAATGTTTCCATTTTCAGTTCCCCACAACTGTTGGGATTGATACAATTAGTCGATGGGTTTGTTCTGCACTGAATTACATTTTAAGAAAAAGTTAAGGAAAAATGAAGTACCAAATGAAGATGAATGTATTTATTTTACAACAGAGAAACAGTCATTGATAAGTTGCTAAGTAAGTTGTAGCTACATCCTTCTGTGATTAAGTGCCTGGCAGCTGTTTGTCTGCTATTCAATTGTTAAAGACAGACACTGGATGACATCTATGTTGCTTGTTGCATAATGTCACCACTTAAAGGAGAGACCCGCTGGTTCTTGGAAGGCAGCCTCTCGCTGCTGTAGATGGCCAACGGCAATGCTGTTTCTACCTAATTGCTTGTGTAGGAATTTCTCCATGCTGTTTGCCATTGGGATTCTTCCAGTGCAGGACTTTTCTTCAACAGACCTGGAGCGGAGCAGAATTCTTTCACCACCTGGCAAACTCAGCCTGAACCACACATACGGTGTGGGCATTCCTTTCTACCTGCCAAGGACTGGCCAGTGGGGACAAAAATCAGAAGCATTTACATGTCAGACATTTGGCACCAAGCTGGCAGAAGGACTTGTAACCATCCTCTTGGATCCAGACACACCTGCTTGTCCATGTCATTTCATCAGAGGACATTATGGGCAATCTATGCAGTCTCTTGGAATCTGATCCTTGTACCTACACAAGCATTCCTTCCTGTTGCTGACAACATTGCCCAGGAAATATCTGTTAGCCCACTAGAATCTGTCAAGCTGCCACCCGTGATACAAGCAATACTAGTCAAATATTGACCACGCAGATTACTGAAGCCTTGGTTGGCAGGGGATAATTTTTGACTCCCTGCCCATGAAAAGTGGTAAACAGCAGTGGAGGAAGACACAGCACTCTTAGCCACAAGGCAGGCAGGAGTACCAAGTGTCATTGGTATCATTTACCAAGTACCCAAGCAATGCCCCATGACATCTGTAAACAGGAAATGTTCTCATTCGGTCAACACTCAAGCATCCAGGATTACTTTCGCAAAAGGACACAAAGTGTTGGAATAACTCAGCGGGTCAGGCAGCATCTCTGGAGAATATGGATAGGTGTTAGGAGGCACTGGATAAAATAAGTTTTAAAACTCTAAAATCAAAATCCTATTTGCAAACCATTCCCAATGCATCCTTTGGTAGTTTAAACTTGTCAGCAAGTGATAGGTATGGAATATCTATTAGGTCGCAACCAGTTAATACAAATGAAAACCAGTCTTCAGTCTCAGACTAGGATAGCTGCATGAATGCTCCTAGTCATTTGCAGAGTGCTATCTCTCAATGCAATGGTAAAGAAGACTGTTTTGGGTGTCTGGAGTCCCAGCAAAGGTGTTTGTATATGCAGAGGTCTTCTTGTTTATTTCGATGTGCTCCTATTGTAAATACATATTTCTACGAAATCCACGTCTACATTGCGACTGTTGAAGTAAACTGTAATTGTGACCATTAAAACTGTATTTACTCTCTTGTTAACTTGGTGCTTAAAGATGTAAAACCTTAGTGTACTTTTGAGATCGGAGGGTTTCTCCAAAATATCTCCAAGAGATGTAGATGATCCATTGTGCTGGTTCACCAAGGAATGTTGACATATATGACATTAGTCCTCGTGTAAAGCAGTGTAATTATCTCTAATTGCATCATCAACTGATCAAATCCTGAAACCCTAATCAAATCACCACAACATTTTCATATTCCAAGGAACAGAAGGCTTGTTAAGGGCCTGTCCCACTTAGGTGACTTTTTAGGCGAGTGCAGGAGACTCTGCGCTTGCCTCATGATCGCCACATGGTCGCCACATGTTCGCTGGTGGTCTCTGGTGAGTCTCCTTCATGGTCGCGAGGAGTTCCCGCATTCTGGGAACTAGTCGCGGCCTCAGTATGGTCGGCGCAAATTTTTCAACATGTTGACAAATTTTCTGCAACCAAAAATTGGTCGCCATGGAGAAATTCGATAATCCTGTAGTCGTAGGTGCAGTTGTAGTGGGGTCGCCATGTAGTTATTTGTAGTCAAGGTAGTCGTAGGTAGTTTTAGTTAATCGCCTTTGCTGACCGGGCATTTTCATTGGCTCATTGGGGAAAAAAACGTAAGCACGAGTTTTCAGAACCAAGGATAACCGACCGGTAATGTTAAATGCTCGCCGAACTTCACAGCTGTGTGTCTCTGGCTTATTAAGAATTGTCTGGCTTCTTAAAAGTGTCTCCATTCCTTCTCCCCCCTTCTCCCCCTCTTTTAAAGGACTTATCATACACTGTGCTCGCAGTCTTATCCTTCCTGTTCATCGCGGTGTGTGTCTGTATCACCATGGCTTTGCACCGTGTGAATTTCAGACAGCGCTCCCCCCACTTGCCCTGGCCCCCGCCTTTGCGATGTGTTTGTGTGTGGGTGTGTGTTCCACTGACAGTCGCCGTTCCAGTTCCCGGTTTTTCAGGTAAATGCCGGCGAATTGACAGTCGCTGGCAGTCCGCTGAAAAATCGCCTAAGTGGGACAGGCCCTTCCAGAGCTTGGCCATTAAACACTTCTTCACACAAAGCTTGGTGGAGCTGTGCAATTCTCTTCTATATACTCAGTGGTCACTGGCTCTGTGGGTGACTTTAAAACTGAAACCCAAAAGGATTGTTGTAAGATAAGGATGCAAAGTGTTACGAAGCCAATGCTAAATGAATGGAATTAAATCACAGTGAAGTCACGATTTAATTGAGTGGCAAAGCAGCCCGATGTCACTAGTGGCTTTCTTTCACCTGACCTCTGCATTTCTCCCTTCCCATCTTCCATATGATACGATGGTGCTTTGTACCAAATTGCAACCACGCTGTGTTCAAACTAAGCATAAGGTCAGTCAGGCCCCAAGCATTACTCATATGAAGGGCCTCCCATATTGAATGGACCATCTTAACAATGGTTTAGTCACCAAGTGAGGTCCATGTGGATATAATTATTGTTGATCCCGGGTCCATTCCTTGCCTTCTTTTTTATTTTAATGTCAGCCAGAAGCCTTTCCACAGCTGCTGGTTTTTTGGGGTATTTCTCCCGCAGCTGTTGGTGCTCTGTAATTCCCTGCATCATCCTCTATTTGTTGCAGTGCCATCAAATTATACTCAAAAGCCAAGTTTTTATTCCTTCATAAGGTGCAAGCCTTGCTGATCTTACAACAAAGTGAAAGGCTCAACAGAGCTCTTCCATCTTTGTTCTGGCAGCACAACAACTATTATGGAGACAGACACCAAATGCTGGAGTAACTCAGCGGGTCAGACAGCATCCCTGGAGAAAAGGAATAGGTGATATTTTGGGTCGAGACCCTTTTTCAGACTGAGAGTCAGGGGAAAGGGAAATGAGAGATGTAGAAAGATATAGAGCAAATGAAGGAAGGATATGTAAAAAAGTTATGATGATAAAGGAAACAGACCATTAGACAATAGACAATAGACAATAGGTGCAGGAATAGGCCATTCGGCCCTTCGATCCAGCACCGCCATTCAATGTAATCATGGCAGATCATCCCCAATCAGTACCCCGTTCCTGCCTTCCCCCCATATCCCCTGACTCCGCTATCTTTAAGAGCCCTATCTAGCTCTCTCTTGAAAGTATCCAGAGAACCGGCCTCCACCGCCCTCTGAGATAGAGAATTCCACAGACTCACAACTCTCTGTGAGAAAAAGTGTTTCCTCATCCCCGTTCTAAATGGCTTACCCCTTATTCTTAAACTGTGGCCCCTGGTTCTGGACTCCCCCAACATCGGGAACATGTTTCCTGCCTCTAGCGTGTCCAAACCCTTAATAATCTTATATGTTTCAATAAGATTCCCTCTCATCCTTCTAAACTCCAGAGTATACAAGCCCAGCCGCTCCATTCTCTCAGCATATGACAGTCCCGCCATCCCGGGAATTAACCTTGTAAACCTACGCTGCACTCCCTCAATAGCAAGAATGTCCTTCCTCGAATTAGTGGACCAAAACTGCACACAATACTCCAGGTAGCTGTCATTGACATTGGTAGCTGTGTGTTAGGAGAGAACGAGTACAAACAATGAGACTCAACAAGACAACTTTGAAGCTTGTACGACTTGGGTGGGGGAGGGATGGAGAGAGAGGGAATGCAAGGATTACGAAGTTAGAGAAATCAATATTCATACCAATGGGTTGTAAGTTTCCCAAGCAAAACTATTGATGCGAAATAGGCCTAGGCGTGAAGCATAAAAAATACATATACACTCATGTAGAATGAGGATTCCCAGTGACTCCATGAATAATGCACTCCATTACATTCCTTCACTCCACAAAAGGGATGGGCAAACAGAACTATGGTTTATTTTCTCCATGGTTACATGTCGGTGTTATTCACACTCAAGGGTTAGGGGAAGCAAATGCAATAGATAATGTACCAGTGAGGCTGTTGCTTTGCTCTTGGTTAATGTCCACAGGAAAATTGCACAGTAAGTAATTCAGGAAGAGATATTCGAGCTCAGTGCTGCAACTTTGCAGCTGAGTGCTACAAGCAAAGCTCCCATTGAACCTTCCACTGCAGTATGTGATTTTGGTGTCAGGAAGGAGTCACTATCAGTGCTGATTAGAAGGATCACTAACTACATACAGATTGGTTGTGGGGTGATAGCTTCTGGCTGTTGAGAGGATTCCACGAGTGTTTGCAGCTCTAAACAGCCAAATCTATGGGATGTGGTCACAGGTGCTGAAGGGCATTTCCTTGATCAAGGCTTCGACACAACCCACGCTCATAGATACAGGGTGCACTGGGATATGAGAGTTAAAGATGTATTTCCTGACATTAGACACATTAGAGATTAGAGATTAGAGATTCCTTTATTTGTCATTCAGACCTTTCGGTCTGAACATGTGTGACATCACTGCATTCCTTGCTGCGTTTCATCCATGATCTGGATCCAACCCCCAGCAGTGACTGACAGTTTTTCTCCAACTACATTCTGAGCGAGTATCTGCCGGGCAACCCAAGGACATGGGACATCTCTCCGACTCTGCAGTTCCGTCACAGAGTCAAGAGTCAAGACTGTTTTATTGTCATGTGTCCCAGATAGAACAATGAAATTCTTACTTGCTGCAGCACAACAAAATATGTAATCATAGTACACTAAACAATATGATAAATGAGAGAGAAAAAAAAATTCTGTGTGTATACATACACACATATATATATATTCAGAGTGCAGGCCACCAAATACAAATGCAAGTTCATACCATTTCAAGCAGAGTGCAGGCCACCAAATTCAAATGCAATTTCATACCATTTCAAGCAGAATGCAGGCCACCAAATTCAAATGCAATTTCATACCATTTGGGATTTATAGTCCTGCCCCCCCCCCCCCCCCCCCCGGAAGGGGGAGAGGACCAATCAGCTGATCTCAAGATTTTTTTAAGCATTCATAACTTTTTTATTTTTCATTGATCAGAAAAATCCTCAGGGCTGTCTCAGTGGAGGAGGACTGTGAGTAAGATGGTCAAAAATCATAGCGATATATGGCAGCGTTTTTTCTAAAATCAATATACAGCACAGATAGGAAGTGGTCAAGATGAGACTTTTAGTTATATAGATATACATATACATATATACATACATACTAAAAAATAAAAAAATAATTGTATAATAATAATAATAATAATAATAATAATAATAATAATAATAATGTTTTTAATATTTTGTTTAATTAGAAGTATTGTACAGTAGTGATCTCCAATAATCATAAAGTTATACTTTTCTTGTACCACTTCTTATTTTAAACTTTAATAAGAGAAAGGATAGAAAGAGTTAGTAAAGATAGTAAGTGAGTGATTGAAAGAGTGGTCCAGGAACACCCATATGGACCTAAACCACAAGAAATAGTTTAAAAAAAAGGGAAAAACCAAAAGCAGGAAAAAGAAAAAAGAAAAAGTAAGATAAGATAGGACAATATAAAAGGGATGTACCTACTTCATATCTTTACTCACCCCTCACCAGGTCCTGAAACCATTTATTATCAACATTTTCTTGCACCCTATATTTGTAATGTCGATAAATGGAGACCAAATCTTTTGGAATTGGTCTGGTTTACCTGCTAAGAGGAATCTCATATCTTCTAGGTGTAACAGTTCCGACATATTGGAAATCCACATTTTTGTCGTTGGCGTGGGAATTTCAGTATAATTTTTTTTGCCGTTATTAAGCCATAATTAAGAAAGCTCCTTTGAAACAAAGTCAGCTCCAAACTGGCTTCGATTGTTCCAAAAATGATCAGTTCTGCATTCGGTTTCAGTTTTATTTTAAATAATTTCGCGAAAATTTCAAAGATTTCATTCCAAGATTTTGGGATTTTTATACAAAAAACAAAAGAATGTGCTATAGTTGCTTCTTGGGTTATAATAATAATAATAATAATAATAATAATAATAATAATAATAGTACTCTATTGTAGTTCAGAGCTTATTTGAGGTTGTAGTATTTAATAGCCTGATGGCTTTAGGGAAGAAACTGTTTCTGAACCTGGACGTTACAGTTTTCAGGCTCCTGTACCTTCTTCCTGATAGCAGTGGTGAAATGAGTGTGTGGCCAGGATGGTATGGGTCTCTGATGATGCTGGCTGCCTTTTTGAGGCAACGACTCCTATAAATCCCTTCGATGGTGCATAGGTCAGAGCCTGTGATGGACTGGGCAGTGTTCACAATATTTTGCAGCCTTTTCCGTTCCCTGCCTGCGCTGCCTTCAACACTTTACTGATCAACCACCCCTTATTAATCTATCTCCATTGTCTCTCAGACCTCCAGCCAGTCAGCAAAATGGCCAAGGTACACTGGCTGGTGGAAACACTGAGCCTCTCTGCTGCCTGCACTGCAGTAGGTTGACATGGCCTAACGTAACATTACAATCCTGATAAAAAAATATCATCAACCTGACATTTTGGTTCTCTCTCCTTGGGGACTGCTGAATTCACCACATATTTTCAGGGTGTTCTGTTATTATATCACAAACTTCTTGCCCCTTTTTGTGAGCTATCCCATTTAGTCTCATTTGATTCTGGATGCATTGTGTTCACTAATTCTGCCTGTTGGGACAGTGGTGTTGACTTCATTGCTCAGGAGTAGAATAAATATCAGATAAACTTCCTACCTCTCTTGCCTACCTGGGTTTTCCTTCCCCTGGAAGGTAGTACCTTGGTGCACGTGACAATAATAAAGCTGAACCTATACAGAGGCCGATTGAGGAGGGGACCAGGCTCTGCTGTTCCTCATCTGCCCCATTCTTGTTCTGCAGTGCTTAATACCAGGGCCCAGAGTTGCAGAATGGTTCTGGCAATGTCAGGGGGAAACTTGCACCTCACCATCAGTCCGCACCTCTGGTGGACAGTGGACAGTGGACACAGAAGGTAGAGACTCACTGTTAAATGAAACAAATTCAGTTGCAGATTTATTTTTAAACTGCTTCAGAAATGAGGGCGGAGGATTGAACACATTTTATCTCCTGGCAAACCTTGGAAAATAATCGTAACTGACTTCTTTGTTCACAGGAAGGAGCCCCGTGAGTCATGGACCATAGGCAGCAGTTCCACACATGGCTTTCCACAGCAACCTATGCAGCTCTCACAGTCAACACAGCAGGGAGAAGTGGAGCCTTAGCTGCAGGAAGATGGTTAGATGAAATATTTTTCTCGAGAGTTGATGAGGTTTTTAAAAAAAACATTTGAGCATTTTCCCAAAATATGGATTCAATATTCTCAACCCCATTCCAAATGCTCCTTCTCAATGTTGACTGTTTATGTGCCATAGAATCTCTGCAGTTGGGAATATGTTGGAATTTTTCAAGGAAGTTTTGTGCACTTACTTGAATGTTTTCTCTGCTGCTTGGTAATCTATTAATATTTCATAGCTCTCTTTAAGGACTGCAAAGGTATCAGGTGTGCAAACAATGGGAAATGTCCACGAGGCTGTGTAGATCGCGCTGACATTGTTTGTTGGAGTGTTTTGTGAAGAGAGCATTGGTGACTGCACTCTAGTGCTTTGCATTGTCTAACTACAACAACATAACCTGGCAGAAGGCAAACATCTAAAGATGCAGCTGAATGAGTTCTGCATGTTTAGTCAACCAATTACCAAGTGGTTGATGCGCTACTAACCATCTATTTATTAAGCCATCTATTAACAGCTAACCTGTTAACCATCAGTTAGAATAAACTGAAGAAGGGCCTCGACCCGAAACGTCACCCATTCCTTCTCTCCAGAGAAGTTGCCTGTCCCGCTGAGTTACTCCAGCATTTTGTGTCTATCTTTGATTTAAACCAGCATCTGCAGTTCTTTCCTACACAGATAGAGCAAACTCATGGTCTTCCAAAAGAGTAGGCCTGATGCCAAGTCTTTTCAACATATATTGGTGAGTAACTGATGAAAACTGGTCATCGCCGATGACCGTGTCTTTGCCACCATAATCCATGGCATTTGAAAAGTGGAACTCACACTTATGGTGACATGAGGCTGACATCAGAGGACTGGTGGAAATGGCATCTCAAAATGAATGCCTCAACGACTGCTTCACTAACTTTCTATCTCCATAATACCAACGTCCCAAAATCCACTGCCTGAGAGGATGGTCATAGAGTTGTAGAGTCATACTGAACGGTAACAGACCCTTCGGCCCAACTCATCCATGCTAATCAAAAAGCCCATCTATGCTGGTCCCATTCGCCCACATTTTCCCCATATCCCTCTAAACTTTTCCTATCCATGTACCTGTCCAAATGGCTTTCAATTATTGTACCTGCCTCAACAACTTCCTCTGGCACCTTCTGTGTGAAAACATTGCCCCTCAGGTTCCTATTAAATCTTTCCCCTAACATATTAAACCTATGACCTCTTGTTCTCGATTCCCCTACCATGGGAGAAAAAAACCTCTGTGCCTTTAAACTGTCAAGGTACCAACCAATCCCTAATGGCAAATGGGATCCTGGTTCATTGAAACCATGACACGAGTTGGAGAACGATTCCCCATGTTTCCGGGCATCACACAGGAAGGGGACAGAGCATAAAGGGCCTGTCCCACTTGGGCGTTATTTGCGCGTAATTTACGCGACATCATTTACGCATCACGACGCACAACATGCGCGTCGTGCCACGCATGTGATGCGCGCATGGTGCGCATTACGCGTGCATGGTGCATGGTGACGTAGGCAGTGACGCACGGTCGTGCGTGGCGCTCCAGGATTTTGGGATGTACATGACGCCCAAGTGGGACAGGCCCTTAAGGCATCTCCATGTGTATCTACTCTAGCCTTTTAGTAAAAAGAAGTTTTTAGTTTTTCTTTTAGCTTACATTTACAGTAGGCTCTCCTTTCTGATTTCTCCTCCGAGAAGAAATGATGGAACACCAGGTTCCCCAGGGAAGCAAGGGGCCACTGCACGGGTTGTCATGCACGAGAGAGTCCAGAGTGTTTCATTGTCATATGCACCACGATCGGAACAATGAAAATCTTACTAGCTGCAGCTTTGCAGGTGCATTAAATGCGACAACATAACAAATAAATATACAATAAATTATCAGATATATGTGCTAAGCCAGACCGTAACATTGCAAGCAAACAATGGAGTGCAAACCTAGCAGTAAAAACTCCATCGTAGTTTGATGCTGAGATAACTTTGTGGTTAGGATTGTACAGGGTGGTTTTTAAGAACCAGATGGTTGAAGGGAAGAAGCTGTCCTTTTATCCTGGAGATAACAGTTCTCAGGCTCCTGTAACTTCATCCTTATGGTAGCAATGAGATGAGATCCTGGCTATGCTGGTGTGGTGTAGGCTAGGTTGATGATGTCAGTTGCCTTCTTGTAAAAAATCTTTGATGGTGGGGAGATATAGCTTAGTAATTATGCAAGCTTAAGGCAAAGGGACATAATAGAGGTGAGAGGGAGAGTGCTGGCTAGAGGGGGCATTCAGGTAAAGTTTCAATAGGAAGACTAACCGCTTGCTGACCATCATGAAATCAGACCGTGGATGGATTCTGTGGCACCATGCCACTGATGCCAGCGTACATTCCTTCAGGCCAGCAAAGCCTGGGAGTGTAAGGGCACCACACCCTAACCTTCCCCACCCACAGCCTCTAAGCTGATGCACACAGCCAGTCCTACATGGTTGTTGCCAGTCTCAGGGGTTGAAGGGAAATAGTAGTAGAAGTAGTAGTAGTATTTTATTAGTCACAGTCACATACACCCAGGTGTAGTGAAGTGAAATGCTTCTTGCCATTATGCAGCACACAAAAGAAGAGAATACAGACATAACACCAAGATAGTCTTAACACTGAACATCCCCCCACAATGGCTCCCACCATGAGGGAAGGCACAAAGTCCAGTCCCCAACCCCAGTTCACCCATAGTCGGGCCCATTGAGGCCTCCACAGTTGCTTCTATGGAGGCCCGATGTTCCAGGCCGTTCTCGCCGGGTGATGTTGCTCCGGCGTCGGGAGAGTCCTCCCAGCGTCCTGGGAACCCTGGAACGGCCGCTTCCGCACTGGGGGCCGCGGCTTCCAAAGCCAACAAGGCCGCGCCGGTTGGAGCTCCACAACTGGCGATCTCATCTAGAGATCCCAGGCTCCCGGTGTAAAGTTCAGCGCCGCCACCCACAGCTGGTCGCTCCACAGTCCCGCAGCTCCGCGATGTTTTCCCCAGCAATACTCAGCTCACCGGAGCTCCAGCGTGGCGACCCGGGCAAGGCATCGCCCGCTCCGCGATAGCGCTCCACCGCTGTGCCGCCGCCGAAGCTGAGGTTCTGGGTGGTCCCCGACAGGAAACACCGCTCCATGCCCGCTGGTAGGCCGTGAGGACGGGTCGAAGCTGCAGCCCGGAGAAAAGCTGCCTCTCCGGCCAGGTAGGGACCATGAAAGGTAGTTTCCCCCTTATCCCCCCCCCCCCCCACACAAAAAAGTCTAGACCTCCAAACAAAACACTTAACTAACTAAAATAAAATATAAAAGATGAAAGGACAGACAGCTGCTGGCTGGGCAGCCGCACACAGGACAGCGCCCCCAATACCCAACTTTGTGTTCGTGGTGACCTCCCTGCCACTCCTGGTGTACAGCATTTCCCTGCGGTTCACCATTCACCCACCAGGACATTGAAATGATTGCCTGTAAGCCTGGGAGCTGCCTATCTGCGGACCCCTGATGATACTGGTCAGAAAACTTTGGAGCAACTTCAAAGAGAACGTCCTTTCGTGGCAGATCCACTTTAACTGCTGAAACCCTGGCACCAGTTCCTGTAGGATTAATTTTCCAGATGCTCTGTATTTGGTGGATAATAAATGCTTCTTGCACGGCAATTAAAAATTCATTCCACCATGTATTGAATGCTTCACTTTTTTGTTGTTCCACCACAAAATATTAGGGCTAAAGGAATCAAGGGATATGGGGAGAAAGCAGGAACGGGTACTGATTTTAGATGATCAGCCATGATCATACTGAATGGCGGTGCTGGCTCGAAGGGCTGAATGGCCTACTCCTGTACTTATTTTTCTATGTTTCTATTTTCCTATTAGAAACTATACTACAGGGACCCTGGGAGAAATAGGCATCGGACCACAGCACTGAACCACCCGAGTACATTAATTTAGGGCAGAATAATCTCCAACCCACCTTTTCGAAATTCATGGTTTTCTTTTATGCTTTTGATAGATCATTTAAACTCTCCCTCATATTCAACAACCACAGTTTAAAATTCTCACAGATATGCAGGAAATATCAAAGGAAATCCAGAGACGGTCAAATGCATGTTATGATTAAATGCCACGTTAAAATCTGTTCGAAGAATCTCCAGCAACTTCAATCTTTTAGTAACAGTTCACATTTTCACACATGGTGGTCCAGCAGACATTGCCAGCTTATCATTAAACATCTCATTTTAGTTTTCTCAGCTTTGTACGAAAAAATCCTGATCTTATGACATTTTAAAGCCTTAATGAACAGTTTTAGTGGCTGTAAAAATTTTAAATTGTATTGCCATCCAAAGAAATCTCAAAAAAGGGGAAAACAGCTGATGTCGGAAAATTTTCCACAGTCTCGATCAAGAGTCAGTTAGGAAGGAAGAGCTGTGCTCAAGCCAGTGATAACTTGGAAATGTATAGTTCCCACATCCTCTTCCAAAGTAACTAATAATGCTTTCTATCTTACCAGCCTGAAAAAACATGCAATGTCTCTCTCCACTGACCTTTGAAGTGACTTGGAATCAATTGAACCACTTTCCTAATGGTTTTGATACAGTCTGAACATTTTTGCCCTGTCAAGTGAACAATCCCTGGCTTATCTGCAAATTTCAGATATTTTTCTTCATTACGACTAATGACTCATACGATTACACTAAATGCAGGAAGGTAACAACTGCGCACAGTACCAAATAAAGATGTATTGTTGAATGTCATAAGCATTTTTCTTTAGACAAACACAGTGCACATTGTGCAGGTTCCATGATTAAAGGCAGCCTATTCTATCGCAGCAAGCATCATTCAAAACTAAGCTTTCTGTTCGGCAGACATTCATAGCACAGACAAGTTTACGCTACAGGCAAAAAAATAATTGAAAATAATTTGGCAACTGTTTTCATTCTGCCTTTAGCACTATGCATTTCCAAAAGTGCAGAATGTCAAGGTGAAAACATACCTTTGTTATGCAAGGCAAGCATGACGTAAGCTTTCAGCTTCAGGCTAAAGTTCTTATCTATTTTACCTATTTTTTGGCAGATTACAAATATTTTTAGGAATGTTCTGTGAGACAGTAATGTCAGATGTTCCAAGCCCAGCATACCCACTAGGCTTAATATGCAGGCAATCTGTCCCCACCCAGTGAACTCACATCCGCAGCCATACTGATGGCTCCAAATGTCACAGGGATGTCTGTGTGTGCGTGCGTGTGAAAGAAAGGCCTCATTGCAAATTGCTGCTGCACACAGAGATAGCCTTGCTTATTCTCTGCAAGCCACAATCCTCACCTGGCTGACTGAGTGTTGCAGCTCAGAATGAGCTGTTTGTGGCCTGGGAAAGGTGTCCTTTACCATTCAAAATAAAGTCCACGATGAAACAGAAGCATTTATCTCTTTAAGTGAATACCTTTATAATTGGCCAATGTTATCTTCTATCAGATGCAATTAGTTTTTGCAGGCACTGTATATGCAAAGACATTGGTTGTGTGCAGAAATAATTGGGGAAAACATACGCTGGATGTTTAGAGTCCTGCTCATGCCAAGAGTGCAAATGTAAAGCCTCAATGGTTCACCCTAACGTCTAACTCAAGATAGACACAAAATGCAGGAGTAACTCAGCAGGACAGGCAGCATCTCTATCTTCGGAACAGACCAGCATCTGCAGTTAAAGTAAAGTAAAGTAAATTTATTTATATAGCACTTTTCAATCAATTTCAATCAAAGAAGCCAAAGTGCTTTACAGAGAAAATTATCCATATAAATAATAAAAAGAGGTAGAGAAAAAATGACACAACACACTATAAGAGATTCAACACGAACATCTCCCCACAGCAGAATCTACACACGCCACTGTGAGGGAAGGCACTAAAATGTCCAGTCCTCCTCCTCCTCCTCCTAGTCCACCCGAGGTCGGGGCCAGTTTGAGGCCACCGCAGCCAGTCACCGCAACGGCAGCCTGATGATTATAGGCCCACCCGCCGGGAAGCTGGAACACCGGCATCAGGTGGAAAAGTCCTCAGCGGCCTTGAAGTGTCTGGAGCGGCCGCTCCTTCCCCGGAGACTGCGACACCCGTGGACTTCAGGCCGCGCCGGTTGGAGCTTCGACTCCGCGGTGTTTTTGATCCAGCGCCGCCCGCCCGCTTTCGATACATTCTATAGTTACTTCCTATACATTTCGTCTAACTCAAGAGTAGTATTATAAAAGCTCTGGTGGTCGATGACATGAATGGGTATTCTCTGAATGGGAATTGCATCAAAGTACATAATGGATTGCAGAATTTTTCTTTTAAATAAATGCAATAATTGCAAAATGCTGCCAAATATCAAAAGAGAGTAATTGAAAACATGGTGAATGTATGATGGAAAATGCAATTTAATATCTTTCAGCGTGAACATCTGAAACTCAGACGATTTTATCTGTGGAGATTTTGTGATGCAATTTGCAGAATAATTGGATTCAAATTTAGTGCTTCAATGGGCAAGAGTGGAGTTTAAAATATCAGGATAGAATTACCTGACCACGAACTGATCCGATTTCTCGCCATTGTAATAATAGCAATATTTCATCCCCTGCTTTCTCCAAACGCTGGCAGCGGCCAAGAGTCAAGAATGCTTTATTGTCATATGTCGTGCAGCATAGTCGCACAGCGGTAGAGTTGCTGCCTTACAGCGATTGAGACCTGGGTTCGATCCTGACTACTGGTGCTGCCTGTACAGACTTTGTGCATTCTCCCTGTGAATGTGTGGGTTTTCTCCGGGTGCTCCGGTTTCCTCCCACACTCCAAAGACGTCCAGGTTTGTAGGTTAATTGGCTTCGGTAAGCAATAAAAAAATTGTTCCTGGTGCGAGTAGGATAGTGAACGGTGTGATGGCTGGCCCACACTGTATCACTTAAGGGCCTGTCCCACTTACGTGATTTTTTACGGCGACTTGCCGGCGCCCGTTATTGTCGCTGCAGGTTGCCGAAAATTTTCAACATGTTGAAAATCCAGCGGCGACCAGAAAAAGGTACGACTCTTTGGGCGGCTAGTCACCACCAAACAGGCGTCACCCCGCGACATGTCGTGAGTAGTAGCCCAAAGAGTCGTACCTTTTTCTTGTCTCTGCTGGAATTTCAACATGTTGAAAATTTTCAGCCACCTGCTGCGACTAATGACGGGTGCCGGCAGTCGCCGTAAATATCGCGTAAGTGGGACAGGCCCTTAAAGTCTAACTCTAAAGTCTAATGTTCCGAAGTGGAACAATGAAATTCTTACTTGCAGCAGCACAACAGATATGTAAACATAGTACTCTGTAAACATAATAATAAACTTCAAAAGGAGTTTAGTAACATGCAAGAGTCATGACCTAAGAACTGTCCCCAGCATTGGCTGGCAAATAGAAAATGTGTATCATGGAGTGAGAAATAAAGAGGTTTGGACTGTTGGGAGAAGATGAATTTTAAGACTAGAGGAAGAGGTAAACTTCCAGGTAGGGGATAGAGAGGGGGGAGTTTGCAGCTGAGGCACAGGGGATATCAGCAGTATGATCATTGACTTCTCTAACTTCAAGTGACCCTTGCTTTCCCTCTCTCTCCATCCATCCCCTTCCCAGTTCTCCGACCAGCCTTACTGTCTCTGACTCCATTTTATCTCTGTGTGTGTAAGAAGGAACTGCAGATGCTGGTTTAAACCGGAGATAGACACAAAAAGCTGGAGTAACTCAGCGGGACAGGCAGCATCTCTGGAGAGAAGGAATGGGTGACGTTTCAGGTCGAGTCTTGCCCCGAAACAGCACCCATTCCGTTTCTCCAGTCCTGCCTGTCCTGCTGAGATACTCCAGTTTTTTTTTAAATCTCTGTTTGATTTGTTGATTTGTTGATTTGTTCTCCCAGCTAACAATGATCTATTCTACATTTTCCGTGATCTCCATTTCCTTTGTCCTGCTTTCACACCTTGCCCTTCCTATCAATGTATCACCTCTCCGCAGTCTGAAGCAGGGTCTCGACCCAAAACGTCACCCATTTTTTCTCTCCAGAGATGCTGCGTGTCCTGCTGAGTTACTCCAGCATCTTGCGCCTATCTTCTGGGAATCTTTGTAATGAGAGCTGGGAATGCTGGGCAGAGGGATTACTTTTGGCATTATGGAGAGAAGAGAAAATGGTGGGAGAGAAATGAAAACAGAAAATTGCAGGTGATCGGTGGGGAAAGAAACAAAGATAATGTTTTGGGTGAAAGACCCTTGGTCACAAAGGAGAAAAAGAAAAAGATACTTAGTTGCAGAGATGGACAGAGGTGATAAAGGCAGTTTCTCTACTGGAGTAGGGCTAGAGTTTCCTTAGTGCTAACCAATTATGAAGACATCTGGATTATAGATTTAGATTCAAGTGGTGAGTTGGGGGAAGATAGAAAACAAACAAAATGCTAGTCAGAGCTGTCAGAAATGTCCAGCAGATCAGGCAGTGACAATGGAGTAAACAAAATAATCGGGTTAGATATTACACATGGTTGATGTACAACAGAATTGGTCTGTTCTGATACTAACAGAGGAAGCAAATTGCCTGTCACTTTAAGTCTCCATTCCATGCCCACTCTTCCACTCAACAATTAAGGTAGTTGCAACAATGAACGGAGCCATGGATGGATGGGTCAGACTGGGATTAGGATGGATAATTAAAGTGACAGGCATCTAGAATCTCCAGATCACCTTTGAGGGCTGAACAAATGCACTCTACGCAGTAGTCACACAGACTGCCTTTGGTTTATCTAATAGAGCATAGTTGTACGGCATAGAAACAAGCCCTTTGACCCAACTCGTCCGTGCCAACCAAGATTCCCCATCTAAGCTAGTTCCATTTCCCTGCATGTGGCCCATATCCCTGTTAACTGTTCCTATCCATGTACTCGTCCAAATGTTTTTTTAAAATATTGTTATTCTACCTGCCTCAGCTACTTCCTCTTGCAGCTCGTTCCATTTATTCACTATTCTATGTGTGAAAAGGTTAACCCCCCAGGTTCCTATTAAGTGTTTCCATTCTCTCCTTAAAACTCTGCCCTTTGGTTCTTGGTTCCCCTTCCTACTTATGTCAGCGTGGACTGATAGATATGATGGATAATGATTAATGTCATTATGTGCACCACTGCCACAAGGAAAATGTCAACCCTGCTAACATAGATCACTTCAATAGTGGAGAGGTCATTACCTGTGATGTACATGGCAATGTCTACCACTTTCTGCAGCTTCCCTCATTCCTCGGTGTTCAGGTTACTGAACTAGGCATTGATGCAAGCAATCAGCTCTCCACCCTTATACATCTAGAGGTTCAATAGAGTATTTGTCGACATACAACATTTTCTCAATCTTCTAAGGAAGTAGAGGTGTTGATGAGGTTTCTTTGTGATTGCATCAATGTGCTAGACCCAGGACAATCTTCAGAGATATGCATGTCCAGGAACATAAAGCTGTTGACTCTCTCCACCGCTGTCCCATCAACTATCCCGTTCATGAATTGCCGGTTTTCTCCTTCTGATACCAACAATCAGCTCCTTGGTCTTGATGACATTGAGTTGCAATGTTACAAAATTTTGAGATTTTAAAAATAAAGTCTGCAATTTATCCCATCAGATAAAGCATAAAAAGAAGTCTAATTTGACACCTAATTCACTTTCATATCTTCAGTATTAAAGACGTTATGGCCATTTTCATACTCGGAAATAAGCATCTTGTTCCCTATTGCTTTTCCATTGACTTAACACAAAAGCTGTGATCGAGGACAGTTAAAAGCCCATAACTTTCTTAAAATTTAAGATAACTGAAAGAAATTTTCAGTTATTATAGATTGAAGCATTCTGAAACAAATATGAAACAATCTTACTTAGAAGACATGAAAGTAAAGCATATAATTAGTTAGTTACCTAATTGTAGCTAATTACAAAATTCAATTACTAGATCTAAACATCTATCAATTTCTTAAGAATAGATTAACATTTTTAAATAGCCTAAGTGTCCAAATAACATCCACACAATAATTCACAATATAACATAATTTTTAAATCTCATTTTCATGAATTTACAGGCCAAATGGAAGGAATTGAATGTTTAATACCTGTAAATTAATGGGCATTTAAATCATCTTGTGAGTGAGGATTTATGGAACGCGATCTTTTGGAACGTTGATTTGCGGTGAATTTAACCCCGTATTGGCATGAAAAATACTGCCGTTAGTTCGGGGAATAAAATCACCGTGTCGCATGAAAAAATGTGAACTAAAGGCTTCTTAAGAAGCACTTTTATACATTTAAAGAAACCACTTTCGTTCACCTGTCCCGTGTGTGAAATCCGTCCCCGTTATCGGCGTTGACGCTTCAGGAGCTGCTTTTAAAATTACTCCAGCGCTGACATTGACGATTTAATAAAAATAAAAAATTCACAAAAGGCCACTAGGAACGATTCTTCAGCAAACGCTTGTACTCCAACAAAATATTAACCAGGACAAGGGAGGAGAAACCCGCGTTTTAACCCCGCCCCCCCTTAAAGGCGCCAAAATCGCGCACACGGCCAGTGGCAGAATTACAGCGCAACTGAAGGTAAGTTTTGTAACATACCTACATTGAGAGTAAGATTGTTATTCTGACACCATTCAATCAGATTATGAATCTCCCTGTAATCTGCCTCATTGTTATCTGTTTAGTCCGCGCCGACCAGCATATTAGCACTATCCTACACCCACTAGGGACAATTTTTACATTTACCAAGCCAATGTCCGTCTTTGGAATGTGGGAGGACACTGAAGATCTCAGAGAATACCCACGCAGGTCACGGGGAGAACGTACAAACTCCGTACAGACAGCATCTGTAATCGGGATCGAACCCGGGTCTCCAGCGCTGCATTCGCTGTAAGGCATCAACTCTACTGCTGCGCCACCGTGACTTCCCAACTACTGCCTAACAAACAATACCACCTTTGTTATTTGTCCAACAAAGGTGGTATCGTTACATATACATCGATTTAGATGGGAATGTAGCTGCATGATGAGTAAGTTTGTAGATGACACCAGTATTGTTGGTATAGTGGATAGTGAAGAAGGTTGTCAAAGTGACAACATGATATAGATCAAGTGAGAAAGTGGGCGAGTGAATTGGAGTGTTGTTGAACACAGCATCCTTGGAATACAAGTACATTGTTCCCTGAAAGTGACAACACAGGCAGACGGTGGTAAAGAAGGAGTATGTTATGTTTGCCTTCATCGGCCAAGGCATTGAATACATGATTTGGGATATCATGTTACAGTTGTACAAAAAAATTGGTTAGGCTGCACTTGGAGTATTTTGTGTAGTTCTGATCACCATACTACAGGAAAGATGTGATCCAAGTTCAAGTTTATTGCTATATGCACGTCTGGTGAGGCACAGATACACAAGGTACTTCACAAGGGTAATATTCACAAGGGTGTTGCCTGGATTGGAGGGCTTGAGATACTCTTTGACTTCATAAATATTTTCTATTCCATCTGACAATCATCCCCTCCCCATCTGGTTCCATCTATCACTTACCAGCCTCTGTTCCAACTCCCCAACACCCTCGCACTCATGTGTGCTGGTAATCTTTCCGTTTCCCTCTCACTCCGGATGTAAGGTCTGAAAGCATCCAGAAAATCGGCCTCCACTGCCTTCTGAGGCAAAGAATTCTACAGATTCACAACCCTCTGGGTGAAAAAGTTTTACCTCATCTCCGTTCTAAATGGCCTACCCCTTATTCTTAAACTGTGGCCCCTGCTGCTGGACTCCCCAACATCGGGAACATTTCCTGCCTCTAGCGTGTCCAATCCCTTAATAATCTTATGTGTTTCAATAAGATATCCTCTCATCCTTCTAAATTCCAGAGTATTCAAGCCCAGCCGCTCCATACTATCAACGTGCTCTTCCAGCATTTTGATTTTTGTTTTTCTTCAAGCAAAATTGATTTTGGACTGTGTTGCGCTCAAAACAACAGCAATACATGATTCAGTTTGAGGTAAGAGGGTTTAACATTAATAGTGTATTAGTGACTAAAGTCAAATGCCGGGACCTGATGAATAGCTACAACAAACATCATTCTATCTGAATGTTCTGATGTTCTCAATGGTGTTGTATGGAATGGCAGCACAGCTAATGAGCTGTACCTTATACAAAGGATGGAGAACTTCGCTATCACTCATTGTAAACTATAATCTGGATACACCACACATCCTGTGTACCAATCTAATAACACTTCAGGATTTGTAACACTAATCTTATAAAGCTCCAGGTTCAATGAGATAAAATCAATAATCAGTTACCTTCTTGAAACAGCAGCAAAAACAAAAGTAACATCTTCTATAGGAAACAAAGATTTATAGAAACAACACAAACACCAGGTGATATATGTATATCTGGTGAATAACATAAATAAGTTTAAAGCTAATCCACTCATGGTACACCAGGAATGCTGCACACTCATTAAAATCCTGTGAATTCCTAAAAATATTCTGCTGCTTGATGCCATCTAAACTCCCTTATCGGATTACTGATTTGCGATGTGCTGAGAGCTATCTATTGTTCTCTATTATCCAGGCACAGTCATAAGACAGAGAGAAGACAGCCTCCAGCCTGTCTACTCAAATAGTTTCAATGCAGGACATTTACCTCAGGTGCATCAATAAAGATTCGTGCCAAGTCTGAAGAAAATAATGATTGAACGTTCGCACTGAGCTTGCCATGTGTGCACTTGACTTCCAATCCAGCTTTTAGCAAAGAGAAATAATAAAGGCTGACAAGTTTGAATCAACACCTTATGTAAATACTGTTGTGTTTAGCTAATGACAGCAGAAACCAAGCACTCTTTCACTCTTCCCTTCAATCAGCACTGAGAAGCTGGAAAGGAAATTTTTTAGTGTTAGACCATTAACCTTTTACTCTCACAAACTTGCCTTTGCCAAGAAAGGGGAATTGATCAATATTGTGTCAAAAGGCAACAGCATCAGCACATTATTAGCTTGCTTTTCTTTTCCACTGCTCACTGCAGCTGTCAAATCAGAGTTCTCAAAAGTAATCTACTTTCTACCTACAAAATCTATAAATAGATTTCCCACGCCCACTTCAACTGGAAAGGGAACCTTCAAGTAAATGCATATTAGAATCCTAGAGGAGATTTGCTGCCATGAATTCCAGGTTAAAAATTTCACCAGAGAAGTATTACTCTCCTAAAAAAAACCACACACACAGTGCTGGAGTAACTCAGCGGGCCAGGCAGCATCCCTGGAGAACATAGGATCGGTGCTGTTTCAGGTCGGGGCTCTTTTTCAGACTCAATTCTCTGCTGTTCAGTGGGGTGAGATTGGAGTGGCTAAGGGGAGTAAAGAAGTCAAGACAGTTGGTGTCACGCCGGCAGTTGGAAATAAAGAAGTCTAGAGAGGGTAGAAGGCCAGCATGAGGAGTTCAAAATGTGGAGGAATGTTGGAGACAGGAGAAGAGTCCTCACTGGGCTATGAGGATTCCTTACCAGAGGAAAAGGCCTGGAGATAGATGCAACAGAAGATGAGTTCTAATCATGGCAGGTTCAGATCTCATTGAGGTGTGGTTGTAGAGAGATTACCCTCCTGTATTCTCTACTTTTATCAATGGCATATTTTGTATTCTTATTTCATAGATATTTTATATTCCGATTTCCAAACCTGTACCAAAGCTATTGTGCACAACAGAAATATAAGGCTAAAACATGGAAGATGGAGGCCTGGAGCTGCTGTATGGTCTAAGTAACTAAAACACTGCAAGAATAATTACCCACCATCCTCACAACACTTCGGCCTTTTAATAATAAACCTCAAAACCTAACAGTCACTGACTACAATGCAATTTGCAGCAGTTGTAAGGACTTGGTGGTCATTCTATGTGAAAATGAAACTTTGCCAGGCAACGAGGTATGGAGATGGATAAAATAGACTGACATGAAAGACTTCTCGAGCATCACTGCGAGTCCCTTTGCACATTCACCCAAATCTAAATGTTTGCAGTGTTGATCAAAGTTATGGTAGGAAAGAAATTATTATGCATTCAAATTATTATTTGTTAGGTTAGATTAACTGCAGATAAACGCCGCATTATATCTTTTGTTTCTCTTCTAGCTCGGCGAACAATCCTGCTCAGGTGGACGGAACCTACCCCGCCCACTCATACACAATGGCTGACAGATATTATGTCCTGCCTAAAGCTCGAGAAAATCAGGTACTCACTTCAACATTCAAATGGAAGGTTTCAGAAAGCGTGGGGACCTTTTTTAAATGCATTCCAGACTTTGTAAATGCTTGATCATCAAGCACAGTTTAACAGTTTAACAGTCTACCCATTCACTTATCGTGGATTATTGTTGTGACAGGCTGATATTTGCATATGCTCACTGGCAGTGACTGGGGAGGGATTATTTTGGGTATCTCGTTTTTCTTTTATTGTTGTTGTCTTGTTATATGTTGGCATAAGTTGTTTTTAATTTATTCTTTTCGTACACTCTGTCTGTAACAAATGGACAACTTTGCACATTGTTATGTCCTGAAAACTAAATAAAAAAGATTTTGATTAATTAAAAAAATATATATATTATTTATTCTGAGAGATTCTAAAAAAAAAGATTGCGTGTAGTGTTGCTGGATACAAGTCTAATTCATTTGGTAGGAAGTACTGTAACTACAGATGCCATTTTAAATCGAAGATAGACACAAAAGCTGGAATAACTCAGCGGGTCAGGCAGCAACCCGGTAGAAAAGGAATAGGTGACATTTCGGATCGAGACTCTTCTTCACACCAGTCTGAAGAAAGGTCTCGATCCGAAACGTCACCTATTCCTTTTCTCTAGAGATGCTGCTTGACCCGCTGAGTTATTCCAGCTTATTGTGTCTGATTGATTTGGTAAATAGCTTGTGAACTGCAGAGAATGCAGTCTATCACTCAAAATGTAGTTTGAGAGCTCTGATGCAGGTAACTTATTTTTTCAGGTGAACTTATAAATGATCAATGATAAAGCAGTTAAGGTTAGAAATGCATTGAATTTCTGGTATTGTTATGAACCATGCACCAGCTCATAGGAACATAGGAACATAAAGTACAGTTCTCAGTCATCAGGCTGATTTCCTATTTTAAAATATCTTGCCTTTTTAGCTGCAGACAAAACAATCTCCATCTTCATCAGAATTTCATTTTGAATTAGATTGGATAACTGTCCCTCTTCATCAAAAGGTATTAGCAAAAGTGCAAACACAGATAAATTAGCCAATTTAGATTTGATTGTTTATACTTGAAGAGGCAACATTAGTTTTCAGTTTGCATCAAGATTTCTCATATTTTTTAGAATATCACATCTATACTGTAAAATATATCTGTACTGTAAAGAGGACAGATAGATTTCCACCAAATATGACACTCAAATCTCAAAAATAGTTTGATGATTACTGAAAAATGTTACGATATTAACTCAATTGAATCATATGGAGCAATTCTCCATTTTCCTTTAACTCACATTTAAAACCTGAGCCATTGTGTTGGAAAACTATTCATAAATTGGTTGTTGTCTAATTGTCCTGATTCCATATTCATTTGTCTTTACATCAGTTTAATCCTCCTGTGCTCGGCTTGTGAAGTTATTTTAATCTGCTTGTGTTGGGTTTGTTATTTTAATCTAAACTGCAAATGGACTACCATTCATAAATAGAGATACGATAAGCAGCCTGGACTGACAGAGGATTACCAGAGGGTGCCCACTCTCTGGAATATGATTGCAAAAAGAGTAGATGCCTGGACTTAATGAAATAGACACACTATTGTTCTCTCAACTTAGACCATGCTGGCTCTTCATCTTCTGCCTCCACATCCATCCAAGCAACGTATGCAAATAAACTTTTATAGGCGGGAAGTTATGATTTCTGGTGTGAAATTGGCTGATATTTAGAGTGTCATAGAGTGATATAGTATGGAATCAGGCCCTTCAGCCCAATTTGCCCACTCCGGCCACCATTACCAAGCTACACTGGTCCCACTTGCCTGTGTTTGGTCCATAAAACCTGTCCTATCCATGTACCTCTCTAACTGTTTCCTAAACAGAGGGATAGTCCCTGCCTCAACGACCTCCTCTGGCAGCTTGTTCCATACACCCATCACCCTTTGTGTGAAAATGTTACCCTTCAGATTCCTATTAAATCTTTTCCCCTTCACCTTCAACCCACATCCTCCGTTTTTCAATTCTCTGTGCATCTACCATTCTACCCGATCTATTCCTCTCATGATTTATCTCATTTATCAATGTTCTTGTCATGCCCGACTGCCAGAGACAAATTATTCATGGCTTGGCACAAACTCCTGCATCAGTTAATTGATTAAGTGTACCAGCAATTGTAGCACTAGGCAATGCAACTTAAAAACATAAGATAGACACAAAAACATGTCTATTGCTGATTGCTAGTAGCTCAGTTGCAAAGGATTTGTCTTTGGAGGCTGAATCCTCTCGAGTCATCCATAAGGAATTAGATTGCTTTTGCAGCAGATGTTCTCTATAGTCAATGTTTGAGAGGCAAGACATGCTCATGTGAGCATGGTGCACGTACATGTGGAACTGTACCCACCATTTGTCAACAGCTGCAGCAAAGAAAGGGGTGAAATGAAAGAAAAAAGCAGGAAGATTTTGCAGTCTTTGGTTGCTTTCTGCAGAGAACTACCCTTAAGTGGCACTGCATGGATTTAATCTTTAAATTCTGCATTTTTGAAGATCTTTGAAGATATTTTCTCTGTCTCTCATGTCACCTTGTGATGAGCATTGTTCCCAGTTGACGTCAAACCTAGCTTCTGAATGACAGTGCTGTGCTGCTCAAAGTAGATTTAGAAAGATCCAATAAATGTAAAAGTTATCAAGGTCTCCTAGGAACTGAGACACCAAGATTTAATTGAATTTTAGTTATAGAATTTTTAACAATTATTATGAACAATAATTAAGCGGATTTAAATGTTTTATTCAAAATTAAATGATAACAGTAAATACATCGTTAAACATGGATTATCAGAATATTTTTCTTGACAATTACACGATTAAATTGGATTTCCTGAAATATCTAATTGCAGATTTGATTCTGTGCAGACTTGTTGAAGCTATTAGATTGTTCCTGAGGGAAGAGATGAAGTGGTCTATAAACAGCATTAATGCTTGTGGGATACGTGTCACATGGGTCAGATTGTAAAGCCTTGATAATGTGCCAACAAGTCGAACCTGAGAAAGTGCTATTGTAATAATGAATTTAAAAGCTCTGTGGACAGCAGTAACAGTGACCCCAAGCAGTTCACAAATGACACAATGTTTTTAGTCTGTGCACTGTAATCATCCTTTAAAAGCTCACTGGATGCTGCTCACTTTATCACACACTAAAAATAATGTACAAAGTGCATAATTTATATAAGTGCTTATCCTTCATCATTGGTAGCATTCTTCCCTCAACATTTTGGTAATGAGAGGTTCAAGCATATTCATTTATAATTGCTCTTGCTCTGGTAAATCCAGATAATGCAGATTGATCAGATGAGCAAAACTAGGTGAATGACAAAGTCATTAAAAAAAATTAGATTACAAATATCATTACTGTGAGTAAACAAACTATTAGATATTATAATAGTAGATAGCAATTACATCACATGGGATGCAAGACCATATGGAGTCATGAAATTAAACAATGGTTTTCACTACCTGGGAGAGAAAAGAATCATCAAATTGGAATTCTCTATTGTTCAATACGTATCTATGAACATGTCTTCAGCAGCCATGTATGTTTCATCTGTACCCATGTACATTTCCTCTGGATGCTCCAGTTTCCTCCCACATGCCAAAAATGTGCTGGTAAGTTAAATGCCATTGTCCCTTTGTGTAGGTTAATGACAAAAATAACTCAATAGGGACATTGGCATTAATGTGTGAGAGTGAATAGGTTTGTAGGGATGCAAAGTGAAGGAGAATGGAATGAAATGGGTTTAGAAACATAGAAACATAGAAAATAGGTGCAGGAGGAGGCCACTCGGCCCTTCGAGCCAGCACTGCCATTCATTGTAATCATGGCTGATCGTCCCCAATCAATAACCCGTGCCTGCCTTCTCCCCATATCCCATGATACCACTAGCCCCTAGAGCTCTATCTAACTCTCTCTTAAATCCATCCAGTGATTTGCCCTCCATTGCCCTCTGTGGTAGGGAATTCCACAAATTCGCAACTCTCTGGGTGAAAATGTTTTTTTTCACCTCAGTCTTAAATGGCCTCCCCTTTATTCTAAGACTGTGGCCCCTAGTTCTGGACTCGCCCAACATTGGGAGCATTTTTCCTGCATCTAGCTTGTCCAGTCCTTTTATAATTTTATATGTTTCTATAAGATTCCCCTTCATCTTTCTAAACTCCAGTGAATACAAGCATAGTCTTTTCAATCTTTCCTCATATGACAGTCCCGCCATCCCAGGGATCAATCTCGTGAACCTACGCTGCACTGCCTCAATCACAAGGATGTCCTTCCTCAAATTAGGAGACCAAAACTGTACACAATACTCCAGATGTGGTCTTACCAGAGCCCTATACAACTGCAGAAGAACCTCTTTACTCCTATACTGAAATCCTCTTGTTATGAAGGCCAACATTCCATTCGCTTTCTTCACTGCCTGCTGTACCTGCACGCCAACTTTCAGTGACTGGTGAACAAGGACACCCAGGTCTCGCTTTACCTCCCCCTTACCTAACCTAACCCCATTGAGATAATAATCTGCCCCCTTGTTTTTGCCGCCAAAGTGGATAACCTCACATTTATCTATATTATACTGCATCTGCCACGCATCTTCTCACTCACTCAACCCGTCCAGGTCACCCTGCAACCTCCTAACATCCTCTTCACAGTTCACACTGCCACCCAGCTTTGTGTCATCCGCAAACTTGCTAGTGTTGCTCTTAATTCCCTCTTCCAAATCATTAATATACATGGTAAACAGTTGCGGACCCAACACCGAGCCTTGCGGCACTCCACTCGCCACTGCCTTCCATTCTGAAAAGGAACCGTTCACTCCTACTCTTTGCTTCCTGTCTGCCAACCAATTTTCTATCCATGTCAACACCCTACCCCCAATACCATGTGCTCTAATTTTAGTCACCAGTCTCCCGTGCGGGACCTTATCAAAGGCTTTCTGAAAGTCTAGATACACTATATCCACTGGCTCCCCTTCATCCATTTTACTTGTCACATCCTCAAAGGAGTTCCCTAGGAGTTGGTATGAACCTGATAAAGCTGAATGGCTTTCTTCTGTACCATTCCATAATACTGGAGCAATCATAGTCTGAAAAAGAGCACATGTATGCTGCATTTTAGCAACAACTTCCATTTATATTGCATGGAGGAAACCAATATAAGGCTTACTCAAGGCCAATAATAATTACATTTGGTGTTGGCAAAGGGCCAGAAATGGAGAACCAAATATATCTCAGGACAATGTGTAGGAAGCAGATGCTGATTTAGATCGACACTAAATGCTGAAGTAACTCAGCAGGGCAGGCAGCATTTCTGGGGAGAAGGAATAGGTAACGTTACAGGTCAAGACCCTTCTTCACATTGTGAGTCAGGGGAAAGGGAAATTAGAAGTATGGAAAGGTAAAGAACAGATCAGAGCTGGCACCGATTACCAAAGAGCCCACAACAGTTCATTGTTGGTTGTGATAACAAGGAGATACAAACAGTAAAACTAGCAGGATTACCATCTAGTTTCTGTCTCCCATGACTCTCAGTCTGAAGACGGGTCTCAACCCGAAACATCACCATTTTCTTTTCTCCAGAGATACTGCCTGTCCCGTTGAGTTACTGCAGCATTTTGTGTATATCTCAGGGTAATGGACAAATTATGGAGATGGGAAGACCAAGACCATGAAGTAATTTGAAAACAAATGTGAGAATTTTGAAAAGTGAGCAAGCATAGGAGTGAAAGGTGAAATTGATGTGATGTAGAAAATCAGTCCGAAGAAGTGTTTCGCCCGAAACGTTGCCTATTTCCTTCGCTCCATAGATGCTGCTGCACCCGCTGAGCTTCTCCAGCACTTTTGTCCACCTTAGAAAATAACAAAATTGAAAACCCTATGCTGAAAAAACTTCTGTGTTGGAAAAAGGTCCTGAAGTTTTCACTACATGATAGGCAGACACTTGCTTGATGCAGTGGTCTATTGCTGCAATGTTCTATTGTACACAATGCTAAAGGACAATAGAAAAGGTCTTCCACGTTTAGTATAACTAAAAGCCTTTCCTTTGCATGTTATATATATACCCCAACAATGGGCCTCAGACCCCACCCAGGAAGATAGCCCCTGATGCACTCATGTGACACAACAGAGGCAGCTTTGTATTGTAGATCATGATCATTTGAATGTGAACTAAAACTGCCAAAACTCATTTCACACAGAGGAGATTTGCATCTTTGAACCAAGTTTAAACCAGGTATAAACCTTGAACTGAGAGCTGATCGAACAGTTATTGATACACTACATATAGTCTCCCATAAAAGATTTTATGAAGATTCCGACCGAAAAAAACGCCACATTTGAACATAATTTGCAAATTTTGTTTTTCATTTTTCTATTACAATTTCAATTAAAAAAATAGAAACTTGGGAAGACTGACTGACATCTGATCAATGGTGCAGCTGCTGTTTCAATGCAGGAAATTTTCACAAAGGAATTGAGCCGATCAATCTGTGTATGATCATCCCATCCATGATCTTATTTATCAACTCACTTATGGGCCTAAGTTGGAAGTTGAATAAATGATAAATGTTTCCACAAATTTTGATGATATCTGCTTTCTTCTGACGAAGTTAAAGCAGAGTAGAGATTAAAATCTCTCGAGCCAAGCAGTTTGCAGTGGGTCAGCTGTAGCCATTGTTGCTATGTCACGGTAAAGGCGGCGCATTGTATGCGCTTGTGCTGCTGAGCTGACCCATGACCAAGAGGTCAGAAAGATAGATGCTGGCAGAAGGAAATGCTTAGAGAGAGAATTGGACCTCAAAATAAAAGGACCGATTTTGAGAGGCCCTGTTAATGAGTGGCAGGAGGACAGTTTGAAAACTGGGCTCTCAACCTTTGTGTTCGATTTATAGACCATACAATTTTACAGTGATCAATGTGAGGTCGGAAATTGAGGCTGGATTACTGTCACATGGGGCTTTGTTTCAAAATATGAAGTGACCTCCTGTGAGTGACCCAGTGGTCTGTCCACTCTGCCTGTACTTCGCACATTTTAGGACAGGCTTTTCCCACCCATCCAAAGGCATGTAATCATGCATGCGAGCTACGCAAGATCAAATTTCAGGCCAACTAGAGATAAGGAAATCTGTATAACTTCTTTCCAACTGCCCGCATACTCACCTTCTGTATTGCACCAGACTATTGTGGGTTGTGCACTCGTGACTTCTTCAGCCCCACTTTAAGTACTCTAAACTTACCAAATTGACGAATTACTGAGGAAAACCTCAAATGAACAGTAAACTACATAAAAGAGACACAAAATGCTGAAGTAATTCAGCGGGCCAGGCAGCATTTCCGGAGAACATGGATAGAGGGCGTTTCAGGATGGAACCCTGCTTCAGACTGATTGTAGGTGGGGGCGGGGGGGGGGGGGGTTGAGGGGAGGAGGGGGAGGTGGGGGGGAAGAGACAGCTGGAAGAAAGAAGGGGAAGGACAAAGCATGGCAGGAAATAGGTGGATTCAAAACTCCCTGTTAATCCACACTTGTTGAGTTTAGTTTAGTTTAGTTTAGAGATACAGCGCGGAAACAGGCCCTTCGGTTCACCGAGTCCTCACCAACCAGCAATCCCCGCACATTAACACTATCCTACACACACTAGGGACAATTTACACATACACCAAGCCAATCAACCTACATACCTGTACGTCATTGGAGTGTGGGAGGAAACCAAAGATCTCTGAGAAAACCCACACAGTCACGGGGAGAACGAACAAACTCCGCACAGACAGCACCCGTAGTCAGGATGGGACCCGGGTCTCCTCTGCAAGCACTGTAAGGCAGCAACTCTACCGCTGTGCCACCGTGTTGCCTGTCATGACGATGAGTCATGATGATGATATGCAAATATCATGACCTTTGTATCAGCTGATCTGGAGGTCATATCACATGTGCACTGTGTAAGCCAAGGCAGGAGGCCATGGCTGAGTGAGATAATAAACTCGGAGATCAAGGAATGTAACCTATAAATATTGTGTCAGTATCATTATTATTCCACATCTGAGGCCAGGATGTGACATTGGCGATGAGGATAATTCGGACATTTCGGATGTTTTAGATATTTTGGATTCTGAATCCGTGGCTTCCAGCTGGAATTTTTTTTTTTTTAAATGGCGGTCGCTGGAGCTGATTTCTTAGCACTTCGCGGAGTTCCACACTTCGATCTGACGGGTGATGTGAGTACCGTCAGTGTGAAGTGGAATGCTTGGCTGGAGGAATTCGAAGCTTACGCCGACAGTCGAGGGCTCTTTCTTGAGGAGAGTGCGCCGGGGCAGAAGGCGCAGCGGAGAGCGTTGCTTCTTTTCACCGTGGGGCCAGCAGTTCGAGAAATGTTTAAAACTCTCCCTGATACCGGAATGAAGGAAGACAATAAGAAAGCCGTTGATGCTTTGAACAGTCATTATGCGGTGGTGCCGAATGCTACATTTCAACACCATTTATTCCGTAAAACATTGCAGGAAGAGGGTGAGTGTTGCTCAATTTGTGACGAGACTCAGACAGGTGTCTGTAGGATGCAAATATGTGGCTGCTGATGTGGAGAACCAGATATTGGATCAGGTTGTCCAGCATGCAGGTCAGACAAGCTCAGGAGAAACTGCTAGAAAAAGGGTGTGAATTAAACCTTAATGATGCTTTGTCAATTGCAGCAGCACTGGAAGTGTTGAGGGACAATTTCACAGCATGAAATTGAAAGATTCCAAGACTGGTCAAGTTAACCAGCTGTCCTACGGGAGACCAAGAAATATGCCTGAACGTGAGATTGAGTATTACTGGTGTGGCAACAAGAGTCACATATGGAAAGATGCATGTTGTCCAGCAAAAGGTAGCACATGTAGGAAATGTGGAGATAAAGGTCATTTTGCAAAGAAATGTAAAAGTAAGGCCAAGGACATAGGTATGTTACAATACTTACCTTCAGCGGCGCTGCAATTCTGCCACTGGCCGTGTGCGCGATTTTGGCGCCTTTGAGGGGGGGCGGGGTTAAAACGCGTGTTTCTCCGACCTTGTCCTGGTTAATTTTTCGTTGGAGTGCAAACTTTTGCTGAAAAATCGTTCCGACGGGCGTTTTGTGTATTTTTTATTTTTATTCGATCGACAAGTTCAGCGCTGGAATTATTTTAAAATCAGCTTCGAAAGCCGTCAACGCTGTCAACGGGGACAGATTTCACACACGGGACAGATAAACGAAAGCAGTTTATTTTTTTGTATAAAAGTGCTTCTTAAGAAGCCTTTAATTCACATTTTTTTATGCGGTGATTCTTTTCCCTGAACTAATGGCAGAATTTTTCATGCCGATACGGGGTTAAATTCACCGCAACTCGACGTTCCAAATGATCGCGTTCCAGAAAACCCCACTCGCAAGATGATTTAAATGCCCATTAATTTACAGGTATTAAACATTCAATTCCTTCCATTTGGCCTGTAAATCCATGACAATGAGATTTAAAAATTATGTTATATTGTGAATTCTTGTGTGAATGTTATTTGGACACTTAGGCTATTTAAAAATGTTAATCTATTCTTAAGAAATTGATAGATGTTTAGATCTAGTAATTGAATTTTGTAATTAGCTACAATTAGGTAACTAACTAATTATATGCTTTAATTTCATGTCATCTAAGTAAGATTGTTTCATATTTGTTTCAGAATGCTTCAATCTATAATAACTGAACATTTCTTTCAGTTCTCTTAATTTTTAAGAAAGATATGGGGTTTTGACTGTCCTCGATCACAGCTTTTGTGTTAAGTCAATGGAAAAGCAATAGGGAACAAGATGCTAATTTCCAAGTATGAAAATGGCCATAACTTTTTTTTTTTTATATTTTATTTGTAATTGTTGAAATGAAAGTAATTTTCCAGTTTCATACAAGTCACCAAGCGTTTTAATTCCTAGTCTATCCCATTGTGTATAAGCTTTATCTATAATAGAAGGACTAAACGAAGGATTATTGACTATAGGTAATAAAAGTGATAAGTTTCTTAATTTTAAATTTTGTTTTATTTGTTTCCAAATACGGATTGTACTATGAATAATTGGGTTCTTATTATAGTTTATGTTATTCAATTTCATTGGAGAGAGGAGGATCGCTCCAATGTTTCTAGAGGAGCAATCCTCTTTCTCCATTACAATCCAGTCTACTTGCTGGGCGGAGTTATCCATCAGTTGAATCATGTTTTTAATATTTACTGACCAATAATAATACATAAAATTGGGTAGTGCTAGACCCCCCAATACTTTAGATTTATTCAGATGGGTTTTTTGTATTCTATGTGATTTATAGTCCCATATAAAATTAGTGATATCTGAGTCGAGTTTTTTAAAAAACTTCTTAGGTAAGTATATAGGAATTGATTGAAATAGGTATAAAATTTGTGGTAAAAAGATCATTTTTATTGCGTTTATTCGGCCTATTAAAGACATCGGAAGCGTTTTCCAGAATTTAATTAATGTATTCAGTTTATTAAGTAGGGGGTCAAAATTTGCCCTGAGCATACCTTGATATGCTCTGGTAATTTCGATTCCCAAATATTTAAATTTTTCTGTAGCTATTTTAAAAGGGAATTTTAAAAGATGTGTTGAATCTTTCGGTTTTATTGACATAATTTCACTTTTATTCCAATTTATTCTATATCCAGAAAAAGATCCGAAGTCTTCAATTAAATTTAATATATTTGGTATAGTGATTTGAGGTTTTGTGATATACAATAATATATCATCCGCGTATAAAGATATTTTATTATATGAGTCTTTAGTATTATATCCATGAATATCAGGGTGTATTCTAATTTTTTCTGCTAGCGGTTCAATAATGAGAGCAAACAGCTGTGGTGATAATGAGCATCCTTGTCTATTTCCCCTTGATAGTTGAAATTTCGAGGATAATATGTTATTAGTAAGTATTCTAGCTGTAGGTTTGTTATATAGTAACTTAATCCATAAAATAAAATTCTCTCCCAGTTGAAATTTTTGTAATACTTTATCCATATAATTCCATTCTACTTGATCAAATGCTTTTTCAGCATCCAGCGAAATAATTGATAATTCTTGATCTTCAGATTTGTGTGAGTGCATTATGTTGAGTAGACGTCTCATATTATTAGAAGAGTATCTCTTAGGGATAAACCCTGTCTGATCTGGGTTTATTAATTTACTAATGTATTTACTTAATCTTCTGGCTAATGTTTTCGCTAATATTTTTTGATCTGTGTTTAACAATGCTATAGCTCTATATGAGCCAGGATCTTCTAAATCCTTATTTTTCTTAGGTATTAATGTAATCGTTGATTCCGCTAATGTATCAGGTAGTATTCGTTTTTTAAAAGCGTATTGGTACATTTTTTGTAATCTTGGTATTATTTTTTCATAAAAGTTTTTATAAAATTCATTAGTAAATCCATCAGGGCCTGGTGTTTTTCCATTTTTTAGTGAGTTTATTGTATCTTCTAATTCCTTAATTGAGATTTGTGCACCCAGTTCCTCTTGTTCCTTCAGCTCTAACTTTGGAAGATTACAGGTATCCAAGAACTTTGTGATATTATTGGAATCAATTATCGTTTTAGATGTATACAAATTCTCGTAAAATTGCGCAAATCTTTTATTAATATCCTTCGGTGTTGTTAATAATTCCCCTTTATCTGATTTGATCTTTGGTATAGTATGTTCCTTTTCTCGTTTTTTTAGCTGGCGAGCCAAAAGTTTATGCGGTTTATCCCCAAATTCAAAGTGCTCTTGTTTTGTAATTTGAAAAAGTCTTATAAGTTTGGCAGATAATAATTTATTTAATTTAAATTTTAAAATTATTATTTTATTATGTTTATCTATTGTTGGATCTTTAGCATTATCTATATCCATTTGTCTAATAAGTTCTTCTAACTGTCTTTGTTCATTCTTATTCTTTTTATTTTGAAAAGCTTGATATGAAATTATAATACCCCTAATGTATGCTTTAAAAGATTCCCAAAGTAAAGTAGGCGATATATCTGAAGTATCATTTGTTTGAAAAAAGACCTCCATTTGTTCTTTTAAATATATACTCGCTTGTGGATCTTTTAAAATTTGAGAGTTAAATCTCCAGAATGAATTATTCTTAGACAATCCTTCCAGTTTTAAAAAGAGAGTTAGTGGAGAATGGTCTGAAATTGAATTTGTATGATATATTGCATTAGATGTTTGGGGGATTAATTTTGTATCCAGCAGAAAGTAGTCTATACGTGAGTATGTCTTATGTACCATTGAGTAAAACGAATATTCCCTGCCAGTTCGGTTCACAATTCTCCAAACATCTGCTATATTAGTGTTGTTTATGTAGGTATTGAGGAGTTCCCCAGTTTTCGATTTCATATTCCCTCTCTGTTTTTGACTTGATTTATCTAAGTACGGGTCTAAAACACAATTAAAGTCTCCGCCTATTATAACATTTTGATAGTTTGACTCTGCAATTATATTAAAGATTTTATTGAAAAAGTGGGGGTTATCAAAGTTAGGGGCATATATATTTACCAAAGTAAGTGGAGTGTCATGGATTTCTCCATTAACTATTAGGTATCTCCCTTCTATATCTGTTATAATATTCTTTGCTTTAAATGGTATACCTTTTCTTATGATAATTGACGTGCCTCTAGATTTTGAAGTGAATGAAGAGTGGTATGTTTGACCTATCCATTTCGCCCTCAGCCTAACTTGGTCCTGAGGTTTTAGGTGTGTTTCTTGTAGGAAGGTAATGTCAGAATTATACATTTTTAGCTGAGCTAATATCTTACCCCTTTTGATAGGTTCATTAATGCCTCTTATATTCCAACTACAAAATGAGACTCCTCCTAGGTTCTTTTGTGTGGTGTCATGCATTTTGAATAATTATAGTACCTTTGAATCTTGTGGTGCGTCCATATCCCAGGTCTTTAGGTATTGGGGGAGTTTTTGAATTATTAACTTTTGTTGGTATGTCCATATTATTCTTATCACTAAACACAAAACACAAACAAGTGATTTTATGTAATAAAAAAAAAACTAAAAGAGTGAGGCTACAGTGTCTATAGTCGGCACTGTAGCAAGTGACCCACCTGTAGGTGGGAAAAAACCTTATTTTGACTTCCATTGCGTTGTTGCTCAACTCGCTCCGCTCTCTTAGTTAATCATAACATATTAAAATATTAAAACGAGGCCTCACATTCATATATATAATACAATTTTACCCTGATATTTCCTTATAACATATATATATATCAGAGTTTAATTATTAAACCAATATTTTTGATTTCAATAAGAATCAGCTGTTGGTTGAAGGGGTTAACGAGACGTGCTCCTGGACATAAGCCAGGAGCTCGTTTCTCATCCCCTCCTCCTGCTTATAGACAAGGTTACAATTTATTAAAAATTCATATTAGTATGTTAGTTCATTATTTTTTTTTTTTTTTTTTGTTAGTATTCTAATCTAACCTGCATAACTTTTAAAGTTGTTAATAGGATAAGTTCTTACAATTGGTTATAACATTTTAATCAATAAGCAATTATTTTCTAATTCATATCCCGTTATAAAGTTGTTTACACGTTTTGAACAGAAAATGTCCTTGCTTCAACATTCCGGAGATAACAGTGTAACTATCCCCAGACAAAACATAGCTGAAAATTATTCGGATCTGCCAAAGCTCCCTTTTATTTCTGTCTTTCAACAATCGTTTGGGCATATTTGAAAGCGTCTTCAGGCTTAACAAATGACTTTTCAAGACCATTAAAAGAAATACGCATTTTAGCGGGATAAAAAACCCCGAATCTGACCCCTTCTCTCCCTCTTAAAAGATCTTTAACCTTATCAAATTTGTTTCTTTTTTGCACAATTTCATGTGGGTAGTCCCTGAATATCTTAATAGTGTCTTTGTCCAGCCGTAATTGTATACCATATTTGATATGGGTCATAACATATTCCAGTTCTGCAGTATCTCGAAATTTCACTATAATATGTCGTGGATAAGCTTTTCCCGCATCAAATCTTTTTCCAAATCTTGGGACACGATGAGCCACTTCGATTTTCGGTTCCTTGGGAAGATTCAACAGTTGTTTCAACAAGCCCATGGCAAATTCACGTACCTGTTCCCCTTCTGCCCCCTCTGAAACACCAAGAATCCTCAGATTCTGGCGTCTAGAACGAGCTTCCAGGTCCAGGCATTTGAATGAGACTTTCTCTAATTGAGTCCCCATTTGTAGTGATGCTTGTTCGTTTTCTCGCCTCATTTGCTCATGTTCTTGCCTCAGTTTCGCCATGTCTTCAACAAGTCGTGCCGTATTTTTCTCCAATTCCGTGATTGTCTGCATACTTGCAGCTACTGTTTCAAGTACAGCCGTGAACTTATCCGTAGTAATTACATCCATCTTATCCATTTTCTCTGATAGTCCATCTTTCACCTCATCAATTCGTTTATTCATAGTGTCCAGTAAATCCGTCATATTCTTCTGGTTACCAGCATTTAAATCCTTCATCATCTTCTGCATTCCTTCCATCATTTTTGCCGAATTTTCCTTCATTTCCTTCTTATCTTCCACCCTATTATCCGAGATCTCATCTTTCAAATTTTTCATTGATTTTTTCAAGTCATCAAAGTCTTTCTTAGATCTTGTATCCATTTCTGCAGCCACTTCAGAGACTTCAGAGGTAACTTCAGTTTCGAACTGTTTCGACAGCTTATTCACAGCTCTCTGAGGGCTCACAGCTGGAGTCAATTTACTCATTTAAAGGGCTTCAAACCACCGTTTAAAACATCGCGTTTAACGATGACGTCATCAGCGCGGTAACCAGAAGCTCCGGTAAGGTTTTTAAAAACAATCCCGATTTTCGGACCCGTTTTACACGATAAATCGTGAAGTTTTTCGGGAGAGGAGCTGGGTGCACGTCTGTTAGTCTAACATGACGCCACCGGAAGTCTAACTTTTTTAATACTGAAGATATGAAAGTGAATTAGGTGTCAAATTAAACTTCTTTTTATGCTTTATCTGATGGGATAAATTACGGACTTGATTTTTAAAATCTCAAAATTTTGTAACATTGCTACAGGGACAAGACAAGTAATTACACCAAGAAAAGGAAGTCCAGTGAAAAGAAAGACAGACCATGGCAGAAAAAGAAGGGCCATGTCCGTCACGTAGAAGGTGATTTCGGAAGTGATGAAGACAGTGATGAAGCTGGTGAGCATGCTGTAAATGGGAATTATCAGTTTGCATTGAATGAGAGCCATCACAAGAAAGTTGCAGTGACCATCGGAGGTGTTACAGTGCCAGTGATTGTAGATTGTGGTAGCAACAGCAACGTAATTGACAGATCACTTTGGGAATGCTTGAAACAGCAGAAAATCAAGTGCACTTCAAGGAGGTGTAGTAGGAAGTTATATCCCTACACAGCAACTAAACCATTGCAGACCATTGGATGTTTCACGACTAAAGTAGAAGTCAGAGATAGAGAAACTGAAGCAGAATTCGTGGTGATAGAGGAGAAGGGAGAACCTCTGCTGAGTAGAAATACAGCTCGAGAGCTGGGAGTGCTTCACATCGGAGTGCATGTCAATTCAGTGCAGTCATATGATGAAATGTGGCAGGAATTTCATTCAGTATTCCAAGGAGTTGGAAAATTGAAAGGCCGGCAAGTGAAGTTAGCCATTGATGAAAATGTCAAGCCGATAGCTCAACCGTTGCGGAGAACGCCATTTGGACTTTGTGGAAAAGTAGAAGCTAAAATCAAGGAGTTGATTGATCAGGACATTATTGAACCAGTTGAACTTTCGACACCATGGGTGAGTCCAGTTGTGATTGTGCCGAAACCCAATGATGACATCAGACTGTGCGTTGACATGAGGAGAGCCAATGAGGCAATAATCAGAAAAAGACACCCAATCCCTACGGTTGATGCTAGTAAAGTGTTTTCCAAAATTGATCTCAAGTGGGGATATCATCAGTTGGAATTACATCCAGAGTCAAGAGAGGTGACAACATTCGTCACTCACTGCGGACACTCACACAAACACAAAAGACTGATGTTTTGAATCAATGCTGCTCCCGAGATCTATCAGTACAAAATCCACAGTGATTCAAGGTGTAGCAGGAGTAGCAAACGTATCAGATGACATCATCGTCCATGCATCAAGTCGTGAAGAGCATGACAGGAGGTTGAAGCTAGTGTTGACAAAACTTCAAGAAGCAGGTCTCACTGTGAATGAAGGCAAGTGCAAGTTTGGCGTCTCTGAAATGGATTTCTTGGGACACAGACTCACAAGTGAAGGGCTGAACCCAGCCAAAGCTAAAGTGAAAGCTGTTGCAAGTGAACCTCAGAATGCAACCGAGATGCGGAGTTTTCTAGGACTGGTCAATTATTGTGCAAAATTAATTCCAAATTTTGCTACACTGGCAGATCCACTGAGAAAGTTGACCAGAAAAGACGTACCGTTCCAGTTTGGTAGTGAACAGAGACAGGCATTCAAATCACTGAAACAGAGTCTAATGAGTGCAGAAACCCTTGGATATCATGATCCAGCTGCACCAACAAAAGCCATAGCAGATTCTAGTCCGGTTGGTTTCGGAGCAGTGTTGGTACAGACACATGCAGATGGACCCAGAATCATAGCATATGCCAGTCGATCGTTAACCAGCGTGGAGAGAAGGCATTCTCAAACAGAGAAAGAAGCACTGGGACTAGTGTTAGCCTGTGAATGGTTCCATGCATACTTGTACGGCTTTGAATTTGAACTTGTTACAGATCACAAGCCGCTGGAAGTGATCTATTCGACAAGGTCTCAGCCATGTGCCAGAATAGAACATTGGGTGCTGAGAATCCAACAGTACAAGTACAAAGTACAAATACAACATCGCGGACCCGCTGTCGAGACTGTTGAAGGATGAACAGCTGGGAGCAACATCCACGCTAGAGATGGAAGCAGAGAACTTTGTGCGATTCCTTGCAATTCAATCAATGCCAGGAGCCGTGACAACGAAGGAAGTTGAAAGGGAATCAGAACATGATCCTGAACTCAAAGATATCAGAGAGCCTATTCACAGTGTGCAATGGGATCAATGGCCATACAAAGCATATGTTCCCATAAAAGATAAATTTTGTGTAATTGGTCAGTGTGTGCTGAGAGGTAGCAGATTGGTGATCCCACAGGCACTATGACCAAGGATCGTGTCATTAATGCATGAAGGACTTTTAGGCATCATCGGTACTAAACAGAATTTGCAGAGCAAAGTGTGGTGGCCAGGTTGTGAGAAAGATGCTGAAAAATTTGTCAAGACATGTCACGGATGCCAAATCACAAGCAGGAGCAACCCACCAGAACCAATTAGAAGTACAAAGTTGCCAACAGGACCATGGGTTGACATAGCTGTTGACTTTCGTGGACCACTTCCAACAGGTGAATCAATTATGGTAGTGGTAGACTATAGTAGGTGAAATCATTGGACAAATTCAGCATTGATTTATGAAAGGTAAATCATGTCTGACGAATCTTATAGAATTTTTCGAGGATGTAACTAGTAGAGTGGATAAGGGAGAACCAGTGGATGTGATATATCTGGACTTTCAGAAGGCTTTCGACAAGGTCCCACATAAGAGATTAGTATGCAAACTTAAAGCACACGGTATTGGGGGTTCAGTATTGATGTGAATAGAGAACTGGTTGGCAGACAGGAAGCAAATAGTAGGAGTAAATGGGTCATTTTCAGAATGGCAGGCAGTGACTAGTGGGGTACCGCAAGGCTCAGTGCTGGGACCCCAGCTATTTACAATATATATTAATGACCTGGATGAGTGAATTGAATGCAACATCTCCAAGTTTGCAGATGACACGAAGCTGGGGGGCAGTGTTAGCTGTGAGGAGGATGCTAGGTGGCTGCAAGGTGACTTGGATAGGTTGGGTGAGTGGGCAAAGGCATGGCAGATGCAGTATAATGTGGATAAATGTGAGGTTATCCACTTTGGTGGCAAAAACAGGAAAGTAGACTATTACCTGAATGGTGACCGATTAGGAAAAGGGGAGATGCAATGAGACCTGGGTGTCATGGTACACCAGTCATTGAAAGTAGGCATGCAGGTGCAGCAGGCAGTGAAGAAAGCGAATGGTATGTTAGCATTCATAGGAAAAGGATTTGAGTATAAGATCAGGGAGGTTCTACTGCAGTTGTACAGGGTCTTGGTGAGGCCACACCTGGAGTATTGCATACCGTTTTGGTCTCCTAATCTGAGGAAAGACATTCTTGCCATAGAGGGAGTACAGAGAAGGTTCACCAGACTGATTCCTGGGATGGCAGGACTTTCATATGAAGAAAGTCTGGATAGACTCGGCTTGTACTCGCTAGAATTTAGAAGTTTGAGGGTGGATCTTATAGAAACTTACAAAATTCTTAAGGGGTTGGACAGGCTAGATGCAGGAAGATTGTTCCCGATGTTGGGGAAGTCCAGAACAAGGGGTCACAGTTTAAGGATAAGGGGGAAGTCTTTTAGGACCGAGATGAGAAAATCATTTTTCACACAGAGAGTGGTGAATCTGTGGAATTCTCTGCTACAGAAGGTAGTTGAGGCCAGTTCATTGGCTATATTTAAGAGGGAGTTAGATGTGGCCCTTGTGGCTAAAGGGATCAGGGGGTATGGAGAGAAGGCAGGTACAGGATACTGAGTTGGATGATCAGCCATGATCATATCGAAGGGCCGAATGGCCTACTCCTGCACCTATTTTCTATGTTTCTATGTTTCTATGAGTATGCAGTGATGAAGTCAACTACAGCAGAAAAGACTGTACAGGCATTAGCAGAGATCTTCGCCAGACACGGGTTGCCTGTTACATTGTATTCCGACAATGGTCCACAGTTTGTTTCTGAGACGTTTGCTGAATACATGAGAATCACAGGTATCCATCATCACAAGGTAACTCCGAAATTGCCACAAGCTAACGGAGAAGTAGAGAGACAAAACCAGTCCATAGAGAAGAGGATACAAATCGCTCATGCCGAAGGGGAAAACTGGAAGGGGGCACTGTTAGCGTACGTAGCTGTATATCGGGTGATCACTCACTCAACGACAGGGAAAAGTCCAGCAGAAGCTTTGTTTGGAAGGAAAATTCACACTAAATTACCCGAAATGCGAGAGATCATGGAAGACCAGGAGCTGAGAGACTGTGATGCCGAAAAGAAAGGTGCGGCAAAATGGTATGCCGACTTGAAACGAGGAGCCAGGCACTCTGAAATAATGCCTGGGGATGATGTGCTTGTGAGGCAAGATGATGGCAGTAAGATAGACACTCCTTACCATTGTCAACCATACAATGTTGTATCGAGGAGCGGCAGCATGGTGACAGTCAAGTCTCCAGGAGGTGTTATCTACAAGAGAAATGTATCGAGCGTCAAAAAGTACATGTCCAGGGACACACAAAATCCACCAAGAGCTACTGATTCAGAGGGGCAAGACGACATTTCCGAGGTGGTGACCAGAGTTCCAGAGGCTGCACGCTGCAACGCAGGTGGTGAGCAGAGAAGGTGTCTGGGTGACAACACTTTGGCAGATTCAACAGGCTCTGATGCTTCTGTGCCAGCTAGTAGACCAAACCATGAAAGGAGAGTCCCCAAGCGATACGACGATTTTGTGTTATAGATTATGATACTGTTTAGTATGATACTGTTTATTATGATACTGTTTATTATGATACTGTTATTATGAGCAAGGAGTTTATTAAGGTTACAAGAGTGTAAAAAGTTGCATTTGTTTTGTGGTTGTAATGCATCTGTTACGTGAGTTATTGGAACACAAATGGAAACACAAAATATGTTTTGTAAGAATTTAATTGGAAAGTATATTAGAAAGAACACATATTAATTTAAAGTTTAATTCTGGTAAAGGAGGGATGTCATGACGAGGAGTTATGATGATGATATGCAAATATCGTGACCTTTGTATCAGCTGACCTGGAGGTCAGATCGCATGTGCACTGTGTAAGCCAAGGCAGGAGGCCATGTCTGAGTGAGATAATAAACTCGGAGATCAAGGAATGTAACCTATAAATATTGTCAGTATCATTATTATTCCACATCTGAGGCCAGGATGTGACATTTCTAAAAGTTGGGATACTTTGGCCTTACTGACACCCATCGAGTTTCCTTTTGAACACTTTCCAGTAATCTCATATTAATTGTGTGCAGTGGGAACTTTTTTTTAGTGGTCAGCAACTCCACATAAAAAATAAGGCACAAGGAAGTGCAGATGCTGGAATCTGAAGCCTCAAGAAGGGTTCCATCCTGAAATGTTGCCTATCCATGTGCTCTAGTGATGCTGCCTAACCCACTGAGTTACTCCAGCATTTGTGTTTTTAATACATAAGAAGAACTTCTTCCTGACACCTAGCAAAACAGAAGAGCTTTAATGTGCTGAAGCTCCACTAGTTTTAAACAGTTCATTTAAATAAATTAAAACAGCATCCAATAGACCAGCTAAGTGACTTCACAACTGGCGGAGCAAAATGAAAACTCTGTCATATAATCGTGAATAGTGGTGGGCAATGAAACAGCTAAACACAAACAGGATGCTGAAGGGCGGCACAGTGATGCAGTTAGGGGAAGCACAGTAACGCAGTTAACATCAGCCTACTAAGGGGGACTTTATTAAATGGCTTACCAAAATACATGCAGACAGCATCTACTGTCCTACCTTCATCAATCATCTTCATCACTTCATAAATCTCAATCATGTTAGTAAGACATGACCTGCCATGTACAAAGACATGCTGCCTGTCACTAATTTATACATTCTCTTTGAAATGGGAGTAAATCCTATCATGAAGAATTCGCTCCAATAGCTTCCCATTTCCCATGGAGCAAGTGTGTCAGAAGGAACTGCAGAACTGGTGTAACTCAGTGGGGCAGGCAGCATCTCTGATGAGAAGGAATGGGCAAGGTTTCGGGTCAAGACCTTTCACCACACTGGGTATCAAGTAATATGTGTGCTACCATAGTGACTGTCTTAAAAAATATAGTATAACTATCTAGCTTTGACATTCAATGACATTACCATTGCTGGGCTTCACATCATTATCCTAGGGCTATCATTAAACAGGAGGTCAACTGGACCTGCCACATAAATACCAGTTCCACAATGTCACCAGACTCCTACTGATCCCTAGAGGTCTTTCCCTTTATCTACAAGGTAGGAGTAGAGAGTATAATGGAATATTCTCCATTGGCTTTGATGAATGCAGCTCCAACAACTCTTAAAAAGCTAAAGACCACCCAGGACAGATCAGATCAGATTAGTTTAATTTCAATAACATTGCATGGTGTAATGAATTTCTTTGTTCATGTAAAGCTGACAGAGTCAGCAGTGTACATGCAGTAATATAAATATAACAATAAATACAACAAGTGCAATACAGCAGAACAGTCTATAGATTGGAGTAGTGCAAAAAATATTGATGTGCAATAACAGAACGATCAAATGACGTAGAGTTAAGAGTAAGACTATGTGACAGCACCTCTAGGAACGGTTTATGAAAGAGGTGATTGGTTCAGGAGTCTGAGAGCAGTGGGGAACAAGCTGTTCTTAAATCTGATCCATAACCTTTCAAGCTCCTGTATCTACCCCCAGAAGGTAGAAGAGAGAAATGGGAATGGCCAGGGTGGCAGGCACCCTTGACAATACTTTCAGCCTAGATAGACACAAAATGCTGGAGTAACTCAGTTGGGCAGGCAGCATGGGATGGATGACTTTTCAGGTTGAGACCCTTCTTCAGACAGAGAGACAGGGGAGAGGGAGACAGAGTTATGGAAGGGTAAGGGTAAGGTGTGTCAAACCGGTGCCCATCGACTAGCGTTCTTGTGAGTCTTTACATGAACCTCAGGAGACATTGCAATGTCAGTTAGCAAGAATTGTACACAGTTTTCAAGATGCAATTGAACCACAGTCTTGCAGAATGAAATGAAGGGAATATACATCTTGTTTTACATGTAACACTTTCTTTGCAAAAAAATCAAACAACTGCCAAGTCTGCTGCACTTTTGTACATTAAGAACTGATCAGGTCAGATGTTTTGTGAAACAGGAGAAGATAAAGGGATTGGGTTTATTATGTTTTTATCCAACACCAATTCCATTTCCAAGGAGTGAATTTCTGTTGAAGCTGTCAGTAATTCAATGTGATATTAGTCCTTCTTTAATAAGAGTCTAATATTAAATAATCCACACTCTCAGCTGCTTGCGACTGCTACTTTTGAATTTAAGAGCCTTCATTTATGTTTCCTCTTGACATACATAGAAACATAGAAACATAGAAAATAGGTGCAGAAGTAGGCCATTCGGCCCTTCGAGCCTGCACCGCCATTTGATATGATCATGGCTGATCATCCAACTCAGTATCCCATCCCTGCCTTCTCTCCATACCCCCTGATCCCTTTAGCCACAAGGGCCACATTTTTTAACTCCCTCTTAAATATAGCCAATGAACTGGCCTCAACTACCTTCTGTGGCAGAGAATTCCACAGATTCACCACTCTCTGTGTAAAAATGATTTCCTCATCTCGGTCCTAAAAGTCTTCCCTCTTATCCTTAAACTGTGACCCCTAGTTCTGGACTTCCCCAACATCGGGAATAATCTTCCTGCATCTAGCCTGTCCAACCCCTTAAGAATTTTGTAAGTTTCTATAAGATCCCCCCTCAGTCTTCTGAATTCCAACGTGTACAAGCCGAGTCTATCCAGTCTTTCCTCATATAAAAGTCCTGCCATCCCAGGAATCAGTCTGGCGAACTTTCTCTATACTCCCTCTATGGCAAGAATGTCTTTCCTCAGATTAGGAGACCAAAACTGTACGCAATACTCCAGGTGTGGTCTCACCAAGACCCTGTACAACTGCAGTAGAACCTCCCTGCTCTTATACTCAAATCCTTTTGCTATGAATGCAAACATACCATTTGCTTTCTTCACTGCCTGCTGCACCTGCATTCCTACTTTCAATGACTGGTGTACCATGACACCCAGGTCTCGTTGCATCTCCCCTTTTCCTAATCGGCCACCATTCAGATAATAGTCTACTTTCCTGTTTTTGCCACCAAAGTGGATAACCTCACATTTATCCACATTATACTGCATCTGCCATGCCTTTGCCCACTCACCCAACCTATCCAAGTCACCTTGCAGCCTCCTAGCATCCTTCTCACAGCTAACACTGCCCCCCAGCTTCGTGTCATCCGCAAACTTGGAGATGTTGCATTCAATTCCCTCATCCAGGTCATTAATATATATTGTAAATAGCTGGGGTCCCAGCACTGAGCCTTGCGGTACCCCACTAGTCACTGCCTGCCATTCTGAAAAGGACCCGTTTACTCCTACTCTTTGCTTCCTGTCTGCCAGCCAGTTCTCTATCCACATCAATACTGAACCCCCAATACCATGTGCTTTAAGTTTGTATGCTAATCTCTTATGTGGGACCTTGTCGAAAGCCTTCTGAAAGTCCAGATATAACACATCCACTGGTTCTCCCTTATCCACTCTACTAGTTACATCCTTGAAAAATTCTATAAGATTCGTCAGACATGATTTACCTTTCATAAATCCATGCTGACTTTGTCCAATGAACTCACCACTTTCCAAATGTGCTGCTATCCCATCTTTAATAACTGACTCCAGAATTTTCCCCACCACCGATGTTAGACTAACTGGTCTGTAATTCCCCGTTTTCTCTCTCCCTCCCTTTTTAAAAAGTGGGGTTACTTTAGCTACCCTCCAGTCCTCAGGAACTACTCCAGAATCTAAAGAGTTTTGAAAAATTATCACTAATGCATCCACTATTTCTGCGGCTACTTCCTTAAGTACTCTGGGATGCAACTTATCTGGCCCTGGGGATTTATCGGCATTTAATCCATTCAATTTACCTAACACCACTTCCTAGCTAACCTGGATTTCACTCAGTTCCTCCATCTCATTTAACCCCCGCGGGTCCCTTGCTATTTCCGGCAGATTATTTATGTCTTCCTTAGTGAAAACAGAACTGAAGTAATTATTCAATTGGTCTGCTATGTCCTTGTTCCCCATGATCAATTCGCCTGTTTCTGACTGCAAGGGACCTACATTTGTTTTAACGAATCTTTTCCTCTTGACATATCTATAAAAACTTTTGCAGTCAGTTTTTATGTTCCCTGCCAGTTTTCTTTCATAATCTATTTTCCCTTTCCTAATTAAGCCTTTTGTCCTCCTCTGCTGGACTCTGAATTTCTCCCAGTCCTCTGGTAGGCTGCTTGTTCTGGCTAATTTGTAGGCTTCCTCTTTTGTTTTGATACTATCCCTGATTTCCCTTGTTATCCACGGATGCACTACCTTCCCTGATTTATTCTTTTGCCAAACTGGGATGAACACTTGTAGTTCATCCATGCAGTTTTTAAATGCCTTCCATTGCATATTCACCGTCAACCCTTTAAGAATCATTGGCCAGTCTATCTTGGCCAATTCACGTCTCATACCCTCAAAGTCACCTTTCTTTAAGTTCAGGACCTTTGTTTCTGAATTAACAATGTCACTCTCCATCCTAATGAAGAACTCAACTATATTATGGTCACTCTTGCCCAAGGGGCCACGCACAATAAGACTGCTAACTAACCCTTCCTCATTACTCAATACCCAGTCTAGAATAGCCTGTTCTCTCGTTGGTTCTTCTACATGTTGGTTAAGAAAACTATCCCGCATACATTCCAAGAAATCCTCTTCCTCAGCACCCCTGCCAATTTGATTCACCCAATCTATATGTAGATTGAAGTCACCCATTATAATGGTTTTACCTTTGTTGCACGCGTTTCTAATTTCCTGTTTGATGCCATCCCCAACTCCACTACTACTGTTAGGTGGCCGGTACACCACTCCCACTAGCGTTTTCTGCCCCTTAGAGTTTCGCAGCTCTACCCATATCGATTACACATCCTCCTTCCTTTCTATTGCGTTAATCTCCTCTCTAACCAGCAACGCTACCCCGCCTCCTTTTCCTTTCTGTCTATCCTTCCTGAATATTGAATATCCCTGAATGTTCAGCTCCCAGCCTTGGTCACCCTGGAGACATGTCTCCGTGATCCCAACTATATCATATTCATTAATAACTATCTGCACATTCAACTCATCCACCTTATTATGAATGCTCCTTGCATTAAGATACAAAGCCTTCAGGCTTGTCTTTACAACACTCTTACCCCTTATACAATTATGTTGAAAATTGGCCCTTTTTGATTTTTGCCCTGGTTTTGTCTGCCTGCCACTTTTACTTTTCACCTTGCTACCTATTGCTTCTACCCTCATTTTACACCCCCCTTCCTCTCTGCTCATGCACCCATCCCCCTGCCACATTAGTTTAAATCCTTCCCCTGCCACATTAGTTTAAATCCTCCCCGACAGCACTAGCATACATAACAACTACGAAAGTTATAGAAACAGAATATGGAAAGAATGTCCTGGTACAAACATAGGCTAGGTGGTGTAATCTAATCTTAAAAATAGTTCCAGCCTGTTAATATGGGAGCATGTTTGACAAGTCATCCACTTGAATCATTAACTCTTTCTCTCTCCACAGATGCTACTCAATCCAGCATCCTCTGTTTTAGTTCAGTATCTTTGGAGAAATTGATTCTCATGAAAATAACAGAGCACCAAAAGGTAATGGGAATTGTTCTATCATTTACAGCAAACACCCTTTCTGTATTCACATTAATTGAAACACATGGACTGGGTCACAAAGGTGCCAGGCCAAATGATTAGTTTAGAGATACAGCACGGAGAGATGCCCTTTGTCCCATTGAGTCCACATCGACCACCAATCACTCGTTCACACTAGTTAAACAGAAATATAGAAACATAGAAAATAGGTGCAGGAGTAGGCCATTCGGCCCTTCGAGCCAACACTGCCATTCAATGTGATCATGGCTGATCATTCAACATCAGTACCCTGTTCCTGCTTTCTCCCCATATCCCTAGATTCCATTAGCCCTAAGAACTATATCTAACTCTCTCTTGAATATATCCAGTCAATTGGCCTCCACTGCCTTCTGTTGCAGAGAATTCCACAGATTCACAACTCTCTGGGTGAAAATGTTTTTCCTCATCTCAGTCCTAAATGACCTACCCCTTATTCTTAATAAGTTATGTGTTATATATAGTTATATGTTGTCCCACTCCTCATCCACACACCAGGCTAATTTTACAGATGCCAATTAACCTAAAAACCCGCTTTGTAGGTTATAGATCTTTGGGATGTGGAAGGAAACCGGAGCACAGTGGCGCAGCTGGTAGAGCTGCTACCTCACAGTGCCAGAGACCCGGGTTCAATCCTGACCTCATGTGCTGTACGTGTGGAGTTTGCACGTTCTCCCTGTGACCGCATGGGTTTCCTATGGGTGCTCCGGTTTCCTCTCTCATCCGAATGAAATCTTCACTATAGAAAATATCTCTTCTATACCTCCATTGCCTAGATTGTGATTCTTGAGTAACACTTTTTAGACTATTTAATGGGTAAATGGGATTAAATGATTCATTTTAATACAGGCCACAATATGAGATAGGTTTTCCATTCGTTGCTTGCCAAAATACTCATATTGTGGGTTTGCTCTGACTATAAAAAAACAGATTCCCGTTGATTTCAGAAGCACTGCTGAGAGCTAGTTCCTTTGATAATTTGTTTGAAGAGTCTATCCACCTGCGTTTTCACACCCAGCATATTTTTGCTGAAAGTAAACAGACAGCATCAATCTAATATGTGAAAGCTATGCAATACTTCCTTCCAAGATCCTGCAGTCAGATAGAGATGTTTTGATTTTATTATGGGGCCTGTTCTTACTGGCTAATGTTGGCAGTTCAGGTGCAAAGACCGGGCGGGACTTGTACAGATGTGCTCTGAAACATGGAAGCCTCAAACCTGCTGACAGATTTGCAGCACTAAATCTGTCAGTTTTCTATGTCGCTGGACTCCCCATGAAGTCCAAGAATCTTGCTGAGATTTCCCAGTGTTACTCTGAGAAATTGTTTCCCACTGAAATCGAAGGCTGTGGGGGGCAAAAAAACTGTTTACTATTTAAAGTTATTTTACTTTATTTGAATGCTTTTCAGTTAATATTTTTGATTTTTGAAGCATAATTTTTTTAATTTAAAGGTGCTTTGTTTCAGTTATAATTGAATTGAAATATTGAGGAAAATAGCTTGCTATATTTATCAAATGTATCAATTTATCAAACATACGAGTTCCTTCCTCATTGCATTAGTTTGGTTTAGAGATAGAGTGCGGAAACAGGCGCTTCGGCCCACTGAGTCCGCGCCGACCAACGATCGCTGCACATTAACACTACCCTACACACACTTGGGACAGTTTGACACATACACCAAGCCAATTAACCTACATAGCTGCATGTCTTTGGCATGTGGGAGGAAAGCGAAGATCTCGGAAAAAGCCCACGCAGTCACAGGGATTAGTAGATCCCCTTTCTTCATGTCATTGAAATACATGGCCCTTCGGCCCATCTGGACAAGAGATGCACAGGCATGTGGAGAGAGCAGGTAACAGAACCAATGCAGAAAGGTCTGGTACAAAATTGCTTCTATTTACTCATCAAACTGAAGTCAAATTAAAGAATCCATCCAAAATTAAAAGAATCAACATGTGTACAATTCTTACAATCTTCCACATAAGTCGTATTATTATTTGCATGATTTTAATTCAGAATACAAACCAATGTGAAAGCAGCATAATGTGAAGACTCCTAACCTTGCATCCATAAAGACTTCAAATTGAATTAATTAGAAATGAAATAGTTAGTTAGATTTGAGACAGTACCTTAGCCTTTGCAGCTATAAATATTTCATTCTCACGTACCTCCAGCCAGGTTTACACAGCAGTCTGTCAGAGTAATAATATTTTCAGAAACTTTGCAAGTTATTGCTATATTTTTATTAGTACACAGCTACTTATATTCAGCTGTGACCTCATTCCTAATGTAATTTGCTAAACACTCTACCCATTTAGTCCTATCAGCTACATGTTTACACTACATCACACACCAGATGTGCTCCTCTGTCACAGGGGAAACATTTACTCGAAAAACATGTGTATAGTGCCTTTTCTACTCCAAAGTCTGTTCCAAATCAAATTGTTCAACATTAATAATTTTAAGTAGTTCTCATATTAAAACTATCCTCAGAATACCACCTAATTCTTTAGATTGTGACACATATATAAAAATGATATGTGTGTGCGTATGTATATTTTATGTATCATATGCACATTTGTACTAATTATTTCATAGTTAGTGTATAGGGCTGCATGGTGGCACAGCAGTTGAGTTGCTGCCTTAAAGAGTCAGAGACCCGGGTTCGACTGTCTGTACGGAGTTTGAAAGTTCTTCCCGTGACTCTGGGTGTTCCCCCGGTGCTCCGGTGTCCTCCCACACTCCAAAAATGTACAGGTTTAGCTTTGGTAAAAATGATAAATTGTCCATAGTGTGTAAATAGTGCTAGAGTTCAGGGATCACTGGTCAGCGTGGACTCGGTGGGCCGAATGGCCTGCTTCAGCGCTGTATCTTTAAACTAAACTAATATAGGAATATTCGAATAAAGGAATATATGAAAAAGAGTAATCTCTGTCTCCTCCAGAGCATGCTTAGCATTCAATAAAATCATGGCTAATCTGCATATGCCTTATTCCATATGCATATGCCATATTCCATATGCATGTTTTTTCTCCATATGAAGAAGGGTCTCGAACCAAAACGTCACCCACTCCTTCTCTCTGGAGATGCTGCCTGTCCACCATTTTGTGTCCATCTTCCCTTAACGTCTTTTTTAGATAATAAACTATCAATCTCAGATTTAAAATAACAACTGACCGAGCATTAATTGCTGTTTGGGGAAGAGGGTTTAAAATTTAAATTCTCCTGCCCCATTGTTCATTCCTGAAAGGCCTGGATCTAAATTTTAGACTACACCCTAGTGACTGATTCCCTCACCCCATTGTCACGCATCCCCCAAAGGAGAATGGTGCGGGGGTGATGACCAGGACATGGGTGGTGGAGCTTCAGGCTTTGCCCCAAGAAACATCCCAATGGCCCCATAAGAGCTTGTTTCCAAGTGTCTTAATTGATCAGAGACATTTTAAAATAGCTTAAACACATATGGAAAACTTAAACAAATTGAAGTAGTATTTTTCTAAAACATAATACAATTATTTAATGACACATGTATCTATTGAAAGTGAATTAAAACATTCATATTTATATAAATTAAGGAAAAGAAAAACATTTAACTCTAACACAAGTTGGGCAATCCCAATAAGGGGCCACTACAGAAAGCCTCTCAGAATATTCCTGGACAGTGATGAATGGAGGAGGAGAGCAGGGTATCCGGCTAGCCATCATTTCAGCACTGCACATTGATTTTTCCATCTCGTGCAGATTTCTTGCTCCATATCACTGAATCATTACTTGAAGGTGCACTGAATCCTCACAGATGCTCTTGAACATTTGCCACAAGTTTTGCAGAAGATCAAAGAATTGGCTCAATAACCAACTTCCTGTCCAGTCTGCAATGTTCAATCCACAATCCCATCTGAATGTAACTCAGGGAGAATAGTGAATACTGGACAGTCATGGAGCAAGCATCAGCTCCCACTGTCCTCCTGATTAATTGGAAGTGCAGGCTGGACTGCTTTAGCTCCCATGCCTCCATTAGCATCTTCACCAGTAAATAAGTCAAACATCTCCAACAAAACCCAGCTACAAGCACTAACTAAAGTATGCATTGTTGTTAAATTACACAAAGCACAAAAGGCTTGAGGAACTCAGCAAGCCAGGCAGCATCTGTGCAGGGAATTTTCAAATGACACCAGATCAGGACCCTTCTTCAGACTGCGTAGGAAGGAACTGGAGATGCTGGTTTACACCGAAAATAGACACAAAAAGCTGGAGCAACTCAGCGGGACAGGCAGCATCTCTGGAGAGAAGGAATAAGTGACATGTTGGGTCGAGACCTTTCTTCAGACTGACGGAGTAGGGGGTAGAATCCTGGAAAAGAGAGGTGGGGGTGGAGCAAAGTCTCGCAAGTGATAGGAAGATACAGATGAGGGGGGGGGGGGGTGATTGGCAGATGTGTGAAGTAAGTTTCAAAGGCTAGAGAAGAAAAGAGACAGGAGTCAAGTAAGGATATAAGTGAAGCAGTAAATTGTAAAGCCCGAGGGAGGGATATGGAAGGGGATAGCGGGGAGGGGAAAATAAGGGGGTAAAATAGGGAAATATGGGACTCGGGATGGGAGAGGAGGTTATGGACAAGGGGAAAGGAGTATGATATCTAGGGTGGTTGGAGACATTTGAAGTAATGTGTGCTTACCAGGCTGGGGGCTGGGGAAAGAGAGGGGGTTGAGAGGGTGTATTATTTGAAAATGGAGAATTCAATGTTTGTACCATTGGGTTATAGGCTACTTTGCTTTCTTTCTAACCCTGCCCTGCCCCCCACCTCCCCACCACCCCAGTGAGGAAGGCTGTTAAATGATTCAGTGGGATACAGACCAGTTACCAACATGGGCAGAGATTTAGTGGATAAAGTTTAATCCAAGCAAATGTGCGTTGTTGCACTTTGGGAAGTTGAATGTAAGGCACAACTATACAGTTAAAGGGAAAACCCTTAGCAGCAGAGATGTAGGAGGAGGGACCCATGCCGCTGGGAGCGAGGGGTTGGGGGGGGGGTGTGCGCGAGGAACCTCCAAGAAGGAGATGGACCATTGACAGTGTAGGGGACGCATGCGCCGAGAATGTAGGGGGACCCGCGCTACTGAGAGCAAGTGGGGCCACCAAGAGCGGTGACAGGCTTGGTTCGCCAGTGCGAGCAGAAGATTGGGCTGTTCCATTAACTTTTTGTAACTTTGTCGGTGCCAGAAAAGTAATGATTCTTGTGTACTGCCGTATGATTTTACAGCCGTAAGGTCTGCTGTATGATTTTACCGGGCTGTATGCACAACAAATAATTTCACTGTACCTATACATGTGACAATAAAGTATCATTGAAATGAATTGAATCGTACAGAAGCATCTGGACTGTGGCAACAGGAGGAGTGGAGTCATCAATGAAGGTTTTGAAGGTTTTGTAGTCTGCTTAACATCATTGGTCAGGGCATTGAGTATAATGGGCCTGTCCCACTTAGGCAATTTTTCAGGCGACCGCCGGCGACTGTCAAGTCGTAGCAGGTCGCTGATAAACCGACGACTGGAACGGAACGGAACGGAACGGAACGGAACGGAACGGAACGGAACGGAACGGAACGGAACGGAACGGAACGGACGGACGGACGGACGGACGGACGGACGGACGGACGGACGGACGGACGGACGGACGGACGGACGGACGGACGGACGGACACGCACGCACGCACGCACGCACGCACGCGCGCGCGCGCGCACACACACACACACACACACACACACACACACACACACACACACACACACACACACACCTTCCTTCACCAGCCAGTTATGCAGGCGGGGGATAGGGCAAGCGGGGGGAGCGCTGTCTGAGTGAAATTCACACAGTGCAAAGCCAATGTGATACAGACACACACCGCGATGAACAGGAAGGTTGGCGCTGTAATTAAGACGGTGAAAGCACAGTGTATGGGATGGGACACCAGTCCTTTAAAAGAGGGGGGGAGATGGGGGGAGAGGGGGGAGTAGGGGGGAGAAGGGGGGAGAAGGGGGGAGAAGGGGTGGGGCGAAGGAGTGGATACACGGGAGTGAAGCTAAGCGGACATAAACATTACTGGTCGGTTATCCTTGGTTCTGAAAACTACTGTTTACGGGTTTTTTTCCCAATGAGTCAATGATATTCACCAGTCAGCACCAACGACAACCTACGACAACCTACAACAACCTACGACCTTCTGGCGACCCACTACCACTGCACCTACAGCACGAGAATTCTCGCTACTCTCCCTGGCGACTTCATTCTGGTCGCCGCTAATTTTTCAACATGTTGAATCCAAAACTAGGAGTCACCTCCACAAGGTGACTCATAAATTGGTGTTTACTCATAAATTCCCTCAAGAACTGGGGAAATGTCTTCTTTCAGTGGGTGGTTGGAATGAGGAATTTATTCCAATTACTCTGGATGGTGAATCAGAATATATATATTAGAGGGCAGGAAGATAATTTTTGGCCCATTGAAATGAAGTTAGTTCTTTTGAAGAACAGGTCTATTTAGTTCCTACATTTTTCAACATGTTGAAACATTAGCGGCGACCATAAGGAGGCCACGACTAATTCCGAGAATGCGGGAACTACTCACGACCATGAAGGTGACTTCCCGGCAATTACCCGCGAACATGTGGCGACCATGTGGCGACCACAGTCTCCTGTAGTCGCCTAAAAAGTCGCCTGTGGGACAGGCCCATAAGGGTCTGGAAGTCATGTTACAGCTTTATAAAGGTTTGGTCACATTTGGAGTTTTGTGTGTAGTTTTGGTCGTCCCATTAAAGGAAAGAGTGCAGTAGAGGTTTATCAGGAATGTTGCCTGGATTAGGGGGTATTAAATACAAAAAACAGGTTGGACAAACTTGGATTGTTTTCTCGTGAGTGTTGGAATTTGAGGGGAAAGCTGATGAAGTATATACTACATATAAGTGGCATAGATACGGTAGACAGTCATAATGTTTTTCCCAAAATGGAAATGTCAAAAACTAGAGAACATAACTTTAAGATTACAGAGGGTAGGTTTAGAGGTGATGTGCAGGCAGGTTTTGTACACAGAGAGTGGCGGGTGTGTGGATCATGTTGCCCCTCTGGTGGTGGTAGCAGATACGATAGTGACATTTAAGCAGCTTTTAGATAGGTACACTGGACGGACATGCAGGGAATGGAGAGGTTTGATCAAATTCAGGCAGAGGAGATTAGTTTAACTTGGTTACATGTTCGGCATAGACATTGTGGGTAGAAGGACCTGTTCCGGTGCTGTACTGTTCTATGTTCATATGTTCCACATTTCCTCTTTAAAGGATGGAAAAATCAGAAGTGACCTATTCATGGCATTATTCACAGAAAGGATGTCACAGCTTGAGTTGAAAATCCAAAACTAGGAGTCACCTCCACAAGGTGACTCATAAATTGGTGGTTACTCATAAATTCCCTCAGGAAATGGGGAAATGTCTTCTTTCAGTAGGTGGTTGGAATGAGGAATTTATTCCAATTACTCTGGATGGTGAATCAGAATATATATATTAGAGGACAGGAAGATAATTTTTGGCCCATTGAATTGAAGCTAGTTCTTTTGAAGAACAGGTCTATTTAGTTCCTACATTTGCTCGGTTCAGTTGACATGCAATGTTTTCAAATTTATGCATCTATCCAATTCAACTTTGAAGTTTACAATTGAATCTGTAGGCATTGACCTGAAACATCACCCATCCTTTTCCTCCAGAGATGCTGTCTGACCCACTAAGTTACTCCAGCACTTTGCGTCTATCTTTGGTATATGCCAGCATCTGCAGTACCTTTCTGCACATTTAATTAACAGGTTGTTTATTCCATATCTCAATCACATATAACATGAAAACATTTATTTGTACAACAATCTGAAATATGAAAAAAGCTTATAAGGGGCAACTTGCTATGTAGTGTACATGTGGAAGGAAGGAACAGTATGTTACTAAGATAAAATTAGATGAAATAAAATAGAATGAAGGTCTCATGGTGCCAGTAAAAACCTGATGGATAAAATAGCTCGTTTCTGTATGCACACTATGTGAGTTTTTACCTGTACTATGTTAACATGCACTCATAATTTCCCCAGTTGGGTATTTCATATCGTTTTCTCCATTATCCATCATCATCCATCAGCTCATCATTCACGACAATCTAATCTGTACCAAGCACTTTTGTAAAACACTGCGAGCTCATCATTCATGTTATATCTCAAATATTTTCTGCATTTCTTAAGTAAAAAAGCGAGCTGTTATATATCATTTGCAACATGTCAAAAGTTTTGAGGTAAAACAGCTGCAGTGTTACTAAATGTGTAAAAAATGCATATAAATCTCACACTCTAACTTTATCTGTGTACATTTCAGGGCTGCTTTTCCGCACAGTGACACAGACACAGTTTGGTTACTATAGCTCTGGGACATTGGTAAAATGCAGGCATAAAAACCTGTCCTCCCACAGCTTGTCCAAAACCTTGCATCACTCTTGACAGAGAGCCAATGTAATTATGGCACTTGGCACCTTCAATTTATTGACACATTCCAAATCAGTGTTATTTTCACAAAAGTGACCCCATACAGGAAAAAGTGTTTTAGCCTGGCCTTTTCACAGTTGGGATTAACCTGCTCATTTAGTATTCTGAATAAGTAACTCTCAGCAATGTCTGACTTCAGTTTGCTTCAATTGCTGCTTTATATTTGCTGAGACCAAGTCTGAGTAAAACTGAAGTTATTTTTGTCAATATAAATTGTCAACACAAGTTCCAGATTCGATGAGAAAATATCACAAGTGCAGTAATATAATAATCTGCAGTAATGTTTGCAACGTCAGAAATCATCAGAAATGGTGATTAGCATTTCAGTCCATTCACTAATGTATACATGAGAAATTTCATCCTTATTTGCTCTTGAATATTTATTTAAAGGGAGCACATTACATACCTACACTTATTCTGCTTTGATTCTATCACCTCATCTAAATTTATCATAACCACTTCATTTAAAAATAATTATTTCAAATATTTACAGAAAGGAAAAGTCAACAAGTTATTATAATTATTTATTACTACTTGGCTTTAATTTCAAAGGATCATATGCTTAGAAATTGGATTGTAATTATTTTTGGTGCATTAACATAATTGTGTTTAGCAGGGGCACTGAACAGCTACATCTCAAAATAAAACTTGCCAACAGCAAGTGTACAACAATTAGGATGTTTTCCCAAAAGGAAACATTTCCTTTTCTTAAAGTAGGACCTGCACAGTTCCTAACATGACCACACTAAATTCAGTGAGAACTCCCAATCTTTCCAAGCAGTAACTATCAAAGGGATTTTGCAAGCACCTGCATGGAAGCCAGACAGTGGCAATGCACATAGAGAAGACAGAGACTATTGAAGAGCGGGAGAGAGTTCTATGATAATCAAAGTGGGGCACAAAGCGCTTCTCAGACAATCACAGGCCAAGAAAGAAGTCTCTGGTGATTAGAAGGCCTGTTAGGAATACCTCAATCCGTATATTCCATGCACTCTGCCCTTTTCTACCGCATCCCTTGACGTTGAACTGACGTCCTACCTCCTCCAAACCCAGCCCCTTCCCACAATGAGCAAACATTCCTAGCCTGCCCAATCTCCACCTATAAATTAGGCCCTCTGTGAGCAGTGGTGGATCACAGGGACCTTTGTGGTTTGTGATATATATTAATAACCTGGAAGTCAATGTAGGAGGAATGATTAGCAACAGTCACACAGAGTAATGCAGCATGAAAACAAGCCCCTCAGCCCAACTTGTCCATGCCGACCAAGATGCTATATCTAAGCTAGTCCCATTTGACTATGTTTAGCCCATATTCCTCTAAATCTTTCCTAACCATGTACCTGTCCAAATGCCTGTTTTTAATGTTGTTATTGTATTTGTCTCAACTACTTCTTCTGACAGCTTGTTCCATTTACCCACCACCCTCTGTGTGGAAATAGATGGGCCTCAGGTTCATATTTCCCCATCTTGCCTTAAACATATGGCTTCTTGTTCTTGATTCCCCGATTATGGGTAAAAGATTCTGTACATTTATGTTATCTATTCCCATGATCTTATACACTTCTATAAAATCACCCCTCAGTCTCCTGCACTTCAAGGAATAAAGGCAACGTTTTCCCTATCTCTCCCTATACCTCAGGTCCTCAAGGCCTGGCAACATCCACTTAAATCATATCTGCACCTTTTCCCACTTAACGACATCTTTCCTATAGCAAGGTGACCAAACCTGAACACAATGGCATTCCAACATCTTGTATATACTTTCTATACTTAATTCCCTGACTAAAGAAGTTCAATGTCAAATCATCATATCTATCAGGCAACTATATACTTTACTCCTATATCTCTCTGTTCTACAATGCTTCCCAAGGCCCAGCCGTGCACCGTGAACGTCCTGTTTCGTTTGACTTCCAAAAATGCAACACTTCATATTTACCAGAATTAAACTCCATTTGCCAATCCTTGCCCAACCGATCAAGATCCTTTTATAATTCTTGATTACCATCTTCACTATCTCCATCTGTCTCCATGGCGATTACCACCTCCATATATTTTAGTGCCACCTGCAAACTTTCTAATCATAGGTAGACACAAATGCTGGAGTAACTCAGCGGGACAGGCAGCATCTCTGGGGAGAAAGAATGGGTGACATTTCGGGTCGAGACCATTTTTCAGTCTGAAGAAGCGCCTGGATCTGAAACCGCCCATTCCTTCTCTCCAGAGATGCTGCCTGGCTCGCTGAGTTACTCCAGCATTTTGTGTCTACCTTCACTCTGTCATTGTTTAATGACAGAGTGATCCTGAAGTCAGGTCCTCATCTGACAATATGGCTACACTCAATTTGCTGAGTGAAGTTTATAAGGTTTCATACACTGCGACATCTATCCGAACCTAACACCATAAGTCATAAGGTAATAGGTGATGAGAGTAGAATTAGGCCATTCGCCCCATCAAGTCTACTCTGCAAATCAATCATGGCTGATCTATCTCTACCTCCCAACCCCATTCTCCTGACTTTTCCCCATAACCCCTGACACCCATACTAATCAAGAATAGGAAGATTAAACGAGAACTTACCAGTTTGAAGTAATCTTTATTTTATGAGGAGTTACGATGAGGGATTACGTGAAGAAGCCCACCAACCCGCATGCGCGTCAACCTTCAAAGCAGCGGTGTGAAATCACAGAAACAATTGCTGAACTGATTATAGGAAGATTCGAGAACTAGAACTACCACATGATCTTTATGAGAAGAGGGTTGGGAGCGGAGGGCACGTAATCCCTCATCGTAACTCCTCATAAAATAAAGATCAAACTTCAAACTGGTAAGTTCTCGTTTAATCTTCCTATTTTACTTCGGAGTCACGTGAGTGACTACGTGAAGATTTTAAAGCTCTGTGATTTCATGATGCGAACACAAGTCCATGCAACACACTGCATTAGTTGACCAGAAATGATTGAAAAGATAATGCATTCAGACATGACATAGATTTAAAACATGCTGATGCTAATAATAAGCAAATAATAAGCAAATTATTGAATAGAACTTAAAATTGAGTTGGCAAACGAACCCGGCCTGGCAATCGGTTTATTATAAAAGGTTTGGAAAGTCCGCCCATTTGACCATCCTACTGTCACTAGGATGCGGTCCAGCAGAACCTCCATGAACCTTGCTGCTGATGTTATCGCAGCCCTGGTGGAGTGAGATTTTAAAAACATCAGTGTTCACTCCTGCACAAGCCAATACATATCTAAACCATCTGGAGATGGTCTGCACTGAAAACCTCTTGTGTGTTTTTTTGTGTCTACAAACATTGCCAGCTCAGTGCCTCTAAGGTTCTTTGTTGCCTTAAACTATTGATGAGTATGTGTGTCAACACACAATCTATGGTCCATAGGATATGCCAGAAATTCCAGCTTTAGACCCGGTCTGCTTAGTTTAATTAACTCATTTACATAGAACGTTATTTTGTTGGTAGATATAACCATTCTGTGCAGCCGTAGCTTATGCAACGACTGGACGTGTTGCACTGGAACCAGCGTCATGAGCATAACTACCATATATGAGAGTCGGGCCAAAGATAAGGACGTAGCTGGAGCCCACCGGAGAAATATTGTTAACACAATGTTAATATCCCATACTACAGTGTACCTGGGCCTGGGAGGATTTGTGTTAAATATATCCTTCATAAATCTGGATATCAGAGGGTGAGACCCAACAGAATGGGTCCCGATCCCAGCAGCAGATATGATGACAAGGTACTTTTGGCACAGTTAATGGCACTATAACTTAATTTTTTTGTCATTTGAAAGGAACTCCAAGGCCCCAGTTATCCGTGCCGTATTATATGTTATATTAGCATTTAAACAAAACACTTCCCATCTCCTGATCAGGAAATGTACTGCTTTTTGGTGCTATCCCTCCAAGCTGCAGTGATCATGTCCACGGTTCGGTCTGACAACCCGAGCCCCAGGAATGATCTACTTAGAGTCTGCAATTGATTCTATCATGCAGAGGGTGGCTACCCGAGTCACGGGATGAACCAGCAAATTTTTGTGTTTAGAAATAACCATATAAGGTTCTATTATCATTCCCAATATCAGTGGGAACCATGGCTGCATAGGCCAGTCAGGCACTATGAAAATGCCTGAAGCGGAATCTTGCTGGATTTTTTGCAAGACCCGACTGATGAGGCAAATGGAGGAAAGGCATAAAAGAACATTCCTCCCCAGTGTAGCAAGAATGCATCTATCGCCACTGCCCCTGGGTCTGGCTCCTAAGCCACATATTTTTGCAACTGGTGATTGAGTCTGGATGCAAACAAATCGATATTCGGTGTTCCATACCGAGCAACAATATCATTAAATACTTTGTGATCCAACATCCATTCTGTGTTGTCATTAAATTTGCGTGACGATACACCAGCACCAAATGCGGTTAGGTAAGCTATCACAGGAATCTGACTTAATTCCACCCATGTGATTAATATATGCCATCGCCGTAGTGTTATCAACTTGTAGTTGAACATGCAGATTATGCATATTCCCACAATAAGCCTTTAACCCATAGAATTCCCCCAGTATCTCCAGGTATTTGATACCATATAACTGAAGAATTGGTAACTCATGCACATCCCATCTGCCTCCGCAACTAGAGATGGTATTAGTAGTTCCCCATCCTTGAGCACTAGCATCAGTTTGTAATATAACTGAAGGGTTACTGACCAAAATGTTCCTGGAGCAATGCTGAATATGGTCATCTACCATTGTAATTCTGATAGGTTCAGCTGGTAATAGCATAGGTCATTCAAAAAGACCTAAATGATACTTGAGAGCTTGTTCCTTTGCACTTTGTAAATTCTGATAATGCAAGGGTCCAAATTGCGCAGCTGGAAAAACAGCCACTATATTGCCAACTACCCTAGCCACCTGGTGAATAGAAGGCTGCTTCATAACAACAAGGTTGTTACAGGCTTCTATTAATTCTAATCTCTTGCCCCAGGGCAGAGTCACAGACATATTAATAGAGTTAAAGGTAAATCCCGAATAATCAATAACTCTAGTCGGTATCAACTTAGATTTAACTGGATGGATGAGAAACCCCAATTTCTAAAATATGGGTTTCGTGGCTGAAACAGCTAATTAAGCCAAATACAGCATTTTAGAATATCATCCAGTTAGGCCATAACAATGTGTTTTTGAGCTCTGAGCAGCCCAAGCACCGGCTTTAGTAATTTGGTAAATAACCTGGGAGCTGAAGTTAGCCCGTTAGGCAACGCTTTAAACTGCCATAGTTGCCCCATCCAGCTAAATTTCAAACATCTCCGGTGATCCCAGTGAATGGGAACTGAATAGTATGCATCCTTGAGATCGATGCATGCCATAAAGCATCCTTTGAGAATCAGTTGTTAGGCAGTAACAAAGTTTTCCACTTTAAAATGTCTATACTGCACATGTGAGTTAAATGTGAGTTAAATCAAGGATAATCCGACAACCTCCATCTTTCTTTTCTGGAGGTGCAGGGGTGTCGTTGCCGAAACGGCGAAGCTTTGCTCGTCGTGGGTGCTTTAATTAACCCGGCAGCTTTTGCTTCCTCATCCAGATCTTTTACTTGTTTGGATAGGTCTTACCCAAACAGAAGATTAGACAGCTGGACATTGACGACTTCTCGATTACCCCTTTTGTGTGTAATTTAAGAATTTCTGCTTGTATATCCAAACCTTCTTGTATGGAATGAATAAATGCTCGACGGTGTATATTGTATGGGTGGCAATGAGTTAAGAGAAAATTCAATTTTGAACCCTTGTATACTGTGCAGTATATACTGATCTGATGTTATCCACCGCCATTTGTGCAAAAAACAAGTGTAATCTACCACCAACTTGTAACTGATCCACACACCCCATGTTCCGGAAAGAACCAGACCCAACTAACTCCATGGTTACCGGTGGTCTTATGGTAGGCCCAAAGGCCCCTGATGCGGGTTCTAATTCTGTCCTCGAGATTTGGAGGGTAGGACTGCTGGGGTGCGTGGAATGCGCATTTTCCATGAGGGCCGGATTGGGCCTTGGCCTAAAAGGCCTCTGCCCAGAGAATCAGCTTTCGAGCTGCCACCAGCTTCAGTGAACCACTTACTGCTGATGGAGGCGTAGGGGTGTTGTCTCCGAAACGGTAAAGCTTTGCTTGTCGTTGGTACCTTGATTAGGCCGACAGCTTTTGCTTCCTCATCCAGGTCTTTTACCTGTTTGGGTAGGTCTTCCCCGAAGAGAAGATTCGGCGGCTGGACATTGCTGGCCTTACATAAGCCTGCAAATTTGGGATTTAAGGCAGGTCTGATGGCGTTCTTCTGAAAGCAGTTCATTTCGAAATGTGCATTGCACATCAACGCCAGGGCATCCTGCTGGACGTCCGATAAGGGCCAGCCATCCACAGATCTGGCAAATGCTGTGATGCCTGAGGCCAGTAATTTTTAAATTTGTTGGACTTTCATTTCCTGGGCTTTGATGCCCCCTCCAATGTCTCCCCAGATGGAGCTGTTCACTGCCGGCACTTTCAGGGATGCACAATTTACAGGTGTATGGTATTTTGCAGCCGTCACCTGTTCCTGTAATGATGTGACATAAGGTAGTTGATGCTGGGAGCCAACTCTTCTTGCAGCGGCTCCTTTGTTTGCGAGGATATCGCAAACCTTGATGCCATGGCAGACAATTCTTGAACCTCATGCATGCATTCCAGTATGTTCCACGGACATACCTCCGAATTCGGAGTCAGTCATACACTGACCCCTGACACTCCCATCCACAGAGAGGGAGATTTTTAAGCAGCCCTGAAACAGGCGCTGCCACAGGTACCAAGGGAAACCTGTGCTGATATGTCTCTGTATCACGGAGCATATTATGATGGAGCATCCTCTCCATGAGGTGCTCCATCTGGGATAAACGCCCGAGGACGCTACCCATGTTTGTCGGAGGGGAACCCTCCTGGCCTGACTCGTCCAAGTCCACTGGCCTCTCAGACTTCCGTTTGGCATTACCCCCTTTCGGGGTTGCCAAAGTCTGAAGTCGCTGACTGCACTGTCAGTGACTCGGGCAGCGAACCCACCGGCTGCCGGCTACCCGCACTCCCGCGGTCCTCCGTAGCCGGTTTCCCCGCGGCCCATCTGGATTTTGCCCTGGATATCCATATCCGCAGCAAACTCTGTAAAAGAGATTTTCCCCCAACCAAAAATACGACCTGAGAATAAGTTTAAAACTTACCTGCAGGGTTTGAAACTTACCGCTGGAGGAGCGATGCTCCTCCCAGCCAGTCATGCACCAATGCGTTAGACGTATTGATGCACATGCAGTCTGGCGGGCTTCTTCACGTAGTCACTCACATGACTCCGAAGTAAAATTTATCTATCTCTGCCTTAAAAATATCCATTGACGGCCTCCACAGCCTTCTGTGGCAAAGAATTCCACCGATTCACCACTCTCTGACTAAAGAAATTCCTCCTCATCTCCTTCCTAAAGGAACGTCCTTTAATTCTGAGGCTATGACTTCTGGTCCAAGACTCTCCCACTAGTGGAAGAACGCTCTCCACATCCACTCTATCCAAGTCTTTCACTATTCGGTAAGTTTCATTGAGGTTCCCCATGATCCCTCTAAACTCCAGCGAGTACAAGCCCAGTGGCGTTAAACAAACTAGCACTATCCTACACACTTGGAGCAATTTACAATTTACAAAAGGCAATTAACCTACAAATCTCTACGTCTTTGGAGTGTGGGAGGAAACCGGAGCACCCAGAGAAAACTCACATGGTCACAGGGAGAACGTACAAACTCCGTACAGACAGCACACGTAGTCAGGATTGAACCCGGGTCTCTGGCGCTGTAAGGCAGCAACACTACTGCTGCCCAAGTGTGCTGTTCCTAATCTAAAACAGATGATCATTCCTGCTCCTTTTCATGGTTGATCGGCAATCTTAATTCAAATTTGATATTCCTTTTATTCCTCACTTTCACCATTTCATTGGGAGAAAATCTTTCCCAGTTTTGTGCTTTTATTATATTATTCACAATTCCACGAGTTATGTATTCATATCCCGCTTTGACCACCTGTTTGCATAAATCATAGAAGCACACAGGAAGACATTGAGCCCATTGTGCTTTGTGAAAGTGCTATCCAATTAATACAATTTCACTGCTCCTTCCCCATAACTCAGTACTTTCTGCAACATTCATCACATTAAATTTGTATCTCTTTACCACAGTATATGCCTTTGTTACTGATTACTCATACAAACTTCCTTCGACTATTATATCAACTCAAATTTGAAAGTGGAAAGTGAAAGTTATTTTTTGTTGCAGTAATTCTTGAGAATGTTGAAAACTTGGGCTCAGCTTTCAACGTTTGAAAAAATTCAGATTTAGTATAGAATCTATTCAAAAATTAAAAGAAAAACGCACATTTTCAAATCCCAGAATGTTAATCCAAAAATGTAACTTTAAATTACAGTCACTGATATTATTTAAAAGGGGTCATTGTGTTCATATAACATTTTACTGTGCTCTTCCAAACCTTAGTAGTCAATCCATTTATTTCATTCTTTTCAAAACTATAACATAATTTAGAATCAATGTCTATTTGGTATAGGAGAAAGGTCAATTATTTCCACATTATTTTAATTGCCATAGTTATTCCAAGATTGTATTTGGGATTTTGTCATTTTGCATTTCAAAATATATGCCAAGGGATTTTATCAAAGCAGATCATGGTCACAGCTAAGAGGGAAAAAAGTGAAATTGTTGTATAGAAAATTTAGTGCTGACTTGGGATGAATTTCCAAAAATGCCTAGAATAACAATGTCTAAAGGCCCTGTCCCACTTTCCCGAGTTACTCACGAACTCTCCCGAGTTTTCCCCTTGATTCGATCTCAGGGACTGTCGGGGAATGTCGGTAGCGAGCTCGTAGGAGGCCGTTGATGTTTCGTAGCGGCTCGTAATGCCAGCCGTAGGAACTCGGGGCATCAGGTAAGTCAGGACGTTTTTTCATCATGTTGAAAAATGTCCACGAGTAAATAAAATAGCCCCGAGTACCTCCGAGTTCGAATCAAGGGGAAAACTCGGGAGAGTTCGTGAGTAACTCGGGAAAGTGGAACAGGGCCTTTAACCATATTAGTGCTTTGAATCCATTTGCTACATTTGTAAATTTAGTGTCCTGCTCATTTTCTGACATTTCTCTTTGAGATTTATGCTAAAATTGCAAAATAAGTTTAATGAACTAACACATGTTACTATTGGCACTAAGTCAGAAATAAATTTGATGGAATGATGACAGATAGGTAATATTTTTTTTTTATAAAGAAACCCTTCCAAAGGTCTCAGTGGGAGGCCCATTTCTAAATTGCCACTGCACAATGTTTTACAGTGCATTCTAAGTCATATGGGTGACCATGCAGAATGTTATTATATTGCTATAGCTTTCATAGAGATAAAATAAAGTCAGTGTGTACTAGCCAAAAGCTACATTATGTCATCCGTGCTAAATCTATGAATACACCATAGACATTACTTGAAAATTTGTTAAATATTGTTTCGGAAATTACATACTAAAAAGGGCTAATTTCTTTATTGTTTCATTTTTTAAGTTTTATTTTTAGTAAAATCTGACACATAAATTCATGTACCGGTAATTCCTCCAGTTATTTACTTTTCCCATATCAGTTTCATTATCAAGAAAAGTTAATCCACCTGGTGAAAATGGAGTAGACTTGCAGGTATGCATCTGCTGGCTGAATTTTAAACTCAGGCTATAATAAATTATGCAAAGTTATATAGCTGTGATTTTTAAGGGGATATTCATTAGTCAACAACATGACACTGTCTTTTGGAGATTTTAAATGGCCCTTTGCTTTGCAAATTAAATAAACTTTGCAGCTATGTATCACACATTGTTACTTATTATCGCCAAAACATATTCCATTTTGCCTTCATAATGAGTGCCAACATCAACAGTCCTTCACAAATATATTTGTATGCCAATTATTTTATAGAATAAAATCAATCTGGTTAATTGAAATACTGTAACACCAGTCAGATGTAATCCACTTCAGCATGTGAAATTTGATCAATGGCGATACAACAGGGAAGCACAGTGTGGTGGTAATTTAGTTTGCTATTAAAGATGAGAATCATTGAATCAAATATGTTGGCATTTTTTAGCCTAAGGTTGGGCCATTGTCTTGAATATAACATGGCCGGCTTTATTATCAGGGAATATGAAAATGGAGAGCACTGCAAAATTATCAGCAAACATATTCCTTCATGACCTAATTTTGGGGGAAAAGTCATTGATGTTCCAAATGATATCCTGAGACAAAGCTGTGATGAATTTAACAGCATCAAACATCATGCTTTCTGCCACTTATAACTCATGCTTGTGTCGGTTTGCCTCTGATTCTTCATTCCTTTCTCTGCATTGTCTCATTTTTATGAAAATTCTTTGTTACAGTACTCGGTAAAATGCTGCCTTGTTGTTTGGGATATTATCATCTCTCCTCCACTATGCAGCTCGTATCATTTCCTGGTTCAATAATCGCCTCAAGTCAATGATGATTCTTCATGTTTGTTTTATAGATGTACAGAAGATGGCCAATAGTACCCTATTACTTTTACTTGAATCTTTGGTATTAAATGCATATTATTTGACTGTATCCTCCTGAATTCAGTGGTAACCTTTCTTAATACCATTTTCTTTACACCATAATGGATGACTTCGATTTGGATCGGTCCAATACAGATTAAAACATTTTGTTCAAAGGTAGATTAAATGGATAAAATCTGGAAAATACATTTGAAAAGGTCACAAAAACAGATAAAATGGCTACGATTTATTATTTGATGGACTTCCAAGTGAAAGAACGAATTGAGGAATCCAGTAAGAGATACATCTGTGGTATTAACTTATGAACAAAGACGCATTTAATAGAGCGGAAGGCCTTTTACTGTTCCGAGTAATCTTTTATATAACATTGTCGATAATTTCAAGAAATAATATGACTTCTCCCTTTAACAGATCAAGAACTTTGACAGCAGGTTAAGTGCAGGAAAAAACCCGATGTCAATCAGAGGCATATCAGGGGAAGTGATGCATAGTACAGTCAAAGAATAAGGATTTTAAGCAGAGTTTAGTTTAGTTTAGAGATACAGTGTGGAAACAGGCCCTTCGGCCCACCGAGCCCACACCGACCAGCGATCCCTGCACATTAACACTACTCTACACACACTAGGGACAATTTTACATTTATACCAAACCAATTAACCAACAAACCTCAACGTCTTTGGAGTGTGGGAGGATACCGAAGATCTTGGGAAAAATCCCACGCGGGTCATGGGATGAACATACAAACTCCGTACAGGCAAGCACCCGTCGTCAGAATCGAATCAGGGTCTCTGGTGCTATAAAGCTGTAGCTCTACCGCTACGCCACAGTGCTGTCCTTGGGTCTTGAAGAATGAAATGCAGATAGAAAGTCAGAATACTTTATTGACATAATTTCAGAATTAGGTGCTAGGGGTTGTGCGGGGTGGAGAGGGGGAGTTGGCCTGTTATGGGGCGAGGTTGTGGCAGGAGAAATGGATGATAGGAAGTGCAAATGAAATACTCAAATTTGGAAACAAGGTCATTGGTTTATACTGTTTACTGATTCTCCGTCCACAATTGCTTCCTAATCTGCTGAGCATTTCTGGCATTTTTAGATTATATTTATTAAGCTTTTGAAGTTACAAATAAAAGGGCAAGATCGGGTGTCAGGGGCTATGGGGAGAAGGCAGGAGAATGGGGTTAGGAGGGGGAGATAGATCAGCCATGATTGGATGGTGGAGTAGACTTGATGGGCCGAATGGCCTAATTCTACTCCTATCACATGATCTTATGATGATCGTGAAGTATTGAAATACAAAGATGTTAATTATGGAATGTTGGTGGGAGCCAAAATGGCCCCTTGAGGAGGGAGTGTGTAATTTAAGTGTTAGTTGAAGCAGTACAGAACTCATGCAGGTCAATTTTGGAAGGAATGGCATTCTAGTGGGTAGAGGGTTGTCAATATGCCAAGGAAACATTGAAACAAAAAATGCTGAAAATGCCCAGCAGGTCAGGCAACATCTGTGGGGAGAGAAACAGGCTTAAGCCTTTTTAACAGAACCTCAAGTCACTAGCCTGAAACATGCTCTTCACATATATTATCTATCCTCCTGAATGTCTCCAACATTTCATTTATTTAGACTTTAGAGACATAATGCGGAAACAGGCCCTTCGGCCCACCTAGTCTGCGCCAACCAATGATCACCCCATACCCAAGCACTATCCTACACACTCGGGACAATTTATAATTTTTCATGTCAATTAACCCACAAACCTGCACGTCTTTGGAGTATGGGAGGAAACCGGAGCACTCGGAGAAAACCCACTCGGTCACAGGGAGGACTTCAAACTCCGTACAGACAGTACCCGAAATCAGGATTGAACCCGGGTCTCTGGTGCTGTAAGGCAGCAACTCTACCGCTGCGCTACCATGCCACCCCATTTCATTTATTTATATAAATTTCCAGTAGCTGCAGTTTTTTTGCTTGAAACAGTTGAGGCTGGATGACAAAGTATAACCAGAAAAAGGGAGGCAGCCTTGGAAGTGTGCATTGCCACTGTTCTTTTTAACAGAGAAGATTATGGGGTACAACCTTCAAAAGGAAAGCCACACTCAAGCTACAAATAGTTCATCTTTATTAGTGTACATAATGCATTTACAGAAATGTGTTAGCTTTATCATGACAAAGTTGAGATAAAAAATAGTTATGGCTATATGATGGCCTTCCAACTGTGGCAAAAGCTGATTCGAATCTGCAAAATAGTCACCATTATCAGAGAGAGATAGCACTGGATTAATATAGAGCTTAACGTGAAGGGGAAAAGATTTCATAGGAATCTGAGGGGAAACTTTTTCACATAAAGGGTGGTGGGTGTATGGAACAAGCTGCCAGATTGGGTAGTTGAGGCTGGGACTATCCCAACGTTTAAGAAACAGTTAGACAGGTACATGGATAAGACAGGTTTGGAGGGATATGGACCAAACGCAGGCAGGTGGAACTAGTGTAGCTGGGACAAGTTGGGCAGTGTGGGCAAGTTGGGCCGAAGCGCCTTTTTCTACACTGTATCACTGTATGACTCTATGACTGACTTAATCCTTCAAAAGAAATCAATTGAGATGCACTCTAATTGAGGTAATACATTTTCTTTCAACAAACATTTTCAAAGTGTGAAATGCTGTACTCAACTGGCCTCAAAATTATCACAAGGTTAGGATGTTAAATTTCATTTTCTAATATTTAAATTCATGTGGTAAAAATATATCACTCACACTTACATTTTCCAAACTTAATCCATGCTGGAACTCGTCTGATGAATGTCTTTGACTCGAAACCAGTTATGTCTAGAACTTCTTGAGTCAGCTCTGATGGTGACCTTAGAATCAGCCATAACAATAAACTATGTGGGAAAAGGGAACACTAAACCACTAACATAGAATTAGATTTTAATGCCTTCTGAGAATGATTGGTAGATTTGTATTACAATTTTCACAAGTAAATGTTGAAAATTGTACAAAATTTGTATTTTTCAATTAAAAGAATCCCAAAATATTTATGGTGTTTTAAGTTTTTTTTTTCTTTCAACTAGAAAAGAACATACTTGGCACAAAGATCAAAGGTTGAATTCTGGTTGGTAGAGGTTTAAAAGCTTCCTTGGTGCTAATGGTGTGCTGAGAGTGCATAATTGTCTGGTGTTGGTTGCATTATTTCAATGTCAATTCTTTACTAAAAGTTGACGTCAGAAAGGTAACATGCAATTATACTAGCTCAGCAGTATTACAACTGAAACTACTCATGAATGGCACTGCTGCTTGCCTACTTATGATGAACATATGGTCCCAGCCTTTCCATTTTGTAGAGCTGCTGCTTCACAAAGGTGCTAGAGACCCAGGTTCGATCCTGACCATGGGTGCTGTCTGTGTGGAATTTGCCCGCTCTCCCTGTGGGCGTGAAGGTTTCCTCTGGGTACTCCAGTTTCTTCCCACATCCCAAAGATGTGCCTAACGTGTATCTAGTGGATAAGAAAGCGATATCACAAAGAACTAGTGTGGATCTTTTCTCGCCCAAATGTCCACTCACTTTCATTTAGCTACAACTAAATATGCAAACAGTGCAATTTGGTAACACTTTGGTATGTTTTTTTAGAAAGATAAGTTCGCATTAACAAAACACACTTGACATTTTTAAGAATTTGTTGTGGCTTGATCAATAAAGTTAGACTCAAGAATATATTTTTAATCAGACTGTTTAGTTCACTTTTTTAATTTTAGATAACTGAAAATGGTTTTAAAAATAATATACAGATTTATTTACCTCATATGAGTGTTTTTTTATGTGACATTTAAAAACAAAATTGTAGGTGCCATAGAGATATGGAGGAGTAAGGTGTGAAAATGATAGATCATGGCAGATGTGATCAAGGAAATGTAGAATGGTTTATTGTTAGCTGGGGGGGAAGGTGACAACAAGGCATACAATCTGTAACTTGAAGAGTTACTTGAAGTTACTTGAAGTTAGAGAACTCAATATTCATAGCGCTGGGTTGCAAGCTGCCCAAGCAAAATATGATGTGCTGTTCCTCCAATTTGTGCTGCCTGCACTCACTATTCAAGCCAAATGCTTCCGATCTGGAAACTCAAGCTCACTGGGTGAAGCACTGAGGATCTGTTCAGACATTCATGGCAGTAGTGTTTGCACATCACAATGTGTTTACATGGATAGGTCAGAGCATGAAACAGTTGTAAAAAAATAACTGGACAAGAGAGCCATTCCCCAACTTTGCCATTGGTTCAAACTCTCAAAGTTGTTCCATGCTTCTTCAAACTTAAAATCATTTTAAAAAGAGTTATTGTTAAAAAAAACAATTAAACAATTGCAAAAATTATTTCAAAAAAGCACCCCAAATCTTACAAACACTTTTGAGCAATTACAAGCATTAAAACAAACACAAATATTTAAATAGAACTGACATACCTATATTGCTCATTGCTGTAAAATCTTCCTCTAAAGGTTGGGGTACTGGATTCTGATCCACATCTAACCTTCTATTCCCTCAATGACTCAATGCAGCAAGGAAACTGAACTGCAAACGGTCTGGGGAAAGGTCTCGACCCGAAACGCCACCCATTCCTTCTCTCCAGAGATGCTGTCTGTCCCGCTGAGTTACTCCAGCATTTTGTGTCTGTCTTCGCAGCAAGGAGAGGGTTGCATTACCCACTAATCTAAAACGATAGGCATCACTGAACACTGCTACTTCACCTGATCCAAAATATATCCCAGTTCGAAGCATGTCTGGGAATTTATATTTGAACTTTATTCAGCTGCACATTCATAACCTCAAAGTTAGCTCCAGAATATAGGCCAAGCACCCCGTGGCCACATCTTTGGATGATTATTGAGCCACAATGAGAGAGCCCTTGCCACTCCGTTCCCCTCCCTCTCCCCCACCCCTGAGCCCTCTCCATTTTAAATAGTCACTGATCCTTAGTTGCAGAAGAAAGAAGCAGAGACTTATCCTAATCTTTCAATATCAAGTTCAAGTGAGTTTATTGTCATGTGTCCCTGATAGGACAATGAAATTCTTGTAGATCTCCAGTAAATACAGTAATAGCATTGGAGATCTGGAAGGTTGCTAATATTATAACATTATTGAGGAAAGGGGGAAAAGTAAAGCAGGCAGTTGAACTCAATAGTGGAGAAATTATTTGAAGCACTCATTAGGAACAAAAAAAACAATGGACATTCATTGGAAAGGCAAAGGTTGTTCAAAAGACCGCCTGTATGGATTTTGTTCTCAAGAATAACTTGAATGAATGAGATAATACAGTTAACATATCTAGGAAGCAAAGAAAATATTACATAACAGGAAATTAATTAAGTTGCAGGTAAATGTACCTAGGGAAGGAGTGGTTTGGATGGGAAGGGATGAGTAAACAAAAGAGTTGTGCAGGACACAATCTCTACAGGAGGTGGAAACTTTCCTCTGCAACCACAGCAGATGTAACACCTGTTCCCATACCATATCCTTTGCATCCATCCAAGGACTCCAACAGTCCTTCTAGGTGAAACAGAGGATCAGGTGCACCTCCTCTAACCTCATCTACTGCATCTTGTGTTCCCTATGGGGCCTCCTGTACATCGGTGAATATCCGCGTAGACTTGGCAACCATTTTGATGATGACTTACACTCGATGCGCCAAGGCCTATTGGATCTCATGGTGGATAACTATTCCCATTCTGACCTTTCTGTCCTGGACTTCTCCATTGCTAGAGTGGGGCCACACACAAACTGGAGGAACCACACCTCAGATGATAGCTTACAATCCAACAGTATGAACATTGTATTCTCCAATTTTAGGTAACTACATAACCCTTCCCCTCTCCCTTCTACCCCCACAACCCACTCCTTCTTCCCCCCACCCACGCTCTGCCCCATGCTCTAACTGGACAAGCACCTATTTCTCCCCTTCCCCTTCCCCTTCCACTGACATTCCTTCCTCTACTTCACAATTCACAACTCTTCAATCTTCCGTCTCACACCTTCTGTCTTTTCCTATCTTGCCTTTGTCCAACCATCTGCCTATCAAATACCCCTCACACTTGTATCAACCTATTACTTGCCAGACTCTCCTCTTCCACCTCCACCTCCACCTCCTCCCTCCTCTCTTCCAGTCCCCCCCCCCCCAACACTACAATCAATCTGAAGAAAGATCCTGGCCCAAAATGGCACCTATCCATGTTCTCCAGAGATGCTGCCTGACTCTCTGATTTACTCTGACTTTTTGTGTCATTTTTTGTGAACCGGCATCTGGAGTTCCTTGTTTCTACAAAAATATGCAGGACAAGGTTATATGTGGGGAAGTTGAGCAGTTGCACTTTTGATGTTGAAAGCCAGAAAACTATAATTGTGCTGATTTTGAAAAGTGCGGATATGCACTACAACATATATCCCTGAAGGTGAAAAGCTAAATTAATAGGTGGTAAAAAGGAAGGCAGGTTTAATCTCCCCTGCACACTATTTAATACATTATCATCCTGTCTAAAGTGTGGTGCCAGAATTGTCCACAGTAATCCAGCTAAGGCAAATTTCACACTATTTGCCAAATGCTTTAGTTTCTTTTGTTTGGCACCATTAGATCTGTGCAAAGTCTTTTGTAGGCGGAATTGTATTTCCAATCTTCAGATGAAAATCCCAAAAGGCAGTATTTCCCCATGTTGGAAAAGGTGCCCTTCATCTTTCCACTGTTCTGAACCATTTACTATAAATTAAGTAAAGTTTTGAAAGTCACTGAATTCAACCGTAAATTCCTTGCCTAACAAAGTGTCTTTGCACGGAAGTATGCGGAGAACACTGAAGTTATAATAAAGGTTATAAATAGTATGTCCACTTGAACATGCCCTATCTTCTGTTTTTCCGTCTGGTTGGTGGACCATTTTTTACACCAATTCGATGCATGTTCTGCACAATGAGTGGAAATGTCAAGGACTAGAGGGCACAGCTTTAAAGTGAGAGGGGGAAAGCTTAAAGGAGATGTGCAGAGCAGGTTTCAAACACAGAGGATGGTGAGTGCCTCGAGCACCAAAAGTGAAGCTGGAGGCAGATATGGTGTGGCATTTAAGAGGCTCTTAGATAGACACATGCATGGGCAAGAAGAGAGTGATATGGATCATGTGCAGGCAGATGGAATTAGTTTATCTGGGCACCATTTTCGACACAGACATTGTGGGCCGAAGGGCCTGTTTTGGTGCTGCACTGATTTATGTTAGAATGTTAGAGTCAAGGCAAACTTTGAAGTCTTGACCCGAAACATCGCTCATTCCTTCTCTCCATTGATGCTGCCTCACCTGCAGAGTTACTCCAGCATTTTGTGTCTACCTTCGATTTTACCAGCATCTGCAGTTGTTTCTTACATACTTCTTGTCATGCTACTGCATGTGGGCTATTTAACTTGCTGGGAAAGACATTCCACCATTTTTTCTTTGATGCCTCTATGCAGTTAGCAGGGTAGAAATCCAAACCGTGCTGCCCTGGGAAGAGAGACTGCTATCTGACTTTTCTGGAACGTGAGGGCATGGCCAAGGAATTAATAAAAGTTGAATACCTGCTAAACTGTAAATTGACGAGTTCAAACCCACATAGTAATAAATTACAGATAGCATCTCGTCATGTATAATTTAGATGGGGATGGTTCTATCCTTCCATGGGGCATTTCATGAGTTGTGTCCGTGGCTTTTAAGTCTTGAGCAGGTTCATCAATCAGTGAGTAGTGAGGGATGAGCTGATAATTACCAGCATGATAAATATATCCAACGCAGAAACCAAAACATATTTTATCAACTCCTACACAAAAAATGGTTGGTTTAGAAAAAGACACAATCCTGCCGCATTCTTTTGATTTTTTTTCGCCATAGAAAAATAAATTGCTTAATTGCAAAGGTTGAATTTCCAGTATTTTTTATAAAAGAATCAATAGAAAAGCATTTGAGATGTATCTGCTAGATATTTTCATTTCTGGGGTGTTTAATAATTTTAGTGCCTTTATTAATTTTACTTTTAAAATTCTGAATGTATAACATAATGCAGAATGCAATCATTTAATTTTGGTACATGCAGGAGAATCCCATGATACAGTGTGTTGTGCTTTTAGAAAAAGGGCCTTATTGTGATTTTCTGCAATGCAGAGCTGTGTCATCTACGTATGCGTCAAGAAAGATGAGTTGTGAACAATAAGAAAATTATTTACATTTTGCACATAAATTCTATGAGAGCAAATTTTATTCCATGTCTCAAATTTTTGGTCGTACAGATAGGAGGCCTACTTTTGTACTGCTAATAGCAATGGACCATTGTGAAATGCGTATTGGTAACCTCTGATCGATTCCAAGTAATCTCACTCCAAACAGGAAGTGAATGGAAGCATGCGTGGAAGGAAATGCAGATGCTGGTTTACACCAAAGATAGACACAAAATGCTGGAGTAACTCAGCAGGACAGGCAGCATCTCTGGGGGAAAGAATGAATGACGTTCGGGTCGAGACCCTTCTTCAGACTGAGAGTCAGGAGAGAGGGAAACTGGAGATATGGATGGGTACACAGTGAATGCAAGGTGTGAAAATAACAGATCAAAGCAGATAATGTTCAAGGAAATGTAGAATGGTTCATTGTTGGTTGAGGGGAAGGTGATAGCGACAAGAAACTAGTCGGAGAACTAGGGTGGGGAGAGAATGCAAGGGTTAATTGAAGTTAGAGAAATCAATATTCATGCTGTTGGGTTGTAAGTTGCCCACGCAAAATATGAGGTGCTATTACTCTCATTTGCATTTGGCCTCAGTCTGACAGTGGAGGAGGCCCAGGACAAAATGTCAGTATGGGAATTATGAGGGGGAGTTAAGCCGTTCAGCAAATGGGAGATCGCGTAGGCCAAGGCGGACTGAGCGAAGGTGTTCAGCGAAATGATCACCAAGCCTGAGCTTGGTCTTGCGGATATATAGGAGTCCACACCTGGAACAGCGGATACAGCAGATGAGGTTGGAGGAGGTGCAACTGAACCTCTTCCTCACTTGAAGGGAATGTTGGGGTCCTTGGATGGAGTCGAGGGAGGAGGTAAGAGAATGTAAGCAGCCAGGAATACTAATAACCTCAAAAATTCTCCCAGGTTTTGCACTGCGGTGGTAAAGTGCGTATGAACTGAGAAGCCCGAGGATTGCTAGAAACTGGGCAGGATCATGTTGCTCCTCATACAGAATTGTCAATGAGCTGCAGTGTGTGGGTCAGCTGGTTTGGGACTCGCATGCCAGTAGATTGCCAGCACATCTGACTTCCCACTGACCACTAAGCTCACGGGCAGAGCATAAACACCCTGAGCTAAGGGACTGCAGGGCTGCGTGGAACTGAGCACAAGAACCTACTACAGGAGAGTTCTTTCTATTATTTAATCTTAATGTTGTTAACTAACCTTTAGCATTTAAATAAAAGTCAAAGAAACTGCAGATGCTGGAAATCTGTTGTGGGTCCTTGACCTGAAACATTAACTCTATTTCTTTCCCCAGACACTGCGTGATCTACCTGTTGACTGTTTCCATTATTTTGGTTTTATTTTTCATTATTTTATGATTATTTTAGATTTTAAAAACATATTAAAATCCTTTGAAATTAATCCTAAATGTCTGACCATTGAAAGCTCACCAACACCTCTACTTCCTTGGAAGATCGCGGAGATTTGGTGTGTTGCTGATGTTGCTGATTACGTGATTGAATTTCTGCAAGTTCATGGTAGAGAAGCTACCAACTACAAACAGGAATTATTCGTTGGAACATGGTCTCCCTTTATTGATTATTTAAAGGGTCAGAATGGTTCAGCACAGGCCATGGCCTGGTTCAGTCAAGCTCTTCCAGTCCGTAGTCCTCCCTACACCCCTCTATGCCAGTGAGACATGGAAAATCAATGTGAAGATGAAAAAGAAATTGGATGCATTCCAACAACACTGATTGAGGAAGATCCTGAAGACTTGCTACAGAAACCACATCACAAACGAGGAGATCTACCGGGAAACTGCAACAGCCAGGACATAGAAGGTACACAGGATGAAATTAGCAGGACATGTACTCAGAATGTCACCAGAACGTGCACCTAAGATAGCAATGAGATGGCAACCTGAAGGAAGAAGGAAAAGAGGCCGACCAAAACTCACATGGAGGCGAACATTCCAGAAGGATTTGGTAGCCCGGGACGCAAGCCTATCGAGGGTGGAAGACGTTGCACATAACCGAACAGAATGGCGAGAAATGCCTGCTGCCCAATGCACTCAACAGTGTGGGAGGAACAAAGTCTAAGTAAGTCTGGTTCAGTTGATCGAACACCCAGGAATGATGGAAGCTGCGGAATGTGTTAGACATTGCCCAGTCCATTGCGGGAACTGATCTTTCCACCAGTGAAGGGATCTACAAGAGATGCTGTCTCAAAAAGGTAGCTAATATCATCTATGACTCATAGCATCCTCGCCACGCTCTCATCTCACTACTACTATCATCAGAGAAACTTTGAAAAACTCTCAGAGGTTTATAATAAGAGATAGGTTCCAAAAGCCATCAGGACAATCCAGCGGACCTGCCGCTGGTGATCTGGTCCCTCTCCAGAGCATTCTTCTTCACTTGGTAGACACAAAATGCTGGAGTAACTCAGTGGGACAGGCAGCATCTCTGGTGAGAAGGAATGGGCGATGTTTCGGGTCGAGACCCTTCTTCAGAGTATCAGCCTTTCTTTGGTTTAAACCAGCATCTGCAGTTCCTTCCTACACACGTCTTCACTTGAAGACTGCAGCAGTCACGCCTTGAGGTCAGTTGGATCTGTGAGAGTCACAAAAAGTAAATGCGATTGCTGGAACAGTGCAGGGGGATAGGAGAATCAAAGATAACCTGGCACCATTTAATCAGGTAAAGCAAATGGAACTTCACAGTAAACTCTATTAACTGAGCGCCAAATTGACCCTTTGCTTTTTAGAGTATTTGCTTCTACGGTTTTAAACCTTCTTCAGACGTCCTCATGTCTGAGGTGTCCTTTTGGGAGACCAGGAAGGCCAGTTATTTCCAGCCTTCTGATTTGGAAAAATGTGTAAAATATTCTGAGGGTTTCCCTTATATAACTTACAGTATATAACTTTGCAACAGTTGTCCATGTGCTCTTCTGAAAAAAAGAAAACAGAAACTTAATTTCAGAGAGGATTCTTTCTATGGCATGCTCGGAATATCAAAATGCAGTAGATAAGCAATGTATGATGTTTTAATATATCCACTAATTTTAAATCATATATATATTTAAAAAATGTGTGTGTGTGTGTGTGTGCGTGCGTGCGTGCGTGCGTGCATGCGTGCGCGTGTGTGTGTGTGTGTGTGTGTGAAAATATATATTTATGTGTTTATGTATTGTCCGTACTAGCAAAAAAACATTCAATACTTGTGTTGATACTTGTGTTATCAAAAGTAAGCACCAATATTTGGACCCAAAACATCAGGGGAGTTCTGCCTGAGTCCTGCTGTAACTCTGACATGATGTTGGTGAAACCAAGTGAGAAACAAAAGAGAACTAATGACTATGAGATGGCTGATTATGTGCGAGATGCTCCTGGCTGCCTGTCCTAATGGGCCTGTCCCACTTACGCGACTTTTTCGGTGACTGTCGGCACCCGTCATAGGTCGTTGCAGATCGCCGACAATTTTCAACATGTTGATAATCCAGCGGCGACCAGAACAAGGTACAACTCTTTGGGCGACTACTCACGACCGTACAGGCTTCACTGCGCGACATGTCGCCGGGGTATCGTCTGTATGGTCGTGAGTAGTCTCCTCAGTCGCCCAAATAGTCGTAGCGTCTTTCTGGTCGCTGCTGGATTTTCAACATGTTGAAAATTTTCGGACCTGCAGCGACCTATGACCGATGCCAGCAGTCACCGAAAAAGTCGCTTAAATGGGACAGGCCCATTAGGCAGCAGGTGCAGGACTTACAGAATGGATTGAGGGAACACGACTGGGATTGGGGGATATTGAAAATTCCCTTCTACCACTCCCTGACCAAACAAGCAAATATACAAAAAAGTTATTTAAGTCCACTAGCTGGTTGTCGTTCCATATACAAACTCCAGCTGGACCCTGCTGGTTCATGATGACAACACACTGGTCTATTAACGATATGGAAGTTGCCCTTTGAGTTGTGAAAATATCTTACTTGTAAACATGCACAGTCATCAGAGTTTCAGATTTTTTTCAAGAATAATGACATTTGGACTTCTTCACTCACTTCGCTGCTAAATCATCACATTCTGAGTATAAGGATAATTGCATGGCACTTAAATTGCCCGGTATCTGAATTACCCAGTACTTAAACGCCATTTGGCCTTGCTCACACAGCGAGCCTATGAGTTACCGGATCCCAAGTGTAGGGATAATTGCCCAGTACTTACATTGTCCATTTGCCAGTGTCCTCCAGGCATCTATGTTGGGCCATTAACATTCAATGTATTTATCAATGCTCAAGTACCCAATCCTGGCTCTGCACACAGTCTGGCTGCACAGTGACAGTGTTTGCTGCAATGCCAGACTCAGCGCACCACTGATTGCTCGGCCTTGTCCTGAGCCTTGGCCACATACCTGTTCCATTTCCCATTCATGGCCACGCTCTGATGCCACTGCCACCCCCACCCACATAGTACAACACCTTCCTCTCAATGATAGATGTTGCCACCAACATCCAGGAAAATGTGGACTAACTTTCCATTTTGCAGGAGCCTTCTCTCAGGGAAGATAATAGAAAGAAACCATCACAATAAAATTATCTTATCTTGGACAGAGATGCTGCCTGTCCCGCTGAGTTACTCTAGCATTTTGTGTCTATCTTTGGCAGAAATGCTGCTTGTCCCGCTGAGTTACTACAGCATTTTTTGTCTCTTTGGTTTAAACCAGCATCTACAGTTCCTTCCTACACAATAAAATCATCCACTGGTAGCAGAAGTGACCCAATCTCACCATTCTCGCCAAGGTCCACACCATAACCTTAAGGCACTCACACAGCCACAGCTGTAGGCCACATCATTCATATGTCTGACACCAAAACAGACATTCCATCTGAAAATATGTTGCACGTGTAGAGGCACCAAACGTGGTGAATAAACAGTTGCTTTATTCAGACATAATAGGTTCGAAATACATACATGTTTGGTCCTCTAACATGTTGTCATTGCTGCTGCAGCTGAGCGAGGGTGTTGTCTCGAGCTCAGCTACCTGTAGACTGAAGTGATCTCAAGGTGAGATATGCTTATGTAGCAGGACACCCCCCTTAACCCCATGACGTCACATGACAGCCCTTGTAACCACTGACGAGGGTTCGACCGCAAGTGGTCTGACTATCAGCTGACGCCACACACGAAGAGATTATCAGGTGAACAGAGGAAACGATTCAAAGATGTTCTCGAAAACCTCACAAGGAACGCAACATTCCCAATAACTCCTAGCAATCTCCGGCCCATGACCTTTCAAAGGTGGAATTAATATTTGTCCCTGAGAAACCTTCAGTCTGTGCACTTGGAGCATACAGAAGCACACGGCAAGCATCAGAAGGACTTAGTGCCACTTCCAAATTACTCACCCACTGACTTACCCCATCAAATATTCCGAATGTCCTGACAAAATGCGAGGCAGCATTTGTGGTTCCCATATGGGCTGCATTAACCACCTCAAAACCCACAGCTCCGGCATTGAAGTAACTTGTCCTTAATCCCAAGGAATTGTCTAAAAAAGATTTATAATCAATTTAGATTATATTTGCTGCAGGAAATCAAATATGCTACAGACAGCATTGTAAATAACATGGATGGAAACCGAATTATAAAAAGGTATTAATCAATCGACAAGCCTACGTCAAGTTAATTTTAATATGTTAAAATTTGAGGTCATTTATTGGAGACTTAAAACAGAGTAACTCTTAAATGGTGAAAAACTGGAACTAATATATGTTTAAAGGATTCCTTGTACATAATTCATCAAAATGGCCCCATAGCAGGTGTCCACGTCGCTGGACTGGAAACTGGAAGTATCCAGAGCTAATTCTGTTACCACCGTTATCTATTGTGACAAGTGATGGCTCCCACTGATTGTCGCCAGAAGCTTGCGTCCTTTTCAGGATGGACGATGACAGCGAGGCCAACATTTGTTACAAGATGGACTCGAAAGAAGTAGAATCATCAAAATGCCATGGACAGGTTGTTCAAATAACCAGTAAGACTAATAGTACATAACCTTTATATCTGGAGGATCAAAACCAAAAGGACAATAATCCACACAATGCTTGTTTGATCATACCATAAGTATGGAGAACAGTTTTAAGTAACACACCACAACATGGATATGTTGCTCTTGGAGGAAGTGCAGCATAGACTTACGAAAACGAAGCCTAGATGCAAAGACTAGATTTAATTTAATTTAATTTTTAATTTAATTTAATTTAAATTAATTTCAAGGAGAGTTTCCACAAAACAGGACCATAATCGCTAGAATTTAGAAAGAAGTCGAATGATTTTATCCAATTTCGCAAGATAGCAAAGGGAAGTGTAGTGTGGGTAGAGAGAAACTATTTCCTCTGGTTGAAGAGTTCCAGATGCTAGGTCAGAGATTAGTATGGGTATAAAATCAATTATTGGATGAGACCTTTCACGCCTGAATTAAGAAAGCACTTCTATATGAAATGGGTGAAAGAAATTTGAAACTTTCTTTCACAAATGGCAATTGAGGCAAGGTTCTCTGTTAACTTTAGATTGAAAGATTCTTATTACAGAAAGGCATTAAGGATGTTAGGCAAAATCACATAGATTACATAACAACATTGAGCATCCATGATCTCACTGAACACTGCAAGTCTTGAGGGGCTAATAGATCTCTTGCTGTACATTTGCTCCCATCTATCAAGGTAAAAGAAAATGTGGCCTGCTGGCATTAAAATGAAGAAAAGGAAAAACATACTCAGTACCTCTCTTTATCACAGACCATCCCAAATCCTTAGTAATTATTTAACTATTTTTAAAATGCATTTTTGTTGGGAAACATAGAAGTTTGAGAACTCGAGGGTGTTAACTGAGATATTCAATCAAGGTAATTATTGTCTGAGATCACCAAATCAGCATTGGAGAATTTAGAATATCACCACATAATTTGGACCTAGCCACATGGATAGATGGAACTTTGCTTTAATGTCTTATCGAAAACTTGGCACCTACAATACAACATTGCTCAATCTGTTCAGCACTGAAGTGTCCATACAGATTATATATTCAATTCTGGAATAGGAATCTTTAGTCAGAGGGTGGTGAATCTGTGGAATTATTTGCTGTAGAAGGCTGTGAATGCCAAGCAGTGGATATTTTTAAGGCAGAGGTAGATATATTCTTGAATAGTCAGAGGTTATGGGGAGAAGGCAGGAGAATGGGATTGGGAGGGAGAGATAGATCAGCCATGGTTGAATGGCAGAGTAGACTTGATGGGCCTAATTCTACTCCTATCACGTATGACCTTATGACTAAACGCAGAAGTAAAAATCCCACCAAGGCTCAGAACTTGAAGACATTAACTGAAATAATGAGGTAAATTATTGTTTGCGATGAGCAACATACCACTTTTAATATTGATGCAATTTTTACCAACAGTTCCTATCTTACTTATTTTACCTATCAGTTCCTTGTGTTCCAATATTCTTGCTCAGTGCTAATATTTTATTTCACATCTATTTTCTAGCCTAGTTCCTGCTGATAGCTTTTAATCCTTACAAGGACACACAGTTCCGTGGTTCGGGGTGACCTGAGCTGAAAAGTGGTGTGTTTTATATGGAGAAGAGGGCTCAAGTCATTGGATAGGAATGTCAAATGTGCTAAATTAATGAAAATATGACTGCAAAATATTCCAATTTAAATAAATATGGGGTAGATGATTCAACATAATTGGCCAGATTTCCTGGCTGCACTTGGATAACATTTCCCAGAAACAACATTCCGCTCATCAATAAGGAAGGATAAATAGTGTTTAGAATAATGTTTTTTCTGAAATGCAAACACTATGTCCAGAGCACTGGCATTTATGAACATTATCAGAGTGAAACACAATTTAAATACAGAGATAAAAAGCATCAATGACTTTGTTTTCGAATAAAATTACTCTGCAATAAAATTGTTCTTGCATTTCTAACGTAGAGAAATAACTTTATTTGCCACATACATCTTGAGAATGATTGAACAACAATACGGAGCCATTTTGCATAAACATCCTCATGAAATGATTGAGAGCTATTTAGTGGAGAGGACAATTGCAGAATTAGAAACAGAAGAGTGGATGTGTGGAATGCAAATTCTTAATTGTGAAACTCTCAGAGCTTCACAGGTTTTGCGAAACAGAGCTCCATGGAGGGAGCAGAATCAACTCCATAATCACATCAAATCACATGTAGATTAGAGTGCGAGAGGACACCAGATTACTGTTCCTGAAGGACATTTTGAAGATTTTGCGTTTATGCAGCAATCCAACCACTTTTGTTGCCATTTTTCCAGTACTAGACCACAAAATGTATTCTTAATAACATTGAACAGCATTATTTTACAGAAGGGTGGCACGGTGACGCAGTGGTAGAGTTACTACCTTACAGCGACAGAGGCCCGGCCGGGTTTGATCTTGACTACGGGTGCTTGTCTGTGCGATGTTTGTACGTTCGCCCCGTGACCTGTGTGGGTTTTCTCCGAGATCTTCGGTTAACACCCACATTCCAAAGATGTTCACGTTTGTAGGTTAATTGACTTGGTATAAATGTAAAATGTTAAAATTGTCCCTAGTGTAGTGTTAATGTGTGGGGATCGCTGGTCGGTGCGGACTCGGTGGGTTGAAGGGCCTGTTTAAGCCTGTTTTATCTCTAAATGAAACTTAAAAAAACAAAACTAGACGTGTCGCGGGGTGACTCCTCTTTGGTCATGAGTCGTCGCCCAAAGAGTCGTACTTTTTTCTGGTCGTCGCTGGATTTTCAAAATGTTCAACATTTTCGGCGACCTGCTGCGACTATGACGGGTGCCGGCAAGTCGCCGAAAAAAATCACGTAAGTGGGACAGGCCCTTAAGGGTTTGAACTTATGGGTTGCTAGATCAGAGGCATAATCGGAAACTGGCGTACCTGTCTCGCTGTCCATTGTGATATTAAAATTAAAACGTTGTCTCATCATCTGTAAAGTTCCCTCCGGTTCCAAATTAAGGGAATCTCATTTTATTAATTTTGTGGGAATTGTGCACATATGGTAAAAATATTATAATATTTTCAATAATAGCTGTCTGGGAAAGAATGCACTAATTGCAAAATCTTAAATAGATAAACGTTGATTTCAAAGGACGATGACTCACCTGTTGAATGAGCCGACACAAACTCTACCTGATGAGGCAAGGAATTAACAAGGGTAACAAACTATCAATTGTCTATAGTTATAGTCTATTCCATCAGTAATTATTAAAGGTCTCTCTATTCATTATACCACCGTGAGCAAGAATTATACTCATTATGGCAGTTTTGCTTTGTCTCGAAGATGTATGATTCATTTTAATCCCTTTGAAATCGACTTTGATTGACAGCTTTGATTAATTCTGAATGTACTTTGTGCTTTTTTGAAATCAAAGGGAAGAATGATAGCCCTGGGCTGAGCTCTCGTGTATTTAAAATAATTCCTGATTTGTTGTATTCATATTCAAGGTAGATTGAGCAGTTGGGCGGCACGGTGGTGTAGCGGCAGAGTTGCTGCCTTCCAGTGCTTGCAGCGTCAGAGACTCGGGTTCGATCCCGACTATTGGTGCTGTGTGTACGGAGTTTGTACTTTCTCCCCTTGACCGCGTTGGTTTTCTCCGAGATCTTCGGTTTCCTCCCACACTCCAAAGACGTACAGGTTTGTAGGTTAATTGGCTTGGGTTTGTATACTTGGTATAAGTGTAAATTGTCCCTCGTTTGTGTGGGATAGTGTTAATGTGCGGGGTTCGCTGGTCGGCGTGGACTCGGTGGGCCGAAGGGCCTGTTTCCACGTTGTTTGTCTAAATTAAACTACACAAACGTAAACTAAATTAAACGCTAGGATACCAATTATCCATTATGTAAAGTAGGAGGGTCTGTCTGCTTGGCAGCAAGGGCCAGATTCCCACCAAGGAAGAGATGGGTAACTTGTGGATGTTGGATGCAAGGACAGATAATTCTGCCTATTTAAAGGCCAGAAAATGAGTTTGAATATTATATGATGACAACCAAGGTCAGTGCTTATTCCCCTGATCCTATCTGACAGTCTCTTATACGAGTCGCTCATTACCATTCACTTACCTTATGTCACATATGATAGTGCGAATTAACAGTAAGGAATGGTTGCTCTGTCAGTATTAACTAATAGCTCCTGGAATCAAATCTCCAAGGTTCTGTCACAAAGCAGAATTGTTGAATGAGCTAGTCACCTACATGATGCATCTTGAAGTAATTGAAACAATAAATAGGTCGTGATCTCTCACAGTAGCATTATTCTAGAACGGGGGGGGGGGGTGAACCTGCGGCCTTCTAGGCCATTAAGTGCAGCCTTTTGAATGAATCCAAATTTTGTAATTGGTCAAATAAAAGATGTCACAAAATGGAGAATCTCTGTATTTGCAAAGCCTGCTTGGACTTTCTGTGGAAGTTGCAAGCCGTGAGTCACAGCTCCAATGAGCCTGGACCGTAGATGGAAGTTGAGGATAAGGTGAGGTCCAGATGTCCTTCCTTTTGTTAATATATATGAGGGTTTTGCAGAAGAGCTGAGCAGGTTTGCAAATGCAGTATTACAATTGGTCATAGGATGGGGTGTTGTAAAGTATTGTTAATTATGTTGCAGAGTTTGTGCTGTTATCCTGTGATTGGTTAAAGTATGAAGCCTTGTTCAAATTGCTTATACTACCTGGGAAAATGATTCTTTACTTTGGTTAACTGTCTTCCAACTGGATGGAAGTTGAGGATAAGGTGAGGTCCAGATGTCCTTCCTTTTGTTAATATGTATGAGGGTTTTGCAGAAGAGCTCAGCAGGTTTGCAAATGCATGATGAGGATGAATTAGCCCTCAACGTCACAGAACAACTTCACGCAATACTCCAAAAGGAAAATATATATTACTAGACTAAGTGGGACCCGTTGGGTCCCATGTTCACACGGGAGGGCTGGTCCCCCGACGCAATATTCCACCTCTCCACCAATTCCAATATTGGTGGCCAGTGGGGTGGGGGGGTGTGCTTTCTGGAGCGCTGGTATGGGTGTTGTTGGTTGCAGGGACTACTGGTCTCCAGAGGGCTAGTATGGACATTGTGGGCCAAATGGATTCTTGGGGTGGCAGCTCAGTCCCTCAAGCCTGATGTGCTGGCAGCTCACTCATGGCTGGTGGGCTGGCAGTTGACTCATGGCTATTCCTTGAAATTCCATTTCAAGCAGAGTGCAAGGCCACCAAATTCAGGTTCAGTTTCATACCACTTCAAGCAGGGTGCAAGGCCACCAAATTCAGGTTCAGTTTCCTACCACTTCAAGCAGGGTGCAAGGCCACCAAATTCAAGTGCAGTTTCCAACCACTTCAAGCAGGGTGCAAGGCCACCAAATTCAAGTGCAGTTTCATACCACTTCAAGCAGTGTGCAAGGCCACAAAATTCAAGTGCAGTTTCATACCATTTCAAGGAGGGTGCAAGGCCACCAAATTCAAATGCAGTTTCATACCATTTCATGCAGGGTGCAACAACACCACATTCAAATGCAGTTTCATACCATTTCATGCAGGGTGCAAGGCCACCACATTCAATTGCAGTTTCATACCATTTCAAGCAGGGTGAAACCACCATAAAACCACCATAAAACCACACACACAGTTCAGTAGACATTCAGTGTGTTCAGTTGATTCACAGCTCAGACAGAGTCGTGACCTCTCCCTCCCCCATCATGCAGAGACTGAGCCACACCCACACTTCCGGGTTTTATAATCCCTCCCCCTCCCACCAGAAAAGGTGTGGCCTTCATGGCGTGATTGACAGGAGAGAGATTCTCAAAAAAATGTAAACACTAATAACACTTTTATTTTTCATTGATGGGAAGAATCCTCTGCACCTGATGAGTGGAGGGGGGCTGAGTAAGATGGCCAAAAACCACAGCCATAAGTGGTAGCCTTTTATCTAAAATCAATATAATACAAACAGGAAGTTGTCAAGTTTAGACAAACAACCATTTGCAGTGCCTTTTACTTCAACCCAAAATCCCCAAGCAACCATCTGCGGTGCCTTTTCACTTCAACCCCAAACCCCAAGCAACCATCTGCAGTGCCTTTTCACTTCAACCCAAAACCCCCCAAGCAACCCTCTGCAGTGCCTTTTCACTTCAACCCAAAAACCCCCAAACAACCATTTGCGGTGCCTTTTCACTTCAACCCCCAAATCCCCAAACAATCATTTGCGGTGCCGTTTTACCAACCCAAAACTCCCCCAAACAAACATTTGCAGTGCCTTTTCAATTCAACCCACCACCCCCCCCAAACAACCATTTGCAGTGCCTTTTCACTTCAACCCAAAACATTACTGAAACCACCATGCTCTGTCAGTATTAACTAATAGCTCCTGGAATCAAATCTCCAAGGTTCTGTCACAAAGCAGAAGTTGTTGAATGAGCTAGTCACCTACATGATGCATCTTGAAGTAATTGAAACAATAAATAGGTCGTGATCTCTCACAGTAGCATTATTCTAGAACGGGGGGGGGGGTGAACCTGCGGCCTTCTAGGCCATTAAGTGCAGCCTTTTGAATGAATCCAAATTTTGTAATTGGTCAAATAAAAGATGTCACAAAATGGAGAATCTCTGTATTTGCAAAGCCTGCTTGGACTTTCTGTGGAAGTTGCATGCCGTGAGTCACAGCTCCAATGAGCCTGGACCGTAGATGGAAGTTGAGGATAAGGTGAGGTCCAGATGTCCTTCCTTTTGTTAATATATATGAGGGTTTTGCAGAAGAGCTGAGCAGGTTTGCAAATGCAGTATTACAATTGGTCATAGGATGGGGTGTTGTAAAGTATTGTTAATTATGTTGCAGAGTTTGTGCTGTTATCCTGTGATTGGTTAAAGTATGAAGCCTTGTTCAAATTGCTTATACTACCTGGGAAAATGATTCTTTACTTTGGTTAACTGTCTTCCAACTGGATGGAAGTTGAGGATAAGGTGAGGTCCAGATGTCCTTCCTTTTGTTAATATGTATGAGGGTTTTGCAGAAGAGCTCAGCAGGTTTGCAAATGCATGATGAGGATGAATTAGCCCTCAACGTCACAGAACAACTTCACGCAATACTCCAAAAGGAAAATATATATTACTAGACTAAGTGGGACCCGTTGGGTCCCATGTTCACACGGGAGGGCTGGTCCCCCGACGCAATATTCCACCTCTCCACCAATTCCAATATTGGTGGCCAGTGGGGTGGGGGGTGTGCTTTCTGGAGCGCTGGTATGGGTGTTGTTGGTTGCAGGGACTACTGGTCTCCAGAGGGCTAGTATGGACATTGTGGGCCAAATGGATTCTTGGGGTGGCAGCTCAGTCCCTCAAGCCTGATGTGCTGGCAGCTCACTCATGGCTGGTGGGCTGGCAGTTGACTCATGGCTATTCCTTGAAATTCCATTTCAAGCAGAGTGCAAGGCCACCAAATTCAGGTTCAGTTTCATACCACTTCAAGCAGGGTGCAAGGCCACCAAATTCAGGTTCAGTTTCCTACCACTTCAAGCAGGGTGCAAGGCCACCAAATTCAAGTGCAGTTTCATACCATTTCAAGGAGGGTGCAAGGCCACCAAATTCAAATGCAGTTTCATACCATTTCATGCAGGGTGCAACAACACCACATTCAAATGCAGTTTCATACCATTTCATGCAGGGTGCAAGGCCACCACATTCAATTGCAGTTTCATACCATTTCAAGCAGGGTGAAACCACCATAAAACCACCATAAAACCACACACACAGTTCAGTAGACATTCAGTGTGTTCAGAGTCGTGACCTCTCCCTCCCCCATCATGCAGAGACTGAGCCACACCCACACTTCCGGGTTTTATAATCCCTCCCCCTCCCACCAGAAAAGGTGTGGCCTTCATGGCGTGATTGACAGGAGAGAGATTCTCAAAAAAATGTAAACACTAATAACACTTTTATTTTTCATTGATGGGAAGAATCCTCTGCACCTGATGAGTGGAGGGGGGCTGAGTAAGATGGCCAAAAACCACAGCCATAAGTGGTAGCCTTTTATCTAAAATCAATATAATACAAACAGGAAGTTGTCAAGTTTAGACAAACAACCATTTGCAGTGCCTTTTACTTCAACCCAAAATCCCCAAGCAACCATCTGCGGTGCCTTTTCACTTCAACCCCAAACCCCAAGCAACCATCTGCAGTGCCTTTTCACTTCAACCCAAAACCCCCCAAGCAACCATCTGCAGTGCCTTTTCACTTCAACCCAAAAACCCCCAAACAACCATTTGCGGTGCCTTTTCACTTCAACCCCCAAATCCCCAAACAATCATTTGTGGTGCCGTTTTACCAACCCAAAACTCCCCCAAACAAACATTTGCAGTGCCTTTTCAATTCAACCCACCACCCCCCCCAAACAACCATTTGCAGTGCCTTTTCACTTCAACCCAAAACACCCCAAACAACCATTTGCAGTGCCTTTTCACTTCAACCCAAACTCCCCAAACAACCATTTGCAGTGCCTTTTCACTTCAACCCAAAAAACCCAAACAACCTTTTGTGGTGCCTTTTCACTTCAACCCGAAAACCACAAGTAACCATCTGCGGTGCCTTTTCACTTCAACCCAAAACCCCCCAAACAACCCTCTGCGGTGCCTTTTCACTTCAACCCCAAAAAAACCAACCAACCATTTGCGGTGCCTTTTCACTTCAACCCAAACCCCAAGCAACGATCTGCAGTGCCTTTTCACTTCAACCCCAAAACCCCCAAGCAACCTTCTGCAGTGCCTTTTCACTTCAACCCAAAAAAAACCAAACAACCATTTGCGGTGCCTTTTCACTTCAACCCCAAAATCTCGAAACAACCATTTGGGGTGCTTTTTCACTTCAACCCAAAACCCCCCCAAACAACCATTTGCAGTGCCTTTTCACTTCAACCCAAACTCCCCAAACAACCATTTGCAGTGCCTTTTCACTTCAACCCAAAAACACGCCAAACAACCATTTGCAGTGCCTTTTCACTTCACCCAAAAACACCCCAAACAGCCATTTGCAGTGCCTTTTTACTTCAACCCAAAACACCCCAAACAACCATTTGCAGTGCCTTTTCACTTCAACCCCAAAATAAACCAAACAGCCATTTGCAGTGTCTTTTCATTTCAACCCCAAAACACCCCAAACAACCATTTGCAGTGCCTTTTTACTTCAACCCAAAACACCCCAAACAACCATTTGCAGTGCCTTTTTACTTCAACCCAAAACACCCCAAACAACCATTTGCAGTGCCTTTTTACTTCAAACCAACCATATTTTCAATTTCAAACCACATTAAGGGCACTCACAGTTGAGTAGACATGTGTTCAGTGTTATTCAGAGCTCAGAGCGATCCTCTCTCTTCCTCCATCTTGCAGAGACTGAGTGAGGCACACCACTTCTGGGTTTTATAGTCCCTCCCCCCTCCCACCAGCAGGGGCAGCAGAGAGAATGGAAAAACAAATTTAAACATTAATATATCTCTGATTTTTCATCGATGGGAAAAATCCTCTGGTCCAGTCTGGCAGAGGGGGGCTCTGAGCGAGTTGGCCAAAAATCACGGCCGCAAGTGGCAGCATTCTCTCGGAAATCACATCGCAGTGAGTCAAAAGCGGTCAAGATCATACTTTTAGTAATATAGATTCAATCGCTTTGGATGAATCAACTGATACTGCTTACTCGGCACAGGTTTTATACTTCATTCGGGCCATAACAGAAGAATTTCTTTGCTACGAAGAGTTACTCGCTTAGGGCACGCTTACGGGTAGAACACGAGGAATAGATTTCTTCAACAACTTTCAAGATAAATGTCGTGAAGTTGGACTGGATTTGGTTAATTTAGTGAGTGTATGTACAGACGGTGCACCTTCCATGACAGGAAAATGTTAAGGGTTTATTGCACAGATAAAAAAGGTGTAATCAGATTCAGATGCTCTCATTTCTTTTCATTGCATCTTACATCAGCAAAATCTCAGTGTTAAATCTACTATTTTAAGTGACACTTTGCAACAAGTTATAAGTATTGTTAACTATATTCGTGCAAATGCAACACGGCATCATCACTTTCGTAATATGCTAAAGTTGGACGATGAGGCATTCAGTGCAGATTTGACGTATCATTGTAAAGTGTGTTGGCTATCACATGGACAGGTGTTAACAAAATGTTTATCATTGCGAGAACAGATAGTTAAATTTCATGAAGAACAGAATCAGTAATGTGAATTATTGAAAGAAGATTCCCATAGAAATACTGCATTTCTGTGTGATATCATGTCAAAGCAAAATTACTTGAATGTTTCTTTGCAAGGTAAAACTAAGTCTATATATGATATGCGGCAAAAAATTAAAATAATTTCGTAAAAAGTTATATTTTTTCAAAACTCTTCTTCAAAATGAAATTTTCGATGAACATTTTCCCCAGTTAGCGAAGGTCATTGATGAGCAGAAGGATTCATGCGAATCATTTGAAGAATACGCAGCTGTTATAGACTTATTAATTAAAGAATACAATGAAAGGTTCATTGACTTTGAGAATCATGACATCACACTCAAATTAGCATTTCAACCTCACCTTAGTTGATGTCTCCAAGGCTCCTAAAGAACTACAGATGGAATTGATTGAGCTCTCAGAAGATGACATTCTAAAGTCCTTATTTGACGCTAAGAAAGATCCGATTGAAATATGGAAACATGCAATAGAATACCCACGTCTTCGGCAACTTGCACCAAAAATGCTTTCTTGCTTTTCAACCACTTAATGCTGCGAATCTACATTCTCCTATCTAACCCAAATCAAGACGCCCTTAAGATCACAAATGACGGATACCCATCTAGAAGATCAGCTGAAACTGCGTACCTCCATGTTGCAACCAAATATTCAAATGCTTTCCCACAAAAAGCAGTCACAACAAAGTCATTAAAAGGTTAGTTAACTTTAGAATTAACAAAATATTTTCATTTTCTTGAAGTTAGTGCATAGTAGTTAGATCTTTACAAAATAATGTACATTTTGAAGTATATCTAATTGAAATTTCTTGGATTAGGCCTTATTAGATTACAGCTAACAATGCGGCATTCCAACATGAAAAGGCTCCCCACCCCTGTTCTAGAACAAGCCAATACAATGCTGTTTGTAGCACTGCTGGATAACGGGACAGCGGGCAGTGGAGCTTACTCCTGTGTCAGCACGAGTAACCTCAATTGGTCCCTTGATCGCGCTGACACAGGAGTAAGCTCCACCACCCGCTGTCCTGTTGTCCATCGCCCGCTGACCTGCTCCGCTCTATGATCTTTGCTCTTGAGCTGGTCCCCTACTGCCTCAACCAAGTGTGTGACTTGGAAGGGAACCTGTGGGTGGTGGTGTTACTTATGTCCTGTGGAGTGGGGCCTTTAGGAACTATCAACAGACATGCACTTGTGTTTGGTGCAAGTTTAAAATCAGACATATCTGATACATGCTCCAGATTCAGTCCCCAAGACCGATATGGCTTTAGGACAAAATACTCTTTGGAATTTTGCTTTGAATTCAAGACTAAACAGGAAGTTCATGAAATAAGAACAATTATCCTATTTCTCACTCCTATACATTCCTTTGGCAGTATTCTCACACTTTAACTGCTTACTGTAGAAGGATCCCAATCCAAAATGTCACCTATCCATGTTCTCCTGAGATGCTGTCTGACCCGCTGACTCCAGCATGTTGTATGTGTGTTTTTTTTTGTAAACCAGCACCTGCGGTTCCCTGTGTCTCCAGCTTACATTTACTCATTGACGAAATAACTTTGTTTACAGCTTTTCCTATTGTCAACCTGGTTTTACCCTATCAGAGACGTTAAAATGAGCATGCATGACATTTGTAGCCACTACACCTTTCCAAAGATATATATGAATAAGACATGCCATACACATGATGATCCTCATCTAATGTGAGGTCGTGTGATACTAGCAGTAATTGGGTGTTTGGTAACATTCTATTGCATAGTACACAAAACCATTACAATTTCTTAAGAAGGAAAACTCTTCTGTGAAGTGGCAAAGGTCAGACTTACTTAACATTGTTTTAGTGTTAGATCAAGATGTAAAAATCTTGCCTGATTGCATTAGGAAACCAGAGCTAATTTTCAATATATTTTATCATCCATTGGTGTTCATTGTGGATTGTCACTTCCCATGTATTATTCTGCACATCTTAATAAGAAATTAACCTCCTTTCATGCATGGCATTACCCCTTAGTTACACTGACCAAAGTAAATGGTACTCGGTATCTGTACTCTCTGATCCTAAATGCCAATTAAATGTATCCGGCCAAAATTTGCTGTAACCATTAAAAAGTAATGTTAAAAAGTTATGTTTAATGTTTATTTTTTATGTTTATAATATTTAAAATTATAACATTTTCAGCTGCTCCATCATTAACGGCCTGAGTATCTTTCAGACTTTACACATCACACCAGATGTCATTACATGGAAGTTGAATCATTGAGAGCATTTTCTGTAGATAATCTCACACCAGAGCCTCAAACTAGTTTGTAAAATTTCACATGCTACAAATCTAAAAATGTTTCGAAGACAAGATCAGAAGTGCAGCACATGAGTGAGTTGAGTCAAATTACAATAGAGCATATTGAAAATTGTATTGTGGGCAAAATGACATTTTCTCAAAGTTTATCTTCTATTGTTTTTCTTTCAAGAGTCAAGTCAAGTGAGTTTATTGTCATGTGTCCCAGATAGGACAATGAAATTCTTGCTTTGCTTCAGCACAACAGAATATTGTAGGCATAAATACAGATCAGATCAGTGTGTCCATATACTAGCAATGTTACACAATTTTGAGATTTAAAAAATAAAGTCTGCAATTTATCCCATCAGATAAAGCATAAAAAGAAGTTTAATTTGACACTTAATTCACTTTCATATCTTCAGTATTAAAAAAGTTATGGCCATTATCATACTCAGAAATTAGCATCTTGTTCCCTATTGCTTTTCCATTGACTTAACACAAAAGCTGTGATCGAGGACAGTTAAAAGCCCATAACTTTCTTAAAAATTATGGTAACTGAAAGAAATTTTCAGGTATTATAGATTGAAGCATTCTGAAACAAATATGAAACAATCTTACTTCGAAGACATGAAAGTAAAGCATATAATTAGTTAGTTACCTAATTGTAGCTAATAACAAAATTCAATTACTAGATCTAAACATCTATCAATTTCTTAAGAATAGATTAACATTTTTAAATAGCCTAAGTGTCCAAATAACATTCACACAATAATTCACAATATAACATAATTTTTAAATCTAATTTTCATGAATTTACAGGCCAAATGGAAGGAATTGAATGTTTAATACCTGTAAATTAATGGGGATTTAATTCATCTTGCGAGTGAAAATTTCTGGAACGCGATCTTTTGGAACGTTCATTTGCGGTGAATTTAACCCCGTATTGGCATGAAAAATACTGCCGTTAATTCGGGGAATAAAATCACCGTGTCGCATGACAAAATGTGAATTAAAGGCTTCTTAAGAAGCACTTTTATACATTTAAAGAAAGCACTTTCGTTTACCTGTCCATTGTGTGAAATCCGTCCCCGTTATTGGCGTTGACGCTTCAGGAGCTGCTTTTAAAATGACTGTAGCGCTGACATTGACGATTTAATTTAAAAAAAAAAATCACAAAACGCCGGTAGGAACGATTTTGTCAGCGAAGTTTTGTACTCCAACAAAATATTTCAAGGACAAGGGAGGATAAACCGCGTTTTAACCCCGCCCCCCCCCTTAAAGGTGCCAAAATCGCTCACACGGCCAGTGGCAGAATTACAGCACGACTGAAGGTAAGTTTTGTAACATACCTACATATACCATAGAATATATATATATATACACACACATAAATAAACAGATAAAGTGCAATAGGCTGTTATAGTTCAGAGTTTGTTTGAAGTTGTGTTTAATAGTCTGATGGCTGTGGGGAAGAAACTGTTCCTGAACCTGGATGTTGCAGATTTCAGGCTCCTGTGCCTTCTACCTGATGGAAGCGGAGAGATGAGCGTGTGGCCAGGATGGTGTGGGTCCTTGATGGTGCTGGCAGCCTTTTTGAGGCAGCAACTGCGATAGATCCCCTCGATGCTAGGGAGGTCAGGGCCGATGATGGACTGGGCAGTGTTTACAACTTTTTGCAGCCTTTTCCGTTCCTGGATGCTCAGGTTGCCGTACCAAGCCACGATGCAACCGGTCAGCATGCTCTCTACTGTGCACCTGTAGAAGTTCGAGAGAGTCCTCCTTGACATACCGACTCTCCGTATGGTCCGAAGGTACACAAAAATGCTGGAGAAACTCAGCGGGTGGAGGAGGCGAAGGAAATAGGTAACGGAGCGAAGGAAATAGGTAACGTTTCGGGCCGAAACCCTTCTTCAGACTGATAGGGGGTGGGGAGAAGAAAGGAAAAAAGGAAAAAGGTGGAGGAGGAGCCCGAGGGCTGGGGGAGGGGACAACCAGATGGCTGATGAAGGGGAGGGGACAGCAAGGGCTAGCAGAATTGGGAGAATTCAATGTTCAAGCCCCCAGGATGTAGACTGCCCAAGCGGAATATGAGGTGCATTTCCTCCAACTTCTCTACTCCGTATGGTCCTTATGGCTAGTTGAAAAATATAGCTCCAGAAAACAAAGGCGTTGATTGTAAACAATAATACCAATTCAATAATTCCACATTGTTTTACAGTGAATGGGTTATTGACTGAACCATTTAAAATAAATCTAATGATGACTTTACTTTAGACTTTAGAGATACAGCGTGAAAACAGGCCCTTTGGCCCACCGAGTCCGTGCCGACCAGTGATCATTCCGTGCACTAGCACTATCCTACACACTTGAGATAAGTTACAATTTACAGTACAAACCTATGTGCCTTTGGGGTGTGGGAGAAAACCGGAGAACCAGGAGAAAACCCACACGGTCACAGGAAGAACGTACAAACTTCATACAGACAGCACCCGTACTCAGGTTTGAACCCAGGTGTCTGGCACTGTAAGGCAGCAACTCTACCACTGCGCCACTGTGTCGCCCACCTGAGTCATTTTTAGTCATTTTATTTTCCAAATTCTGATAAGATAAAACCAAGGCATTAAAATCTTCTCTGACTGCTGAATTAATTGGTTGCAAAGCATTAGAAAATAAACAAATGTTCTGCTTGGTGATTCTGAATCTTTTACATTTGTCTATAATGGATAATACTATTGCAGACCAGCTGGGTAGTATTGCTGTATAAAAGAGTAAGAAGTCAAGCCAGTATCCCCAGCTGCACTGTTCTCTCCAATTCTCAAAGTAATTTCCTTTATGTATTTGCCAATGCCCATCTGTGAAAGGAAAGAACATTGGTGTCCACCTCATTCATTTGTAAGCCATCTCGTGAACACAAATAAAAGTCACGCTAATTTCAATTTTATATATACTGTATGCATGATCACTTTTTAAGTATTAATTGAATATTTGTTATATGTTTCAATATCCTAGTCTAACACTCACACAAGAACATTGTGGAATTCCCTGCCACAGAGGGCAGTGGAGGCCAAATCACTGGATGGATTTAAGAGAGAGTTAAATAGAGCTCTAGGGGCTAGTGGAATCAAGGGATATGGGGAGAAGGCAGGCACAGATTATTGATTGGGGACGATCAGCCATGATCGCAATGAATAGCGGTGCAGGCTCGAAGGGCCGAATGGCCTCCTCCTGCACCTATTTTCTATGTTTCTATGTTTCTATTTCCAATCTGTATGTCAATGCAGAGACTGACGATGGTTGAAGTTTTTGACTCAATCTCACTGCATTGTTTGTAGAGATTTTGGGAGATAAATCTAACATATCTTATTCCATTAAAATATATTGATTAATGCATTAGAAAACTGCAATTAACACAATCTTGTCATTATCAGAAATATTACAGTAGTAGAAGCAATGTATTTGTTAGGTTTTGCTGTAAATAATTTGGACCGGACATAGCTAACAACAGAACATTTGCTGCCTGTCCCACTGTGTTATTGCATTTTGTGTCTATCTTTTATTGAAAGCTTTTTAAAAAGGAAACCTTATAGCTCTATCAATTATATTTCCATTTAAGTGGCAAGGTTGACAATCAATAAACATTATAAAGACACAGAATCCCACATCTATCTCTACAACACCTCCTCCCAATTTGATACCTGCTTGCTGTGCGGACTCTATTCCATTCTCCTATTTACTCTCGCTCCATTTTATATATTCTGTTGATGACATCTTCCACACCAGTGCATCTGAGATGCCATCCATTCTCCCTACCCATGACTTCTCCTTAGTTGACAGGTGTTTCAAGTGTTTATTTCACTTCTCATACTTGTACTACCACCATATCTCCTCTCAGACAGAGCAACAATAAGGTTTCCCTCACATCACCTCTCATACCATGAGTTCGGCCACATCTAATGTGATACTACCACTCAACACAACTTCCCCCTCTTCGCTTTAAGTATTCCCAGGGGACCATTCCTGCTGAGGCTTCCTAGCTCGCTGTTTCATCGATATCAAATATTACCCTTCCCATAACAGGAGATGCAACACCTGCCCTTTAACCCCTGCCGGGGACACAAGTAGTCTCTCCAGATGAAGAGCCAATTTAGTGTGCTGCACTGGGTGCTCCTGCTGTTGTGTCTTCTACAATGAAGAATCCAGATTAGGTGACTGTTGTGCAGAACACCTCAGTTTACAAAGATTACCACAAACTTCCAGTGTAATTCTCCACCCTTCTGACAATGATTTCTCTATCGTTGACATTCTAAATTGCTCCAGTGAAGCCCATGTTAAGCTGGAAGAACAAAATCTTCTATCTAAACAGTCCAGAAATAAAGTTATCGGTGGAATATTGTCACTGTTTTTCACTCCACCGATGCTGACTGACCTGCTAGGTACAACATTCTTATTCCAGATTACTAGTGATTATTGTGTTTCATATCTCACACATCCAGCATTGTTTAGTCTTCTCTATCCTCTGTTTTCTTTCATTTTCCTATATTTACACCTCCTCTTGCAATTAACCGACCTCCACCATTATTTCTCAGCTGGCCACCCAAGCACAGACATTTCCCTTCATTACACAGCAGACAAACATAGCACAAGTTATATGATTGATTTTCCGGGCCAATCTGTTTTCTTTGCAGCTTCCGTCAAGTTGAGAAACAGAATAACGTATCATGCCTTCTCAAGATCCTGAGAAAAAGTAAGTTTGCACAGTATATTACCTGAGAGTTCAATCCTTTTCCCGAGTTGTGCTCTGTGAATGTGCAGCTAGGCAGTGATGTCAAAAATGCCATCACTCATTCTCTGGCAAACATCCCGGCATGCAGCCACAATGCGTTTATTTCACCTCAATTGTCACTTTGCAAACACCTTCAGACAAGATAACAGCCCAAAGGGCTGTTCGTGGATGAGTATTCAGCTCTTTCTTTCGCGGGTAAGATTGGGCTGTCATGAAATAAATTGTAGCTTGTGGATTTTAATTCCGCTGGTGACAATGGCTCAGTGAAAAGCAGCTGCTAGTTCTGCTCAAGTCTAGCAAATCCTCAAAGGAGAAATAGACAATGTCACTCAAACAGTCACAAAACGTTTTTGCCTAAACATATTGGACCTGTTTGCCTACATTTCTTCTACATTAAAGCCATCTCACACATTAGATTGCTTTAATGATCATTTCCATGTAGCATCAGGCATTGTGAAATTCAATTGCCATTTTCAGGTACGATTCACCTTAGTGCAGCTGCCTGGAGTCAGATCCACAATTAATCGCATATAGGCACATTTCCTTCACGAGTGGTAGAACTTGGAGTTTTGTTGGAGAAACTACCCTTTTTTATATTGACGGATTGAAAGCTACAACATAAAAATAGGCCCTTCAGCCCACCCAGTCCCTGCCAACCATTGATCACCCATTCACACTAGTTCTATGAAAGTAGGCATGCAGGTGCAGCAGGCAGTGAAGAAAGCGAATGGTATGTTAGCATTCATAGCAAAAGGATTTGAGTATAGGAGCAGGGAGGTTCTACTGCAGTTGTACAGGGTCTTGGTGAGACCACACCTGGAGTATTGTGTACAGTTTTGGTCTCCTAATCTGAGGAAAGACATTCTTGCCATAGAGGGAGTACAGAGAAGGTTCACCAGACTGATTCCTGGGATGTCAGGACTTTCATATGAAGAAAGACTGGATAGACTCAGCTTGTACTCGCTAGAATTTAGAAGATTGAGGGGGGATCTTATAGAAACTTACAAAATTCTTAAGGGGTTGGCCAGGCTAGATACAGGAAGATTGTTCCCGATGTTAGGGAAATCCAGAACAAGGGGTCACAGTTTAAGGATAAGGGAAAAGTCTTTTAGGACCGAGATGAGAAAAACATTTTTCACACAGAGAGTGGTGAATCTCTGGAATTCTCTGCCACAGAAGGTAGTTGAGGCCAGTTCATTGGGAATATTTAAGAGGGACTTAGATGTGGCCCTTGTGGCTAGGGGGATCAGGGGGTATGGAGAGAAGGCAGGTACGGGATACTGAGTTGGATGATCAGCCATGATCATATTGAATGGCGGTACAGGCTCGAAGGGCCGAATGGCCTACTCCTGCACCTATTTTCTATGTTTCTATGTTTCTATCCCACTTCTACATCCAGTCCCTACATGTAAGGCAACTTACAGCAGCCATTAACCTAAAAACCCATACGTTTTTGGGATGTGGGAGGAAACCCATGCATATGGGAGAAACTAACGCAGTCACAGGAAGAAGGTGGAAGCTCCATGCAGACAGCACTCAAGGTCAGGATCAAACTCAAATCTCTGTGTGAGGCAGCAGCTCTACCAGCTGTGCCACAATGCCATTGTGTTGTTAACTCATAAAGAAACAAGAAGCACATTGAGCATTGTTTTGAAATGAGGTAATAATTAAAGGGGTTATGCTATTGCTTTGATATCTTGCACACAGCATCCGCCAGGACCACCTTCCAATAATCAGTATTATGTGAGATGATTCCATGAACTCCCTTCCCTGAGCACAGCCTTTGCAAACAGATTACTACTGAACTGTACTCCATGATCTCCCTGGAGCCTTGATCAGCCTGCACTTCACTGTGTCCAAGGAACACTCCTGGTACGGTAGTTAATCTAGCCAGATAATCATGTGGGGATTCACAGCTACACAGGAGAACACCATGTCCCCTGTACCCAGTGTTTATCTCACTTCAATGCCAACCCATTCCACATCTTTACTGTGGCTACTCCAGGGAAAACACAGTAAGCACAGGCTGACTTTCCAAGGTGTCAGTGATGCAGCAGCTGCAAGCTCTTCATGCAGTTCCCAAATGGGGACCATGCAGTTCCTGCTTTAGCAAATCAATTGTTGTGAATTCCACTGCATTTGAAGTATTTTTTTTTCCTATTTCATGAACTTTTTCTGGAGATTGGAATGGGTGTTAGGGCTACATGAAAAACATGCTTTATTCTGCGCACTGCTATCACCCCCATTATGTCATAAAGAATAGGAGCAGAATTAGGCCATTTGACCCATCAAGTCTACTCCGCCATTCAATCATGGCTGATCTATCTCTCCCTCCTAACCCCATTGCTCTATCTACAGTACTTGAGTTCGACTTGATTGTATTTATGCATAATATTATCTGAATTGATTGGATAGCATGCAAAACACACCTTTCACTGTACCTTTACACATCACAAGAATCAACGTAAACCTAATCGCCCAAAAGAAGGTGACCTCCACTCTCTACCTGTAAATACTTAGGGTGGCTACATCATATAGACATACATACCTGAGCAGGAAATAATTTAGAATTCAGCACGTGTTGCTTTATTGTTTTTTAAAACAACAGGTTTGCATCATTTTGATGATCTGTTGTTTCATAAACCACCTTTCCCTTTAGATTCGAACATTGTAGCAATGGTGTGATGAAAATATCATTGCCAGACCATCTGCACAAGGTCTCCCTCAGACCACACACACTGACCCTCACTAATCTGATCCTGCAGAATTACACCTTCGCAATTCAAAACAAAAAGAACATTGAACCATTACTGTGTAGGAAGGAACTGCAGATGCTGGTTTAAACTGAAGATAGACACAAAATGCTGGAGTAACTCAGCAGGGCAGGCAGCATCTCTGGAGAGAAGAAATGGGTGACGTTTTGGGTCGAGACCCTTCTTCTCGACCTTAAAAGTCACCCATTCCTTGTCTCCAGAGATGCTGCCTGTCCTATGGAATCATTACTCACATGTTTAACTCTCTGAAATGCTAATCAGTCATCACACTAAAAACAAATCGGCCTTTAGTAAGATGAAGTTTTAGCCCTGACATGTTTTTCTTTTGTTTTCCCATTCCTTGGAAGGATGTGGGTAAATGACTTTTTCTGGACTTCCTGGCATCTGCGTGGGTGAGCTTTGCATCGTTTTGTCTCCACTCCATTCACATTCCAGTTTGTTATGCAAACCTAGGAAAGAATAACTCATGGAAATACATTTTGTAAAGGTAAATTGAGGACAGCAGAGGTTTATTATCTCACCGGAGCAATATGTCCTGTCTGCATGATTTCAACGATTTATTTTGTTGAAGTGCTGTTCCTGGCTCTGCCATAGAATACCTCAGCCCTGCTCACACCACCCACTGCCTGTCCCCCACCCAGACCTCAGAAGCTCCCCAGTCACTTCCCCAACTCATATACCCTCTTTGGTTCCTTCACACAATTCTGATAAACAATCCCCCTTACCAGAACTCAGAAACTTAACAATGAGAAACCAATTAGAGAATAGAGTTCTAATTAGAGAATTAGAACCGTTCTGTCCTGGGTCTCCTCCATTGTCAGGGTGAGACTAAACGCAAATTGGAGGAACAGCATCTCATATTTTGCTAGGGCAGCTTACAGCCCAGTGGTATGAATATTGATTTCTCCAAATTCTTAACCCCGGCATTCCCTCTCTCTCCATCCCTCCCCCACCCAAGTTGCAACAGCTTCTCGTTTTCACCCAACAAACCGCTAACAATGACCTGTTTCCTTTATCATCATTACTTTTTTGCATATCTTTCAATCATTGTTCTATATCTCTCTACATCATCGTTTATATCTCTCGTTTCCCTTACCCCTGACTAGTCTGAAGAAGGGTCTCAAACCAAAACATCACCCATTCCTTCTCTCCAGAGATGCTGCCTGACCCGCTGAGTTACTCCCGCCTATTGTGTCTATAGAATAGTTTAACAGGCCTCCGAAATAACAATGCTATCAATATAACACCATCCTGACATTTCAATGGTGCTTTATTTGTCACATGTGCAACTGCAAAGTGAAATACATATTGCGTATTTACACATGCAGGCGCCGCCATGCTTTGCAGCATTTCCAAAAGTCCAAAATCCAGTCCGCCCTCGTGCTCAGTCTGCTGGTTCCAATTTCCATACCCAGATAGGCCCCAGGCTCCTGCAGGGCCTTCCTGAATGAATGAATCAATGAATGAATGAATGAATGAATGAATCAGTTTATTGGCCAAATATTCACATACAAGGCATTTGCCTTGGTGCTTAGCCCGCAAGTGACAACATGACATACAGTGACAGTTAGGAATGACACATAAAACATTAAACATTAATAACAAAACATCATTCCTCCGTCGGCTTCGACCAGATCAGCCCACAAACCAATGTCCCTCTCCTCGTCTGGCCATCTGCTGCAAAAACTGAAAGTGGAGGGAGAAGAGGAATCTTGCTACAAGTAAAAATCTGCTATTTAAAGGACAAAGGATTAAAAAAATCATCAGGAATAAGTTAGAGTAGCAGTTTCAGAGTGCTGATTGTGGAGGCGGGACATTAGAGTGAAGCAGGCAGCGGATAAGCTTAGTTGGAGATAGTTTGCAGCAGCTAAAAAGGAAGGCAGAAAGTTGTTGGAGATTTTCTGAAGGCAGGAGAATGGAGTTAGGAGGGAGAGATAGATCAGCCATGATTGAATGGCGGAGTAGACTTGATGGGCCGAATGGCCTAATTCTACTATTCCTTATGACCTTATGATCTTTGTGTCCCGGGGGCACCTCCAGTAGCTGACCTTGATGGAGCTGGAGGCATTACCCTGGTTCACCCTCCTAAGGTACCATGAGTTTCCAGCAGCACCCTCTCGTTACCACAGTTCCGTGGTCGGCCAAGCCTATGGGCAGGTTCCTGCGGTCCTCTGAGCCTTCGGGTCTTCCAGGCGGGCACCGGGGCTGGGGCACCTCGGGAAAGCTGCTGCCGCGTGATAGATCGGGAAGGACTCTGTACTACTGTATTGCCACCAATACTTAAGTAGATATGACAACAATGCCAACTATCCTTGGCAAAACATCCCAGGAATCTCCAGGGCGGCACAGTGGCGCTGTGGTAGATTAAGGGCCTTTTTCGGCAACTTGCCGGCACCCGTCATACAGCAGATCAGCGAAAATGTTCAACATGTTGAAAATCCAGCAGCAACCAGAAAAAGATATGACTCTTTGGGCGATTACTCACCACCATACAGGCGTCACCCCGTAACATGTCAAAAAATCGCGTATGTGGGACAGGCCCTTACAGTGGCAGAGACCTGCGATCGATCCTGTCTACGAGTGCTTGACTGTATGGAGTTTGGACGTTCTCCTCGTAACCATGTGGGTTTCCTCCAGATGCTCCGGTTTCCTCCCACATTCCAAAGACGTGCAGGTTTGTAGGTTAAATGGCTTTTGTAAATCGTTCCTAGTCTGTAGGGTAGAACTAGTGTATGGGGATCACAGGTTGCCGTGGACTCAATGGGCCGAAGGGCCTGTTTCAATGCCGTATCTCTGCAAGCCAATGGAAAGTTCCCCTTCTATTTTCCATAATTTCCCTACCCACCCAGTTAGATGTATTTGGTGATGTGGCAAAGATGAAAATGTGTCCTTTGGATACCTGATGATCACCAAACTTAAGAGGAATTGTAATAAAAATGAAATTGCACTTATTCAGAAAGCTTAATTCTGTGACACTCATTATCACCACCCTGTGGCTTTACATTGCACTCATCTTCTCTCTTTATCTAACACCTTTTGTCTCCTATCCATCTCTAGCCTTTGTCACTGACTGCACGCTGCCACGCAGCTTCCTCATGTGCCCTGCCAGTCCCTGATACCTTCGCTCTCAACCCAGCTGAGGCCATCATTAACCTGTGAACAGTCGTGACCAAACAGCAGCCCAGACTGCCATCACTCACTGTAATTACCTGACTCGTACACAGGTAAAGGTGTAGGCATCTTTAATAGTCATTCCAGGGTCAGATATGCAGTACATTATATGTTCAGTCTGCTGCAACTACTGAATATAATAAAAGAGTTCTTACACTAAAAAGCATGCACTAGGCGGAGTTATTATTACTAAGCATTCTGATTGGCTAACATGCACCTCCCCGGTCATCTCCTGTGGTACCGTATCTATGCGGCCAATATTTGGTGCCATTATTCAGGATTTTCGACTTTACCTCTACAACGTATCTATTGTGGAAATCTTTAGGTCACACATCCGTAAAAACAGGAGTACTGTGTTTTCTAAACACAAAGCACTGGAAGGAACTGCAGATGCTGATTTACATTGAAGATAGACACAAAATGCTGGAGTAACTCAGCAAGACAGGTAGCGAAGGAATGGGTGACATTTTGGGTCGAGGTCCTTCTTCAGACTGAAATGTCATCCATTCCTTCTCTCCAGAGATGCTGCCTGTCCCACTGAGTTACTCCAGCATTTTGTGTCTAACTTTCTGGAAGAACATAGCATCGCAGGTAATGCAATTTCTGTGGAGGAAATGGAAGAGCGATGTTTTGGGGTTGACACCCTTCTTCAGACTGATAGTTGTAAAGGGGAGAAAGCTGGAAAAGAGAGGGGGTGGCACGACAACGCCAGGTAAATGGTGAGGGGGGTTGCTTGGAGTTAGGTGTGATGGTTGAAGAGGACTTTTTAACACAGGATTTTGAGGAATACTCTTGCACATATCATTTCCAAACTGAGATACAGCATTTGTTTTTCTTTTGCAGTTATTATGTTGGAATAGTTTTCCTAACATGTTGGACGTTTCAGGGAAACAGCCCAGTTGAAGGGACTTGAAGCCTATGGCAGGCTCCCATTTGTATAAGCAAATAGCTTAACATCTGCCCCAAGCACGCTTGGAAGATGTCTCTTTTTAATTTCAGACACTCTGACGATCTCTGACTTGTTTTGCAGGATTTAAACAATAACATAGCAACTGAAGAATATGTCCCAATACTCCTGATAGTATGAACTTGGATTCACACGAAACAACAGCCTCCAAATTCTTTTGGAAAACATTAACATCATATAATCTCAAATATCATCCAGCTGCTATTGAAACAGCGTCTTTATCATATCACACGACTGATCGTCACAAGTGTTTAATGTCACAATGTGTCCATGGGTGCAGTGCACACAGTGATTCTTACTTGTAAAATGTCTTCATACAATGAGAAATTGCATTATAGTTTTTTTGATTAGATGTAACTGAACTCATAGAAGTGTTTGAATAAATGAAAATGTAAAAGATGGAGAATTCAAGTTCATGAAATACATACATACATACATACAAACATACATACATACATACATACATACATACATACATACATACATACAGGAAAAGGCCAGTTGGACCTCAAGTCTGCTGTGTCTGTTTAATAAGGTCATTTGGGAGTGTGAGAGAAGGGATGCTCTGAATGTTGACATAAACTTGATGGGTCAAATACTCCCCTTCACTGTCATCAGGAAATACAAAAAATGGCTGAAGAAGTAGAAACAAGGAACTGCAAATGATGGTTTACAAAAAAAGGACACAAAATGCTGGAGTAACTCAGCGGGATAGGCAGCATCTCTTGAGAATGTGGATAAGTGACGTTTCAGGTCAGGACCCTTCTTCAGACTTATTGTGAGGATGGGGGGGGGGGGGGGCGGAGGAATGAAAGCTGGGATAGAGGAGAGACAGGACACAACATGGCAGGTAATAGGTTAGGCACACAAAAATGCTGGAGAAACTCAGCGGGTGCAGCAGCATCTATGGAGCGAAGGAAATAGGCAATGTTTCAGGTCGAAACCCTTCTTCAGACTCTTCTACAGGTTAGCATGGGCGAAGGGGTGGTTGTTAGGCAGATGGTTGGAAGAAAGGCCAGATATAAAAACAGAAGATAGGAGACAAAAGGATTGAAAAATTGCCATTGTGAAGTGAGAGGGTGGAATGTGGGTGGAGAGGGAGGGGAGAAATAGGTGCAAGTCCAGGTGAGGGACAGAGGAGAGAGAGTGTGGGGGAGAAAGGGGAGAAGGAGGGTGAGGGGGCAGGCTTGTTCGAGGTTACCTAAAATTGGAGAATTGAATGTTCCTACCATTGGGTTGTAAGCTACCCAAACATTGGCTGACCTGATTAAAACCTCAAACCAATTCACTGCCAGTTAACCTTCAAGCTGCTTGCTCATCAGGGTTTGGAGGGATAGGGGTAATGTGCAGGTAGATAAGAGACTTAGCATCAAGTTTGGCACAGAAATTGTGAGACAAAGGGCCTGTTCCTGTGCTGTACTGTTCCATGTTCTCTGTTCTAAGAATCTATCTATTGCTGCCTTGAAAATATTCAAAAGTTCTGTGTCAATTGGCTTTTGAAGAAGAGAGTTCCAAAGTCTGACCACCCACTTAGAGAGAAAATGTAACTTCATCTCTGGCTTAAAGAACTAACCCTTTGGATTTGAGATGTGATCCCTTAGTTCTAAATACTCCCACATCCATGTTATCAAGACCACTCAGAATCTTTTGTTTCTATCAAATCCCCATACACGCTCCTAAACTCCAGTTGTGGCAAGCTTAGCCTATCTGATTTCCCCTCATAAGACACTAGTTATTATTTGACTAAACCATCTCTGAACTTCGTCCAATACACACCAGCCTCCCTTAAATGACTCCAGTACCATACACAGCACACCAGATGTCGATACTGCAGCTGTGCTGTGCACAATAAAATAATAATAAACTTGTGTGCTGACAGTTGGTTCTGGTATGGAGAGCCAAAACTGTAGGAACCTTGAGTCTGCTGTGCCAGAAATATGGTGCACAGGACCGAGAGGAGAGAGTGCATTGACAGGATCTCCATTTGGTCCTCTGGGAGATGGCTGTGCTGCCGCTCTGACTATGTATATGCTGCACCAGGATTAAGGCATACTGCAACGGGAGATTCATTCTTTAGCTTCTAATTTTGGTGCATTTTGGTAAATATGGTGCATTTTGGTGAATATTTAAGTATTTTTTAATTAGCTCTGAGTTTCACATAAGTTTAAAACCATCAAACAGATTATATAGACACAAAATGCTGGAGTAACTCAGCGGGCCAGGCTGCATCTCTTTAGAGACAGAATGGGTGATGTTTCGGGTCGAGACTTCTTCAGACTGATCAGACCGATTCTGACAGGTCTGAAGAAGGTTCTCGACCCGAAACATCACCCATTCCTTCTCTCCAGAGTGGCTGCCTGTCCCACTGAGTTAATTCAGCATTTTGTGTCTATCTTTGGTTTAAACCAGCATCCGCAGTTCCTTCCTACACAATCAGATTATATTCATTGGAGATTAATTGGAAATATTGATACATCAACATTTTGGATACCTTCTCTTTCCCAGCGGGCACAGTAGACACATGCCAGATACAAATTTGTTAATGTATCTGTAAGTGCAGTTTTAAATCTTGAAGAAGAACTACAACATATATAGTATCTTTCACATATACAGCATAGGTCAGTCAATAAAACCTTTATGGTATGTACTTACTGTTGTGACTTGGCCATAAATAGCAACAACTTACTCAGTCAGTCCAAAAATCATAAAGGACATTTGTATTGTCTTACTCATTTTGGTTTCCCAAGAATAAAAGTAATTCAGGAAAAAGTCTGCTTTGTTTTCTTTGACAGAATGCTGAATTACCGTGAGATTTCTATGTCCAGTTTTTTTCTTCACAGATTATCCATTTGATCATTATCCAAATGTCTGTAGTAGAAGTGAACTAATGGGGCACCATTATTTTCATGTAATAACATAAGCCCAGGCAGACATAAAGAAGCACATACATTTTCTACATATCACGACTAAAAGGCGTGCCAGGCACACACATAGAGCACTGATCTGACAAAGTATTTGGGGTCAGTGCAAAATACAAAATATGAGTGAAGTATGAGTCATCTCTTAAGAATATCTCAAGTGACATGTGACGAGGTTACAAAGAAGTGTAACAGGCCACGGATGTAATACCACAATGGAATTCCATTAGTTTTGTAACCCAATAACTATAATTCCGAATATTGGCTGTCCATTGTGTTTTGCTAATTGTGTAAACTAATTCAATTCTCACAACAAAGGTTCTTGATTTACTTACTGGGGAAGCAGCAAATTTTTTTTTTCTTCAAATTTTTGGATAAATACCTCATGAGGCCACCTGCAACTAAGGCCAAAGAAGCATCAACATGATTGGAGATCGCCCATCAACAGAAGAACATCAGATGAATATTTAGAACTGGTACCCTGATCTCTATACATTGGGACTGTCTCAATCAATACTTCTGATTTAATGACAGGAATATTACTACATAGTCCCTTGTGGTTGACATTGCCAATTTAGCATCCATTTTCCTGGTTTCTATTCATAAGTGTGATCTAGAATGTGGCTTAAATCCTCTACCTTTTGACAGTGAAAACTCTTCTCTTGTTAAAGAATAAATGTCCATTAATAAAATTCATAACACAGTACTTGACTCCTAAAATTATTTTACAAAGTTTCATGATGGAAATTAATCCTGTGTCTTCCCAATGTGGAACACACAACACAACGCTAACTTAATATCAAATAATCTTCATACAGATTGAAGATGTTTGGTCTATTGCAAAAGTTTCAACTCGTGATCAGGGCAAACCCCTCTCATCAATTCCCTACACTTGCCTTGTAACTTCTTATTCTTTCTCTTTTTAATGGGTAAAACTATCAGGGATTTCTCCTGTTCATCTGCAATAATGTTGGTGGTGGGGGGGGGGAATCATGTTCACATGAAAAATAAACATTTATATGGTTTTGGTGCTGACATCATGGCAGTAAAATGGGTTGTAATTGCAGATTCAATTCAGCTTACACCCATAGCAACCCCGACCCCGCCCTATTAGGGTTATTCCAATTGTCCTATTCATTCCTCACTGAGCCTCTCTGTGTCTTAAAATGAGTTTTTTTCTCTTTCCCAGTTCTAAAAAAGGGTTTACAATCTGAAACGTTTGCCTTGTTTCACCTTCCACAGATGCTGCCCAAGCAGAGGGTTTCCAGCACTTTATTAATATTCATCCCTGAACTGATCTTCTGTAGAAAGACACTTTGTCATACAATATGCAAGGACAACATTGAAGGACTGGGTGGATACAAGTATGATTTAGGCTCCATTGAATAAATATCATGAATTGATTTTAAAATGCACTGTGATGCTGCAGAGTATAAGGTCACCGCAAATTATTGCTTATGATTTCATTGTGGCAACCTAAAACTTTTAGATTCAACCATGGATTCAAAGTAACTAAAATTATTGCATTTCAAAGTTTTTATATGAGAAACATGGCAAAGCCCCATTAAGCTTCATTTAAAGGGAATGAAATAAAACTGAGTAATTCAAAATCCAATTTATGCCTTTTGTGAAATCTTGTAAAATTATTAATAAGGTGGTTGCAGCCACACATTCTCCTTTTCTGAAGGAAAGTCTGTCTGATTCCATATATATGAGGTTTGCCTGAATTCACCCAACTCTCATTAAAAGCTTGTCCAACAGCCAGGCACTTATCTTGATTTGACAGCAGCACTATCATTTTCAAGTTAATCTGCATGTTCCAATCTGCATCTTTTCTTAAACTCGCACAACTGAGGAGGAGTTCCAGAGCAAAGAATCAACATGATTTAAAGGGACAATGTTTTATTTCCCTGCTAGTTGCTGGGTTATTTCTTCTGCTTACTGCTCAATTCTATGCATTTTTCGTGCTTTTCCAATAAAAATAACTTGCACTAATTAATATCACATCTGATCTGCAATCAGGTAAATTAGAGTTGATTGCCCAAAAATGGATCAAATAAAATACAAAAGGCTAGAGGAATTCAGCCGGGCATGCAGCATTTGTGGAGGGAATGGACCCATGATGTTTTGGGTTAGGACCCTTCTTCAGGCTGATGAAGTTTGAGGAAGAAAGCTGGAAAAGAGAGGTGGGATTGAAGTAAAGTCTGGCAAGTGATAGGTGGATACAGGCGAGGGAGCTGATTGTCAGATGGGTGGAGTAAATTCATGTTCATAACTGATAGGAGAAGAATTAGGCCATTCGTCCCATCCAGTTTGCTCCAACATTCAATCATGGCTGATCATTCTTTCCCTCTCAACCCCATTCTCCTGCCCCACTCCCCGTTACCTTTGACACACATACTAATCAAGAACCTGACCATCTCCGTTTGAAAAATACCCAATGACTTGGCCTCCACAGCCGCCTGTGGCAATGAATTCTACAGATTCACCACCCTCTGACTAAAGAAATTCTTCCTCATCTTTCTAGAGATACATGGCAACGGCTAGAGGTGAAAAGGAGCCAAAAATGTGTCAGCTAAAGGAAGAAAGAATGTAAATGTAAAGAGAACAGGGGGATAAAAGAGAAATATTAGACTTGGGGATGGCAGTACACCCTATGTAGATGTGAAAGGAGCGTGGTGACTAATGTGGTGGGAGAAATGTCTGTTTAGAAGGGCAGGGTAAAGAGAGAGATGATGGGAGAGTATTACTTGAAAGTGGCAAATTCATGTTCATACTTTTGCATTGTAAGTTACCCAGGCAGAGGAGGAGGTGCCTTTCTCCCAGACAGAGGACCAAACAAGACCAATTGTACACTATACAACCATTTCATTGAACTGTATCCAGGGGCCACAGTTTAAGAATAAGGCGTAAGCCATTTAGAACGGAGATGAGGAAACACTTTTTCACACAGACAGTTGTGAGTCTGTGGAATTTTCTGCCTCAGAGGGCGGTGGAGGCCGGTTCTCTGGATACTTTCAAGAGAGAGCTTGATAGGGATCTTAAAGGTAGCGGAGTCAGGGGATATGGGGAGAAGGCAGGAATGGGGTACTGATTGTGGATGATCAGCCATGATCACATTGAATGGCGGTGCTGGCTCGAAGGGCTGAATGGCCTACTCCTGCACCTATTGTCTATTGTCTGACCTGTTGGGTTCCTCCAGCCTTTTGTTTTTTGCTTCAGATTCAAGCATCTGCAGTTTCTTGTGATTCCCCCATGATCAAACAAATTAATGTTAAGGGATATCCAAAAGAAGGACAGGAGAATAGAAATGAGTCAATTCCAAAAGTAGGTGAAGACAGGGTTGTTATTGATGCATTACCTGACACCAAACTACCCTAAACATTCTTCCAACACAATTCCAAATTATTTCATGTGAAGATAACATTCGGTTTGGATTTTAAAACCTTGAAGTCCATATATTACATTCATGTAAAAACCTTGCATAACTGACGGAAGGAGCACACCCTGTCCAATCCATCAAGAAATTCCTGCTCCATCTGTGGCAGGGTCTGTGATTCCGACATTGGTCTCATCGGTCACCCAAGAATCCTTAGAATTTTAGACTTTAGAGATACAGCGTGGAAACAGGCCCTTCGATTCACCGAGTTGACACCGACCAGCAATCACCCCATACACCAGCACTATCCTACACACGGGGACAACTTACAATTTACAGAAGCCAATTAATCCACAAACCTCTGCATCGTTGGAGTGTGGGAGGAAACCAGAGCACCTGGAAAAAAACCCACATAGTCGCAGGAATAATGTACAAACTCAGTACAGACAGCACCTGTGGTCAGGATCGAACCTGGGTCTCTAATGCACTCCACTGATGTGCCACCATGCAGCCCTAAAGACACGAAGGAGTGGAGTGGAAGCATGTCATCATCCAGTGTAATAGACTGCCTAAGAAGAAGAAGGACAGGATTCAAGATTCAAGATTCAAGAGACTTTATTGTCATGTGTCCCTGATAGGACAATGACATTCTTGCTTTGCTTCAGCACAACAGAATATAGTAGGCATGAATACAGAACAGATCAGTGTGCCCATATACCCTTATATAAATATATACACACATGAATAAATAAACAGATAAAGTGCCAATAAACAGATAATGGTCTATTAATGTTCACAGTTTCGTTTGAGTTGAGTTTAATAGCCTGATGGCTGTGGGGAAGCAGATATTCCTGAACCTGGACGTTGCAGTCTTCAGGCTCCTGTACCTTCTACCAGAAGGTAGCGGGGAAATGAGTGTGTGGCCAGGATGGTGTGGGTCCTTGATGATGCTGCCAGCCTTTTTGAGGCAGCGACCGCGATAGATCCCCTCGAAGGTAGGGAGGTCAGAGCCGATGATGGACTGGGCAGTGTTTACTACTTTTTGTAGTCTTTTCCGTTCCTGGGCGCTCAAGTTGCCGAACCAAGCCATGATGCAACCGGTCAACATGCTCTCTACTGTGCACCTGTAGAAGTTAGAGAGAGTCCTCCTTGACATACTGACTCTCCTTAATCTTCTCAGGAAGTAGAGGCGCTGATGTGCTTTCTTTATAATGGCATCAGTGTTCTCGGACCAGGAGGGATCTTCAGAGGTGTGCACTCCCAGGAATTTGAAGCTCTTGACCTTTTCCACCATCGACGCGTTGATATAAACGGGAATGTGGGTCCCCATCCTACCCCTTCCAAAGTCCACAATCAGTTCCTTGGTTTTGCTGGTGATGAGGGCCAGGTTATTGTGCTGGCACCATTTGGACAGTCGGTCGATCTCTTTTCTATACTCTGACTCATCCCCATCAGTGATACGTCCCACAACAGTGGTGTCGTCAGCGAACTTGATGATGGAGTTCACACTATGACCGGCTACGCAGTCATGAGTATAGAGTGAGTACAGCAGGGGCTGAGCACGCAGCCTTGAGGTGCTCCCGTGCTGATTGTTATTAAGGCTGACACATTTCCACCAATACGAACAGTCTGTGGTCTGTGAATGAGGAAGTAGATTAATCTGAAGAATGATCAAGAGACAGAATTAGAGGAACAAAGATATTCTGATGGTTATAGGAACAGGAAGCTACAGGAATGGGGAGCAAAACCATTGCTGAATTTGAAATCTGAATTTTGAAATGAAGACATTATTTTACTTGAAAAGAACATATATCAACAAATAAAGGGTGATTAGTATACAGGACATGGCGTGAGTTTGGATATTGGCTGCAGATTTTTGGGTAGCCACATGTTTATGTAGAATTCCTTTATATTCAATGTAGATCTTCAAGAACTCTTGGGGTACAACCAGCTGCAGCAGCATTTGTTTCTGGTGTGTTATAGCTTTTGTAAAACTTTTCTGTGCATCACTTTAATGCATTTGTTGATCCATTTCAAGTAAATGCGTTGAAAGATGAGATAAATGCCATATCGAGAAAGATGATACAATCATGTAATTCAAATACTGTTAAGAACAATGTTATGGATATAATGCTTATGGATAAAATAAATTGTCAGTGAAGTTATATTACAATAAATTGTGTAAGACAGCCAACTCAATTGTTCAAATCATAGGGCATTTCTTTTTCCACTAAAAATTTAGTTTGATCAGACATTCACTTTGAGAATTTCCCCGTGCAAAATAACATCGGGCCACACTTATTTTATTGGAAAAGTGGTGGGATTGAGGAGAAGCCCGGTGATGATGAATAGGTTTCAGTTGACATTTTTTTGTGATTAGTTAAACTCATCAACTTTCAGCTGATGAATACGACATTGACATTATAGTGGAAATTGAGAGGCTGGTCCAACCGCAAAGAGCATTTATATAAGTGATAATTAATGTGTTAATCCCTCCACTGCAAAAGCTTTTTTTAAATCCTATATTTTAAATATCCTTAAAGCATTGAATACCTTACTCGTAGACTACATTCAATATTTCAGGGTGAAGTTCTATTTAAAAACATGTCTGAAATGTGATACTCTTCAATATGCACCTACTCTACAACTTTAAATGCAACAAACATTAATTCTGTCTGCGGTGAATTCTTCTTCAGATACTCAGACAACTGTGATTAGATAATTGCTTACTGTAGAAAAATTTGAGATGTCAGTCATCGAGGCTCCTTTTTGTCTGTTCAGAGAAAAGGTTAAAACTTTAATTTAGGTACATGTTTGATTTAGGTACATGGAATGAAGTCAGGATTATTGTACTAATGCAGGAGACTGTTAACAATCTTGTCTTAAATCCACAGCTCACTATGTTCACAAGGTTATTGCTGCTATTTAATCATTCCCTGAACTGACAAGCAAATTTATCAAACCAGATTCAACTGCAAGTCTACAGTTTGCAGCCATCATTTGTGGAACATTGTAGAAGTTTGTTCTTTGAAGCAGTCACAGTGCTTGCTATCTATCTATCTATCTATCTATCTATCTATATTTCTATCTATCTATCTATCTATCTATCTATCTATCTATCTATCTATCTATCTATCTATCTATCTATCTATCTATCTATCTATCTATCTATCTATCTATCTACTTTTAAACTGTGTGTGTGTGTGTGTGTGTGTGTGTGTGTGTGTGTGTGTGTGTGTGTGTGTGTGTGTGTGTGTGTGTGTGTGTGTGTGTGTGTGTGTGTGTGTGTGTGTGTGTGTGTGTGTGTGTGTGTGTGTGTGTGTGTGTGTGTGTGTGTGTGTGTGTGTGTGTGTGTGTGTGTGTGTGTGTGTGTGTGTGTGTGTGTGTGTGTGTGTGTGTGTGTGTGTGTGTGTGTGTGTGTGTATGTGTGTGTGTGTACGGCATTTTGCCTTTGAAACGTATCTCCTCGAAAACCAGAGGCAAAAACGCGGAGCTTTTTACAATTCCGGTAGAGATTTAACTTACAATTTCATAAATGCACTCCTGTCTAGATTTGGTCGATTATTTCCCCAGATATTGAATAAAATTGTTCACAAAACATCAAAAAAATTAAAATCAAACTGCTGCATGAGTCACAGTGCCATCTCACAGATGTCCAATCACAATGGATCTCATTTACATATATGACATCACAATGGGACAGGTGTGGGAGATTGGAACCTTCACGTGGACCCACTAAAATCAAACTGCTGCATGAGTCACAGCGCCATCTCACAGATGTACAATCACAATGGATCTCCTTTACATATGATATCACAATGGGACAGGGGTGGGAGATCTCTCCCCCTCCCTCCCTCCCTTCCACCCCGTGCCTTTCCCCCACTCCCCCATCTCTCTCTCTCCCCCCTTCTCTCTCTCCCTCCCCCTCTCTCTCTCCCTCCCCTTTCTCTCTCTCACCCTTCTATCTCTCTCCCCTCCTCTCTCTCCCCCTCCACTCTCTCCATCTCCTCTCTCTCCCCCTCCAATCTCTCTCCACCTCTCCCCTCCCCTCCCCTCGCCCTCTCCCACTCCCCTCTTCTCCCCCACCCTTCTCCTCTCACCTCCCCCTCTTCCCCTCTCCTCTCTCCTCCCCTTCCCCACCCCTCTCTACCCCCCTCACCCACCCTTCACCCCCTCCCCCTCTACCACCCCCTTCCCTCTACCCCTGTCTCCCCCTTCACCCTCCCCGCTCTCCTCCCCTCCACCTCCCCATCCTCATCCCCCTCTCTCTCCTTTCTCCCCTTCACCCTCCCCGCTCTCCTCCCCTCCACCTCCCCATCCCCATCCCCCTCTCTCTCCTTTCTCCCCTCCCCTCTCATCCCCCTCCCCACTCTCTCCCCATCTCCCCCACCCACACATCCTCTCCTCCTCCCCTCCACCCCCTCTCTGTCTCTTGCCCTTCTGTCTCTGCCCCTCTCTCTCTATCTCTCCCCATTATCTCTCTGCCCTCACAGATGTGCAATCACAATGGATCTCATTTACATATGCCATCACAATGGGACAGGGGTGGGAGATCTCTCCCCCTCCCTCCCTTCCACCCCATGCCATTCCCCCACTCCTCCCTTCTCTCTCTCCCCCCTTCCTCTCTCCCTCCCCTTTCTCTCTCTCTCTCCGTCTCTCTCTCTCCCCCTCCACTCTCTCCCTCCACTCTCTCCCTCTCCTCTCTCACCCCTCTACTCTCTCTCCACCTCTCCCCCCCTTCCTCTCCCCCCCTCCTCTCCCCTCCCCCTCTCCTCGTCCTCCCCTCTTCTCCCCCACCCCTCTCCTCTCACCTCCCCCTCTTCCTCTCTCCTCTCCCCTGCCCTTCCCGCACCCCTCTCTGTAATTTGCTTGAAACGAAGCATTTTGCTGAGACAATTTGGATATCATGGGACAATGAAATCACACATTTAAACCCTTAACTTTCTCTCAATTGTAATTCCTCACTTGCGGTGCCATGGTGCTTATCTCACAAGCATCAGTGGAGTTGCCCAAGAACCTTCAGCTTACTTCAAATCTTCCATGAAACAATCAGGTAACTTGATATGCCAAAACTTAGAATATAAGATATTTCTTTGTTTTCTAGTCTAGAGTTATACAGCATGTAAAAATGCTGTTCAGCCCACCCTGTCCACATTGAGCATAAAGCACACTTCTACACTAATCCATTTTAGTTTTCCTCTCACATCCCCAACATCTCTCCACATTTCTCTTGCTACCCACCTACACTAGGGCAATGTACACTAACTGATTAACTAACTGAATGGGTGGAACAAAGTCAATTTCTCTGACAGAGTGAGACTGAAGGACCTTTGAGATAGGTAAAGGAGACACAAAATGCTGGAGAAACTCTGCGGGTGAGGCAGCATCTATGAAGAGAAGGAATTGGCGACGTTTCAGGTTGAAACCCGAATATCAGATTAAAGTTCCTTGTCTGTTGTTAATGGTAAGGGTGTGGGATATAACTTGCAGGTTAGACTATACAAAAATGGAAAGACAAAAATAATAGCGGATATTATAGCCACCAGTTCACGTATAAACAGAAATAAAGAGCGAGTTACCTAAAGTCAAGTAATTGAGTGCAAATTGCTCTGAAAAAAGATGTGGATTTGTTCCGTAGGATTGCACTGAGCATTGTTGTGTGGTGGCCACAAACAGACAGGTCAGAGTGGAGTGAGTTGGTGGACTAATGTGGCAGACAACAGGAAGCAAATTTACAATCTTGTCACTCTTCTTATGTGAATGAATGAATGAATGGTACTTTATTATCACATGTGACATGTCACAGTGAGACTCTTTGATTTGCTTACACAAGTATGCAAAGAGTCGCCACATATAGGGGTCTGAAAAAGTTGCAAAGTATTCGATTTAGTCCCCAATGTCCCCCAATGTCCTCTCTATGCCCTTCCCCCACACCCCCTGCGGGAAAATATTGCGGGTCATCTGTTGTATTTGTGATACCCAGGATGACCTCATGCTGGCTGCTTGAAAGGACCCAATGGTTGAAACATGACGGCCATCTTTACTGATATTTCCATAATCAGGGAAAGACACAAACACGGTGGGTCTGGCAACATCCCAGGAAAACATGGATAGATAACATTTTAGGTTGGGATCTTCTTTAGACTGATTTGAGGGGTGGGGAAAGAAAGTTAGAAGAGTGGAAGGGCAGGACAAGGCATGGCAGGTCATAGGTGAACACATGCAAGGGGGGATTTTGACAGACAAATGGTTGAACAAAGGCCAGAGATGAACCCACACAAGGTGAGAGACAAAAAGATTAGAGAGTTGGGAATTGTGAAGCTTCTGCCTCTCCCTTCTTCCAGCTTTCCTTCTTCCCAACCTGCAATCAGTCTGAAGAAGGTTCCCAACCTGAAATGACACCTATCCATGTTCCCCAGTGATGCTGCCTGAGCCACTGAGCCTCCAGTATTTTGCGTCTTTCTTTGGTGATCCAGCATCCGTAGCTCACTGTTCTACATTTCCATAATCGGTCCAGGTGATAACCTTGGTTGTATACCTGCATGCAGAGGTAATATAGCACTCCAATAGTCTCTTTTATTCAGTCAGTTTTCTACTGAATTCATTGCTGGTATTTTCATCAGATCCATTTGACCTGCAAAATGACAATGAAAAGTGATTATCCTTTATAAAAGGTTCTTATATTCTACCTTACATACCTTTATTTCCAACGTGTCTCTCTTCCTCCAATGAAGTAGAAAGGGAGGGTATACCAACCGCGTCTTGCAACTGTAATTCTTATCTACTTTGGGGTGAAAGCATTTCCTAGTGGGCTCCGGTGACAACAGATAATTAGAGGGGTAGAACCATTGTTTCCATGAACTACCTGCTCAAAGTAAAATATTTTGTGGCTGACGTTGGCACTTGGTGCATGCCTTTTGACTTGCCACTAATTACCCAGGCATCAAGAGTGCACAACATACTGTACGTTGTTCACACAATGTTGTACTGAGAATGATCCATGGCAACTAAACTGATGGACAGCACTGAATCTTGTCAGAAGAAATGCAGCTGTCACTTGGCAAAATCTTAATAGAATTTGTCCCAATCTAGAATGCACCCTAAAATCCTCATTGAAAAAGATGCCACCATAACACTTCAAAGGATGTGTAATTCTTAGGCCCCAGAAACAGTTTGGCTCCTGAATCAGGACTTAAAGAAAGCAAGTTTGCAGCAAAGCACAACACGCTTTGTTGTAAGCATAAAGCTCTAGTGTAAATGGTGCACATGGATATGTTAATCTTGAGCTGGAGTGAGTCTTTGTCCTTCAGTAGATTTGAAGCTGTAGGAGTGGGCTTAATCAGTAAACTATTGCTGTATTAGATACCAATGGGAAAGCCATAAGTTACGTAAATCATAATTTTGATTTGCTCCAAAAAACTTGCATGGATCTCATGTTTTTTGCTGCCTTTGTCCACCATTTACAAGATGACACCAACCATTGAAAGGAACCATAAGTCTTATGAATTACTGATGTTAGTCATAACATTTTGGTAGTTAATATGGATAGAAATGCCTATCATTGGTAAGATTGCTTTCTTCTCCTTAATACAGTGAAGAGCCTTTCAGAAATTTTCATGTGTTTCATGTAAGTATGCAAACAAGTGTAAGAAGTTTACAACAAAGTACGGAAGTATGCAGATCGAAAGTAAAAGTATAACATTTCCATGTATTTATAAATTATGGAAGGATTAAAACCACATGGTTACGGAAAAAGCAAAATGTATATTAGTTATTTTATATGATCACCACAGCACTGAGAATAAAGGATTTAAATGGGCTTTTCTAGTAACAAGCAGTTACATATGGGGGGTTTTTCCTTTAAGAAATGCAGAGAGTTAAAAAGAAAAGTATTTTGTTGTATTTTCCTAACACATTAGCCAGCTAACATATATCAAGGTTATAATTACCAGAGCTAAGATTTTACTACTTGCAATCATAGTTTTGCAGTGTTGCAGATTTAATCAAATTCTTAATCTTTCTGCTCCCACCAAGGTTGCCAGGTCCTTTCATGCAGAGAGAAGGAATGATTGTGTGTGTGTTAAAAACCATCCAGGTTCCAGAATTCACTCATTCAAATGATGGAGGCACATGGAAATTAATCTCAAAGAAAGCCTAGCAACTGACTTCAGACATTATATGTGAGCTGGAAGATGAAACTTACTCTCGTCTCCGCTGAATACAGAGATTAAGATTTCTCTCAGTGCTGTGAGGCCAGTGTCAACAGTCCTTTCTGCCTTTTCAAAACTAAACAGATCCTGCCACTAATGCATTTCTGGTTGATGACTGTTACCCCAGGAACACGGTGATCTGTTTAGCTAGGCTGAATTCTATCTCTCTAAAGTTTACACTTCTCCCTATTCTTTATTTGGAGTTCTGCCGGACACTATCAAGTTACCCATAAGCACTGGCATGCCAGGAGGAACAGGAAACCAACAGGGATTTGATTCAGACTATTTACATTGAGCTGATTCAAAACTATTTGCTTTGGAACTAGTTGCAAACCAGCATCAGGAGATGATTGTTTAAGTGCCTCATCTTAAGAACATACCTGCCATTTATAGCTCATGAACTACATTTTATTTTTAAAAGTTTAACTAATAAGTTTGAATAATCCATTCAGTTAAAGTTGTGGAATAATGTTCTGGAAACTAATCAATCATTTGGGTTCAACAGTGCTATGAAGTTATTTTGTTGAAAATGTTATATAATAAATCAAGCTGAATTTTTACCGATTATCTCCATTAAGTTGCTGTGTGGGTTTGGGCTGAACTCTTCCGAGTTCTGATTTCTCAGTCATCCTTGGTAATGGTGCTTACTGATCACGTAGGGTGATTCATGCTTCTGTGGATGGAATAAATCATGCCAGCGAGTCTTCCTCTCCTGGGAGATACGGCACTGGACAGAAACCCTGGGCTTTATACAATAGACGAGGCAACACCTTCCCATTCAGCACAAATGTGAACATAGGCAGCGGTCCAAATTCTGCCTTTGTGGTTGGCAGCAGTTACCACAGCCACAGCTACCAAGGCCACCCTGAGTAGCATGAGGTTTTGCACACCACCTAATAAATACATGTCAGAAGAAGGATCTTGACCCGAAACGTCCACTTGATCCACACCTCTTTTGATTTCTCATTTTCATGCCTTACACTATCTTATCACTGTGTCTTCCTCTCCCCTGACTCTCAATCTGAAGAAGGGTCTCGACCTTAAATGTTACCCATTCCTTCTCTCCAGAGATGCTGCCTGTCCCGCATTGTGTCTATCTTTGGTGTAAACCAGAATCTGCAGATCCTTCCTACACATGTCAGTGGTGTGTTCCATACCCTATTTATTTGCCTCGATGACCCGAATATTCCTGCAATGAAGAAGCTAGATTTTGATGCAGGTTTATTGTTGCTAAGTGAGAAAAGTAGGAGAGTGAACTAACCCATAAAGTCATTCTCACTCCCTGATCAACACAGTTTTTACACAACGCTGTTTTCATGTTTCTGAATTTGTCCATTTTACATGTAAGGACAGAGCCTGCAGGAGCCACACATGTCAGTGTATTAAAATTAATGAATTATGATTTGATTTATACAATCTGATCTGCCCCAGCATCCAGGCTACAGATCAAGCAGTAAAAAGGGGCACGGAAATTACTGATTGCAAGGTCGATGGAGACGCTGGGTTTTTGGTGAGGTGGAGGGGGGGGGGGGGGGGGGGGGGGAGCCTAGGGTAGAGTGAAATGTAATGCATCAGTTGCACATACAATTAGATGCTGTTCCAATAGGCAACGAGAGAACTGGTGTTCTGGCTGAGAAGGAACAAGCAGCAAATTAGAGGAATTCTACTGAGAATCTCCTTAAAACAGAGATATAAAGGCAGATTGGCCTTAGAAATCAGCAGAGGCATAGAAAGGGTCATTGGTCAATTACCTTCATTTCCAGGGCAGCTTACAACCCAACCCTATGAATATTGAGTTCTCAAACGTCAAATACTGTAACCCTTGCTTTCCCTCTCTCTTCGTCCCTCCCCCACCTTCGTTCTCCAACTAGTTTCACTGTCCTGATTATATTTTACTGATTGTATACCTCATTGTCAGCTTCCCCTCAGCTAACAGTGAACCATTTTACATTTCCTTGATCCTCGTCTGTATTGATCTTTTCATTTTCACACCTCACCCTTCCATATCTCTAGTCTCCCTCTCCCCTGCCTTTCAGTCTGAAGAAGGGTCTTGACCTGAATCGTCATCCATTTCTTCTCTCCAGTGACGCTGCCTGTCCCACTGAGTTACTCCAGGATTTTGTGTCGACCTTCATTTTACATAATTTACAAGGGTTGTGCCTTCACCAAAACTGCTTAACCTCGCATTTTGTTCAACATGGAATATCCATTCACTAATTTACTTTTTAACTGAACATTGAATATGTGCTATTGCCTGTTTAAGAAAACTTTAACTTAAAAATGTTAGTTTGTCAAATAGAGCTGCATTGTCAATAGATCTGTATGCAGGTAACATTCATACATTTAACTAACAGAGTTGAATTGGATTGAAATATGTATGTTTGCCAAGGTGGTTCAGTTTGTTTAGATTGCAACCAAAGCTGTTTGTCTAATAATTATAGATTTACTGTCAAGGGATTGGAATAAAGTTCTGAAAGCTCTAAATGGCGCCAAGGAAAGGAAATGATTGAATCCAAACACGTGTCAACGAAAGACAGAAAGTTTATATTGAATTAAATGTATAGCCAAATGACAGGCTACATTTGCTGCAAATGGTCTTTTTCAAAGTTTACAGAACAAGAAGGAATAATCTGCATAATTAACTCAACGCAAGGCTCATGAATTGACTTCTTTCACAGGAAGATCGGCCACAGTACAACCACTTCCAATAATACAACTTCCAATTGAGTCTGAAGAAACATCAGCTATCCATGATCTCCCAAGGTACTGCCTGACCCATTGAGTTACTCCAGACTTTGTGTTTTTTGTTCAAGATTCTGCACCTGCATTTCCTTGTGTTTACTTCCATCAATAGGCCGGTTCTCTATTCCTTGGAGTGCAGGAGGATGAGGAGTGATCTGATAGAGGTGTATAAGGTCATGAGAGGAATAGATCGGGTAGATACACCTACCTACCCTGAGTCTCTTGCCCAGGGTAGGTGAATCGAGGACCAGAGGACATAGGTTTAAGGTGAAGGGGAAAAAATTTAATAGGAATCTGAGGGGTAACTTTTTCACACAAAGGGTGGTGGGTGTATGGAACAAGCTGCCAGAGGAGGTAGTTGAGGCAGGGACTATCCCAACATTTAAGAAACAGTTAGACAGGTACATGGATAGGACAGGTTTGGAGGGATATGGACCAAATGCAGGCAGGTAGGACTAGTGTAGCTGGGACAAGTTGGTCGGCCTGGTCAAGTTGGGCCGAAGGGTCTGTTTCCACACTGTATCACTCTATGACATCTATGACTCTAATACTTTGCTTTCATTTTAAACTACAAAACAATTTGTCTCAGTGGCCCAATGACAATGGCCAGAAGACGAGTAAACTTTGTGCTGAGTAATTGAGGCCAGAGAGATCTCAGGTTTACCAAATTAGTTGATTTAAACAGAATGGCAGGATGTTACTGCAGATCACAAAAGAGGAAAATATGAAGCTCTTCCTTATTTTGCTTCCATTTCCCTGTGTACTCTGTAACATTGTCAATGAAGGGCAGAAATAAGATTCACCTTGGTACCTCTTAAAGTTAAATGGTTGCAAAACTAACGTCTGGGAGGGAACCTTAGGACAATTAGTAAATGAGGTCAAAAAGGAAGACTACAATTGCTTCTGTACATTATCTTTCACTCTCAAGAGCAACCCAAGGTATTTCACAGCCATTACTTTTGAAATGTTGTTGATGTAATGTAGGAAATGTGACAGCCAACCTACACGCAGTAAGCAGGCAGCAGATTGAGGTGAATGAACAAATAACCTCTTCATAGTTATGTAGCTGAGAAATAAGTATTGGTCAGGACCCAGGAGAATCTGACGGCCAATTTGTACTGAGCTCAGTTGCACAACCAGCAGTGAAATAAATGGTTGGGTTTCTCCTTTTGTGAGGGCTAAACGATGGCATGTGACCTAGAAAGACCTCATTTACTCTTCACATGCTGCCTAAGGATCTTTTATATCGGTCTAATGAAATCTAGTAAGCGGCATTCAATGCTATAATTTGTACAGCAGATCAAGTGAAATTCCGGCCAAAGATAGTATCACAATTTTAAGCTTATGCATGAAGTAATGCTTTAAACACTCACCAAACAAAAACATGGGTTTCTGTTGTAATTTCTTTTAATTGTGTTTTTCTTTCCCTCAGGACTTTCATAAAATAGTTTGCACCAAAGCATAAGCAGTTTCATGATAAATGCTCCACTTAAATGAGCATAGTGTAGAGACTCTCATTAGGATATTTTCAGCTGAAAAATTAATGTCGCCTGAGCCTTCAGTAGTCAAAGCAAACAGTTCTTGACTTCCGTCAGACTAATTGAGAAACTGATTGTTTAAACTGCCATCATGAGTGCTACTTCATGTTAAACTGTTCATAACGTATGCGTCTGATAAACATCAAGCTCCTGCAGATTTTATGATAACCTCAATCCAGTTTCTGTACTGTACTACCTTAATTTTTTACAAGGTATAGAATTTCAAGTACAATCAGAAAATTCTCAAGGTATTGTTATAAAACGACTAGTTGGTTCTGTTGCCTGAGTAATTGACAACTGTGGAGAAATCTCAATGTTATTCCACAAAGCAAATAGTTATGTAGTTTCTAACCCACACATATCGTATGTTAGCAATTTCCCAGCATCCTGGCATTGAGTGCTAGCTATTGCTAGTTGAAAGAACTGACAACTTAGAAGATGAATTGTGAACAGCATGTTTATCTGCAAATGTGCACATGTAAATTCTTAGCCAGCTCATTTCCAATTTAGGTTTGAAGTTAATAAATAAAAATACCACAATACAGTAAAGAAAAGACACAAAGTGCTGGAGTACCTCAGCGAGTCAGACAGTATCTCTGGAAAACATGAAAAGGTGACATTTTGGGTGGAACCCTTCTTCAGACTCAAGTACTTTGTGTATTCTTTTAAAACCAGTATCCGTGGTTCCTTCTGCCTACAATACCGTAAAATGTTGCTAATCTGACACACTTGGAACTTTGGTAGTGCTGGACTGGCAGTTTTTACAGACTATTGCTTCTTATTCAAACTAATAGCTAACATATTTTGAGTTCACCAGTTTTAGATGTCATGCAGTAGAATGATAAACGTTTCAGTAGATCCAGTAATTTTAAGGGGTGTGTATTAAACAGAACTGGGCAAGCTTAAAGAAAGTGTGAAGATGGTCTCAAGAGAGCTGCTCAAAAACAATCAGGTGTATTTGAAGGAGGTAGGAAATGAGGCCATAATAGGTTAAAGGGATTGTGGGTACTTGGAACTAATGAGTTTCAAAGGAGTATGGAATCAAGTCCTTACTGAGTTTCAAGGGAGCAGAGGAAACGAGGCCCCATTTTAGAAAGCGTGGGTGTGTTATAGAGAATCAGGACCCCAGTGTGCGAAGGGAGAACAGGAATCAGCACCCAGTGAGCCAAATGCTGAACCATTGGAATTGTGGATTGTCAGAGTTTAAAGGGCCTGTCCCACGAGCATTATCTGCGCGTCATTTACGCGACATCATTTACGCGCACATGGCGTGCATTACGTGCGCATGCCGTGCATTTACGTGCGCATGGCGCGTGGTGAGACGTGGTGGCATAGTCAGTGATGTGCGGTAGCGTGCGCCGCCCCAGGACTTTGGGATTCTCAAAATCCTCGCGTGCCACCTGCGTGACACGCAAATGACGCCCAAGTGGGACAGGCCCTTTACTGTACTACACAGGGTGCAAGACTGTAACAAAAGTGTTACGCAGGAGAATTGAGATTTTATATTAACACCAAATGTATCAGCAATGGAGAGCTTTAATATTATTGGAATATCTAAGATAAAATTACATTTTGAATCTGGGCAAAGATACCTAGAAATTCAATCCCATTCAGTAGTGTTAACGTTCATTCTTTTGTAGTCAGTGGAACACATTAAAAAAGAGTACAACATACTGATGGATCTTTATGGCACCTTAACAAGACTGATTGAATTTCTAGGCAACAAAATAGTACCAGATGCAGGCATAATGTGATGTGAATAACATCTCCACGTTAGAACATTAGAAGGTGATAGATTAAAGACTAAGGGAGATTTAATAGAACTGTGTAAAATGATGAGGGGTCTGCGCAGAGTGAATAGTGTGATTCTGTTCCTGTTAGAGAGGGGGTAAGGACGAGAGATCGTAGATTTACAATTTATGGGCCTGTCCCACTTGGGCGACATTTTAGGCAACTGCAGGCGACTATGCAGTCGCCACATGGTCGCCACATGTTCGCAAGTGGTTGCTGAGGAGTCGCCTTCATGGTCGTGAGGAGTTCCCGCATTCTGGTAACTGGTCGCGGCCTCATTATGGTTGCCGTGAATTTTTCAACATGTTGAAAAATTAGCGGCGACTAGAATGTAGCCACCATGGAGAGTAGTGGGAATTCTCGAGCAATAGGTGGGTGGCCAGGATGTCCTAATGGGTTGCCAGGAGGTCGAAGGTTCTCGGAGGTTCTCGTAGGTTGTAGCAGGTGCTGATCGGTGAATTTCATTGGCTCATTGGGGGAAAAAAAGTAAGCAGTAGTTTTCAGAACCAAGGATAACCGACCGCTAATGTTAAATGTCCGCCGAGTTTCACAGCCGTGTATCTCTGGCTTCTTAAAAGTTGTCTCCACTCCTTCTAATCCCTTCTTCCCCCTCTCCCCACTCTTTTAAAGGACTTACTGTACACTTGTGCTTTAGCCGTCTTTTTACAACGCCAACCTTCCTGTTCATCGCGGTGTGTATCTGCTTCACCTTGGCTTTTCACCATGTGAATATTTTAGACAGTGCTCCCCCCGCTTGCCCTGTCCCCCGCCTGCATAACGGGCTGGTGAAGGAAGTGATGTGTGTGTGTGTGTGTGTGTGTGTGTGTGTGTGTGTGTGTGTGTGTGTGTGTGTGTGTGTGTGTGTGTGTGTGTGTGTGTGTGTGTCTGTGTGTGTGTGTGTGTGTGTGTGTGTGTGTGTGTGTGTGTGTGTGTGTGTGTGTGTGTGTGTGTGTGTGTGTGTGTGTGTGTGTGTGTGTGTTCCACTCTGGCAGTCGCCGTTCCAGTTGCCGATATTTCAGTCCGCTGAAAAATCACCTAAGTGGGACAGGCCCTTAAGGGAAAGACAATTAAGAGCGACACAAGGAAAAACTTATTTTACATGGTGTGTGTTAGGTATATGGAATATTCTGCCTGCAAATGTGCTGGAGACAGATGTGTGAAGATGAGACTTGACCTGAAATGTCACCCATTCCTTCTCTCCAGAGATGCTGCCTGTCCCGCTGAGTTACTCCAGCATTTTGTGTCTATCTCCAGATTTCCTTATTGGCTTCAAGTAGATATTGAATATAACATGATGAAAAGTTTTCAGGAAAAGTCATATAGAAGGACTCGGGAGGCGTGAAACTAATGAGTTGCTCTGGTAGTGAGTTAGTATGGACACAATGAGCTGAATGGCATTCTGTGCTGTAACCATTATTGCGCACTTCAATACAAAGGCAATTGTTGTGATCTTGCATGCAATTTGATGCAAACTTCAGTGAAAGGCAGGCAAGGGATTCTGAAAGGCTAAAGCAGGACAAAATAAAAGGAGCAATGTTTGTTCATGAATGTCTTTCTACTGATGATTTAGTTAGCACAATAAAGTTGAAGCTGAATCAGGGGTTCAACCTTCAGTCAAAATTGATCACTACTACCTCGTTGTAGGCTTTTGGGTCAGGGAACCCTCTATTCGAGATGATCTATGCACTAATTAAACAAGTTAATTACGTCAGGTCGGTGTTGGAGCAATATTAATTTCCCAACAGTTGTCGCTACATTGTGAGAAGTTTTTTGACCTGACTTTAGTACCAGCCCGATGAATTTAAAATGAGAAACATCCTCATAAATCTCTCAACTTACCCAGCTTGCACAGCACATTTGAGATGTTCATAAGCGATAGGAGCAGAAATAGGCCATTCGGCCCATCAAGGCTGCTCCGCCATTCAATCATGAACATCTCTCCCCATCAACCCCATTCTCCTGCCTTCTTCCCATAACACCAGACACCCATACTAATCAAGAATCTATCTCTGCCATAAAAATATCCATTCTGTGGCAATGAATTCCACAGATTCACCACCGTCTGACTAAAGACATTTCTCCTCATCTCCTTCCTAAAGGAACGTCCTTTTATTCTGAGGCTATAACCTCTGGTCCTAGATTCTCCCACTAGTGGAAACATCCTCTCCACATCCACTCTATCCATGCCTTTCACTATTTAGTAAGTTTCAATGAGGTCTCCACTCATTGTTCTAAACTCCAGCGGGTAGAGGCCCAGTGTCGACTGTTAACCCACTCATTCCTGTGATCATTCTCGTAAACCACCTCTGGACCCTCTCCAGCACCAGCACATCCTTCCTCAGGTAATGGGGCCCAAAATTGCTCACAATACTCCAAATGCCGTCTGATCAGCGCAGATGTTAGTGGTCTTCACTCTCCCCTCTAACCCAAAAGAAGTAATTTCCTTCTTTAGTGCATAAAGAATGATTTATTATCTATTATGATAACTGGGTAGAAATAATTGTTATACTTATGAATAATTGTGTTCTTAAATAGCATGATTAGGAAGAAGACAAGGCAATATTTTAAAACTATATCAGAACTTCATGCAGGGAAACACCCAGGCAACAATGCCCATAATATCATTGGACTGAATCTGATCAGCTTAGTTAATGGTGCTGAATATGTAACACTGGCTGTATTTATAATAATGGCATTCAACAGGAGCAAGATTAACTGGGGAGAATATAAATGTAGCATAAATAAATACTGGGATGGTTTTAATAGGATAATGGAGTCATTAAAGAAATTAATGGCAAAAAGAAAAGCATGAGATAAAATGGTTAAGAATAGTAAGACGCAACAACAAATACAGCTAAAGCACAAATAGTTGACCAGATACAAGAAAAATATTCTTCAAATTGATGGAGAGAGGTGTCATGCTTATTGAGGGTATAAAAAAGTTCATAATCGGATTGACCAAAGGAATTAAGAAAAAGTGGTTGGTGGATTGGTGTGCCTGTGATACCAGAAAATCATCAAGAAAGAGTCCATTGCTTTTTGCATATCTTTCATTAATTTGTTCTATGTACCTTTTCATATATCTCGGTTCCCTCTCTCCTGACTCGCTGTCTGAAGAAGGCTCTCGGCCCGAAATGCCACCTATTCCTTTTCTCCAGAGATGCTGCCTGACCCACTGAGTTACTCCAGCCTTTTGTGTTTATCTTTGGAGAAATCTGTAGTGCAGATTTGGTTAGAGGGAGAAGATAGCCTATATATCTTCGCTTTCTCCCTCCATCCCCTCCCCTTCCCAGCTCTCCCACAAGCCTACTGTCTCCGCCTCTTCCTTTATTTTTCCAGCCCTCCCCTCCTCCCCCCCGACATCAGTCTGAAGAAGGGTCTCGACCCGAAACGTCACCTATTCCTTCGCTCCATAGATGCTGCCTCACCCGCTGAGTTTCTCCAGCATTTTTGTTTACCTATATATTTAACTGGTCTCCAAAGTCTGGGATTTCTGCCAGAGAGCCCATGTAGTGTTCCTAGTTGAATAAAGCAGTAAGATCAGTAAGTCCGATCAAGGCATGCTGTTTTGGCACAAGGCAATTTAGCTCCACCCCATGTACTCAACCTTGGATTCTACTCACCCCTCATATCGTCTGTTATAGAGGAGTGATTGTCCACATGGTGAACACACAGGGTGCTATGGTTTGAAAACAATAAATAGTTTTCTGCCTTTGACTAAGACAAAAGTAACAAAACGATAACACACTGTCTGAAGTCACCAGCTTCAAACATTGCTCGTAAGTAGTAATAATGTCAGTAATGTTACTAATGTTTGACATGATTGGCAATCTGACATTCTCTCAGTAAGATGACTGATTTTCACGGTGAACCTGTGTTATTTGTGATCTCAAAGCGCCTGTTTCATTGATTTCTCGTTCCCTTTCTGGAGAATTTTCACAAGAAGCTCTATAAAAGCGGTGAAAGTGTTAAAATGTTTGAACAACCACTTTTACAGATATGTAGCCAATGATTGTTTCATATTCTCTATGCTGAAAAATAGTACAAGGACACTGAAAAGTATTTGGAGTGGTGATAATATCATGCAACTGCACAGCTTCAAAGGAATATTGCTTGCTGGAACATCATGATGCATATTCCTTCTGTGAAATCATATTTGAAAGGATTTTAAGGGCGCAAAAAAGAGAGCTTTTCGATAGAGCAGTTAGTTTGAGTTTTGACTTGGCCATTATCATTGGGATACTTCATTGGAAGATGCCCATAACATTCTGGGAAGGATCATAATCAACAAATAAGCCAAAGTTCTTTCTCAGAAAAGAACTATTGCAGATTTGAAAGATGAGTAAAATATACCAAATAATTTCAATTGTTTGGCCTGTTTGTTTAATCCATTCATGAATCAGTTCATGACTTCGATATTATTTCTATTTGATTCAATAATAACTTGTTGCAAAAATTGCTTTAAAAAAAGAATATATGGTAGCTTAATCTATAATAAATATGTATGATATATCTGTTGTGAATCATATTCTGAAGTCATGCAGATGCATGTGCAATTCCAACAAGTAACTCTGAGTTCTCCACCACAGGTACCACTGAAAGAGAAACCATGGTCTGATAAAAGGCGTCTGAGGTTCAAATGATTGAGAAATATCCCAGTCATTACTAGAAGAAGGTCATGATCAATCACGGTTGTTACTTGATTAATGCCCTTATTTCAACAAGGTCATCTCTTTGTGATTGGAAGACAAAGTGTTGGAGTAACTCGAGCACTTTGTGTTCTATGCAAGATTCCAGCATGATTGTTGCCGATCTGTATTTTACATCTACAGCAAATGTCCACAAACAAGCTGGGATTGTATTTGGAGCATAGACACAAAAAGCTGCAGTATCTCAGTGAAGCAGATAGCATGCTTTTGGAGGAAGACACAAAATGCTGGAGTAACTCAGCGGGACAGGCAGCATCTCTGGAGAGAACGAATGCGTGACGTATCGGGTCGAAACCCTTCTTCAGGGGAGTGTCAGGGGAGTGGGTGGGCTAGAGATAGAATGTAGTCGGAGACAGTAAGACTGGTGGGAGAACTGGGAAGGGGGAGGGGATGGAGAGAGAGAGGGAAAGCAAGGGCTATTTAAAGTTAGAGAAGTCAATGTTCATACTACTGGGGTGTAAACTACTCGTGAAAAATGAGGTGCTGTTCCTCCAATTTGCACTGGGCCTCAATGTGACAATGGAGGAGGCCCAGGACAGAAAAGTCAGATTGGGATTAGGAATGGGAGGGGGAGTTAAAGTGCTGAATAATCGGGAGATCAGGTAGGTTAAGGTGAACCGAGCGAAGGTGTTCAGCGAAACGATCACCGAGCCTGCGCTTGGTCTCTCCGATGTACAGAAGTTGACACCTGGAACAACGGATGCAGTAGATGAGGTTGGAGGAGGTGCAGATGAACCTCTGCCTTACCTGAAAAGACTGTCGGGGTCCTTGGATGGAGTCGAGGGAGGAGGTAAAGGGACAGGTGTTGCATCTCCTGCGGTTGCTGGGGAAAGTACCTGGGGAGGGGGTGGTTTGGGTGGGAAAGGACGAGTTGACCAGGGAGTTGCAGAGGCAATGGTCTCTGCAGAAAGCAGAAAGGGGAGGAGATGGGAAGATGTGGCCAGTAGTGGGATCCCATTGGAGATGGTGAAAATGTTGGAGATTATATGCTGTATGCGATGGCTGATGAGGTGGAAGGTGAGGACAAGGGGTCCTTGTTGCGAATAGTTGGAGGGGGAGCAAGAGCAGAGCTGCGGGACATAGAGACTCTAATGAGGGCCTCATCTATAATAGAAGAGGGGAACCCTCGTTTCCTAAAAAATGAGGACATCTCCGATGATTTAGTATGGAACACATCCTGGAAGCAGATGCAGCCTGGAGGAATTGGGAGTAGGGCATAGAGTCTTTACAGGGTGGGAAGAAGTGAGGTCTAGATAGCTATGGGAGTCAGTAGGTTTGTAGTAGATGTCGGTCAATAGTCTGTCTCCTGTGATGGAGACGGTGAGATCCAGAAATGGTAGGGAGATGTCAGAGATGGTCCAAGTGAATTTGAGTGCAGGATGGAAAGTAGTCATGAAGTTCATGAAGTCAGTGAGTTCAGGAGGCAGTGGGTGCAGGAGGCAGCACCGATGCAGTCGTCAATGTAGTGGAGGTAGAGTTCGGGGATAGGGCCAGTGTACGCCTGCAACACTGATTGTTCGATGTACCCTGCAAAGAGGCAGGCATAGCTGGGGCCCATGCAATTGCCCATAGCTATGCCTTGGATTTGGAGGAAGTGGGAGTAGTCAATGGAAAAGTTGTTGAGGGTAAGGACCAACTCTGCTGGGGGGAGGAGAGTATTAATAGATGGAAATTGGCTAGTTCTGCAGTCGAGGAAGAAATGGAGGGCTTTAAGACCCTCCTGGTGGGGGATGGAGGTGTAGCGTGACTGGACATCCATGGTAAAGATGAGGGAGTGGGGGCCTGGAAAACGGAAGTCATTGAATAGACGAAGAGCATATGAGGTGTCTTGGACATAGGTAGGGAGGGAGGATAGGAGTTATGTGGTCTGTGGAAATTAATTAATGGAAATTAAGTCGAGGTATGTGGAAATTAATTTGGTGGGACATGAACAAGCAGAAACAATGGGTCTGCCAGGACAGTTCTGTGTCTACCTTCGATTTAAACCAGCATCTGCAGTTCTTTCCTACTATGCTTTTGGAGGAGGCTGATATCAAGACTGCACACAAAAAGACTGTTCAGTGCTGCGCAAAAGGTCAACGTTATTCATTGATATTGATCTTTGATCACTTTCAGGGCTCTAGGGGGGATTTCTCTAGAGCTTTTAAAAATCTGTTTGTTTGTCTTTTCAATAATTATGGTTGAGTGGTGTGCCCTGGTTTCAATGTGTCTAAATGTGAGAAATCTCATAAAGTTGCAGACCTTTGACTATTCATATTAAAAAAATATTCAGAAGTTTGTGTTTAACTATTAAATGTTGAGACTCCCTTGGGTGATATTTATCACTGTTTTATAATAGTGAACACAATAATGTTATATTTCACCAATCATTCATTCATTCATTCATTCATTCATTATTTCTTAATATACATTCGTTCTGTATAAATTAATTTGCCTGCTTTTTGCACAATCTTTTTGCATCATCAAATTTTCAATTAAATCCTTAAAAAATGATGTAACATCAATCATTCTAGCACATGAGGTGTTTAATAAACAGAGAAATCAAAAAGAATATGCAAAAAACAAAAGTCTGGGGAAGCTCAGCTGATCAGAGAATGTCTGAGGAGGGAATCAGCAGACGACGCATTGGGTTGGGACCCTTCTTCAGACTGAAGGAGTAGGGGAGAGAAAGCTGGGAAAGAGAGGTGGAGGTGGGGCAAAGACACTCTCGATCTCTTTGTCTCGACCTCAGGGGACAGACTATCAGTGGTCAATACAAACCCACTGACTGTCACAAATACTTTGACTACACCTTCTCCCACCCTTCCTCTTGCAAGGACTCATTCTCCTACTCTCAACTTCTCTGTCTCTCTCACATCTAGTCCCAAGATGAGGGCTTCTACTCTAGAACATCCCAGATGTCCTCTCTTCAGTAAATGTAGCTCCCCCCAGCTGCTGTGGATAGAGCCCTCACCCATGTCTCCTCTGTGTCCTGCAGTTCTGGTCTTGCATTCCTTCCTCCAGAAGGAACAAGGATAGAGTTCTGCTGGTCCCCATTTCTGGTTGGATATTAGATTCCATTCACTATAGGTCCTACGATTGAAATTCAAATCTATAAGGACTTGCTGCAAAAGTTCCAGAGAAAGCCCTCCAATATCTACATGCCCGATGCACTAGTTGGCTGGCATTAATACCCATAATGCCCAGAGTGCCCATAATCTTTCCTCTGTCCTAATGTAGTGCAGCTATTAATTGCAAGTAAAATGTGATTGTCCAGCTAAACGGCTTGTTTTTTGCTTCAAATTAAACTGATTGAAGATTATAAAGCAGTCTCACTGGTACATCAATTGCAAATTAATATCTTTAAATATTGGATAATATAGAAATGAACCAATTGAATTTGCATGGCAGCATTATATCTCTTGAAGTATTGCAGAATAATATTGAAATATTATGAATGTGTAGCATTAATAGGAATTACATTAACCTTTATTTTCCATCTGCTCATTTTAATTATAGCAAGCAGAATTTCAATTTGTGTGACTTCCAGTCAAAAGCATTTATTCAGAAAACCATTAACGGAAAAAACCTACATTGCAAATGTATCTCCGAGGTAGAGATTGGATAAGGGATTATTTGGTAAATTCAGCACCGCTAGGGAAAAGTGGGATTTGAAGAGAGTTCTCTGAGTCATACTCTCTTCATAAAAAATGTTTAAGGGAATTTTATAGAAATTATATTAGTTTTTGAAGTTATTGTGGCCTGGAGTGTTTTTTAGTTGGAAATAACCTGGGTGAATTAATTTATCTGGCAGCCTGCAATAAATGAATTCTGGACAATTTTAATCGCTGAAGCTGATTTAAATACTGCCATCAATTTATCTCCAGTCTGAAAGTTGTCAAAGTTCAGACAATCATTAAATCATAGGGTACAGAATGTGCTAGCTTGGAGTGCCTGTCTCTGCCAGCCCTTTGAAAGAGTTTCAGTATAACATAACACTCTCCCTTTCTCCGCTTAACCTTTCTAATCAGCCACCTTTGATTACCTTTAGAATCACTCCACCTAGACACATTAGACGGCACCAGTTGCCCGGTTGCCAAATTTATTGCTCAGTTTTGTGTCATCAACAAACATTGAAACCGAGGCCATCCAAGAAAGGTAAATGTCAGCATACCCGCTCCTAAGGGTCCATTCATCCATTCATTGTTCTTTACCCTGCAGGCAATTATGAACACATGTTACCAGCATCACATTGTTATAATAGTGCAGATTTTAGATCACTTGTGCATTTTGTTATGTACTTTGTTATGTACATTTTGTTATGTACTTCTCAAACATAACAGAAGTTTTGCTTAGGGTCACGCCAGTAATTATTCCTGCATGAATAAGCCCATCAGTTGGGTTTAGTTTATTGTCACGTGTACCAAGGTACAGTGAAAAGCTTTTGTTGCATGCCAACCAGTCAGCGGAAAGACAGTACATGATTACAATCGAGCCATTCACTGTGTACAGATACACGATAAAGGAATAACGTGAATAACGTTTAGTGCAAGATGAAGGCAGTAAAGTCTGATCAAAGATAGTCCAAGGGTCTCCAATGAGGTAAATAGTAATTCAGGACTGTTCTCTAGTTGTGGTAGGATGATTCCGTTGCCCGATAACAGCTGGAGAGAAACTATCCCTGAATCTGAAGGCGTGCATTTCCACACTTCCACAAACCTCAGACTATACCTTTTGCCCGATGGGAGAGGGGAGAGGTAAGAAGAGGGAGTGGCCAGGGTCGACGTCCCTGATTATGCTGTTGGCCTTGCTGCGGCAGTGTGAGGTATAAATGGAGTCAATGGAGTCTGGAAATTAGTCCAGGCATTTCCATGCACAATTCACCCTAGCCCTAGGTGAGGCAAAGGTTCACCTGCACCTCCTCCAACCTCATCTACTGCATCCGCTGTTCTAGGTGTCAACTTCTCTACATCGGCAAGACCAAGCACAGGCTTGGCGATCGCTTCGCTGAACACCTCCGCTCAGTCCGCATTAACCAACCTGATCGCCCGGTTGCTCAGCACTTCAACTCCCCCTCCCATTCCCAATATGACCTTTCTGTCCTGGGCCTCCCCCATTGCCAGAGTGAGGCACAACTTGGGTATTTTGCACCCCAGCGGTATGAACGTTGACTTTTCTAATTTTAGATAGCCCTTGCTTTCTCCCTCATTCCCCTCCCCTTCCCAGTTCCCCCACAAGTCCTACTGTCTCCGCCTACTTCCTTTCTCTTTCCCGCCCCCCACCTCCCCCGACATCAGTCAGAAGAAGGGTCTCGACCTGAAACGTTGCCTATTCCTTCTCTCCATAGATGCTGCCTTACCCGCTGAGTTTCCCCAGCATTTTTTGTCTGCCCTAGCGCTGCTGATGCTTTCCCCCAACAGACATGCACCTAAAGATGTTCCAGGCCATGTTGTACACTTTGCTTCCACTGCCAGAAGAAATTGGAACTTTTAGTAGTGACCTACAACATTTGTTACTCACAGAAAAACTAAGACTATGTCAAGGAGGATTTCGAGATGCGACAGCAATTAAAGTGTGTTGGCACTGTGACATCAATGCAACATCTGCAGTTTTCAGCAGTCAGAATATGGATCTGAAGAGTCAAGAGATTCAAGAGAGTTTTATTGTCATGTGTCCCAGATAGGACAATGACATTCTTACTTCCTGCAGCACAACAGAATATGTAAACATAGTACAGAACGGGAGATAAAAGTTCAGTGCGTCTTTACTGTTTGTTATTATTTTGTTCAAATCACTACTGAGGTAAATGCAGTGATCAAGACTCATTGCATCTATATTTGTTTGGGACCATTTGGAACTCAATGGAATTGTGGCCGAAGCAGACCAGTGTGGCCAATGCATATGTAGAATACAATGTAGCTTTTAAAATGGTAGGGTGTAAAAATGAAATACATAGAGAAAAGGATGCATATAAACTTATGGGTCCTATTGTGGAGGAAGGATCAGCAGATGCTGGTTAAACCAAAGATAGACACAAAAAGCTGGAGTAACTCAGCGGGTCAGACTGCATCTCTGGAGAAAAGCAATAGGTGACATTTCGGTTCAAGACCCTTCTTCAGAATGAGAGTCAGTGAAAGGGGAAACAAGAGATATAGATGGTGATGTAGAACAAATGAATGGAAGATATGCAAAAAAGTAACAATGATAAAGGAAACGGTCCATTGTTAGTTGTGGGCGTGGTGAAAACGAGTTATACAGACAATGCCTCGATCCGAAATGCCAACTATTCCTTTTCTCCAGGGATGCTGTCTGACCCGCTGAGTTACTCCAGCTTTTTGTGTCTATTTAAGGATCCTATTTGCAGTTTTAACAGAATAACGGACATAATCACGGATCTTGGTGCGTGATGCTAAAATATCAAACTGTTATCAAGTCTGAAGAAGGGTCTCGACCCGAAACATCACCCATTCCTTCTCTCCAGAGATGCTGCCTGTCCCGCTGAGTTACTCCAGCTTTATGTGTCTATCTTCTGTATAAACCAGCATCTGCAGTTCCTTCTTACACATATAATATAAAGATATAAAGGCTAATACCCCAATTATAATGCAATAAGTGGAATAATGTCCCTTCATGTGGCCTCACAGTGGCTTAATGATAGGACATGGAAGGTGGTGGTGAGAGGTTTTTCTGGACTGGAGTCCTGTAATAAATCTCACAGGGATTAATGCTGGGCAGTTTGCTGTTGTCATCCATATCAACGATTTTGAGTAATATCAAAGATGGTGAGTAATTTTACTGATGACACCAAACAGGTGGTATTGTAGACAATGAAGATCGTTGTCACGAATTACAGCAGGATCTTGGACAGCTGGGCAAGTGGGCCAAGGGATGGAAAATAGAGTTTAATTCAGATAAGTGTGAGGTGTTGCATTTTGCGAAGTCAAACCAGGGCAGGACATTCATAGTGAAGGTTAGGAATCTGCGAAGTGTTGTAGAACTGTGGGATCGAGAAGTACAGGTGCATAGTTTCCTGAAAGTGGTATCACGGGTAGATGGGGCGGTAAAGAAGGCTTTTGGCAAGCTGCTCTTCATCGGTCAGGGAATTGAGTAAGAAAGTTGAGACATTATTTTATAGTTGTACAAGATGTTGGTGAGGCCACACGTACTTTTGTATGCAGTTTTGGTTGCCCTACTGTAGGGAAGATACTATTAAGTTGGAAAGTGAAGAGAAGATTTACCAGGATGTTGCCAAGACTCGACAGTCTGAACAATAGGGAGAAGTTGTGCAGACTAGGACTTTTGTTGGAGAGCAGGAAGCTGAAGGGTGATCTTACAGAAGTATATAAAATAATGAGATGCACACATGGGGTGCATGACACAGAGTATTTCTCCCAGGATAGGTGAATCAAGGACTAGATGGCATCTTGGCAGGCCTGGATGAATTGGACCAAAGGCCTTGTATTCTTGCCGCATGACTCTGTGACAAAGATTCTATAACGGTGTACAGTCTAACTCATGCAAAGGTCATTCAGTTGTGTGTTGTGTTTGTGTGTATATGTATCTCTGTACAGTATTTGCCATCTGTTATAGCACTCTTGCTCCTCCAGTCTGGACACTCAGATTTTTACCCATACACTCCGACATAGACATCCGCTTGGGCTGCATATTGCTGTGCCAGGAAGCTGACTTGTACCCAACCCTTTCTGATATTGCCTGCTGCTGTGCTGTAAAAGTAGCGTGCGGCCAATCCAGTATGAATAAATTGCCCCAGGGCTCAATGGAGCAGGCTATAGGAAGAGTCTAAAGGAAATGGACAATGATAAGCATAGTAATTAGGCAATTAGGCAGGTCTGGAAAATGTCTTTTAAGGTTGATTCGTTACCCTGCAGTGGTGTTTTGCAGTAAATGCCTCCCCCATTTGTGGCTGACCTTTGTTTAACTGGCATAGAAACTATTTGATCTGTTTTAAAAAGAAGGACTACTTTTTTCTTTTGCTGGCTTGGTTGACTGTGACATCAATGGAAGCCTAAGATGCCCATCATTAATTATAAACTGAGGACACAGATTTTCTAGTGCCAAGCAGATGGCCAGGAAACCAATTTCACCCCTTCCATATTCCTTTGAATATTGAGCAAATTCTCATTGGAGAGAGACGAAGAACTTCTTCAGTTGAGTTATGCAGTTCATTGTGTTTGTCTACCTTGGGACACTGAATAGTTTGAATTTATTAGCAGTTAACCAGTCGGGGGAGTGAGGAGGGGGAGAATAATGATGGATACACACGTTGCTGAGTCTCCCACTCTGTGTTATAATATTAAAGATTGTTACATTTGCAACAAAGGTGGAATTGACCCGAAGAGTGTACTGCAAACATCTTATTTCAATACAATATATATGAGGAGATTCAGAATGTTGCCGAGTGTATCGAACTTCTACAGGTGTACGGTTACATCATGGCTGGTTCAGTAACTCGAATGCTCAGAACCAAGCAGGCTGCAGAAAGTGGTAGACATTGCTCGGTCTGTCATGGGTACTGACCTCCCCATCATCAAAGACATCTACAGTTGCTGCTTCAAAAATCCAGCCAGCATCATCAGAAACTCACACCACCCTGGCCACACTCTCATTTCTCACTCTCATCACACCACCCTGGCCCTTGTGGCTAAAGGGATCAGGGGGTATGGAGAGAAGGCAGGGATGGGATACTGAGTTGGATGATCAGCCATGATCATATTGAATAGCGGTGCAGGCTCGAAGGGCCGAATGGCCTACTCCTGCACCTATTTTCTATGTTTCTATGTTTCTATGTTTCTATGTTCACTCCTGCCATCGGGAAGAAGGTATGGGAACCCGAAAACTGTGACGTCCAGGTTCAGGAGCAGCTTCTTCCCTACACCCATCAGGCTATTAAACACTACAAACTCCAAATATGTAGACTTGGGGACATTATTTTTGACTTTGCACTATTATTGTTTATTTATTTGACAGTTTAAAAAAAAAGTATATATATACTGAACAATTTTTTTGTTTCTTATGGGTTTTACAGAGTACTATGTTTACATATCTGTTGTGCTGCTGTTACGTTTTGGAACATATGACAATATAACACTCTTGACTTTTGTCTCTTGACTTGGCACTTGACTTGTAATGGTAAATTGCAATATCAAAGCTGAAGCATAATGTTGAATGGTACCGGAAGTTTCTTGAATAAAGTGGATTTATCCAACATAAACACCAAAACTGGGGTTGGGTCCGGAGTAAGAAGTTTAGTTTAGGTCAGTATAGTTTAGTTTAGAGATACAGCGAGGAAAAATGCCCTTCGGCCCACCGAGTCTGCACTGACCACAAATCCCCGCACACTAACACTATCATACACACACTAGGACAACACACTAGGGACAATTTACACATACACCAAGCCAATTAACCTGCAAACCTGTACATCTTTGGAGTGTGGGAGGAAACCAAAGATCTTGGAGAAAACCCATGGGGTCACAGGGAGAACGTACAAACTCCGTACAGACGGCACCCGTAGTCAGGATCGAACCCGGGTCTCCGGTGTTACAAGTGCTGTAAGGCAGCAACTCTACCACTGCGCCACCGTGGTCTACCTCAGCCTCAACAATTAGAGGGGGTTATACAGGTAACAGCACCAAGCCTGCCATGTTACAACAACACCACAATTTTCTAACATACTATGGACCCAATTTTTAATTGGCGAGACCTTGCTTTTAGTTTCAGCGATGATGTTCCGGTTTCAGCCCCTTCAGACCATCCAGGAGAATGTTGTGTCCAGTTCTATTCTCCCTATATTTCCATCAATTCCCCACCACCCTCATAGCAGCCAATTAGTTTACCAACATGCGGGTCTTGTGGATGTGGAGGAAACCAGAGGCTCTGGAGGAAATGTACATGGTTGCAGGGAGAAAATGCAGGTTTCAGCACCAGAGGCAGTAGCAGAGGTCAGGATTGAACTTAGATCATTCATGCAGCGAGGCACCTCCACTGGCAGTGTCCCTGTGCCACCCAAGTAGATCAAGGCAGTGACATAGAAGACTTTAATCTTGCTTGTGAGATTGAAGAACAGCCTGTTCCACATGCTAATGGTAGTCTCATCTTGCATATTAGGCATATCTAACTGTATTTTATTAGCTGGCAACAAGTTCTAGATGTTAGCAGAATAAGGTCCTGAACTTGTCTACTTCAGCCAACTGTTATGTTCTTTGATGAACTTTTATTGATTTTTGAAACTTAATATCTCCAGTGTAAAGAATATGTCCTGTAAAATATAATCGCATTTCTTGACTCAAATGCATTTCCAGTTGCTTCCTCATGATTTGTGTGTAATTACAAGTGTTTGTTATTAGGATGCACAAAGTGAAAGTGATATGTTTTTCTTGTTAATCACCCCTCGTGTGGTATATGACTACACCTACACCAGCAGATGATGCGTCATGTATCTACAGTAAACCCTCGTTATCGCAGACCATTGGGAGGGGCATTGTGTCCATCATTACCGATTGTCCGCTATAACCGAGAAAGATAGATACAAAATGCTGGAGTAACTCAGCGGGACAGGCAGCATCTCTGGATAGAATGAATGGGTGACATTTCGGGTCAAGACCCTTCTTCAGACTGAGAGTCAGGGGAGAGGGCAGACACAATGATAAGGAAGTGTAAGGTGTGAAAATGAGACATCAAAAGAGATATGGATCAAGAGAGATGTAAACCAGCATCTGCAGTTCCTTCCTACACAAGGAATGACCAAGTAATAGTGTATCATTGTATAACTAGTAGAAACAAAGAACTGCAGATGCTAATTAATACACAAAAGTACACAAAGTGCTGGAGTAACTCAGCCGGTCAGGCACCTCTTGCATTTATCATATTCATTATATAATTCCTTTCGGCACATCCAATTCATATCCTTTTCCAATAGGTGATGCAAGGTGTAAATTGCATCACAAGATCTGGAAGGAATTATATGCAGTACTGCACCATCCGAGGAACAACCCTAACTCTGTTGTATTTTCAGATTTGGCTCCTTAGAAAGGACCTCTGCCAATTCCTTCTCTGGTCGTAGGCATTGATTTCAATCTACAACCCAAGGTATATTGTTTTTCATTGCAAATTCATGCATTGCTTCACTCCAACTTCACACTGTGCTCCTGTAATCTCTCAGAAGAGATTTTTTCTTCTGTGCTCATGACAATCAACAGTTCATTTTGGTTCAGCAGCAAGTAATTCACTCTTGGCAAAATCGTATTCATGCTGGGATAAAGATTTCATTGCGTATGGGTAAATTCCTTGCACACATTTACGTATATGTTTATATATTTATATATATATATATATATGTATGTGTGTGTGTGTGTGTGTGTGTGTGTGTGTGTGTGTGTGTGTGTGTGTGTGTGTGTGTGTGTGTGTGTGTGTGTGTGAGAGTATATATATATATGCATACATACACACACACATATATATACAGTATATATATATATATATAGGAAGGAACTGCAGATGCTGGTTTAAACCGAAGATAGACACAAAATGCTGGAGTAACTCAGTGGGACAGGCAGCATCTCTGGAGAGAAGGAGTGGGTGATGTTTCAGTTCGAGACCTGACCTGTCTGAAGAAGGGTCTCCAGCTACAAAGTTAATCTCACACAGATTGCCAGACCAGGCTCATATTCTCTTCAATGATAATGTATGCATTGCTCTCTGTTAAACCAGGGCAATTGTCTGCAGACATATTGGCATACATCCACCAATATGTCCAAGTATGACTGTAAAGCATCAAAGCTGCACGTATTGCTCCAATATAGTTTGAGTTGTTTTAGCCCACCATTCCTCGTTAATGTTCAGCATTTACAGTAAATGCCATTTTCAAGAAATGGTGGCGTCTGACAATTGCATCTAGCTAATCTTGATAGAATAGGTGTGTTGATATTTTAACAAATAGTCTTAGGGAGTAACAATTCACATGTCAAGTCACTATTAATAAACAACTTTACCTAAAAGTCTATTTGCTGCCATTACTGCTTGTGATAAAGATGCTGCATAATCCCAGTTCTTCATTATCTCAAAGAACTTTCAAACCACAAAGTTTTTCTTTCTGTGATTATATTCTGGAATTTCTAATTGGTATTGAAATGACCTGTCCTGCTTGCCTTAGCCTTGGATCTATAGACTGCTGAAACATAACCTTGCTTTTGGAAATGAAAACGCTGGCTGTTCTAAAGTATCCAGACTGTGGTGATTGATGGCTGTTACAAAAATAGGAACTGAACAGTCTGCTGTTGAAATAAGAAAAAACAGAAATACTCAAAACACAAAGATATGGCAGTGACAATGGGGAAGTGCATAAGGGTAGAATAAGGAAAGAAATTCCAAAGTTGGGAGCCAAGGCCGCTGAATAATGACTGCAGCTGGCAGAAAAATGAAAATTAAAACTGTTCAATAAAATGGATATCTTAGATGAATGTAGGATTAGCGGAGCTGATAGAGATCCAGAGGGGAGGAAATATAAATAGATTTGAGAACTGGGATGAGAATTTTGAAAATGAATGATTGCCAGACTGAATGGCAAATGGATGATGGTAAACTGAACATGATACAAGTTAGGACACTGGCTTCTGGGAATACTTAAATCTAAAGGCAAGCAAAAATGGATGAGTATTTCAGTCGCTGGTGAGCTGAGGCAAAGACCGAGGCAGGCAATGTTCTCATAGTGAAAACTGGCAATATTAGTATAGGAGCAGATATGGAATTGGAAATAGATATAATAGCGAGTGTCACATGCCTTGGGAAAGCAGCCAACATAATCATGGGCCAAATTTTTCAAATTGTACCAACAACAGAACAATGGAATTCCCACTTGCTGCAGCACATCAGGTATGACACATAGATAATATGTGTTAAAGATACAATAAATTGATGTCCATAATACTAGGTTGTGATAAAAACTGCAGTCTGTCTAAGGTCATATAGTCATACTGCGTGGAAACAGGCCCTTTGGCCCAACCTGCCCATGCCGACCAACATGCCTTATCTACCTGAGACCTACCCACCTGTTTTGGGCCCATATCCCTCTAAGCTTACCCTATCCATGTACCAGTCTAAATGTTTTTTTAAACATTGCGATAGTACCTGCACTGTCGTACAACAAATGACACAGCCCATAGAATATCATAATTGTAGAGATTAGTGCAATATAGCATTAAAGAGCCAAATGGATGCTGGGAAGAAAAATGCACAAAGTGATGGAGTAACTCAGCAGGTCAGGCAGCATCTCTGGAGAACATGGTTTGAACCAGGATCCTTCTTCAGAAACATCACCTATCCATGTTCTGCAGAGATGCTGCCCAAACAGCTTAATTACTCCAGCACTTGGTGTCTCTTTTGTAAATTTACAGTTCCTTGGTTCTATGGTTGCTGGGAAGAAGCTATTCTTGAACCTGGAGGTCACGGTTTTCTGACTCCTGTACCTTCTTCCCCATGATAGCAGTAACCCGAGAGTGTAGCTAGGGTAAGAACATCTCTGTTTGCTGGAAAAGTGAAACAAAAGCTAAATTGCTGGAAACACTGAGAAGCTCAGGACATCCATGGAATTTAAGGTCAGAAGAGTCCTCAACCTTATTTTTTTTCTTTCCACGGGTTCTGAGTGTCCTGTTGGGCATTTCCAGCAGTTTCTGCTTTTATTCTGATATGGGATGAATCTTTGGTAAACTCCAGGGTGGCAGTGTGGGTTTGAGATTAAAACCAATATAGGCAATTACTGAGCAGACATAAAAATGGAACCAGATACTGCAAGATCACCCAGATGGGCAATGAAGAAGAGATTTTGGAGAAGGAAGATATCGACAAAGACTGAGGCCAGTTTGCCAAGGGATCATTTACCACAGACACATAAGATCTCATTAGAGCTTTTGTTGAAGACTATTTCATACTAGCGATGGGAATCCGATTGGAAGGTCGGAGAGAAGCAGCAGGCAGAAGCAGCGAGAGTGAGTATTGGCTGGAAGTAGGTGAGTCAGAGGGAAAGAAGATTTAAAAAGAGCTCCAAAGGCCCAGGTTCGAGTAATTTACAAATTAGCCCTAAAGTAGTTGATTAGATAACAGATAAAGAAGTGCAGCTGTAGCAGAATGGCCTTGTTGAGGTGTTAAAGAAGGAACTGCAGATGCTGGAAAATCGAAGGTACACAAAAATGCTGGAGAAACTCAGCGGGTGCAGCATCATCATCATCATCTATGGAGCGAAGGAAATAGGCAACGTTTCGGGCCGAAACCCTTCTTCAGACTGATAGGGGGTGGGGAGAAGAAAGGAAAAAAGGAAAAAGGCGGAGGAGGAGCCCGAGGGCTGGGGGAGGGGAGGAGACAACCAGAGGGCTGATGAAGGGGAGGGGACAGCAAGGGCTAGCAGAATTGGGAGAATTCAATGTTCAAGCCCCCAGGATGTAGACTGCCCAAGCGGAATATGAGGTGCATTTCCTCCAATTTACGGTGTTGCTCGCTGTGGCCATGGAGGAGACCCAGGACAGAGAGGTCAGATACGGAATGGGAAGGGGAGTTGAAGTGAAGGAGCCTTGTTGAGGTGGTGCCTTGGTGAGTAAAGTGTGAGTCTTTGGCTCAAGAGTCTGTGCCTTGGTGAATAAAGTGTGAGTCTTTGGATCATGAGTCTTTGGTGAGGAGGCTGAAGCAAGGAGGCTACACCTGATATGAAATTTGTGATTTTTTTTGTCCACTGATGAAATGGCAGGCAAGTTGGTACAGTGTGTTTCCTGCAGGATGTGGGAAGTCAGGGACACTGCTGGTGCTTCTGGAAACTACACCTGCAGAAATTGTATTGGGGAATTGGAGCAGCAGTTCGATGACCTCAGGGCCATCTGGGAAAACGAGAGTTTCCTGGACAAGACCCACAGTGCGATTGTCACAGCAAGGATAGAGGAAGAGCGAAGGTGGGTGACATGAGTAAACATGGAGTGCAGGAGACCCCGGTGGCTGTACATACTGAAAACAGGTACGCCCTCTTGGGAGTGGACGACACAACAAGATTGAGTGGTAGCCAGGGCTGTGATTCTAACCCTGGTGCCGAGGCTCAGTGGGGAAGAGTGACGTCAGGCAGAGCCATAGTGGTGGGAGATTCCATCGTCAGAGGTGTGGACAGGAGATTCTGCGGCAGCAGGCGAGACTCCAGGATGGTGTGTTGCCTCCCTGGTGCCAGGGACCAGGATGTCTTGGAGCGGCTGTACAGCATCCTCAAGAGTGAGGGGGAGCTGCCGGAGGTTGTTGTGCATGTTGGAACAAATGATATAGGTCAGAAGAGGAAAGAGGTTCTACAACAATAAGCAGGACCTGCAGGGTAGTGATTTCTGGATTGCTTCCGGTACCTCGTGCTAGTAAAGGTAAGAATAAGAAGATAGGGGAAATGAATGTGTGGCTGAGGAGTTGGTGCAGGGGACAGGGATTCAGATTTCTGGATCATTGGGATCTCTTCCGGGGCAGGGGTGACCTACATAAAAGGGACGGGCTGCACCTAAACTGGAGGGGGATCAGCATCCTAGTGGAAAGGTTTGCTAATGCTACACGGGATGGTTTAAACTATATTGGCTTGGTGGGGTGGGATTTCGTGCAGGACAGAGGCACATGAGAGGCTAGAAGTTGAAATGAAGGGTGGTGTGGGAAAGGTTAGTGGACAGAATAGGCAGATGAAAGGCGGAGAGCGAGAAAGGAGGGTTGGTTTAAACTGCACATATTTTAATGCAAGGGGCCTGACGGGTAAGGCAGATGAGCTTAGGGCATGGATAGGTACGAGCGACTGGGACGCTGTAGCCATGACTGAAACCTGGTTAAGGGAGGGGCAGGACTGAAAGCTCAATGTTCCAGGGTACAGGAGCTTCGGGAGAGACAGGGGTGAGGGAAAAAGAGGAGGGGGGGGGTTTCATTGTTGGTTAAGGAGGATGTCACGGCTGTGTTCAGTGGTGACATTATGGACAGTTCGTCTAGTGAGGCAATATGGGTGGAGCTGAGGAACAAGAAAAGAATGATCACCTTCTTGGGGGTGTACTACAGACCCCCGAATAATTAGAAGAACAAATGTGCCGGGAGATTGCAGATAGCTGCAGGTCAAATAAGGCTGTTGTAGGAGATTTTAACTTTCCCAATATAGACTTGGAAAATCATAGCCTGAAGGGTTTAGATGGGGTGCAATTCCTCAAAAGTGTTCAGGAGAGTTTTCTGAAGCAGTATGTGGAGCCGCCCCACACGTGAGAGGGCAACGCTGGATCTAGTATTGGGAAATTGGGAAGGGCAAGTTAATGAAGTGTGTGTAGAAGAGCCTTTTGGGACCGGTGACCATAATTCGATTAGGTTTAAGATAGTTATGGATAGGAAACGGAGAGGGTCCATGTGTTAAAATGCTCAACTGGGGTAAGGCCAACTTTGAGGGTATGAGAGGTCTCGCTCAAGTTGACTGAAGCAGGTTATTAGATGGGAAAGGAACATCGGACAAGTGGGATGTTTTTAAAAGTGTACTGAAGAAAGCTCACGATATGTACGTCCCCGTTAGAGTGAAGGGCAAAGTAGGCAAACGTAAGGAAGCTTAGCTGACGAGGGAAATTGAGATGTTAGTCAAAAACAAGAAGGATGCATGTGACAGGTATAGGCAGCTGGGATCAAGTGCATCCCTGGAGGAGTTTCGGGAGCTAAGGAATATACTTAAAAAGGATATCAAAAGGGCAAAAAGGGTGCCAGGAGATAGCTCTGGCGGGTAGCATTAAGGACAATCCCAAAAGATTTTATGGTGGAAAAGGGTAACTAGAGAGAGAGAGAGTGGGACCTCTCAGGAATCAAAGCGGTCACCTCTGTGTGGAGCCACAGGAGATGGGCAAGGTCCTAAATTAGTATTTCTCCTCTGTATTTACCGAGGAGAAAGACAGTAGGACGGAGAAAATTGGAGCAGTCGCTGGAAGTGTCTTGAGAGCAGTCAGGGTTACTGTCGAAGTACTGAAGACAAATCTCCAGGGCCTGATCAGATATATCCGAGGACATTGTGGGAAACTAGAGAGGAAATTGCGGGAGCCCTGGTTGAAATTTATGAGTCGTCCTTAAATACCGGAGAGTTCCTGGAAGACTGGAGGGTGGCAAATGTTGTACCACTTTTCAAGAAGGGTTGCAGGGAAAATGCTGGGAACTATAGGCCAGTGAGCTTAACATCTGTAGTTGGTAAGTTACTAGAGAGTATTCTGAGGGATATGTTATACAGACATTTGGAAGGGCAAGGGCTGATTAGGGATAGTCAGCTTGGTTTTGTACTTGGGAGGTCGTGTCTCACAAATCTGATTTATTTTTTTGAAGACGTGACCAAAAAGGTTGATGAAGGCAGAGCTGTAGGTTGTGTACATGGACTTCAGTAAGGCTTTTGCCAAGGTTCCGCATGGAAGGTTTGATCGCATGGGATCCAAGGAGAGATAGCTGAATGGATAGCAAATTGACTGCATGGAAGTAAGCAGAGGGTGATGGTGGAAGGTTGCTTCTCAGACTGGATGCCTGTGACTAGTGGTGTGCTTCAGGGTTCGGTGCTGGGCCCGTTACTGTTTGACATCTACATCAATGATTTGGATGAGAACCTACAGGGTAAGATTAGCAAGTTTGCTGATGATACAAAAGTTAGTAGTTTTGCAGAGAGTGAAGATGGTTGTGAACAATTGCAGCAGGATCTGGATCGATTGGCCAGGTGGGCGGAGGAATGGTTGATGGAATTTAATACAGAGAAGTGTGAGGTGTTGCATTTTGGGACGTCGAACAAGGACTGGACCTACACAGTAAATGGTAGGCCTCTGGGTAGTGTTGGAGAGCAGAGCGATCTAAGAGTACAGGTGCATGGTTCCTTGGAGGACGAATCGCAGGTAGATAAAGCTTTTGGCACTTTGGCCTCATCAGTCAGAATATTGAGTATAGAAGTTGGGAGGTCATGTTGCAGCCGTATAAGACGTTGGTAAGACCGCATTTAGAATATTTTGTTCAGTTCTGGGCACCATGTTATAGGAAAGATATTGTCAAGCTTGATAGGGTACAGAAAAGATTTATGAGGATGTTGCCAGGACTAGAGGGTGTGAGCTATAGGGAGAGGTTGAGTAGGCTGGGTGTCTATTCCATGGAGTGCAGGAGGATGAGAGGAGATCTTATAGAGGTGTATAAGATCATGAGAGGAATAGATCGGGTAGATGCACAGTCTTTTGCCCAGAGTAGGGGAATCGAGGACCAGAGGACATAAGTTCAAGGTGAAGGGGAAAATAATTAATAGGAATCCGAGGGGTAACCTTTTCACACAAAGGGTGTATGGAACAAGCTGCCAGAGGAGGTAGTTGAGGCTGGGACTGTCCCATTGTTTAAGAAACAGTTAGACAGGTACATGGATAGGACAGGTTTGGAGGGATATGGACCAAGTGCAGGCAAGTGGGACTAGTGTAGATGGGACATTGTTGGCCGGCGTGGGCGAGTTGTACCGGCCTGTTTCCACACTGTATCACTCTATGGCTCCAATCAAATGTGTAGTTGCAGGAAAACAGGGGGGGGGGGGCATAGATTTGGGAAGTTAGAACAAGTTCAAGGACTTTGGAAGGAAGGGATATGTGGTTGGATAGTCAAGACAGTCACACAACACTCTGGGAACAATTCACCTCTGATTAAAATAGGGAAGAAATATTTCAGTCCAATGTCCAGAGTTATGAAATGAATGTTGCATAAATGAATTTACAATTCCATTGCTGTATTTTTGAAATAATTTCAAAAAGTCATAGTGTAAAGTGAAATCCTGCATTCTTCTATTTTTGATCTTTAAAATAACTTGATGGCTTTGGACCTTGTGAAAAGTTGATAAAAAGCATTGGGCAATTAACTGATTTGTAGTTGAATGAGAAGAATTATTTTGTTGTTAATGTTCCTAAAAATTTCCACAGTTTACTTCCCTCACAACAACCTGTGACATTCCACATGGCTTACCTCCAAAAGATTTTTTATGAAAACTTGGCTCCTGAAATGTTATTTCTAGGAGCCAAATTCTCCTGGGGGGACTCATTAACTGTGAGGACTGAAGTGGCAATACAATGAAGCTCGCTTGTTATAATGCCCAGCTTGCTAGCCAATATTTTAAAATATATTATGTGACATTATGAAAGCAAACTCAAGCGGCAGCAGAGCCAAATTTAAAGAAGAAAGAAACAAAATGAAATGAGAAAATAATCCAAAAATATTGGACGAAGCCGAGTTAGCAGTGTAAAATGATAAACAGTAAAATGGGAACAAATTATATGTATTAATCCTGGAATAAAAATGTAAACAGAAAATCTGCCACATCTAACAGTCAATAATGATATCTGGCCATGATATTTGTTAATCTTGAGTCTAGAATTCATTAGGATGAACCAAGAACATATAATTATTTCTCAGGAAATTAACAGCAGGAGAACAGAACGAATTGAGGAAAAAAATAATGTTACTCATGTTAGATTTCACTGGTGGTCATTTCTGTGTGAACTTGCAGTCATCAGTTAGTCAGCCCAGACACCACAGGTTGGCAGACATTTTCCAGCAAGTCTCCTACCTAATAATATAACAATTTCTCCTTTGTCAGCATAAATTGGAGTCATGGCATTGATTTTAAGAGGCCTAAAGTCATGTTGCAATTATATGAAACTTCAGTTAGGCCAAATTTGGAGCATTACAGTTGCCCCATTGCAGGAAGGATGTGAAGGCTTTGGAGAGGGTGCAGAAGAGGTTTACCAAAATGCTGCCTGGATTAGCTCTGAGGAGAGGACGGACAAACTTGGACTGTTTTCTCTGGAGTATTGGAGGTTGATGGGAGACCTGATAGAAATATATAAAATTATGTGAGGATTGATAGGGTAGACAGTCAGAAACTTTCCCCCGGAGAATGGTGGATCTATGGAACATGCTGCCTTGTGTGGTGGTGGAGGCAGACATGATTAAGAGACCTTTAGATAGGCACATTGGTATGGGGGGGACAGAGGGCTGTGGATTGTGTGCAGACAGAGGAAATTAACCTAGCAATATGTTCAAAATTGTGGGTCAAAGGTCTGTTCCTGAGCTGTACTGTTCTATGATTTTTCTCTTGTTAGTTTTTTCTCTTTCTTCAATGTCCCTAATGCACACAAAGGATAGATGGGCAATTTGCCTCCAGACTATTGATGACATTTCACCCAATACAAAATCTCCCCAGCTCTTTCTTTAACATAGACCAGATTTCCAACTAAATAAGGCAAATCCTAACCACTGGAGCACTGCATGTTGATACGGTAACTCTAGTTTCATACACAGACTCGATACTACTCTGTTATTCATTACCAATATGTTATGGTCAAGGACGTTTCATAACAAAGTTTGTAATCTTCATCTGCAAAATATAATTTTAGAATTACTGAGCAATGCCAAAACAGAAAGGATAATTTTATTTTTGCAGAAATTATGTATACAACATAATTTAATCGAAAAAGAAATATAATTTTGAAATTCTTTTGCTGCTCTGTTTCATGATTATTATCCTTGGCCTTTCATTTTAATGTTAATAATATTCAGAAGTCGCACAGAAATATGTTATTGTCATATTGAATGTAACTGAACTGGTCCAATAATAATTTAATGCGAGGAAATGTGTGGGTTATTAATTGCCTGACTTAGAAAGTAAATGTAGACATTTATTTAATTTACATTTTATTTAAACAACAATTCGAATTGCATTCCATTTTACTGGGTAATTGCTAAATCAAATGTTTTCACTTGGCTGAAATAAATATTTAAATGGAAAAATTTATGAATTTGTGCTTCCAGTCTGAAACTTTGTTTATTGAAAATGTACAACAGGAACTCAAGTATACTCTGCCCGAAGCTCTGTCTGTTTAGAGGCAGTAACAAGTGGCAAAGATAGGAGAGAATTGATTTGCATGAATTTCCACAAGGTTCCACACGGGAGACTGGTCTAAAAGGTTAGAGGTCATGGGATCCAGGGCAAGTTGACAAATTAGATCTAGAATTAGCTTGGTAATAGGAGCCAAAGGTGGTGGTAGAGGTTATTCTTGTAATTAGAGGAGATAGATTAAGAGTTTTTTGTAAGACATTTGGAACGGATCTGAGGGGTGTGTTCAGAGAGCAGCGAGGAGCTGAAATGCATCTGGGGGGGGGGGGGAAGCAATGGCAGCAGAGTTGTTGGCAGCATTTAAGAAGTGTATTGATGAGCAATTTAATTGCCTAGGCATCAAAAACTACAGGTCAAATGCTGGAAGGTGGGATTAATGCAGATGAGTGGCCACGTCAGATTGGACGTGATGGGCTGAATGCTCTGTTTCCATGCTCTTCGGGTCTAAGAGAAATAGACTATTTCTATCACGTGGCTCTTTGCTGGCATAGTAGCCAGTAAAATTTAGGTCATGGCAATAACAATATTTTTTCTTATTTTTCACCATTGTCTTGCCCCATTTAGGGACCCTTACATGTCAAGGGAAAAATCATGCATTGGCCCTCCATTTAGCTACCTCCAATTTGTTTGTCTATTCTTTGGAAGGTAATGAGAAAAAGTAGGGTTTCCTGTCCAATAATTTTAATGGATTTTGGAGTCCACCTTAGAATGGATTGGGTACTGTCAATGGAAATAGTAACCACTTTCCTATCTCTTTATCCTGATAGGATATAAATCCATCAGTGGCGATGATGTGGTGATCCATTTAGATCTATTAATCCATCTGCATACAAATGCTATATATTATGATTGATCATTTATATCACACACCAAACATTGAAGGTGAATTCTACAATTAGATAGAGTTGCTGTTAATCATTGCTACCAGTGTAGAAAACCTAAATTACACCTAAATACTCCAAATTATACCTAGACAATAATTAATCCGAGAGATACCAATGCCTGGATACTTCTGAGGAAATAAAATTTAATCTTGGCCCTCTTACAAATAACTGAAAGCATCTCGGAGAAGATTAAACCAATGCTATCAAGAGCCATCATACCCTGTTCCAGCTCATCAGAATTTGATAATAAAATTACAAAGTCAAGTAAAAAAAGAACAGTCCACTCTTGAATGTACTGACTGTCTAATTTCAATTTGTAATTTTGGAACTGACAGTATAATGCGTTACAGAGTCTGCTGACGATAAAAGAACATGAACATTCACAATGAATTCATTGAAAAATAATAATCAGTCATTGATTTTTCTTCAATATGCCTTTGGTGTAGCTGCCCACAGAAAACAAGCTTATTATTCCATGGCTGGCATCTAAAAATGCCATGAATCCTAATTTTTAAAGTATGCTTTGATCAGCATTGGTCCAGATATGCTTTATGGCGTGCACACTTTTTCTCAGGGGCCTTATCATCTTTGCAGATACTTTTTGTAATCTTCACATCTGTGCACATAACATAAATAGTCTGTACGTCTTCAGTAGATCCAAGAACACATTGCACAATTATCTTTTGCACATCCACATGTTTACAGAGTGAACCACTTTACTTGTGGAACTGATAGAATCTATTGCTACACAGTAAGAGGTGATTCAGCCCTCATGCCCGATGCTGACTGCTTCATGACTCTTGCTTTAGATCCGGACATGAAGTGACACTCAAGAGCTGATCAATCTAAGATTCAAATTGGTCCAATGCCCAGGATCTTAAGGTGTAGGCAAAGCTGATATATTAAAGCTCGGTGGTCAGCACTGCAATCATAGTCATCAATGGATCCCATTCTACTTTTCCATCACATAGACAGTTGGAGTTGAGGGGCAGACGTCTAGTGGGTAGTCTTTCACTAACCCTGCATATCAGGACGTATGAGGGAAAGCTCTTTATCCCATTCACACTCCTGAAAAGACCGTCACATCCTTCAGAGAGGCCCAGCAGAGGAGAATGAAGGTGATTGTCTTTGTATGCAATTATATACAATCAATAAGCTCACAGTGTCTTCAATATTGTAACTAGTGGGGTGCCTCAGGGGTCTGTGTTGGGTCCACTGTTGTTTGTCATGTACATCAATGATCTGGATGATGGTGTGGAAAATTGGATTAGTAAGTATGCAGATGATACTAAGATAGGTGGTGTTGTGGATAATTAAGTAGATTTTCAAAGTCTACACAGAGATTTAGACCATTTGGAAGAGTGGGCTGTAAGATGGCAGATGGAGTTTAATGCTGATAAATGTGAGGTACTACATCTCGGCAGGACAAATCAAAATAGGACGTACACGGTAAATGGTAGCGAATTGAGGAATGCAGTTGAACAGAGGGATCTAGGAATAACTGTGCATAGTTCCCTGAAGGTGGAATCTCATGTAGATAGGGTGGTAAAGAAAGCTTTTGGTGTGCTGGCCTTTATAAATCAGAGCATTGAATATAGAAGTTGGGATGTAATGTTAAAATTGTACAAGGCATTGGTGAGGCCAATTCTGGAGTATGGAGTACAATTTTGGTCGCCTAATTATAGGAAGGATGTCAACAAAATAGAGAGAGTACAGAGGAGATTTACTAGAATGTTGCCTGGGTTTCAGCAACTAAGTTACAGAGAAAGGTTGAACAAGTTAGGTCTTTATTCTTTGGAGCGCAGAAGGTTAAGGGGGACTTGATAGAGGTCTTTAAAGTGATGAGCGGGTTAGTCAGAGTTGACATGGATAAGCTTCTCCCATTGAGAGTAGGGAAGATTCAAACAAGGGGACATGACTTGAGAATTAAGGGACAGAAGTTTAGGGTTAACATTAGGGAGAACTTCTTTACTCAGAGAGTGGTAGCTGTGTGGAATGAGCTTCCAGTGGAAGTGGTGGAGGCAGGTTCGATTTTATCCTTTAAAAATAGATTGGATGGGTATATGGACGGGAAAGGAATGGAGGGTTATGGTCTGAGTGCAGGTAGATGGGACAAGGGGGAAGTAAGAAGAAAGAACGGGGGGGGGGGGAGAAAGTGTTCGGCACGGACTTGAAGGGCCGAGATGGCCTGTTTCCGTGCTGTAATGGTTATATGGTTATATGGTTATATGGTTATATGGTTAATATCAAAATAGAGACCATATACTCAGTGTAATTTGGATGTAATGTGAGGTGTTTAGGGATGGCAGTTAGAGAATGTGCTTGCTACAAAGATAGGTGAAGATTGGGGTGGTGGGTAAGAAATATTTCTTTAAATCTCAAACCCAGCTTCAACCTGCATACAGAATGTATACAGATGCAGAAGATGAACACACATTGAATGTCAAAGGTTACACAACTGGTTCCATTGATCAGAACTCATCCTGGCCCTGTGCTCCTTGGCCAGTCTCTCACCTGCAGTCCCCCTGCATGGTACTAGTTCTCCTGCACCCTTCCCCATTCCCCTCTCGTGGCAGCAGGTGCATATCTCTGCTCTCATCTTTGCCGCCGTTCATCTTCTTCACATGGACCCATTTGTCACATATAAAGAGCCCAAGATTCTTTACTTCAGTATTACAGCAGCTAAAACCCATCTTACAAAAGATTTCACACCTTTACATTCACCAAAAAAGGCCAAGAGTGATAGACCCTTCCCCAAATGCAATTTGGCGTTGATTTAAATGTCACTGATGCAGCCTGCTATTTGTAGGTGCAGAGGACCACCAAACAATGCAAAGAATAGGTGAAAAAGATAAAGTGCTGGAGTAACTCAGTGGGTCAGGAAACATCTCTAGGCAATGTTTCAAGTCGGATGCTTCTTCAGACTCATGGTACTATTGGATCTGAAGAAGAGCGCCGACCTGAAACGTTGCCTATCCATATTACACAGTCTGGTATGTAAATTAAATGTACCGGCTGTTAGTAAAGCACAACCATGCTATAATGAACAGAGATGGTAACAGTTTATTCACTACTTTGTACAACATATTCTGGCAATTACATTTTAGCTGCAGTAGGTATTATTATTTGACAGATACCAACACAACGTTGCCTATCCATATTCTCCAGAGATGCTGTCTGACCCATTGAGTTACTGCAGCACTTCATGTCTATTTTTGTAAACCAGCATCTGCAGTTCCTTGTATCTAAAAAGAATAGGTGAATCAAGCATTCCCAGGGGTCAATTCAACAAAAGGGTTGGATTTTTCCTGTGCAAAAATGACCTTTATGATAAGATGCCTGAATATTGTCAGATCCAAAATGGTTGTAAATTGTAATCAGAGGCCATCTCCTCTCAATATTGATTCTACAGCCAAGAAAACAATTATCTGAAATGTCCTTGTGCTGGTATCCGTCAAATAATAATACCTACTGCAGCTAAAATGTAATTGCCAGAATATGTTGTACAAAGTAGTGAATAAACTGTTACCATCTCTGTTCATTATAACATGGTTGTGCTTTACTAACAGCCGGTACATTTAATTTACATACCAGACTGTGTAAGTAGGCGCATTATTTTAATTAAAATGGGTAAACCTTCAAAATTAATTTTCAGTTCTATTAAAAGGCAAAAAAGCTAAGCTTCTCAATGGCAGCTGAAGTATCTTGTATAACACAAGGCCCTTTGTATACTTTAATGCTTGGCACAGACTTTGTAATTGGTGACAAAATGCCCCAGGAAAACTTCTACAGTGAAGACTGGCCAACATCTGTGTTATGTGCAGCTTTCTGTCTCAAGTAAGTTGCGTAAAGAATGAGAAGGATATTTGCAGACTCAATTTCCATTTTAAACCCTGAATACAGCTTCTAGGCAGGTTCAAAACAAATAACAATGATAGAAGATCTGCCTGCCCAAGCTCCTACTGGGAGCATGACAGCTGAGTAAAGTGGTAACCCCTTTGACCCAAAATTTCAGTGTGACTGCTGAGGTCATGCACGTTGTGGACTGCAACTATATTTTGAAGGAGACAAACCAAACCATAAGAAATTTACTTGGAGCATTATGAGGTGAACACATCTCAACATTGAGGTCTATAAGAGAGCTGAGTATTAATGGTGGTGTGGGAGAAGCCCTTTCACCCTCTCTCCTTTGATTATACCTCTCTGTACGACGAATAATAAACAGATCAGCGTTGTTTTATGAACTTTAAGCAGGCGTAAGTTGGGTGTTCTTCAGTACAATGCAGCCCGTGTTTCAAATGAGGAACCCAATGGAGCAGCACAAGGCAAGTGAGCAGTTTACAGAAGCAAACGTCATTTTTAACTGAAACTCTGCCCTTGCAAACAGCTTAAAACAAATTCGACCAAAGCACCAGCAGGAATGCAAAACTGATATTATTGACCTCCAAAGGCATGTATGTTCAAGGTCAAAAATGTAGATGAGAAATCTAATTGTTCCAATCAAAGAATCAAATCAGAAATAGTAATTACTTCTGCTATTAATTTTAATCTGCACATTTTAAAGCAACTCTTGATACTGAGCTAACAGTTGGCTGCACAATGTCTTGTAGCTTCTGCATCAAAACAGAAATCTAATGTTCACTTTCAAAGTTTTCATGAATTAGCAACAGGAATTAAATAGGTCTGCATTGAATAAACTGAGCACAGGTGTAGTGCGATTGACTGGCTGTTTCTCACCTTTTCTGACTTAGTTCCATGATTTCTAGATTTGCATTTTTATTATTTTATCCATATGGTCTCAGCAGAAAGGTACTCAAGCACGAAGTATGACAAGGTGAAAAAGCACTGCCCCACCTAATTGCATCCATATATTGGCATACAGTATGTTGATTTATTATTGTCATTGTAAAATATTGGGCGGCGCGACTTTTCGTTGCAGCGGCCTCTGCAGTCCGTCTGTCTTTTTATTATTTTTGTCTCGTTTTTATGTAGTTTTTATTATTTTTTTTTGTCGGGGTATGTGTGTGGGGGGGTGGGGGTGGGGGTGGGGGGGGGGAAACTTTAAAATCTTTCCGCTGCACGGGAGACCCGACCTTTTCTTTGTCGGGTCTCCGTTGTCGTTGGGGCTGGGCAACGTGGAGCGGCCTCCAGCAGGAACGACCTGGGGCTCCCGTGGAGCTGCGGACTGCTCGCCGTCGCGGGGCTGGCCGAGTCCGGAGCGGGTGGAGCTGTGGTGGAGCGCTGCTGCTACCCGACCGCCGGAGATTCGGAGGCTACAACCGCGGGTCTGGCGGACGGCAACACTGGAAGCCCGCGGGTCCCCTGGTGGGAGACTGCTTTTCGGGGCTTCCGCAGCGGCGACTTCTCCCGCCCGAGTTGCGGGGTTGAGGAGCACCTGGAGCGGGGCTTTATACCCCCGCGCGGCTTGGAATGGCTGCCGGACTTTGCGGGCGAGCGCCGGGGCTCTAACACCAAGACCCGGTGCGCGACCTTGCATCACCCGGCGTGGCTTTAATGGCTGCGGGACAATCACCATCGCCCGCCGGGGGCTTTGACTTTGACTCTGACATCGGGGGGGGGGAGTGCAGTGGAGAGATACGTTATTTTTGCCTTCCATCACAGCGTTGTGATGGATGTATGTGTAAATTGTGTTGTGTCTCGGGTCTTCTTTGTTTTGTATTGTATGGCTGCAGAAACGACATTTCGTTTGGACCTCAAGGGGTCCAAATGACAAATTTGTCCCTCAAAAGACAAATAAATTGAATTGGAATTGAATTGGAATTGGAAAAGATATAGCGAAAATCTTTGTTTCACATGCTATCCTGGAAAACATTTAAAATAATTAAGTCTGTTTGAATGAATGAGGTGTTGAACCTGCATCACTAGAATTGCTGGAAGATTACAGCCATTGACATCCATTGGGGAGCTTCAGGTAGAGCCCAACATTAAAGCACAATCCAGAAGTTTCCACAAGCCCCTTCCACCAGGTTTGGTACTTCTGTAAATGCACACTCTTTTGTGGGAGTTCTGACATTCCTGAAAGCTTCTAGGATGGGAATGCCAAGAACTATTTTCCAAACTGTTAGTATTTCTTACAAAAAAACAAGGGCATCAAGTTACAAATCATGTCCTAACTTAAGCTTTGCATTTTTTCAGAGTCACTATACAATAGTCCTCCTTTGTTATCACTTCCACATCCTCCTCAATCATGAACTCACATTTCTTTGGAACAATGATATTCTGTTATCTGATTTATTTCATACAATAAACAAGTAAATCCTCCATGGACAAAACAGTATAAATTTAAATCACGTCGTCCAAATAAAACTTGGCACCTTGCAGGACAGGTACGAAAAACCATGAGAAATATTTTGGAAGTATTTCAGTATTCTAGGAGTTAACTTTGTGCATTTTCAGCTCTGTGCTCACTACTGGTCTGACCACATCGTGTATTTGGAAATCATTCAGTGAGCTGTAATATGTTTATCTTACGTCTTTGATGTCAACTGAGAACATTTACCAAAGTTCCCAGAATCACCACATGGAACAGCTGTTTCTACCAGAGGATAAATAGATCTCAACTTGGTTGTGTGTTCCCCTTCCCATTGCATCATTCGCAAATGCAGGAAAAAAAATAATCAGCAAAATGCGACTTCAAAGTGAGCGGATTCAGCAGGAAGTCTTTGCCTCAATATTACTACTTAAGCAAACTGCAGCAACCACAAGTGTGTGGCTTGCGGGCATTCAATTTAAATTGAATGTCAGTTCTGAGAGAATGTATGTAAATTTAAAAATGAGTTGTATCTGAATCACTTACCTAACTGTAGTCCTTCATATGGGATAGTCATTATATGAATGTATTATGCACTGAGCACTTTCTAAGCCCTTCAATTTCAGATGTCAACTGGAGGGGATTTCTTAATGGTGACAATGATGCAGCAGAGTGTCTTTACATAAAGTTGAAAGGTTGTGCGATGGATGGATAGATTAGGTTGCAGGCAAGTTCTTTGGCAAAGAGGTGAAATGTTCCTCCAGAATAACTTGGTGCTGGAAAAGGTTGGACGGGTTAGAGTAGGTATTTGGTAGGACAGACACATCAGGGTGCAGTAATGTCAGGCTCCATCACAATCCTTTTTAACCACTCTATCCTCAGCCTACAGTGAAGTTCAATGTAAACCTGAGGAACAGCATTTTAACATTAGCTTGTGCATTTTAAAACCTACCAGACAAAACTCATTTTGCTTACTATATTATGATTAATGCTTCCAATATTAATATTTCTGTTGGTGTCATTTATTCCTCCTCTGGACCTTTTTTTTGTTTCCTTTCCTGTCTAATTACCTTTCTCCGCTGTTGCCTCTTTCATCAGCAGTGTCATTTAATCCCTCATCCTTTCCATTCAATATCAGGCCTTCCTTTATTGGTCCTTCCCCCTCCAATTCTTGCTCTTCTTCCTGCAAAATATAATATTTTTTCTAACCGATGAAGATTAATTGACGTACATAATCAATCCCGTTTCTCTCTCCATAGATGTTGCCTTACTTTCTGGATATTTTAGGATTTTCTGTTTCTAAGAATAGTTAACTGCAGTTAATGACTAGTAAAATATATAGCAAGCTTAAATAAACTAGATTACTGTAAATGATAAGACCAAACACATCAGTGTGATTGCTGAAAATATTGTCTCCTTGTTAACTGGTACCATTTACAAATCTTTTAAATCTCTTCATGGTCTCATTCCCATACAAACCTCCACCTCTGCAAACTCTTCCACCCAAAAGCCCTCCGAGATATCTTCACTCACCCAGGCCGCAAATTCTCCAAACCCTTCTGTAAACATTCCTGCTACCCCTTCTTCTCGTCAAGGCATGCCTTTAAACTATTTCTCCGTCTAAGCTTTTTGTATCTTCATTCATCTAGTTAAAGTATCTGTGATTTTGTTTGTTTACGCCACTGTAAGTTAGCTGGAGACATTTTGCTACTGCAACGGTATGATGTTGTTATGCATGTTGTTGTTGTGTGCAGATGCCAGATGTTATGCGAAGCAAAAAGAATATAAGCCACAAAAGGTATAATTACATTAAAGTCACCAGCCATTGATGTATTTATATCCAAATAAAATGATATCTGACCATTGCACATCAGTTCCCACTTTGAGAGTGTTCCTTGGAATGTGTCCAACAGTTCTTCATTATCTCATTGATCCAGCTCAGTTTCTGCTTTTCACACCCAACCTCTCTAATTCACATAAATACTCCATGACATTCTGATGAATTAAAGACATTATGTAAGATTAAGCTGATGCTAAGATTACAGAAAATTGCATCAATGGATAACAGCATGGTAAGTAATGTCAGCTCCACAGGCACTGTTGGATTTTCTGTTGACCTGCCAGAGAAATGACAGAGCATGAATGTTTATCACCCACGCAACAGTAGACAGACATCCCACATCACTTTTCCTGTTGGGCCTCATGTAATATACAGATGACTTTTCTTCACCACCTTGACAGGCTCACAGACTCGGAGACAGTGAGGAAAATGCACTGTTGCTGTGTTTAAAAGGCATAATTTGCTTTGAGAGACAAAGAGTGTGAAGTTGAGGGATGAGCACATTTCTGAAATAATTAGAGGAAGAGCAGAATCAAGGACTTCAATGATAAGAACTTCCAAAAGTAAAGGACAGCCATGGCAGAAAGGAACAGGGATCTTCCAGCCATGAGGTTTATGCATGTCAATTGTGCAGAGGGTATAACGGAGGTCATGGAGGTATGCAAACAAGCTACCCAGGCTGGTAACAAATTGTATCATCCGTGTGCACTGGGTTAGTCCTAACCACTGCCATTCTCCTCCATTGTGACTTCAATCATTGCTTTGTGATTTCTTCAAGGGCAAGTGCAAGGCACCACTTATCCAAAGCTATTCCAAGATTAAGTATAGCCATCAAGTCATACAGAATGGAAACAGGCACTTCGGCCCAACTTGCCCATGCCGACCAAGATGCTCCATCTATACTAGTCTCACCTGCCCACATTTGGCCCATATCCCTTTCAATGTTTAAAGGACTCTTAGCTCCATGCCAACATTCCAACTGACAATTTACCATGGGAAACAGCAGGATATTGCCATACATACAATGTTGGGAAATGGACCGACTAGACTTTGCTTGCTAAGATCATAAGACATAGGAGCAGAATTAGGCCATTCAATCCATCAAGTCTGTACCAACATTCAATCATGGCTGATCTATTTTTCCTTCTCAACCCCATTCTCCTGCCTTCTCTCCATAACGTTTGACACTCAAAGAAAATGCAGGCTGGGGTAACCGGGAAATTTGTCCTCAGTGCGTCTGACCACCCACCCACTCACAACATTTCAATAATGTCAATTTAAGTTACTCAAACTTGATTTGGTTATGGGGTGATACTTTCAATTGTTTTATGATAAAATATTTTCTTTCAGCATTAATGACTAAACATTATCAAATTTCCTTTTCAATATATTAAAGGATATTTCTTAATGAACAGTTTTAAAATGTTCCAATGTTATTTGTTCACTGAAAGGTTTATATTTGCTCGTATGAACGAGTGTAATCTCAGGGTGATGAAACCTATTTGGATCAATTGCCAGTTGGGGCAAAATTTGTAAATGAATGGTTGGGTGAACCCAAAGGAGAAATCCAACCTTCCTTTCACACCATTGAATTGTAACCACTCTCCACCATCCTGTATATTCCATCCACCAGTCTCAAAAGATTTAATTAAGGCAGAAAAAAAGCACTGGGTAGTGATATCCCTGCTACAAATAACACATAAATGAATTCAGTTCTGTACAGTCATCATCTGATTTATTAAACTGCTGGATAAGTCATGGGAAAATGAAATGTAAATATCAGCTGAGATTAATGTAGGAATTACTGCAAATATACATTTGATCAGGTATTATCTGTGAAGAGAGATCCAGCGTTATAGTTTTAGGTAATGAACTGGAAAATCATACAGATGTGACAGTTTAGGAACAACGAGTTAGAGAAAGGGCAAAGTGGAGGATAAGTTTCAAGAGAAGTTGTCAAGGAGGGTGGACGGCAGTGAAGAACAAATGACAGTAGGGAGTGGCTGTGTAAAATAAAAGGCAAAGTCAGAAAAGTTCCAAATTGCAATAAGAGAAAGGTTATCAAAGAGTTGCTGTCTAGAAATATGCAGAAGGCAATGAAGTGCCTAAATGAAAGATTAGCATTTTGCCGTAAAGTACGAGTTGGTCTGCTTGAACACAACTTGGTTTCACAAGTTATGAACATATTGCAAGGAGCACCAACCACAAGAATTGCGGGGCACAGTTGAATAAGCAGGAAGTTGATCTCTTGTGTGGCTATGCCACCTACCATTAAAATTTTAAAAAAAATCCAGATTTTATCTACACTCAGATCAAATACCTCATGTTCACTGCTGAGAAAAGACATGACCTAATCAAACATTGGTGTTGGCTTGCAGCCCTGGATTGATGAAAGAAATGCTGAAGCAATGGCCAAAACATTTGAAATGCCTTGGTAAATGAACAAATGTTGGTGCAGGACTCCCTCCACAGTTCATCAAGAATGCCAAGACCTTGACTATATTTCTGGAATGGTTCTGTCTATCTGTGGTATACCTTCTCGGGATGGATGGAAGTTAGGATCCAACTTTTTTCCTGCACTTTGTACAATCCAAATGCATCCAGTCTTTATGGAATAATTTATTGTAGAATTCAACGCTATTGGTTCCACTTTCTGTCAGTGTAAATTAGTCGATTTCCACTGTGGACTCTGCAATTATCTCGTACTCACTGGTGGAGGTGAGGAATGTGGAATTCTCTGCCACAGAAGGCAGTGGAGGCCAATTCAGTGGATGTTTTCAAGAGAGAGTTAGATACAGCTCTTATCGGGCCAATAGAATCATAGAAACATATAAAATAGGTGCAGGAGTAGGCCATTCGGCCCTTCGAGCCTGCACCACCATTCGATATGATTATGGCTGATCATCCAACTCAGTATCCCATCCCTGCCTTCTCTCCATACCCCCTGATGCCTTTAGCCACAAGGGCCACATCTAACTCCCTCTTAAATATAGCCAATGAACTGGCCTCAACTACCTTCTGTGGCAGAGAATTCCACAGATTCACCACTCTCTGTGTAAAAAATGATTTTCTCATCTCGGTCCTAAAACACTTCACTCTTATCCTTAAACTGTGACCCCTAGTTCTGGACTTCCCCAACATCGGGAATAATCTTCCTGCATCTAGCCTGTCCAACCCCTTAAGAATTTTGTAAGTTTCTATAAGATCCCCCCTCAATCTTATAAATTCTAGCGTGTACAAGCCGAGTCTATCCAGTCTTTCTTCATATGAAAGTCCTGCCATCCCAGGAATCAGTCTCGTAAACCTTCTCTGTACTCCCTCTATGGCAAGAATGTCTTTCCTCAGATTAGGAGACCAAAACTGTACGCAATACTCCAGGTGTGGTCTCACCAAGACCCTGTACAACTGCAGTAGAACCTCCCTGCTCTTATACTCAAATCCTTTTGCTATGAATGCTAACATACCATTTGCTTTCTTCACTGCCTGCTGCACCTGCATGCCTTCTTTCAATGATTGGTGTACCATGACACCCAGGTCTCGTTGCATCTCCCCTTTTCCTAATCGGCCACCATTCAGATAATAGTCTACTTTCCTGTTTTTGCCACCAAAGTGGATAACCACACATTTATCCAAATCATACTGCATCTGCCATGCATTTGCTCACTCACCCAACCTATCCAAGTCACATTGCAGCCTCCTAGCATCCTCCTCACAGCTAACACTGCCCCCCAGCTTCGTGTCATCCGCAAACTTGGATATGTTGCATTCAATTCCCTCATCCAAATCATTAATATATATTGTAAATAGCTGGGGTCCCAGCACTGAGCTTTGCGGTACCCCACTAGTCACTGCCTGACATTCTGAAAAGGATCCGTTTACTCCTACTCTTTGCTTCCTGTCTGCCAGCCAGTTCTCTATCCACATCAATACTGAACCCCCAATACCGTGTGCTTTAAGTTTGCATACTAATCTCTTATGTGGGACCTTGTCGAAAGCCTTCTGAAAGTCCAGATATAACACATCCACTGGTTCTCCCTTATCCACTCTACTAGTTACATCATCGAAAAATTCTATAAGATTCGTCAGACATGATTTACCTTTCATAAATCCATGCTGACTTTGTCCAATGAATACACCACTTTCCAAATGTGCTGCTATCCCATCTTTAATAACTGACTCCAGAATTTTCCCCACCACCGATGTTAGGCTAACTGGTCTGTAATTCCCCGTTTTCTCTCTCCCTCCCTTTTTAAAAAGTGGGGTTACATTAGCTACCCTCCAGTCCTCAGGAACTACTCCAGAATCTAAAGATTTTTGAAAAATTATCACTAATGCATCCACTATTTCTGCGGCTACTTCCTTAAGTACTCTGGGATGCAACTTATCTGGCCCTGGGGATTTATCGGCCTTTAATCCATTCAATTTACCTAACACCATTTCCCGGCTAACCTGGATTTCACTCAGTTCCTCCATCTCATTTAACCCCCGGTCCCTTGCTATTTCCGGCAGATTATTTATGTCTTCCTTAATGAAGACAGAACCAAAGTAGTTATTCAATTGGTCTGCCATGTCCTAGTTCCCCATGACCAATTCGCCTGTTTCTGACTGCAAGGGACCTACATTTGTTTTAACTAATCTTTTCCTCTTCACATATCTATAAAAACTTTTGCAATCAGTTTTTATGCTCCCTGCCAGTTTTCTTTCATAATCTATTTTCCCTTTCCTAATTAAGCCTTTTGTCCTCCTCTGCTGGACTCTAAATTTCTCCCAGTCCTCTTCATCTTTTGTTTTGATACTATCCCTGATTTCCCTTGTTATCCACGGATGCACTACCTTCCCCGATTTATTCTTTTGCCAAACTGGGATGAGTCAAGGGATATGGGGAGAAAGCAGGAACGGGGTACTAATTTTGGATGATCAGCCATGATCACATTGAATAGCGGTGCTGGCTCAAAGTGCCGAGTGGCCTACCCATGCACCTATTTTCTATGTTTCTATGTTACTTACAACTTTTGCTTCAAGTTATTGTGTTGCTAAGATCTCACAAGATAGATTGGAAAATATAAATATATATTATGTAGAAGGAGCAATGACTGTATGCCACGCAGTTTGTCTTTCTCCAGTGGAGAACTTATGGTTAATTGTGACTGTAAGACCACCTCTTGCCTCTAGTAGAAACGAAAACATGTGGAAAGTTAAGGGCCTGTCCCACCAGCATGCGATTGCATGCGTCTAGCGCGACCAAACGTGGTGGCTTGAGGCGTACGGCCTCACGGGGCCGGTCCCACTTCCAAGTGCGGAGCCGTATGGAGTTGTGTGGGGCTGGTCCCGACATCATACTCACCAATCAGCTGGGCAGGAGGCGGGCCGACTGAATTTGGACGTCGCACGGCGTCAGACGGTGACGTCATCACGCAACGGCACGCCGGGCGGTGACATCATCGCACAACGCCACACGCTAGGCGTACGCCATCAAAACGCTGTGTACGGCGTCAAGACACTACGTACGACGCGAGACGCTGCGTACGCCCGTCGAGCGTACGCAGCGTTTTGATGGCGTACGCCTAGCGCGTGGCGTTGTGCGTACGGCCTCAATGCGGCTGCGGGCCGACAGGCCGTTGTCGCGCGGGATTTTCGGACAGTGCAAGATTTTTGGAGCCCCGCGCGATGTCAGGACCAGCCCCGCACAACTCCATACGCCTCCAGCGATCAAAGTGGGACCGGCCCCGCGAGGCCGTACGCCTCAAGTGACCACATTTGGTCGCGCTAGACGCATGCTATCGCATGTTGGTGGGACAGGCCCTTTAGGCATATACAGAGGTTACACTTTATCCATGTGTTTTCCTGGAGTATTGTGTCAATTTTGCCATCCACACTTCAGAAAATATATACTAGCCCCAGAGGGAGTGAAGCAAAAGATCACCAGACTGATTCATGAAAGAGATGGAGTTAACGAAACCTACAGCATGTTCACTGGCGTTCTGGAAATTTTGAACCAAAGTCCAAAGCCATTTTGGACTGAGATGAGGAGAAATTTATTTACCAAGACGGTGGTGAACCTTTGGAACTCACTACCATGCAAGACAGTGGGGACTATTAATATGTTTAAGGAAATAAATATGTTTAATGCCGAGTCTTTTACCCAGAGTATGGGAATCAAGAACCAGAGGACATAGGTTTAAAGTGAGAGGTGAAAGATTTAATAAGAACCTGCAGGACAACATTTGGACAAGTACATGAATAGGAATGGCTTAGAGAGATATAGGCCAAATTTGGGCAGGTAGGACCAGTGTAAATGGAACATCTTGGTTGGCATGGATGAGGTGGACCGAAGAACCTGGTTCTGTGCTGTATGACTCTATGTGTATGAAGTTTTAACTTTATGTAATAGCTAGATTTCTTGGCACAAAAGACATTGTAAAGAGAGCAAGAATATTGTATTGAGATAAAGAATCAGTTAAGATTGTATTGAATTGAATTGAATTGAATAAACTTTATTAGTCAAATATGTATACATAATAATAATAATAATAATAATAATAATAATAATAATAGATTTTATTTTAAGGGCGCCTAATACCGAGGTCTCTAGGACACCTTACAATTTAAGAAACATATAAACATATAAACATATAATCAGAGTAAAACAAGTTATAAAGACATCACAAATACACAAATTAAAAACAGAAATTCGATCCAAAAAAAGACAACAACAAAATTCAGAAAACACAACATGAAGGGAGAGCAGCGGCAACCAAACCGCGCCAGCGTACACTCTCCCTTCCGACATAGAAGGAATTTGCCTTGGTGCTTTGCTCACAAGTAACCACACGATATACAGTAGACAATTAAAAATAAAATATTATAATTTAAACATGTGAAGAATGAAATAAAATACCAGAGCGAAAGGAGGCTACAAACTTTTGACTGTTGAGTAGAGCTACTGCTCGTAGAAAAAAAGCTGTTTTTATGTCTGGCTGTGGTGGCTTTGACAGTCCGGAATCGCCTTCCAGAGGGAAGTGCTTCAAAGAGTTTGTGGCCAGGGTGAGAGAAGTCAGAGATGATCTTACCTGCTCTCTTCCTGGCCCTTGCAGTGTACAGTTCGTCAACGGAGGGAAGGTTGCAGCCAACAACCTTCTCGGCTGATTGAACAATGCGCTGCAGCCTCCGGATATCATGCTTGGTGGCTGAACCAAATCAGACCATGATGGAGAAGGTGAGAACAGACTCTATGATGGCAGTATAAAACTGGACCATCATTGCCTGTGGCAGATTGCGTTTCCTCAGCTGCCGCAGGAAGTACATCCTCTGTTGGGCCTTTTTGACTGGAGTTGATGGTGGCCTCCCATTTAAGGTCCCTGGACTCGAGATGATGGTTCCAAGGAACTTAAATGACTCCACAGATGTGACTGTGGTGTTGTTAATGGTGAGTGGGGTGAGGGGAGGGGGAGCTCTCCTAAAGTCTACAATCAATTCCACCGTCTTAAGCGCATTGAGCTCCGGGTTGTTGTGATGGCAATCAGGGGGGTCAAAGGACAAAGTGAGTTACTCTTGTTCATGTGTTCAATGGTGTTAGGGTTTGGGGCTAGTTTAGCTTGCCTGAGGGATCAGAGAGGAATTTTCTAGAATACTTTTGCCTCGTATGCCCTGTCTGTCTTTTGCCCTTTGTCAGTGACAGCGGTGACATCAATGCATCTCTGCGAGCTCAGGCCTGATAGGTCACGTGGTCATTTCGTGACGCCCTATTTGTTTCACTCATGTTCAAAAATATGTTTTTCCACCATTTGTCTACACATTTTCCCTGTCAGTTTTGTCACTTAGAATTTCCATTTATGTACATTTACTACATATCTCCTGCAGCAAATTAGAATATAAACTCTCTTGAGATAAATATCCCTCTTTTAAATCCTGGCAACAAGTTTGTCAATTTCAGCATTGTGATGGATTGTATAGTTGTAACTATTTGCTCATCCATCATTTTAGTGGCAATACCCCGTTAACCTCCTTCAACAGACATCTTTCAGGATGCATGGGCAGTTTATTTCTCAGGGTTCTTGCACAGATTCTAATAGGAAGGAAGTTAGTGAGGAAGTAGGACCTGGGTTGTCTCATTCCAGCAATGTTATCCACTATCTGACTGGTATGAACTTCAGTTGTGCAGATTATAAACCAACTTCTACAGGTGCACAGTAGAGAAGCAGGCTGACCGGTTGCATCGTGGCTTGGTTCGGCAACCTGAGCGTCCAGGAGCAGAAAAGGCTGCAAAAAGTCGTAACCACTGCCCAGTCCATCATCGGTTCTGACCTCCCTACCATCGAGGGGATCTATCGCAGTCGCTGCCTCAAAAAGGCTGCCAACATCATCAAGGACCCACACCATCCTGGCCACACACTCGTCTCTCTGCTGCCATCGGGCAGAAGGCACAGGAGCCTGAAATCTGCAACATCCAGCCTCTTCCCCACAGCCTTCAGACTATTAAACACAACTTCTAACAAACTATGAACTATAACAACCTATTGCACTTTATCTGTTTACTGATGTGTGTATATATATATTATATTATATATGGACACACTGATCTGATCTGTATTTATGACTACAATATCCTGTTGTGCTATCTGGGACACATGACAATAAACTCTCTTGACTTGACTCTTGACTCATGTATGTCTAGAAATAGAACAACCAGTTTCCTACTTTGATGAAAGGTCATTGACCTGAAATGTTAACGTTTGTTTCTCTCTCCACACCTGCTACCTGTAGGTATGTTACAAAACGTACCTTCAGTCGCGCTGTAATTCTGCCACTGGCCGTGTGCGCGATTTTGGCGCCTTTAAGGGGGGGCGGGGTTAAAACGCGGGTTTCTCCTCCCTTGTCCTGGTTAATATTTTGTTGGAGTACAAGCGTTGGCTGAAAAATCGTTCCTAGTGGCGTTTTGTGTATTTTTTATTTTTATTAAATCGTCAATGTCAGCGCTAGAGTAATTTTAAAAACAGCTCCTGAAGCGTCAACGCCGATAACGGGGACGGATTTCACACACGGGACAGGTAAACGAGTGGTTTCTTTAAATGTATAAAAGTGCTTCTTAAGAAGCGTTTAATTCACATTTTTTCATGCCACACGGTGATTTTATTCCCCGAATTAACGGCAGTATTTTTCATGCCGATACGGGGTTAAATACACCGCAAATCAACGTTCCAAAAGATCGCGTTCCAGAAATCCTCACTCACAGGATGATTTAAATGGCCATTAATTTACAGGTATTAAACATTCAATTCCTTCCATTTGGCCTGTAAATTCATGAAAATGAGATTTAAAAATTATGTTATATTGTGAATTATTGTGTGAATGTTATTTGGACACTTAGGCTATTTAAAAATGTTAATCTATTCTTAAGAAATTGATAGATGTTTAGATCTAGTAATTGAATTTTGTAATTAGCTACAATTAGGTAACTAACTAATTATATGCTTTACTTTCATGTCTTCTAAGTAAGATTGTTTCATATTTGTTTCAGAATGCTTCAATCTATAATAACTGAAAATTTATTTCAGTTATCTTAATTTTTAAGAAAATTATGGGCTTTTAACTGTCCTCGATCACAGCTTTTGTGTTAAGTCAATGGAAAAGCAATAGGGAACAAGATGCTAATTTCCGAGTATGAAAATGGCCATAACTTCTTTAATACTGAAGATATGAAAGTGAATTAGGTGTCAAATTAAACTTCTTTTTATGCTTTATCTGATGGGATAAATTGCAGACTTTATTTTTAAAATATCAAAATTTTGTAACATTGCTACTACCTGACCTGAATATTTCCAACATTTTCCATTTTATTCCTATTTAAAACCCCTATGAAAAATTCACTGCAGTAAAAAATTCAAGAGTCAATAGTCAAGAACGTTTTGTTGTCATACAGTATGTCCCGAAACAGAACAATGAAATTCTTACTTGAAACAACACAACAGATATTTAAGCGTTTAAGAAGGAACTGCAGATGCTGGAAAAATCGATGGTAGATAAAAATGCTGGAGAAACTCAGCGGGTGAGGCAGCATCTATGGAGTGAAGGAATAGGTGACATTTCGGGTCGAGACTGAAGAAGGGTCTCGACCCAAAACGTCACCTATTCCTTCGCTCCATAGGTGCTGCCTCACCCGCTGTGTTTCTCCAGATATTTAAGCGTAGTACTCTGTAAAACCCATAATAAATAGAAACAGGTTCAGTATATATATAAAAGACAGATACTGTATATGAACAATAATAGTGCAAAGACAAAAATTATGCCCACAAGTCCATATAGTTGGGAGCGTATTTGGAGATGGTAGTGTTTAATAGCCTGATGGTTGGAGGGATGAAGCTGCTCCTGAATGTATAGGAAACAACTGCAGATGTTGGTTTAAACCGAAGATAGACACAAAATGCTCGAGTAACTCAGCGGGACAGGCAGCATTTCTGGAGAGAAGGAATGGGTGACGTTTCGTGTCGAAACCAGTCTGAAGAAGGGTCTTGACACGAAACGTCACCCATTCCTTCTCTCCAGAGATGCTGCCTGTCCCGCTGAGTTACTCCAGTATTTTGTGTCTAAGCTGCTCTGAACTTGGACATCAATGTTTTCAAGCTCCTATACTTTCTTCCCTTTGGCAGGAGTAAAATGAGAGCGTGGCCAGGCTGGTGTGGGTCTCTGAAGATGCCGGCTGCCGTTTTGAGGCAGCAACTCTTGTCATTATTGGAATAAACAGAGCCGACAATAACTGCTTTCGCATTTAAATACTGACCAAATATCTCCAAATGCTTCGTTTAGCGCTCCACAAGAGCAACACTGGATCTCTATAAATCACCTTTGAGATGATAACCTCAGATTCCTATCAATCACACTTTGAGGAAGAGAGAAAGAAATGCTTATAGTCTGTTGGCAAATTTGGGAAATGACATCAGAGTTATAATGACATCATATAACCAGGCTCACACACATTAATGAGGCTCCTGCCTGTTACAGGTGGGAACTCTGTCCACCAGGAATTTTCTTTCATTTCAGTATCCAGGCATCTGCAGCCAGGTCCATCTGCCATTGCTCTGTGTTTGAATTCACTGAGAACAGCAGGTGTTCTGAAGGGCATTTTTTTTTTTGACATGACTTTCCTTTAACATTGACTTTATGAGTGATGGTTCCTGTCGCAACTCAATCCTGTCAGAATTACTCCTTTGAGAAAAATAAAAGCAGAAAGGGGTTGTTTTATTATATCTCTGAACACCAGCTGCATAAACTCCCAACAGGATCAACATTTTCAAAGTAGTGCTGGTTCTAAAGTAAATTAATGCAGAAATAGTGCAGATTTCTGTCTTCCCTCGATAAAGATCTCCAAGGCATAAGCCACAAATCATAGTAACACTTAATAATAATCCATAAATACTGCCAGACTCACCATTTCAAAAATAACAAAAATCATACCCCAACTCAGATGAGAGATCTTTTGTTAAGAACAAAGAATTCATTATTTCCCCATAAGAAGAAAAAAAAGCACAGATTTTAACCTATGGTCATTGTGTACTGTCTGCACCTTTCTGAAGGGTAGGCCATTTTGAGAATGTTCTCATCTTTAGGAAGTGCCGCACTGTTCAATGCAGGACACATCACCCAGCATGGTTATTAGAAAGGGAAACAGTTTCCTAGGATTTGAAGTCTATGGAAGATCCTTACAATCTAACTCTTATTTGTTTTCCTATCCACTCACCACCAGACGGTAACGATTCATTACTAGAAGACAGGGCCCTTCTATCCATGGAGACAACCCTGACGATGAAAAAGCATCTTCAACATGTCAGTAATTCCCCCAATGAAAAGATGCCCTCTTAGTCTGATCAACAAAATTATTCATCTTTGTCAAAACTACCACATGCAAACACAAAAGAGACCTCATTTAGAATGCATAGCACTTCCATTTGTATGAAACCTTTATTTAATTTGAAAAGTCTAGACTAATTCTAAAGGACACAAAGTAGGCAATTACTTTGCATCAGATTTGCTGCTAAGTCTGAAGTCCCTGAGATGCATATAGTCAAAAGACTGAGCCTTGGAACTCAAAGCCTACAATAGTTGGGTTCCCTGACTGTACTTATGGAAAGACCTTTCAGAGCTAATGCAGTAAATTAGACCATTGACTTTGCAACGTTGAATATGCCTTTCCCTCACCTAGGCAGCAATCTTGTCTATTTCAGCATCACAACTTTTATGCGCTTAGAATTTCTCACAGACCTTTCATTTATGTAGCATTAACCTAGACAGTCTCTTCAGCGCGCTTTGAATGTACAGAGGCTTTTCAGTAGAACTTAACTGCTAAGCATTGTTCTTCATCAAAGATATTGCCTTGATTACATTTTACTGCTAATTTGATGCGTCACAATATCTGCAGACACTGCATGCCCTAAACATGCACAGATCTCACTGGCAGCTTATTTTAAGGATAGAGACCTTTATACATTCCTCCTCTTTTGCCTTGGTGCTTATTAATCTATTGTATTTTTGAATATTATAGATCGTCTGTGTGTCATTGCATTTACGGGCTTGTTAAACTGCGGCAAGTAGGAGTTTAATTGTTCCGTTGTTCGGTACAAATGACAATTTAACACTTTTCACTGTAAACACAATACCCATTGGACAAATATAAATACACAAAAAAAGTTCAATAATTTAAAAAAACATGGTTTCTTTGTAGTAAGTGATTAGGAGGTGACATTAGGGCACCACAGTGACGCAATGGTAGAGTTGCTGCCTTACAGCGCAAGCGACCCGGTTTCAATCCTGACTATGGGTGTTGTCTGTATGGAGTTTGTCATTCTCCTTGTGACCGTGTGGGTTTTCTCCAGGTGCTCCGGTTTCCTTCGACACTCCAAATGCGTACAGGTTTGTATGTTAATTGGCTTCGGTAAGTTGTAAAATTGTTCCTAGTGTGTGTAGGTTAGTGTACAGGGTGATCGCTGGTCAGCATGGACTCGGTGGGCCTAAGGGCCTGTTTCTGCACTGTATCTCAAAATCCTAACGTCTAGCAGTTTATTAATACTTCAATGTTAATTTTCTGGGGAAGTGGTTCTGGTTTAAATAATAAATTATGTTACTTTGAAAAAAATTGAAGGGTGCGCAGACACATGTTGTAATGAAACTGAACTGCAATTCAGAGGCTTCGCAAGTATTGGATTGGCTCAGAAAGGCCTCACTGATTGTCTGGAAGTCAGCTATCTAATACGTGAATGTGTCTTGCATTCATTGGAAAAAATAGAAAAATATATAACAAAATATACCGCCCTGGCCACACTCTCATTTCACTCCTATGATCGGGAAGGTGGTATGGGAAACTGAAAACCATGACAACCAGGTTCAAGAATAGCTTCTTCCCAACAACAATCAGCCTCTTGAACACTACACAACACTAACCTCAAGTATAATCTCTTTGGTTGTGCTAAGGACTTTAGGGATTTTTTGCACTAGTATTGGGTTACTAACTTATTGATTTTTTGTTTATTATGTATTATCAATGTCTACTGTGTTTACAGGCCTGTTAAGCTGATGCAAGAATTTCATTGAGCCGTTGTAAGTACTTATGACAATTAAACCCTCTTGACTCTTGATCTAGCAAGCTCATGCAGCCTGATATATTCCATCAAAACAGGAAAGGCTGGAGTACTCAGGTTAAGCAGCATTCGTGATATTGTCATTCACGACATACTGTTTTAGGTTAGAACTTGCCAAAGCTTCTTGTCCTTGTGGGAATAAGCACTCAGTTGAGAAAGGTAGCCTGGCTCTCTTTAAGTTTGTTAAATAAAATATTCTATTTATTAGTTATCTTCCTGTGTTTTTGTGAGTGAAAAACAGAAAGATACTGAGACAGTGCTCTTGAAAATTCAGGAGCTTTGTAGAACGGAGGAAACATATACATATACAGTAAGATGCCCACAAATTTAAATAACTTCTACTGCCAGTTTTCCAACCTATGCACAAGGTGCCAAGTTTGTTATTTAACTGTAAGCCTTCCCTGAATCCACTTTTATTGAATTACTATAAATGTAAATGAGTATCAGACACGCATCATCGGCACATTTCCTGAACTTCCACTCTCAAGGCACCCTGCGTAAATTGGAAGGAGAAAACCCACTCTTTACTCAATGAGATTGACACAAAATTGGATCACTCATACCTAGCATTTGAACAGACACAGGTGAAGCTGGGAACATGATTTTGCCTGTTTTTTTGTTGTCAATGTGCAAGACAGCCCACGTCTTACTTGTGTCAATCTATGCTGATTTTCCCCACCAAAGTGAAATCTACTCTAGGGTAAGCACGGCTTCACTGCAGGGACTGTTTTTCATGACATAATTATACTCTGTGAATTACCTTCTACCACACCCTCAATCACACCATGTTATATACGCCCTGTGCTTTTTGTCCTTCTGCAGTAATGAGTATGCTTTGCAACGTGATTTACTTTGACTCCTCTGTTATGTTCTCAGTGTAGCAATGCTTCCACAGGCATTCAGCTGTGACTTGATTAGTAGCATTCTTGGCTCTCAATCATGAGGTTGTGGGTTCAAATCCCACCAGTGGGAACACAAAAATGTAGGCCGATGCTTAAATGGAATAAAGAGGAAGTGAGACAACACCATTAATCTTGCTAAGCCTTTCAGGTGAGAAGGTGAATTGACTTGTTTTCTTTTTCAAGCCTGTGTAAAATCTGTGGTATTTTATACAAGAAATAGAGCTGCGGAACCTCCTGGCTGGTATTTGTCTTTCACTCAATAATACAAGAATCTAATCATTGTCCGCTTGTAGTTTGGAGACCCAAGATGGTGAAAATTGCTGGCCCCATTTTCTGCATTACAACAACATCAACAGTTGAGAAATATTTTGTTGGATGTAGAGAATTCTGCGACAACACAGAAAGTGCTATGTCAAAACTTTAGAACATAGAACAGGCCCTTGGGCCCACAATGTCTGTGCTGAACATGATGCCAAGACCAAATCTTATCAGCCTGCATGTAATCTACAACCCTCCATTCCTTGCATATCCATGTGCCTATCCAAAAGTCTCTTAAATGCCACGAATCTGCCTTCACCACTGTCCCTGGCAGCACATTCCAGGTACCAACCTTTGTGAAATATAACTTGTCCTGCACATCTCCTTTAAACTTTGCCCCGCTCACCTTGAAGGTGTGCCACCAGTATTTGATATTTCAATACTGTGTAAAAGGTTCTAACTGTCGACCATATCTATGCCCCTCATAATTTTATATATTTCTATCAGATCTCCCTTCAACCTCTGGCGATCCAGAGAAAACAATCTAAGTCTGTCCAGCCGCTCATCCTCATAGCTCCCAATCCAAGCATCATTCTGGCAAACCTCCTCTGCATCCTTTCCACGCCTTCACCTACTTCCTGTAATGGGGCAACCAGAACTGCACACAATAATCCAAATGTGGCCTAACCAAGCCCTACAAAGCTGCATTATCATTGCCTGACTCTTATACTCAATGCCCCAACTTATGAAAGCAAGCATTCCATATTCCATAAGATATTTCCTTTGTGTAAAGAAGACAACTGCTAATTTTCAAATGTTTTCCCTCGTTTTGGAGCTGAGGGGGGTGGACATTGTTGAACAAAATTAACTTGGCAGGGGTCTCGTAATGGGTTCTGGTAGGGACATCAAGAGTCAAAGGTCTGGGGGAACACATGGAGAAGACATAATGATAAAGCATTATGAAGTGGGGTGTTCTACTAGATCAGAAGCAGCGCTTTGCTGTCCACTGTCCCGGCACTTGTGGATGAGCATGATTCATGTTATGGGAATGGAATGGCATCCTTGTTGTCCATTCTTTTCCCTAGCAGAGCCATCCTTATCAGTCTGTTACAATGTTCTCTGCCTTCCTCACTCTCTCTTTTTCTCAGTTTATTATTTGTGATTGCGTTTCAGCACCACACATCTCAGTGACGACCCAACTCTTTGGAAAAGAACACAATTATTATTCAGCTTCCCTGATCCGTAATGCATGGTCAAATAATGCCGTCCTTTTTATCTTTCTCATCCATCTTGTCAGCGGTCTACATACCACGCCAAGCCAACGCCAAGGTGGCACTGGACAAATTACACTCAATCATCAGCTCTTTGAGACTGCAAACACTAACACCCTGTTCATCATCACCGATGACTTAAATCAAGCAATGAATATCAGCAGTGAGAGAACAGCAGAGAGAGCAGCAGTGAGGGGGATTTAAAAAGCACCCTAGTAATTTCCTCTTCTGCCGTCTCCCATCAGGCAGATGATACAAAAGCTTGAAAGCACATACAGTCAGATTCAGGAACAACTTCTTCCCCACGGTTGTCAGATACTGAGCACCCCTCCAATAGCTGGGGTGGGGTCCTGATCTGCCAACTCACTGCATTGCAGGGTGGTGAATCTGTGGAATTCTTTGTCACAGAAGCTGTGGAGGCTAAGTCAATGGATATGTTTAAGGTAGAGATAGATTCTTGATTAGTACGGGATCAGGGGTTATGGAGAGAGGGCAAGAGAATGGGGTTAGGAGGGAGAGATAGATCAGCCATGATTAAATGGCAGAGTAGACTTGATGGGCCGAATGGCCTAATTTTTCTCCTGTCACTTATGACCTTATGACTTTGGACTTCTTCTCTGTGAGTATAACACTATATTCTACACCTTTTTTTCTCTTTGCACTACCTGTTGTCTTTGTGTACGGCTTGATTGTGATTATACGTGGTATGATTTGATTTGAATGAGTAGCATGCAAACAAAAGCTTTTCAATGCATCTCGGTACACATGACAATAATAAACCAATATTGCTTCAAATGATGACCGGATTTATTTAAGGTAGACAAAAGTGTGGGAGAAACTCAGCGGGTGCAGCAGCATCTATGGAGCGAAGGAAATAGGCAACGTTTCAGCACTTTTGTCTATCTTCGATTTTGTATCTGCAGTTCCCTCTTAAACGGGATTTATTTAATATGGATTAAAACCTGTGCTAAAACATTCAAGAAAATAATTTTGATGAATGTGTTTGTGGTGTGCAGGCTAATAACACACATATGGCTTTCCCCAATACAGCGAAAAGAAATGTATGCATTTAGTGTGCAAGGAAGAAGAAAACCATGTGCCGGTTCCATAGACAGCAAGCTTGTCATACTCAATGTACATGGTCGACACATGAAATAGTGTTGCAGATACTTGGCAACATTTCAAATTTTTTTGAAGGGAAATTCAATACTATATTTGAAAACAGCCAGGGTTCTTTGAGCAACACCTTTGATTTCTGACAGTCTGAATTTATGGGGTGAGCAGATTGTCAAAAAAAAACTTGTTCTTTTCACATGGAATTGTTGAGTATAAAGTGTGCTTCTCTTTCGAGGAAATATATTGAGTTCAGTCATCAAAACAAATTTAAAAGTCCGACTTTTTCCAAATTCCTCTTAAATCCATTGGTACACCAGTTATTTTTTGTGCTAGCTGCTGCACTTTGTGTAGTAACATTGTAAGACTTATTTAATCACATAAATATTGGCAGTAGACTTCCTGCCTCTTGTTTAAAAAAAATACAAGACTGTTAATGCACTCATTTAACCTTTTGGCATTTTTCCTCAATATTTCACATACAACATAGAAAGTGCTCTTCAAACCCCAGAAAAGGATTGGATATTTGGTTCACTGCTATGTAGTTTTTGACAATGTTATTTACTTCAGATTGGTACTGAGTGCAATCTTCCACTGGGAGTCATTCTGAGCTGATCAGTGAGAGCCCAGTACATTGCAGGACCTCTCAAAGCTCAGCAGTACTTCACTTGTGTTAGCCAGTGGGCCCCTGCCCCCTGGGTTATCACTTATCAAATCTGTCATTGAGATTGGAAGTTTGTACTTGTGTTTGACATTCGCAAACATTCAAAAACACCTGGGGACTATTGCAAAAAATAACATTTTCAAAGATTCAATTACTGCAATTTTTTAAGGAAAAATTGGAACGCCATAGTACACACACGCAATTAAGTAAATTTAAAGCAAATTAAATCGAAGGGTCTATTTACTGTTCTCCCTGCAGCTGTTTCTTCCCACTCACTTTAATAGGGCTGCTGGATTTGTGCCAGATTCAATCAGCAGATTTTCAGGTTTATATTCTGAAGTGGACTGCACTGCCCTGTCAGACCCCTTGAGGAGTCCACCAGCGGAGCCCACATATATATTCCCAGCTGGCTCAGAAGGCAGCACCTGATCCGGCATCCAGGAGTCCCGACATTCCATCCAGTGAGTGTTTTTTTAAGCACGTTTATGGGCTTTAGAAGACCTATTCCATCAGGCCAACCAAATTGGCATCAATGCAAAACACAATGCAGGAAATTAGGATGAAAACTAGCTTCTGGGCTAACATCATTTTATGAGAAACATTGTAAAATTGGCCAAAAAAAACATCTGAAACAGGATGGTTTACACTCAAAAATATACTGCCAAAATGAAACCTACATAGTTCACAACAGGAGGGCAATTAATTTGGGACAATGTCTGACGCTTTGCATAGAAGGGTAATGGCTGTTAAAGATATTTACCTGCATTGTTTTATTCTCCCCACATTCCCAACACCACTACCTTACACACGATGGTAAATATATGATGGCTACTTGATCTACCAACCTCTGTATCTTTGGAATATAAGAACACAGAGAGAAACTGACACTATTGCAAGGAAAATATGCTAACTGAACACTATTGTCAAGATTGAAACAAAGTCTTGAAAATTGGACCAGGCTCTTACATGCACTATTCACATTATCACATCCATTTGATAACATCTCCAGTTGAGCAGTGAGGAGTCAGCTGTGCTAGCCCTGCCACTGTGCCATCCATAACGACTTTTTATTTCCAGGATTGAATGATCCTCTCCTGACAATTCCAATTATCCGCCAAATTTCCTCAGATTAAAACTTCTATTCACCTAAGTTTCTCCCATCATACTCAAGCCCACACCAATATTCTCCCAATGCCCCCAATCATCTTACCTATAACTGTCCCCATACTGACCCTGATCCCCAAAATCCCCTTTACATTCCTCTCCTTCATCAAGAATAGTCTCCTCACCCCATAACCACCACATGCTCAATCCGTAATCGTCTCCCTACTAATTATATCCACCCCTTGGCAAATGCTTCACCACTTTCTCTACAATCTCCATCCTTCGCTATGTTGAATGGCCACAGATATACAATTTCTTGTGTTAGATCAGTTTCATCCTTCATGAAACTCCGAGTCTTAGATATGGATGAATTGTACTTCTTTGGGACGAATCTTGCCAAGGGCCCCCTCACAGCTATTTTTCAGTGCAATTCTAGGACTTATGTCAAGAAAAAAGAAACCTTACAACTGACCAACTTTCCCCTGATTTAACATCTGGGTTCAAGCTCTGGGTGCAATATAATATTTTCCATTTTTTAAAGTGGAATAATTCATTTTCTGGAATCTGGGGATCCCCACCTGCCCTTGAGAAAATGGTAATGGACTGTCTTCTGGTGCCACTGCTATCCTTCTGCTGAGCGTACTTCCAGCAAGTCATTGCGAGGGGTGTTCTATGATTTAGGAGAACTGGGGTGAGTCTTGGAGGGGAACCCACAGGTGGTGGTGTTACTATATGTTTGACGGTTTTGTCTTTTTGGCGGGAGAGCTGTGGAATTGAGAATTGGGAGTTGCAGTAGTCCAGGTGTGCAACTGCTATACATATTGTAGATGGTACAATGTGGACTTTCTCTACTCCGAGTTCCTCCCACACTCCAAAGACGTATGGATTTGTAGGTTAATTGGTAAGTTGTAAAAAACATTGTCCCTAGTGTGTAGGATAGTGTTAGTGCATGGGGTGATTGCTGGTCGGCGCAGACTCAGTATGCCAAAGGGCCTGTTTCCATGCTGTATCTCTAAAGTCTAAAATAAAAAGTAAGGGTACATATTGCAGCTACAATGAACCAATGATAAAAGGGAGTGTTTTTTCAAGTTGTGCATGGAGAACCAGTCAAATGGAAACAAAGACGAAAAATGCCAGAAGAGGCTTTAATCTTTCCCAGTTCTGATGAAGGGTTCTTGACCCCAAATGTTAGCTGCTTCTCTCCCCACTGATGTCCCCTGGGCTTCTGACCATTTCCAACATTTTCTGTTTCTGTTTCAGATTTGCAGCATTGCAGGCTTCACACTCCAATTACCAGTCAAGTGCCTTGTTTTGACCTGATTCGTGATGAAATGCTTGAATGTTGTTGGATCTGCACTCATCTGGCCAACTGGAAAATACTCCATAACATCCTGTCTTGTGCCTTGCAGATGGTGGAAAGGCTCTGGGGAGCCTGAAGGCAAGCAGCCTCTTGCTCTTGCAGCCTTGGCATTAACATGGTTGTTCCAGATAAGTTTCTGGGAAATGATTACCCCCAGATGTTGATGGTGAGGGATATGTCTCTGGTAATGATATTGAACCTCAAGGTGAGGCGAATAGATTTCCATTAGTTGGAGAAACACTTTTTATGATGCTCCTGTTACTTATCAATGAGCAGCCCAGACTTCAGTTTAGTGGGATGCAGGTGTGCACTTCTCATTCGCTAAGGAGTTGTGAATGGAACTGTGTCCAATATCCTAATCTACAAACAATCCCACTTCTGCCCTCATGATCATTGTTGAAGCAGCCAGCAATCTTCATTCTCAGACTCTGCCCTTAGTGATGTCCTGGGCTGGGATGGTAGAATTCTAATAACCTCAACCATCTTCCTTCACCTAAAGTATGGCTCTGATTGACCTTGCATACAGTACATTGAGTGTGTATATTAGACGTGAGGTTGTGAACCTTACCAACTCGAAACAGCGAGCAAATATTTGTATCCACATTTCATGTGATTTTACAGTAATGAATACTTATCGACAGTCCTTCTGGTGAGACAAATCACACTTCTTGGAATCGAGAGGTTTTAGGTGTAGATTGGCGTTAGAGTGTATGGTCTCTGCCATTGTTTTATGATAGATACATATTTATTAGTTAGTATTGATTGTTTTGTTCAATTGTTGATGAACACCCTTCTTTTATTCCAGTTGAAGTCATCCAAATATTTAGGGCATTGATTTGCACTCTTTTCTAGAACTAAATGGAAATAACACAAGCTCTGACTGACAGGTTAATTTTTCAGATCCCATTATAACCCAAACTGACAGGTCATTCATCAACATTGCTGTGAAATACTGTAAATTGATTGCTCAAGTATTTAGATCCCAGATTTTGCAATGGAAATTTGATTCAGTTCAATCATTTGACATCTAAAATCTCACTTTAAATCGATAGACCCTTTATTATCTATCTTTTCAAAAGGAAGAATTTGGATTTAAGCACAAACCTATTATTTTCTCAGATGGCGCAAGTTAGATACAAGGAATACTTTTATTTGATGTTGAGGCATATTTTTTTTGTAAGCAAACATTGCAGCATTCTCCCACAAAGTACAAATACTTAACTAACCAGTTAATCCATTTAAATTATTTTAGTTGGTATTGGTTCAGGATTGAGAGTTGGCCACAGCAGTGGGACTCACTTCAGTTCATCGACAACAACCTCAGACTCATCTGAATAGAGACATGTAACCTCAGCTGGGTGCCTCTCCTAATGGACATTGCGTTTGTCAATGCAGAATTGCTTGGTATGAGTGGACTCTATATTATGTGTTGAAATGGCGTCTGTACCGGAAACTTGAACAGAGGTGAAAATATAGATTTCAGCCAATGTGAGATTTTCTATTTCATCATTGGCCAAATCAAACCATCTGTGACACTTTACACGGTCATTGTTAAGGGCCTGTCCCACTTGGGCGACCTAATCCACGAGTTCTGGCGAGTTTGCCCTCGACTCATACTCGCAGTATGGTCGACACGAGGTCGTAGGAGGTCTTCGTAACTCTCCTTCATGCTCGAGAGTGGTCTCTTTTTCAATATGTTAAAAAGTGCCCGCGAGTAAAAAAAGGTCGCCATGGAAAAAATCAATACTTTTTTTACTCGTAGGTTTAGTAGTAGTAGGTCGTAGTAGGTCGGCATGTTAGTCGTAGGTAATCGAGGGTAGTCTAAGGTAGTCGTAGATAGTCTTCATCATAGTCGAAGGGAGGTCGAAGGGAGGTCGAAGGAGATCGAAGGAAGTCGTCTTCACTCTCCACTATTCAGTGTCCAATTTTCCCGAAGTTAGTCGTAGCTAGTCATAGCTAGTCGAAGCTGGTCTTCAACATAGTCGAAGGAGGTCGAAGGAGGTCTTCTACATAGTCGAAGGAGATCTTCAACATGTCATTTTTTCAAACTCTTCTAAACACGCCGATTAGGTCGCCCAAGTGGGACAGCCCCTTTAGGAACTTATCTTACTTGACATACCAGACACATGACTCATTGACAGAATACATATGGTCATTATTACCATTGGCTTTTCAACCCAAACAAAGGCAGTTAAGCAATCCAATTTCAATTTAATCAGTGGGAAAGTAGAAACTAATAACTTGCCCCCTTGAACTCTACACAAATGAGTGCCTGGTCACAACTTGAATCCAGCTTCTCCCTTTTAACAAATTTGTGTCTTGCGCCAGTTTCTGCATCAGCTCCATTACAGATATTTAGAACATGGAACAGTACAACACAGGAACAGTCCCCTTGACCCTCAATGTGCATGTCAAACATTATGCTAGGTTAACCTAATCTCTGCCTGCATTGTCCTCCACAGCCACATACCTATCTAAAAACCTCTTAATGCCACTATTGTATCTGCCCCCACCACCATCCCAGGCAGTACATCCCAGGCCTCCACCACTCTGTGCAAAAATCTGGCCACAGCACATCTCCTTTGCATTTTACTCTGTTTACCTTATGCTGTGCTAACTAGTCCTTCACATTTCCTCCTTGGGAAGAATCCTTCTATGCCTCCATAATTTGATATCATTCTATCAGGTTTCCCCTCAGCCTCTGAAAGTGCAAAGAGAACAATCCAAGTTTGTCCAACCTCTCCTTATACCCAATACCCTCTCATCCAGGCAGTATTTAACTGTATACTTTCTCCTTACATTAGACCTTCCAAAGTGCAACACGTCACACTTTAGGGTATGTCAATCATCAGGACTCACTAGTCCAAAACTCAATGACAGGCTTGTGCGTCATCAAAAGTATTTTAGTTGAGGGACATGACAATCATGGAAGGCAAGTTTCTTCAGAGAGCTGTGAACTATCACTATATACAGGAGCTTGGAAGTTGCTTTAACTTTCAATCTTTCATCAAGTACAGAATGTTCTTTGGCTGTTTTCTCTCATCACAAAGTGCTTGGATGAAAACCAGTTCCATGTAGTAAACTGAAAGAGTGAGTCAATAAATAGCTGTGACAACACCCTGACATTGGAACATTATGGCTATGATTTGCTGAAAAGGAATTCTGAAACTTACCTTCATGAACTGAGTTTTTTAACTCATCTTTCCATTCAAAAATAGTTTGTTCTACAAAGCTGATGGGTAGATGAGGGCAGCTAAAGAACTAAAATTGCGTTTAGGTTTGAATCCAGAGTAATTCCAACCAGTGACCATCAGAAGGAGCTTTTCTTTAACCTAAAAACAGAACCACTTGAAATAACTTTTTAAAACAGAATGAGGAAAACATGAAGAACACATCGTGGAACATTGATACAGCCTTAATAAACAATTTCACCCAGACCCCTTCCCTCATTTTCTCAGTACCTGAGTGTTCAACATCAGTTCTCCGGCTCCGAGCCATGAAAAAGGTATGGTTCAATCCATCAAAAAGAATGAATTGCGAATAAAACACAAAAACATAGAGACAATTTATGTTATAAGCAGGAGTTCAGTATATTCGAAAAGATCATCCACACATTTATCTCCTCCCGCCTCGACTACTGCAACTCCCTTTACACTGGCATCAGCCAATCTTCCCTGTCCTGCCTGCAACTGATCCAAAACACCGCAGCGAGACTCCTGACGGGCACCCGAAAAAGGGACCACATCACCCCGATTCTGGCCTCTCTCCACTGGCTCCCAGTGCGGTTCCGAATAAATTTCAAGATCCTTCTTTATGTTTACAAAGCCTTTAACGGGCTTGCCCCCACCTACATCAAAAGTCTGCTTACCCACCACACCACCTTCAGGTCCCTCAGATCGGCCGACTTGGGGTTACTGAAGGCATAAGCTCAGGGGCGACCGCGCCTTTGCGGTTGTAGCTCCTAGACTGTGGAACAGCATCCCTCTTCCCATCAGAACTGCCCCCTCCATCGACTCTTTTAAGTCGAGACTTAAAACTCATCTTTACTCTCAAGCCTTTCTGGACGTCCTCTGAGGGAGGGCTATATGTATGTATTTATGTATGTACTTAATCTATGAACCAATGTTGTATAACGTTAGTACCTCCACCAATGTAAAGCACTTTGGTCAACGAGAGTTGTTTTTTAAATGTGCTATAGAAATAAAAGTGACGACTTGACTATTCATATGTTTCAAAGCTATTATTCTATTTTTCCCACGAGGATTTTATTGTTGTACTTTTTCTTTTCATGTATCTGCTTTTCTAGGTTCTCTAGTTGAGAAACATGGAAAATCATGTAGCACACCTGAACGACTAAAATTCAGTTTAAAGCTGTGAGACTCCAAACAGGAATATGTCATAAAATTACTTCTTCTTAGAGCGAAATGCCCGATCATTGCCTGCCTGGAAGAAAATATGGCTGGACAAGGAAAACTCCTGCCAATTGGTATTCCCTTTATCCCTGATTGTCTCATCCTAAGCTACTTGTGACATATGCCTGTGACACATGCCTGCCCTGGGAAGAGGCTCCACCTCATACAAAGTCCTAGACACTGCAGCTCAAACCAGGAGCCAGAACTTCTGTCCTAAGTTGTCGGCCTTCAACTGTGCTTGCGCCAACTTATAAAGGAAATGGACTTTGAACCAGTTGATCTTTTGATTCCTATGACTTCATGTACAGATCTACCAGTTCAAAACACTTCCAGAAGCAGATTTGTCTGGTTATTCAGTAAAACATTTGCAAATGCCTCTATTATGATGCTTCTGATGACCTGTTATGTCTGATAATGTATTGACTCTTCTTGTTCCAAACAAATAGACAAACAGAACGGGAATGGTGCCAAACATCACATACATCTCTAGGTAATCTGGTAAAATTTAAAGACTTACAAACTAATTGGGACAAAGCCAACCAAAGGATCCAAATTGGGCCCACCTGGAAGACAGAACCAGGTAAATTATCTGAGTTCCGAAGGCAATTTAACTCTGAAAGTTTCTCATTAATGATGACACAACAAAGTCCATACAGGTCTGATATTGTAATAATACATGCCTACCTTTGGGAAGGAGAGAAGAAAACTGGTACGGGATTCTCAAAGTTTTGGGAGCTGGCAACAATTTAAAAAAAACTACTTATGGTAAAAGCATCTGCCCACATTAAATCTGGTCATTTCCCTCTAATCTTATTTTTAGGTTATAATTGCACGTCACTGATCCCAGTGCACTTAAATGTGTACAACCGACTCGGTTGAAACCCACAGCACTCTTTGGTTTAGCATTCATAATATGAGTTCCAACGCTAATGTGGACAGGATTCTCTTTTGCAGTCATGAAACCCAAATGAATACTTCTTAGTTAAATGCCAGAAGCTGATTAATATTTTATGTGTAATTCCTGCCCAATGCATGAGAGACTCACTGACTAATGGATGTGTAAGTCATTAGTGGCAGATCATCGGTCAGAAGCAGAAGAGGAAATAAATATTAAAAAGGATGATGTGACGTTGTGGTTGTGAAATTGGAGCATAGAGTGGTGTTCTCAAGGGCAAGGTAGATTTTAAGATTTGGTGGCAGCAATATATGCCCAGAGATAAATTGAAATGCGAAGAGGAAATAGGAGACTTACAAGTGATCACAAAGGTTGGGGAAGAATTTGAAAGGTATGGAGGAGATCAGACTATCAAGAGAGAGGTCAGATGGAAAGGGGAGATGCAACAAGACCTGGGTGTCATGGTACACCAGTCATTGAAAGTAGGCATGCAGGTGCAGCAGGCAGTGAAGAAAACGAATGGTATGTTAGCATTCATAGCAAAAGGATGTGAGTATAGGAGCAGGGAGGTTCTACTGCAGTTGTACAGGGTCTTGGTGAGACCACACCTGGAGTATTGCGTACAGTTTTGGTCTCCTAATCTGAGGAAAGACATTCTTGCCATAGAGGGAGTACAGAGAAGGTTCACCAGACTGATTCCTGGGATGTCAGGACTTTCATATGAAGAAAGACTGGATAGACTTGGCTTGTACTCACTAGAATTTAGAAGATTGAGGGGGGATCTTATAGAAACTTACAAAATTCTTAAGGGGTTGGACAGGCTAGATGCAGGAAGATTGTTCCCGATGTTGGGGAAGTCCAGAACAAGGGGTCACAGTTTAAGGATAATGGGGAAATCTTTTAGGACCGAGATGAGAAAAACATTTTTCACACAGAGAGTGGTGAATCTGTGGAATTCTCTGCCACAGAAGGTAGTTGAGGCCAGTTCATTGGCTATATTTAAGAGGGAGTTAGATGTGGCCCTTGTGGCTAAAGGTATCAGTGGGTATGGAGAGAAAGCAGGTACAGGATACTGAGTTGGATGATCAGCCATGATCATATTGAATGGCGGTGCAGGCTCGAAGGGCCGAATGGCCTACTCCTGCACCTATTTTCTACGTTTCTATGTTTCTATTGATTTGCTTCTGATTGCAAGCAGAAGGAGAAGAGGGAGACTAGTTAGCTCAATATAGCAGTTAAACAAAAAAAACACTTACTTCTTGGAAACACTTGGACTCACCTAGAGTTTAGAGATACAGCAAGGAAACAGGCTCTTCAACCCATCGAGTCCATGGCGATATTGATTACCCATTCACACTAGTTCTGTGTTATCTTACTTTGTCATCCCCTCCCTACACATTAGGGGTAATTAACAGAAGCCAATTAAATCACAAACCAGGATGTCTTTGGAACATGGGAGAAAACTGGAGCACCCAGAGGAATCCCACGAGGTCACTCCACTGATGTATTTGAACTTACATTAGGGAGTCAATAAAGATATGTACCTATTTTTATAATGAACGGGAAAATAAAGTAATAATAGACAGCATTAAGCACTTGCAAAGTTTGTGACAAGACAAGTTCATAAGGGAAAATAATTTTCATCATGTTATTCTTGAAAATAAAGGATATTGCATTAAATGTCTCCATATTTCAATCAATTTTGCTTATATGATTTTTTAGAAATCTTTCATTAGTGATGAAATAAAATCCAATGTTTTCCTAAAAGTTTTTTTAATCATGTAATTGTTTATTTTTGATCCAAGCCAAAGAGAAAACCCATCACAACAATCAGAAAGCTGCAATAAAATACAGTGTATTGTAAATGCTCGAAAGCAAGAATCCTTCTATTTTGTCTAACAGGTATTCATGCATTTGAAACTGATGATTTGCCTAAGATAAAAGTTCAACAATCACTTGATTTCACAACAAATGTTTGATAAAAATACACTGAAAATATAATGCTTTCAATGAAACATGCATGACCTTCATAACATAACTTTATTTCTTGTCAGAATTATTTTAAATGATTCATTGCAAACAAGCTACAATAAGTAATGGTGCAAAGCAATATTCTATTATATTCCTTCTATAATTTCTCATTGCAACCATTGTCCTTATAAAAATATTTTAAAAATTGTGTTGTTTCACTTCAATGCAGAGGTATTCAGGCTTTCCATTTGTGTTCTGCTGTGTAACATGTGTGAAATCTGGAAGTCACTCTTTCAGGTCATAAACCTGGAAAAAAACAGAAAGCACAGATTATTTGTACTATACTAAATATGTAATAATGTTGAACTGAAAGACGCATAGACCCAATCACAACTATACTAACATTGCCTGGCAATATCTAGAACTGACCAAGCTGGAGTGCCAAAGACAACACTTCATTTGCATGTTTCGGGATTTTTGTTTGTGCTATTCTGCTGAAAATGTCTATCTCAGCCAAACAACAGAATTACTTATATCGATTTACAACTTTTAAAATCTAGAAGCATTGTAGCACAATATCCCAGCAGCATGGAACAGATAGTAAAGCTACTGTCTCACAGCACGATCTATGTTCTCCTTGAAATCTAGTTCACCCTGAAACCCCATGAGTTTCCTCCAGGTGCTTCAGTTTCATCACAACATCCCCAAAACATGAAGGTTGGTAGATTACTGCCATTTCTAAGTATACATTAGACTTACTTATAATGTAAAAGTAAGTGGTCGAACGGTGGGGGGAGTGAGGGATGTGTAGATGGGATTACAGGGAAGATTAGTGTGGAATGGGCTTGGTTTGAGAGCCAGCACGGACCCAATGGGCTGAATAACCTCTCACGTTATAATGTATACATTACCTTCCATGCCGATGCTGATTTTTTTTCCATAACGCTTTAATAAAAATGGTGTTGTTATTGCCGATTTTCCGCTATAACCAGGTAAGGTGGGCCTTTCTGCTTCCCTGCTGCCATTGTTCAAATGAGATGCACACCTCTGGCTTATAACAATAAGAGTCCATGTGCCTTGACAGGCAGCCCAACAGTCCACCTTCCCCATAACTCATGGGTGAAGGGGGATCATTGTTCCCATGCATACCTATCTGGCACTGCTTTGTTCAGGTATTCAGGTATTTCGTGGTGCACAATTAGAACAAAAACAGATTGAAAAAACTCAGCTGGTGAAGCGGCATCAGCACAGGCAAAAGATAGATGTAGATATTTCAGGTTGAGATATTGCATTGGGAAAGAGAGGGAAGGGGAAACTATGGGCGGGGGGGGGGGGGCGGGGTGCGGATCAGAGGCTCCTGGTTGATATGTTGACCCAGATGAGGGGACTGGGATGATGGGCTGATGGATTTGGGTCAGACAGGGGGAGGAAAGAGCAGATGGGAAAGGTGAACAAAAAGAGAAGGAAATTGGGTGGATTGTACAGCGTATGTGTAAGAACATCAGTGGTGCGGGTTACCTGAAATTGGAAAATTCAAAGTTCAGAACATTGGGGCTCAGGCTACCCAAGCAGAATATGAGATTTTGGTCCTACTATTTTGCATTTGGCCTCCCTGTAGCAGTGGAGAATGTCAAACACAGACAGGTCAGTGTGGCAGCGTGAAGGAGAGTTCAAATTACTTGTAACCAGAAGCTGGTGACTGTAACACAAACATAAGGATATACCTATAGTTGTCTTCTTAATCTATAAAGTGCCCTTAAATGTACTGTCCTGACCATTTTCCTGGTGCGTTCAATAAAAGTTATTCAATACATTTATTTCCACTCCCTTATTAATAAATTCCACACGTGTACAGTACTCTTGCGGGATTGACCCATCACAGGAATATGGGGACCGCAGTCATTAGTAACAGATACTTTCTTCAGAAACATACACCTACCCTGTGTCAATTACTGAGGCATAAATGTTCCCGTAACATTTATAGCAAGACCGTCTGCATTTGTATCCACATAAACTTCACATACCTTACATATAACCATTTATAGTTTCCCTATGTTGGGAAGGCGGTGATCATGCTCTGTGGGCTTTTGTTTATTGACTGCCCCTGGGAATTGTGCCTTGAGTTTTACGCATCATTTCCATGCTGGCAGCTATTTGGCATGCTCACCCTTATCAAATGGTTTCACCTGACTTCTCTCATTCATCAGTTCACCCACACAGCGACCCTGGAACAATCAATTTATAAAGTGCTGGAATTTGCACCTCTTTGCCAATGGCTTCAGTCTTACCAGTTGTTCTGTCCGTTTCCAGGCTACAATTGCATACTTACCAATTTAATAGATTAAAATATCTATTTTGGTTTCCCTGTGTCCTCATGTGAAACCTTGTCTGTAGTTTGTGGTACCAGTAAGCTCACCTTTGTCTCCAGGTCCACCTCAAGCAACACATTGCGTTCCTTGTTTTGCTCATAACCATGGTACTAAATTCCCTGTCCTTACCCGTCATCAATGATATCATTTACCCTTTGGAATATTCCTCCTCAGTCTATGTCCAGGCCAAAGTGTTGTAACTGCTCGTATCTCTTGAGCTCACTAACACATTCACCATGCCCTGTGTCTGCCTTCATCTTGCTCTACCTAGAGAATCCTGTTTTCTATTAACTTCATACTAGATGTTGCCCTGCTATTCCCCAAAGCAGTGAAATTTCAAACTCAACACCAGCGTAGTATCAGTCAGCTCTTTATGTTTCTGGTTATTATAAATAGCACAGACAGAGCCCTCAACAGAATTTTTTTATTGAAATAAAGCAAATGTCAATTGACAGCAATGTCTAGAACTCTGAATCAAAAATCATACCACGTGGTAAACCCTGCGTTCAAAACCACACACATGTACTGTATACGCTACGATGAGTAACTGCTTTCATCTTTTTACTGAATTATATTACACCGGACAGAATCGTTATCCTAGATTTTATTGCTAGTTTTCCTTAATAGGTATTCAGTTCCTAAAGTCAAGATGAAAAGCAAGTTACTCAATCGTAGCCAGTATACAGTACATGTGTGTGGTTTTGAACGCAGTGTGTCCTTCCAAACCAGCACAACCCCACTTGAACTTTGCCATCAAATCAGGCTATATGATGTGTAAAAAAACATTTGGGGGTATAACAATGAGCCACCTATGTGAAGAAGGCACAACCAGAACCAAATGGGTACCAATCAGTGGTGGCAGTACCCCATTTTTGGAGCCACAAAATCCCACAACCAACAGTGCAGAACATAGTTCTGCCCTCTTGCCATATGCAATTGTGAACGTTGGGAAAGCAAACAGCGAATAGGAGGATGTTAAACAGAGGAACACACTGATATGGCACAGTTAAAGAGCCCAGAAAATAACTTGCTGCAGTGTTCAAGATTTATGTTCCAGAACCACTCTAGTTA